>JAGQAX010000019.1:20610085-21210085 GCA_019142605.1 Cephalopholis sonnerati
CATTTTGATCCCTTCAACTGAAACACATTTAATTCAAACAGACTGAATTTCTTGTTTGTTTTTTGTTTTGTGCCGGCAAGAGCATGTGTTACTGTTATTGTCCTTGACAACAGTTCTTTAAAAATACACCTCAGGGGCAACTGATGTCCCTGTTTTATAAGTTTCTCTCTCATGTGCTTTGAACTGAACTTGTGATGGCAACCAGCTGATTACTTTTGGTGTTATGCAAGTGAAAAGTTTTCACTTATCTACAACAACAAACTTGTCATGTGGTAATTGTTCTGTTGCAGCTAATAAACCTTAACTTCCTATAATAACTTATTAAAACTCAGTAATTATCTGGGCAGCACAGTGGTGTAGTGGTTAGCGCTGCCGACTCAGAGCAAGAGGGTTTCTGGTTTGAACCCAGGGTCATCTTGGTTTTCTCCAGGTATTCTGGCTTCCTCCCACAGTCCAAAGACATGCAGGTTAATTTGTGACTCTAAATTGATCGTAGATGTGAATGTGAGTGTGAATGGTTGTCTGTCTCTATGTGTCAGCCCTGTGATAGTCTGGTGACCTGTCCAGGGTGTACCCTGCCTCTCACCCATTGTCAGCTGTGATAGGCTTCAGCTCCCCTTTGACCCCCAACAGGATAAGCGGTTACAAAAAAAGAATGAATGAACAAATGAAATGTTTATGAACCGCTGAAAGTAAGGAATCATATTTCTTGTGGTTGGCTGTGTTTTTTTCAATTGCTACAACAAATTTGTTGTGGGTCAATTGTTCTGTTGCAGCTAATAATCCTTAACTTCTTATAATAACTCTTATTATAACTCAGTAATTAACCGGGCAGCACGGTGGTGCAGTGGTTAGCACTGCCGCCTCAGAGCAAGAGGGTGGGGGAGCCCTTCTTTGTTGAGTTTGCAAGTTCTCACAGTTTCAAGGTGGTTTTCTCCAGGTACTCTAGTTTTCCCACAGTCCAAAGACATGCAGGCCAGGTCGATTGGTGACTCTAAAATTGGCTGTAGGTGTGAATGTGAGTGTGAATGGTTGTCTGTCTCTATGTGTCAGCCCTGTGATAGTCTGTCAACCTGTCCAGGGTGTACCCCGCCTCTCTCCCGATGTCAGCTGGCGTAGGTTTAAAGAGACACTCCGGAGTCATTTTAACCCAGGGTCTAACGCACGGTGAGACCAAGTAGAACACCCCCTTGAGAGAATGAGTTTGCAGACTGCAAACTTCTCTAGTACTAGTGACTTCTGCGCTAACAGTCAGATAGCAAAATGCTGCTGCGTTAGGAGCCGTAAGCCGACCACGATCAAAAAAGCCACTCATAACCACAAATAATGTTCAGAACAGCACTGTACTTCTTCAACAATGCAAATAGGGTCCTTATAGGGCCGCTTCCTAGTTGTGGGAAAGCCCTAACAAGTCGATTACGGAATGCAGTAGAAAAGTAAGGAGTCCATCGACGTTTAGTTCTCTCTCTGATGCAAGAAGACCCTGGGTTGAAATGACTCCGGAGTATCCCTTTAAGCCCTTCTGTTACCCCTAACAGGATAAGTGGTTATGGAAAATGAATGAATGAATGAAATGTTTATGAACCTCTGAAAGTAAGGAATCATAACTCATGATTGGATATGTTTATCAGAAAAGTGATCAATATTGTATTCTGTTCAGTTTTGCTGCTTGGCTCAGAACTGGGTCAGGAATTGCCTGTATTAAGCTACATTTAGTGGTTTTATTATTATTTGATTGTGATGATTTCAGTGGGATTATTTTCAACAGTAGCTTTGTCATAGCGGCTTGGTTTTGTTATTGCCTCTGCCTGTGTGCCTCTTCTCTGCAGATGTATGTCTGTATGTATGTTCAGAAGTGACAGGTAGCTTTTCAGTTTGTTGGTTAGTGATTTACCACCGTGATGGTGTGCATGTTTAGGTTCGTCTCTGCGGCCATGTGTGTAGGATCGGAGGTGACTTAGCACTGCTATAGATGGACAGCACCCCTGCACACTAAACAGTGTGTTGGTCTGTAGATTTTTTCCCCGGCTGCAGTTCTGTCCACTGCTCTTATATAAAGGCAACATCCCCGGGCAGCAAGCTGGGTCCCAGGTGGTGACAAGATGTTGGTCTTGCCCTTTCCTCCCCTGTGCTCCCCTCTCCCACTCTCGTTTTCTTCACCCTCCCTGACCACATTTCCCTCCTTCCTCCCTTTCTCTTTTGCTCGTTTCCTATCACTATCTTTGCACTTTTCCTTTATTGTGCCTTACATCTCTGGCATGTGATGATGGAAACATTTAGTTACAAAAAAAGATAAACCGAAACAGAAGTTTTACACCAAATTCCTGCAGGGGCCACGCTGTTTTCTGTTGACATGAAAGGTATGAGTGGAATCTCAAAGTTCACTCAGACAACAATAACAATGGATCACAATGCCACTGTATTGATAGCCAGAAAGTTGCAAAGGAATTTATTGCAGAAGCACTAAAGCATTCCAGGTTTGTACGTCAGCCAACAAACACACAGAGAAAAGTGTGGAGAACACGTGCAGCTTTATCTGACTCTGACAGACGATTTGGGTGTTTTATTTAGTCTCCTTAGAGCAAGACTGGGTGAGGCAGCCAAGAACAGTTAACGGACGGAGAGATGATAAATCTTATACTACACAACAAGGTGTGCAAGGAGTAAGTTGTATTGATTTTTCAGATCAACCTAGAACTAGGACACGAAAGGTCTTGTTTATATAGTAGCTCTGAGATGATGAAAAGAGTATTGAAAGGTATTGCATAATTGTACTCATAATATTATAGCATTAATTAGGAAAGAATTTCATCCACATTGATGTTGGTATTGTCACTGCTACTAATTAAAGCTTATCTCTTCATGTTCTAATTCCTTCTTTCCCTTTTCAGCTCCTGTTTTAAAATTTTGTACATACCATACTCATGTGCCAGCTCCTAATTTGTTCTGTGTGCCCTCTGTATTCAGCCTGTATCTCTTTGTGCTGACTTGCACTGTATGCACATTATGTCCTAGCTAGTGCCCTCTTTTGTACCCTAACTCTGCCCGAACTTGGTGTTCATCCACATGTCTGAATGCAGGGCATTGATGGAAGTGGAACAGGTCATAGACATCTAGCATATTCTTTCCATCTTTAGCCCTGATAAATTACCTGATATGAGGGTCCCTGCTGTGTTATATCAGAGGTACCAGTCAAACTTTGGATGCTACCTACAGTCCCATAGTAATCAATGAATTCATTAGTGTATAGCCATGACCTACCTTTTGCATTAGCTCCATACGTAATGAGCAGAAGCCAGTCACTGACAGTTACTGTCTGGCAAATAAATAATTGGTTATGAAAGAAGTGACATAATGGCAGGCAACATCTTGTAATTGTGCTTTAGGGAAGTAACATTGTGACTGCATTACAGTATAAGTCAACACATTTCTATCAGCATCATCTTTATGTACCCGTGAAGTGTCGCTTAACCCTAACCCTAACATTTTCTTTCATGCTACAAGTTATAGTTTGGTGGTAATAATTGAATGTATACTGAATGGATATTCTAGTGTACATAATCCTGTTTAAGTATTGGTCCAAACCTTTTTTTTTTTGTGCTGTAGATCATTTTTATATTGACGACGTTTGATGTGGATGGGTCAAAGGTGACAGGGAGGGTGGCAAATAAGTAATAATTAAGTAATAAAAGTAAAATGCTTTTATATCATAACAAACATGTCAATATGAAGGTTTCAAGAGAGCTTGAGAGTTAGCTTTTTACAACAGTAATAGGAACGCAGCACAAGCAGATCAAGTAGTTACTAGGGTGATAATTGACTGATTACCTTGTGTGCTGACAACTTACCTTAGTTCACGGTCACTATCATGTTGTCGTAGCCCAGGAGCAGATGTTAAGAGGCCTAAATGTTGGGAATCATTGTGCTAACATATGTGGTCATGCACAGTGTGGGCACAGTTACCACTACTCTCCATAAGAAGGGTAAACTGCTGATAGCATTGACGTCACGTATCCTGAATTACCAGTGAATTGAGTGTCGGACAGCAGTGAATTCATCTTGATAGTAAATTTTGAGGTTCTAGTTAGCTTGTGCGTGTGTGGTTTACGGTGATGTTTAGCTTTGTCATGATAATTATGTTATGTACCTGTCATACAAAATTTGGACATGACCGCGATCATTTTTCTGACATCGACATTTCTCTTTTTGTTTATATATGTGTTTGTTTACATCAACATTTTAGCCAAATGATGCCAGATTAAACAGCAGGGCTTTCACGACAATTTTAAGACTTTGGCACAGCGATCCACTCCCACCTCTTTGCGTGACTCCAAAGAAAAATCAAACAATACTTCAAAGACGACGCAGCGTAGCTCACAGATAGCCTGCAGCTTCACTTTTGTATGGAACGAGGCACAGTGCTGAAAATTGTGAACTTGCCAGTCCCTGGCAGCAAGCCAAAAAGTCCATTGTTAGTGGTTTTACACTCCAGCAACTAATCCTACATGCTGTAAATCCACCAGCAAACCACCTGGCTCCTGAGCCGTCCATCCCTGTGAGCCAATTGCAGCACACCGGCCAGATTATGGAGGTAGCTGCGGCGTTGCTGGAGTTTTGCTAAGCATGTCTGATAGTAGCAAGAGGCTTCAGTTGGTTTTGTATTAAGTCTAGAACTGAGTAATTTTGGGCTACTCTTATAAAGGTACAATAATTTCATGGAGACGTTTTTTGTATTTGTTGACCGGTGTTAATTACTGTCTTAAAAAATATGTTAAAAAAAAATTTATATGCCTATTTCAGTGTCTTAATATTCTTAAAAATTAATAGTACATTGCTCCTTGAAAGGGTGTCCTTGCATTTCTTTGCTGTTTCATTATCATTACATCAGTGACCTAAAATGGTTTCTAAATGACAGTAATATCGTTTATTACAATTATTTCTGGGACAGTATATTGTCCAACAAAAGTAGTTATTGTGACAGCCCTAGTTGTAATGTGTATTATTTTGTTACTACATGATACTCAAAGGTGTTGTGGCCACCTTTCACCTACATACGGGGGGGCAGAATGTTAGAAATGTCCCCCATGGTGTATGAGCAATAAGCATACACACATACGGATATGTGTAGTGTGGACACAATGTGATCACATAAACACAGGCCTGGTCCCCAGACCTGCTGCGCCAGCCTCCTGTGGAGAGCAAAAAAACAAGTGCTCATATCTGTCTGTCTGCCTGCCTGTCTCAGTCTGACCCACATAATGACCTGTATGCCTGTCTGTCTTTATAATCGTTTGTATTTGTGTACGCCTGACTTCTACCTAGACCTGTTTGTGCTCCTGTCAACTCGTGTGTCTTCCTGCCTCTCTGTCTACCTGCTCATTTGTGTTTTGTCACACTGTCTGCTTGCCTCCTTCTCGCTCCTCTACCGCTGTCTTGGTGGCCTGGCGTGTCTGCTTCTTTCTTTTTCTGTGTGACTGTGGGCCCGCCTGTCTCTCTGTCCCATAGGTTTATGTGTGCATTGCCGTTCTGACTTCAGCTGAAATGGAAATACTTTTAGATGTTTTTCTATCCTGCTTTGAAGCCGGCTTCCCACATTATAAAACACACAGTGGATGCCTGAAGGTTCAGACAGTCAGATGAAAGAATTTTGGAATATTTTTTGCAGTTGAATGTGAACAGGCTTTTGTGTATCTTATTATAATAATGTTTTTGTCTGTGACTGTGTAACAACTTTCACCGCCCTTGCCTGATGTTGGCATTACTTTTATGTACTAGCTCTAGGCTCACCGTGGAGACCACGAAGATAAACATCATTAATTCTCAGAAATTAATGAGGGTGTGTTAGCTGTCCAGTTCTTTGAAATTCTTTCCATTTCTATTCCTACCACATGTTTCCCTGTATTAATGAAAACCTTTGATAGGGCATCAGCTGATCAGTCCTTTTTCTTTTTCATATCACGCTGATGAAAAACTTGGCATGGTGTGACTGCTTATTTTTATATTGATATAAAAACAGAACAGAATTATCAGGATTATGAGCCACCAGCTGTGTAGTGCTGGGCAGTGGTTGTTAATAATAATCAGATGAAGTCACCCAGTGAGGCAGTTACAAGTTAATGATTTTTTCTTTTAATGGTTGATTAACTCAGCTTGTCAACAGAAAATGTCTTCCCTTTTTGAGAATGTATTTTTTGTTAGTTACAGAAGTATTTTACTGCTGGAAAGACCAACTTTTTTGACTAAGCAAACAAGAAAGTGGCCAGCTGGTAACAAACAATCTCAAATGACAGTTAAGCTGTCAGCTAAAATGTGTTTCTGAAAACATGTTAGGCAGATATAGGCAACACAGTTACAGAATCTTGGCTCATATTTGATCAGCGCCTCCTAGTTTTACTGTTATATATCAGTTTTCTCAGTTTTTACAGTTAAGGAAAGGCTCCCACTTCCTGTTAACTAATTCTTGAATTACAGCTAAACAGTGCACTAAAATATGTTTCTGAAAATATTTTAGGCAAGAAATAAGCAATCTAGTGACAAAATCTTGGTTTGTATTTGGTCAGCACTGCCTAGTTTTACTGTTTGATCTCTGTTTTCTCAGTTTTTACAATACAGGAAACAGTTTGGCACCCACTTCCCGTTTGTTAATTCTTCTATTACAGCTAAACAGTACACCATAATATATTTCTGAAGACTTTTTAGGTTTAAACTAGGCAATCCAGTAACAGAATCTTTGTTTATATTTGATGACCACTGCCTAGTATTACGGAGTTTGGTCTGAGTTTGAGAGTGAGGGCCAGGTCTCTCCTGATCTGCTTCTATACTCTTTGTGTCTGTGGTGGTGGACATATGAAAATGGGAAAGTGCAGTCGGTAGTTTGATCAACAGCCCCAGAGCCAGCAAAAATCTGCTGGATAATGTGAAATGTGTCATCCAAGGGATTTGAGCTGAGGGATCTGGACACTGGTAAGATGGAGGGACTTTTACCACGGTTCATTTACACATACTAACCACATTGTTATGATGGTGGTTGAAAATCTGCAAAGTATCCCTTTAAGTAAAAATGAAAAACGTTTGCTGGCATTTAGCAGATGCATCACCACTGATAATAAGCATTAATTAAATCCCACCCCAGCAGTAGTTACAGAAATGTCAGTAGAGACCAATCATGATGTTAACCAATAATATGATTTGATATGAGAATATGAAAAGTATTAAGCACAGTATTTATCACTGATACTGGTGATCCTCTGCTTTGGTCTTTCGCCTTAAGTCACACACGCTTTACGGGAGTTTAAAGCCACTGTATTGTTGCCAGGCTTGTGGTCAAGCTACTGGATGCCCGTCCTTCAGAGCTGCGAGGAAGCATTAGTTACATAGCTGACAGGACTAAGTTGTGCTCAGCCTGGCAGCCAGGTGACAGTACATCACGCTCTTCCTTCTTCCCCTGATCTCACGGCTCCCTTTTCTTCGTGCTGATTTGTTTGTGCAATATTGTATGTCTTTCTCTCCTCCATCTCTTCCTTCTCTCATCTTTGATGAGTACTGTGTTTTCTTTGAGTCCCCTCCTCATCCTTTTCTCCCATTCCTCCTCTTCCTCCAACCCTTTTCGTTGTACTGTCATCTATTTTTAGCTCCTCGTGTGGTGGGCAGAGGAGATGCGTGAAAGCATGGGAGTGTGTCTGGATTGCGGGGGAGAAAGGTGCAGGCTGGTGTATGTGCGTCCGCGTGTGTGTGTGAGAAGGGCTATGTGGGTATGTTTGGGTCTCCATCACGCTACACCAAATTGCCCTGCACGAGACACACTCTGCAGTCTTCAGAAATCCATTAGGAGGAGGATGTAGACCATGCAGCACCAAACCTGACAGTGATTACTACCCACTGAAGTTTCTAATTTTAGCTCAGGATTCTGAGTAATTAAATGTAATCAGCACATCATATGATCTAAAAATAACTCAGCTGATTATTATTCTAACACGGATTGAGTTGGCGCTTTGCAGAAGGGCTGACGGGGACTTGCTAAGGCTAACCTGCTTTAAAAAAAAAGAAAAAAGTAAAACAGAGTGTTCAGCTGAGTCCTTCAGAGTCTTGCAATAAAACGCTGGCGGTTAATGTTGCCTGGAGGCAGATTAAAAGATGTCTGGTGAGGTCGTGCTACCTGGGTAAAGCTGACTGTGTCAAAGCAACTCTTGTGTTAAATGGAGGTGCAGCATCTGATGATGCATGCAAAAACAGGAGCAGGTGCATGTCTGTGTAGGGCTCTCTGGCCAAATAGACAGAAGGACATGTACGCACACACACATATGTGGACAAAGTTACTGTTTAAATGCAAACATTCTGCTACAAGTTTGGATCTTGTTTGTCAGATAGTACGTTAGCTCTGGTATAGGGCTGCAGTCAATTAATCTGTCACCTATTTTCTCGATTAATTGAAGTTTTTGGTCTAGAAAATGGTGAAAAACATCAACTAAAATCCAAGATGACATCCTTAAATGTCTTGTTTTGTCAACAACCCAAAGATAGTCAGTTTACTGTCACATTTAAGGAGCTGGCATCAGAGAATTTTTCTTTTCATTTTCAATTAATAATTGCAGCTCTACTCTTGTACAACTTTAATACTTTACAAGAAACTAAGTAGTTGCCACTTAGTACTGTATATTTGTCCATATGTAGTTTCTGTCTCTCCTTCTCTTTCAGAGACATGTGCACACATAAAGTTGCTAAGTTTAGCAGCAGACAAAAAGCAAACACTTATATATCTGTTCAGACCATACAGTAAAATAGGCCATTGGTGTAATTATATATTACATAAGAACCATTGTTATACAAGGTTTACATTGTAAAAAGCACAAGTACTGAGAACTGTGTGAGCATGTGCTTATTTTTGAACGCGATGCTATTTCAGTGTGTTCATGTTATATAAATGGTATATTTTATTATTGTAGACAGTGCCAAGTGACCTCTAATAAGGTTTCTCGTTATGTTTTCTGTTACGACATTCCCACATGACACTCCAGCCATCATCTGCAAGTTTTAGTACAAACGCCTGAAGTACCCAGTCATTTATTAGAATTCACAGTCGAACCCAGTCATAGAATTTATTCCTAATTGTCCAGGCTAGATTTAGGCTACTACAGCTACTGTATGTAATGTCAGAAAGGCAAGTAAAATGTACAGTTTTACAGTATGATAAACTCTCTCTGTTGAGGTTGCGAGTTTGTTAAACTTGAACTAGACTAAAACAAGATGCTACTAGACAAGTGCCATGTTTTTTTTTTTTTTTTTTGGGGTTTTTTTTGTCAACAGTCTTAAGCACATCTTTGTATACTGTTTTATCTCTTTGTTTTTTGTCTGCGTCTTTCTTCTGCATTAGCTTTACAAATAGTTTTTAAGATATAATTTAAACCTGTGAATTTCTCCAGCACACTTAAAGTGCCCCCTGAAAATGTTACTGAAGCATCACGACATTTTTATTAGAACATGCTGAACTGCCACTACTGAATTGCGGCTTTCAATGTCTCCTCCACTTGCAGTTTGCACCTAGAAGGCAGAGCCAGTTACTAATTGCATAATTACTTGCTGCGTTAGTGAATCGGCGTCTAATTACACACTGTGCTGTGAGCGCAAATTAAATTATTTGCGCTGTGCTTTCATGTATTCAAATCCGTCTCACAGCCTCTTAAGCTTTTCTGTTGCTGCTGTTTATTATTAGTAGATTACAAATCTAAAAATGACTAAATTATTAAAAATTGATTTATCGCGTTAAGTTTAATTCATTTTACAGTAGAGCACCAGAATAAAAGAAATCCCAGAGCCAGAGAAAATGCAGTCAAGGCTCCCTTTATGAATAAATACAAAAAAAATGTAACACATTCAACTTAATGGATACTTTCAAAAGGAATGAAAGACTATCATTTTAGTGGCAACACTTTTCTCACAAATAGTCTCTGTGCTTTTTATTTCCAGAAGCTGATTTTAAAACCCACACACATAAGAGCTGATTTACCCTTTGTGTGATAATAAGCAAGTACTGTATAGTATACTTACATGCAGAAAGCTAAATGGGGACCCGCTGTCCTGTACTGCATGTCCTTAGTTAACAATCAGATTAGGAAAAGAAATATTTCCTGTAAACTGCACCCAGGCACACAGTTATTGTTTCCCTTTAGACAAATACAATAACTTTTCTGCAGTGTAGGAGGACAATGTCCATTCTTACGGCTCAAAATGTCCTGTCTTTTGGGAATGTGGTGAGAGGCTGTGAACACTGGAATGTCAATTTTGAGCTTCGTTAACACTGAATGTTTCTAATTTGACAGTGTGAAACAGAGTTTGGATCTCCGAGTTGATTATGAGAAACACTGGCACAAAAAAAAAAAAAAAAGCAAAACAAAACAGGGAGGGTTGAGAGGGTGGGGGAAGGAGGCAAGCCTCGTGCCCTTGCAGTTGATCATTGGTTGGAGCCACGGGGAAGGGGAGGGGCCTCGGTGCCACTGTTTCTGTAGAGAGAGGGGCAGAGGGAGTGAGAGAGACACAGCAAAGGAGGATAAATGAACACGGGGGGTTCTCCCAGCATCGGTATGCCTGCCTACCTCATTTCCAGTCCAGACAGAGTTGCTGCTCCTCTAGATAGAAATAACAGCTGAGGTGTGTTTGTATGTGTGTGTGTGTGCGTGTTTTAAATATCAGTCACCCCCGCGTACCGCCTTCATCCTCTCAGCTCATGGCAGTCTGCTGTGATCTTACTGCGAAGGACCAGACAGAAACTGAGACAAGAGCAAGCGGACACGGAGGAGTGGTGAAAAGAGGGTGAAGGAGAGGCAAGAAACAAGAGGGAGAAGAGAAGAAGGACAGAAGAAAAAGAAGGAATTACCCTTAATGTCTCCTTTCCTCAATATATGCACCCAGCACATTTTACAATAATGTCTTTTCACTGGAAGCTGTGTCTGTGACTCTGTGGACTATAGACAGATAAGAGAGCTTCAATCTGTGCTCTCTGCAGCTGCAGCAGATGTTGAAGACATCTTTGACTTTATAGGGAGCGGAGGCATTTCAAGCATAGATCGGACTGGAATTCCTTTAAACAAAGTCACATTTCTGTCTGTTTTTTTTTCCTTTTCGTGCCTTCAGCTGGGACGTTTGCTTTATTGGGGGGAAAAAAAGAAGACAAGGAATACACACGTCTCTTTCTGTGTGTTAATCTGTTTCTACCCTGGTGGTTCTGTATTTTGTAAAGCCACGACTGCCTGCACCGAGGACAAACCCAGGGGGCTTCCTCACCTTTCTCTGTCCTTTCCATCCCTCCTGCATTAGAAATGGCAGATGGCAGCCGTCTCATCATGGAACCGCAGCATGGAGCTTTTCGTTTGGACTGAAACCATACAGCTACTCTCTGAACCAGCCAGCTACCTGTCAAAATAGGGGGTTCTTTGGTTCGTAATACCCTTGAAGGGCCCCTCAGACACGTATTCCTGCCCAAGATGATGAATTCCTCCCTGGATCCACTGAACCAAAGCTTTGCTGACCTGTCAAACTTATCTGCTCCCTTCTGCCTGCTTGAGATAGGCTATTCCCAAATTTTCAGCACCTGCCTCCTTGAAGTCTCTATCATACTTCTCCTCACTGTTCTCATTATTTCCGGTAACCTGGTGGTGATTTTTGTGTTTCACTGTGCTCCCCTGCTCAGCCAGCACACCACCAGCACTTTCATCCAGACTATGGCGTACGCTGATCTGCTGGTGGGGGTGAGCTGCCTGTTCCCCTCCCTGTCCCTCCTCCATCACCTCCAGGGCCTCGATCCCAAACTCACCTGCCAGGTGTTCGGGTACATGGTGTCTGTTTTGAAATCAGTTTCAATGGTGTCGTTGGCGTGCGTGAGCGTAGACCGCTACATTGCCATCACACGACCTCTGACTTATGCGTCCCTAGTGACACCCTGTCGAGTGCGCTGCTGCATCGTTCTAATATGGTTGTACTCTGCTTTGGTGTTTCTCCCATCTTTTCTTGGGTGGGGGAAACCTGGTTACCACGGGGACGTGGTTGAGTGGTGCGCAGTTGAGTGGAGGACTCGTCCGGCTTTCACCACTTTTATTGTTGCGCTGCTCTATGCCCCGGCTGCTCTCACTGTCTGCTTCACCTACGCCAACATCTTCAAGATCTGCCGACAGCACACCCGGGAGATCAGCGAGCGCCACGCTCGTTACCGACCCCAACAGCTGCAGGGCCCAGGATTGACAGCGGGATCTGCGGTCAAGGACAACAGTGCTGTAGAGCAAGGACAGTTGCCCCACTTGTCCCAACCACAGTATCAGCAGCCCACATCAACATACCCAGACAAGCGATATGCTATGGTACTGTTCCGCATTACGAGTGTGTTTTATATCCTGTGGTTGCCCTACATCCTCTACTTTCTGTTGGAGAGCGGGGGGATCTACTACCACCCCGCAGCTTCGTTCCTTACTACATGGCTGGCCATCAGCAACAGCTTCTGTAACTGTCTCATCTACAGCCTCTCCAACTCTGCCTTCAGGAAGGGCCTCAAACGCCTCTGCTCCTTCTGTTTACAGCGCAGTGGCGGTGGCTTTGGGGTTAGGAACACCAAAAAGGCTTTTGTTGGCTCTGTTGAAAAAGGATGTGCCGGGCTGGGGTATGGATACGGTCACGGAGAAATGGGCACAATTGGCACAACATGTCATGTGTAGAGCACGCACAGGGGAAACTCTTGTGCCAAATTGGCATTTGAACTTTTTTAAAAGATGCCTGATGTGCTTGCTGTAAAATGTCTCCTCTTTTAAGCTTAAATGTGCTGTAAAGAGATGGAAGGAGGCGTCGATCTGCCACTGCTGTTTCTGTCGCATTTGGAGGTTACACAGGCGTCCTCTCTGCACACGCCACAGCGGGCAAAGACAGAGAAAGGGAGTCAAGAGCAGAGCACTGAAGGAGAAAAAGGCCTATATAGCCCTGCAAGGTGTTTTAAAATGCTCAAGGAAACCCAGCGTACTGTACTGTATGGACAGGGGTGATAGATGGAAGGGGATGGAGAAGAGGGGAAGAGGGTGTCTGAAAATCTCTGGAGAAGTGAACATTTTCATCAGTTTTCTTTGACGAGAAGAGAATCGTTAACTTATTTTGCCAAAACTACAAACCATGACAATAAAAGTGTTCTGAAAAGCTGTGTGTGAAATGGTGCGACCTTTGTTGCCAGATTATCAGCACAGTACGAGCTGAATGCAAAAAAGAAGAAATGAATGCAAAACACAACAACAGTTGACTGCTGTGTTTTAGTAATGTGGTGCCGAGGTGAACTGCCAATAGCAAGCTCTTTAAATGTTTCCACTTGCTCTTACCCCCCCCTCAGTATCTGAATACTAAAAGTGATGCAACTGTGTGTTTGTGTATTTGTTGTGTCTCTTGTTGACTGATTGAGCATTGGAAAGAAATGATGTAGATCTCGTCCCAGCACATGACATTTTCTAGTTTGTTTCCATTTACTGAGCTTACTTGTATTACTATAATTTTAAGATTGATGTTATGTCTTTGTCTAAACTGTGTTCTCACACATTGAGCCTGCCATTTGTAATATATGAGATGAGATGCTGCCCAGCTTGGGTGTACGACTGTTAACCTGATAAAAAGCATTTTTAGTGAATTTATCATTTCATTTTTAAGATCTTTGTCAGTTTCATGGCACCTTTGCTGTTTCGATTATGTAACAAAACCTTTTTCATAACGGTGTCCAAGGCAAAGCAAGACCAAGAAAGGATGTATTTTTACACTTATTTTACACTGATTGTTGGTACATTATCTGGCTGAATTTCAAGGCTTTTAATCAAAGGTTAAAACATTAAGCTCTTAGGAGAATGACCCATGAACTGTGACACTGACCATTTGTCTTTGATATTTGCTGAGAAGAATAGTCTAATGAGAGTCTTCAATGTGTGATTGTGGAAAGTTCAAATTTACATATTCTTGCAAATAATCACCTCGTTCCTCCTCATTCATTATTGTGCCCACATTCAAGGACCACTTCATGCACACACACTAACACAGGAGGATCACATGTAAACAGAGCAGACAAACAGCTCATTCAGTCTGCCAGCAGGCTAACCTCTCACCTCTGTGCAGCACCCTGACGACTTCCTGTGATCTTCAGTCGCGTGTTTGTTGTGTGAGCCAATGCACATGTTGCATTCCATCCTCTTGTCCCATGTGTAGTTTTGTGGGTTGTTTTTACTCAATTTTAATTTGAAACATAAATTTATTAAGACTAATAATAAGCCCAAATGAATCCAAGTGTACCTAACATGTCATAAATTCAAAATTGTAAAAAATAATCTCAACAATGGAGACTCATGCCACAGTTTGCTGAGGTGCAGATAATCTAGCTTTATATATTTAATCTACCAAAGAAAGTTCCACAGATCTTCTTGGATTATGATATTGTTTTTCTAAATATCTAATGTATGAAGATTTAGTAAAATGTGAGTGGGTTGTACACAAAGTTTGTGTACGTCCACTGCACTGTGTTGGCTCAGTGATGCCTTATAGGCATGAATACGACTCTTTCTTAGTATGTAGTGATATATTGTTGCCTTGATGTGAAAATAAACTGTTGAGAAAGCTGTTTTCCTTACAGGTAGGGAGGGCTTAATTTATAGACACGTGACTGTTTTTAGAAAGAATGGCACAGACTGGAAATTGACATGAAAATGTACATCAGCTAGCCTTGATTTCACACTCAGTACAGAACAACCCGAACCCCAATTGTGTTAAGTAATTTAAAAATCTCACTGTTGATTCAAAAGTTGATGACTTGTAATCACTGTTCCTCTCATCTGTAAAACTGAAAATAACCAGGAGCAAACTCAAGACTCAAAACTGTTCATTTAATGTTGTGCATTTTAATTTATTTGTTAGTGTGAATGAGTGTGTGTGTGTGCAGGAGTGTTAGGAGGTGACCATTGGCTGACTTGGACTGTTAACGGTGTTCTAGCAGGGGTGCTAAACCGAGTTTCATTGCTTTACTAGCTGCACATCACCCCCCTCGAGTATACTGTATTTGTGAGTGTATGTGAGTATGATGTACAGTGGTGTTAGATAGATTCACATGTTGTCTTTAAATATTTTGGCTCATCTGTGAAGCATTGCCAAATATTGTAATCTTTCCTATTTGTACAGACTTCTGTTCAGAAATGGCGTGTACAGAAATGGCGTGTACAGAAATGGCGTGTACAGAAATGGCGTATTGAATGTCTGATCTGATTGTCAAACTACAGAAATTTATTTTTGTAAAATTACTTAGTTTCTGTCTATTCTCTTGTGAAGTGTCGCGGGCGCTAAGTAGATTTAGCATGCTTACCTATTGAAATGATTAAAGCGTTGTCTTTATGAAGATACATTTTATTTTACTTGGTCAATTTCTGTTAAGGTGTCTCTGCTGTTCTCTGTGATTGGGGAAAAAAAGATTTCTTTGAATTTGAAGACAGAAGTTCACCACTAAAAATGTGTAAATTCTTACAGCAGTTAATGGTACAATTCCTTAGAAATGTGTAAGATTTAGGGTGAAGTGTCTTGGGAAATGATTGTGCCAAAACATACTCACATTAGCACACATACAAACACACATGCACACACACACTTTTTCTTTTTCCTGTGGGAAAACAAACGACTCTCATGTTCTCAAGGAGCCACACTATAGTGGTGGCTGCGTCGAGGGGCGGTGCCATGTTAGGTAGGATTTGAGATAACAAGAAGGAATATGGACACTGAGGCTGGTCCAGGAAGCCATTTGTAGGTTAAATGCAGCCTTCTGCTTTGAGAGAGGAAAATAATTGTTGATGGGAGAGTGGTTGGGAAGGAAGACCATCTTCAGGTAGTCTTTTAAGGGATGAAAAAACACATGAAATTGGTGCAAATTTGGACGATTACAACAGTTCCCTACCTTCCATCGCTCCCATGTTTCCAGAAATTTTGTATCTTAATGTCTTTTTAATTAATTTTAAGCCCTTTACAAGTAATCCTGAGCCATTAGAGGGTGGCTGCTGCTTCTTCATCTTCCTCTTCTGGCATCTTGTGTAGTTGGCAGACAGCTTGAGGTGCGTTGCCACTTTAAGGACTAGGGCTACCCAGATGTGTATCTGTCTTGGGAACCAGCATAGTCCTCATGTAGCATACTGTATTTGTGGATCAATGTAAATAAAATTGTAGAAACTGTGTCTTTGATTTAATCCAGACATTAAACACATGACATTGATGGGTGTGATTGGAACCTTAATCAAAATGACCTATAAAATCACTCTTGAGGCACAAAACTTTATCCTTAACATATTGTTCTGTCAGTTCAGAAAACTTAATACTTTTGGTTAATTTGGTCATTTACAACAACAAAAGTATGTCACACCACCTGAATACTGGTTTGGCTATTGTATCTTAGAGTAGACAGTGCCCAAACCAGGCAGTCCAGCCTCACTCTTTAAGTGCACTTTAACACTCACATTCCCACACAGCAGTATTCTCTTATCCGTCTTTTAATCTGTATTGGATTTTCTTCCTTGTGTTTTCGTAAGGCTCTAAATAGGCCGCACCAGACCCCCATTAATGGCTGACTCATGACCCAGCTGTTCTGTGGAACAGATTATTATCAGATCAAGACGAGGGTGACCACTGTAACAAAACCTTGGTCTGGAAATGTCCCAGAAGATGCAGGAATTTCACTCTGCATGTGTTTTTGTCCACAATGAAAGTTGGAAATTGCTCACAGTCAACAAAGGGCCATTTGTAAATTGCAGATTGAGATAATCCAGCCATTACTGTATTAGATCCTGGCAAACTGTGTCATATTGCGTACATCAGGGGAGTTTAATTTGTGATAAGGTTTTTGAAAGGCGTGTGCTTTTATAGTTGGAGAATGTTTGGATAATGCAAATGATCAAACATGTTTAATTTGTTGTTGTGAAAGCGAGTCTCCGTGACAAATAAGATCTTTTTCATTCCATAATGCTTTGTAGGTGACAAGCCTATATGGTATTATAAGATGTACATGTTGTGTATCTGTACTGAGCAAATAAATGTAATGTTATCTCAATGTATTCAAACTTCCTTGTACTTATTGCTTCGCTATGGCACAATTTTTTTTCACCGTCAGTTTCTCTACCCTCCCACAGGTTAAGCAGTAATCACTACTGAAGTACGCAGACACAGATGGTGTTTTATTTATGACAAATATCACAAAACAGACTCTTTTGCACAGTTAAATTCAGTGAGGTGGACATCTTGGCTGAACACTGCTGGCTGGAAATCAAGTAGTGTAGTTGATAAGAAAAGTAATAGCAGTCATAGCATAGCATTCACACAGAATTTGCCATCATTTGCCAAATTGTGAACGCTTTGGCCTAGATCTTAACAGATTAAAATAAATTGTTGCTGTGTTAACATGCTGTAAATGGACTGTAATACAGCAGCACCATATTTGTGCAAACAGTTGGTCTGCTGAATTTGAATGCCTGCAAGGCTGCAGTGGGAAACGTTGGTGCGCTCACTTGGAAAGTAATACCATAAGAGAATGCAGGCCATTGTAGTTTTGGCTGTGTATGTGGTGAGTATGTGGTGTTGTTATTGTGATTTACATTGCTTCTTCCTCTGTCTGTCATCCCTGCTCTGATCAGATTCGTATTCTGCTTGCTCTCCTTGTGCTGAAGCAGCATACCAGTGCACAAATGGCACAAAAAGTAGGGCATGAGACAGACGATTAAGATTTAATGATAGATGACGCTAAGGTGAGGAAACAGCTCTACGGGTAGCTTGAGCATGTGCTGTGCCCATTTCAGGTTATTGTAAAGGAAAGACTGAAGGAATCGCTGGATTTAACCGACTATTTGCTGTATTAAAATTGAAATTAAAAAAAGTGCAGTTGTTTGTGATGAAAGCTGTTGTCAGTGCTCTACAAATTATTTACAGAGCATTGAAATGAAAACAGACACCTTCAACTTTGCCGCCCCGACTGTTTCCAAGTCCTGTTATTGTTGGCGTTGCTGTTGCAAAGACAACCGGATCGCTTTCCTCAGAGCCTAGCAACGGGGCTCTTTTACTTTTGCCAGGTAGCGTTTCCTCAGTTACTTCTGTTGTTCCACCATCTGCCATTTTCGCTATTGGGGATAGCAACTACAAAAAACTTCCATTATACTCTTTGGTTATTAGGGATAGCTACTGATAGTTACTGTGGAAAACAAAAGCACTGTCCACTTCCTGTGTTGGTTGTGGAATGGTGTACACACTTCCTTTGTTCTGTAAATCAAGCCATTTTCCAGGGAGATTGCACAGAATTACATAGTGAAAGCAAGGCTTATAGGGAACCCATCTTAACACTGATGATGTCATTATCCTATAGCCATTACATTGTGCAATCAACATTTACCTAATAATGATTCATTAAAGCAAAAAACTTGTCTCATTATGCTTTAAAGGTACTGTCACATTCACTATGAATCCAGTGACATAATTTAAGTGTAGCACTCGGGGTTTGTTTGGTTGGGGAGAAAGGTTTGTATTGAGCTTGATGAATATTACCTCGTGTTCTCTTGGCATCTCAGCAGGGTCCTTTAGGAGCAGAGAAAGAATAACAGAATGACATGTCAGCTATTGTGTTGAGTCAGAGAAAATCAGGGACATAAACAATGGAAGGCCAGTTACTCAGCCTTCCCACGGAAGCCCTACTCCGGTACTTTATTCCTAGCTTTAGTCGCGCTCACAAACACACACAGACACTGAAGCTTTGCCATTTTGGTCTTACCCCCAGTGAAGAGTTCATCTGCAAGAAGAACATGCTTTGTTCCTTGATGTCCATTCAGTTTATAGACTTTGATTTATGTACAGCACTACTTTGACAGTAAACAAAAAAATCTTGCTTGACTGAAATAACTGCCAGTCGATTGGTCATTTGGAAATAAATCTGCATCATTATCTCTAGATAAACTAAATCAGCCAGAGTTCACTGAGTGCACTCTCCCTGGTAGCATTGTGTCCACCAAACCTTTTTTTCCTGAGGCTAGCATATGTTTTTAATTCTTTGCAAAGGGAACACGGCGTATTGACACTATGTAACAATGACCAGTAGTGTGACAACCAAGCGCTGCACGTTTTACATTTTGTTTTTGTTTGTTTGTTTGATGAGAGCTGAAAAACGTGTAACTTTGGGTAAAAAGGCTGCAGCCACTCATCACTATCACTAGCCCTTTTTAAATAGGAATTGTGCAAATTTGCAGGAAATCCCAATCAGTCTTCGTTCAGCATTGGCAGTATAAAAACAAAATCGGGGAGTGCTGGCGAAATGCCACCTGCCTACTTTTGTTCCTACAGAATGTGCCTTTTTCAGGGGCAATGGGGGGCGTGAGCAAGTAACAAAACGTGTAGCTCAGCATGTGACGTGAACAGCGACGTCTTTCACCGTTCCCTGTCATTTGACGGTTCATGGCGTTTTCGTTTGTGAGGGCAAGGAGGACGCGCAATTCCTTGTCTCCCCAGTTGCTCATCTTAACAGTTTCTTTCAGGTTGGTGTCGACGTTGTTTGCCATTGTGAGCATGTTAGCATCCTGTTTGCAGTTCCTCCCACAAGTCATCAACAGGGCGGGGCAACACAATGATTTGAGTTGAAGGTGTGAGAAAGAATAGTATCAGTAACATTGTTAACACTGTGCTACATTACAGAGAAATACAAAACCGTACTAATGAACCTTCATTAATATAGGCCTATATTTTATCTACAAGTGCACGTCACACACTGAGCGAGCCGCCTGTTAATGACGCTGTTGGCAAAGCAGTAATGATTGTGCTAAGTGGCTAATGGGCATGTAGCTACTGACATGTTTCAGATGATACGTCATGTTTGTAGTCGACGAATGACAAATGTTTGCCTGCGGAGTTTACATATCACCTTGGGTTCGTCCTTCACCTTCTCAAAATGATCCCACACTTTGGATTTCCTGTCCGACATGTTATTAACTAGCATGTGTAATAACCACAGGTACCAGCCCTGTAAATTAATGCGATTCCTGTCTGACTGCTGAGCGTGGCCACTTCCTGTATCTGTCCTTTCAAATTAAATTCCCACATTGTCCAGTCATATAGGTTTTGACTAAGCAACCGATGAAATCTTTCTGATTAATGACCTTTCTGGTCGACTAAGATTTAGTCGACTATTGGGGGCAGCCCTAGTTGTAACCGATTCAGTCCAGGGGTGACCAGTTACAGCCCAACCCTTTTCACCTTCAAAGCCTTCATGGGTTGACTTTTTAAGTATCACTGTAAGTCATAATATTTAATTCATTTTTAAATAACTTTTGTCCTTTACTGTCTTTCTATACATACATTTCCATAGAGATACACTATTCTTAGCATTATCTTTCTCTTCTCTCTATTTGTCTTTCTCTCAATGGCTTGAACTCGCTCTCACACTTCTGTGCACTACCATGAGACACTGGATATGTTTTCTCTCCCCTCTCACGCTACCCTCATTCCAAACCTCGCTTAAACTGAATAGACACACAGACAGAGAGGAAGCTAATTGGCCATTATGTCAGAGGTCTTTGTACATGCTCTCAGCACTTCAGATAAGTATGGCTAAGTGGTGCTTGTATAAACATGGATCCTTATCATTCACTGAGAGACTGTAGCCCAGTGTAATGGGCTCTTCACATTGGTCACACTAATGCCACCTCTGCGCTCTGAAATGCATCAATACCAATTTAAAGATCAAGCTTTCTGGAGTGCCTGTGTGCACCTTATCAGGGGGTTAAAATTCACCCCAGTTGAACTTTACTGATATGCTTTATGATGAACCCCTAATCTGACAATGGCTTTTTGATTAAGTGATCTATCATTTGGTCAAATCACAAATTCCCAGAGTCCAAGGTGATGTCTTCAAATGTCTTGTTTTGTTTAATCCTAAGTCCAAAACCCAAAGGTTCACAGTTTATGATCAGAAATGACTAAGAGAAGCAAATCCTCTAATTTGAGAATCTGGAACCAGAAAAACTGAAGCATTTTCCAATGTTTTAGTTAGATAAATAGTTTCTGATTATTTATCTGTTGATGGACCAATGGATTAATGCACCATTTGTATCATACTGTATAAACACCAACTATATAACAACAGAGGAACAGGTCATTCTCTGACCAAAATTACTCTAAACAATCTACATTACTCAAACTTCCTTAAGCATCTATGACTTACAGGGCGTGGTGGAAGTTTTGGAATGGACTTTAAAAAAATAGCCCCCTGTTGTTGGCCTCTGATCCCCATTAGCTCACTTTGTTTTAGTATTCCTTTCTTCCTGCATTTCTTCTTTTACTTGTATTATTTTTGTTTCACTGTCTTCCTCTGTGGGAGCTGGAACAGAAACCTTGGGTAAAGGAGTGGGAGGGACTTGATGGGTACAGTAACAGAGAGACCAAGGAGGTATAATTAGCTACAAAGAGAACAAGAGACTTAAAAAGATATATTGGTGATTTAAATTCTGGGATTTCTGCTTTAACTTAAATGCACTTTGGTTTTCATAGGAGGGATTTTAAGCCCCTGCAAGAACTGATGGTAAGCTTCAGTCCTGCAAAAGTGCTTTTGAACATGGCACAGGATGCTGAAAAATTTAAGGAGTGCTTTCTGACATGTAGTGGAAAATGTTACGACATGGATCAATGGAGGATCACACTAATTTGCTCATTTAACACAAACTTGGTGAGGCATTATTGTTACTTGCTGCTGATGGAATGGAAACCCTTACTTGCTCTTGCTGACGTTCTCATTATTCACTGATGGTATGAAAGCAGGGTTGCAGCACCAGGCTACAAAGAATGCCACAACGGATTCCTGACTGCAAAGTTAAATAAATGCCCAATTTTTGTATTACATCACATGACATATAGTCCAAACTTCAGAGCCACTTCACCTACAGTAACTATATGAAAATGTATTTAAATGTGTGTTTGATTTGTCATGTAATGGCCGGGGTGTCTTGGAGTAGCATTACTTATTTAGAGGCTGTTTGTTCCAAATACACTGAGCATCAATAATGAAATGAGGGGTGATTAATCTTTGTTAGTAGAGTAGTTACTGATCTGTGGCTGTGTGTGTGGGTGTGTGTGTGTTTGGGTGTGTGGTATTTCCACTGTGTTGTGCTTTGTCATCACAGTGGAGGGATATCCCAGAGAAGTATGTTGCCCCGGGCTTGTGTATATATTGTGTGCAGTTGGGGATTTGGACACGCCTCTGTACTTGTATTAGTGTGTCTTGACTTTAAACAATCTCTTTTGACCTTGTGTCCACCCTTTATCTTTTTTTATACCTCTGTGCCGGCGATTAGCTGTAGCTGGAGGCATTATTATTTTTGGGTTTTCCGAACCCGAAAACATAATATCTAATGTACATGTGTCCCATTTTCATGAACATGATACCTCAAGAATGCTCAAAGGGAATTTCTTTGCATGACCTGACTAGGTTTTGGTGGTCAAAGGTCAAGGTCAATGTGACCTTGCATCCTTCTCATTCATGTGAACGCAATATCTAACGAATGCCATGAGGGAATGTCTTCAAACTTAGCACAAATGTTCACTTGGACTCAATGATGGACTGATTACATTTTGGTGGTCAGAGGTCAAGGTCACTATGACCTTGTCTGTCTCATTCTTGTAAATGTAATCAAAAACACCCGAGGGAATTTCTTCAAATTTAGCACAAACATTTACTTGAACTAAAAAATGAACTAATTAGAATTCTTTGGTCGAAGATCAAAGGTCAAGGTTAGTGGGACACACAAAACATGTTTTCGGCCATAACTCAAGACTTCTTATGGTAAATATGACAAAACTTCACACAATGTCTAAAAGGATGTAATGATGAAGTGATGACATTTCATATCCAAGACATCAATGGTAAACTTCACTGTAAGATGATAATATTCTGCGTAAAACACTTTTCTGGCCATTCCTCAACGTCATATCTTAGGTGACACTAATCTTGGGTGTCCATGTTGAAGCTGTGCTGACTGTACAGATCTTTTGTGCTGCTGAGGGAAGATGTGTGGGAAGCATCCATGTTCTCATAGACATGGATGCAAACTGGAAGAGAAACTTGACTGGTAGCATACAACCCTGGGGTGGTAATTCTAGTTTTAGTCATGCTAGGGGTTAAGCTCTAGGGATGGCAATATGATCTGTGTTGATTGGTCGGTCCAACCTGAATATCTTAAGATGGATTGCCATGTAATTTGATGTAAACATTAACGTTCCCTTCACGATGTATTGCACTCATTTTGAAGATCACTCTAACTTTTTCTATTGCCGTTATCAGGTCAATATGCTGTTTTGCCCAGCACATTAGTGCAAAACTAATGACATACTTTGTGTTTAGTCATATTAAGCTAACTAAACTAAACTAACTCAGATAGTGACACAGTGAACATTATACCTGCCTAACATAAGTATGCTGGCACTGTTATTGTGAGCATGTTAGTATCCTCCAGGTGTTGAAGCCAATTTGACATAGTTGCCAAACCGTGTAATGACAACCTTCAGGTCCGTCATGTGACACCACTGGGCCAAAAAAGACTTTTCCAGTAGACTTACACTGGGAAACAGACGTCTGTAAATTAGTGGAAAACTTTTTTGAGGGTCACAGCCCCCTCAAAAAAAGTCGTTTCACCACTGGGATTTTTGGTCAGATAACATTTCAAAGGTCTAAAAGAGCCAAACGACTGAATAATTTTATCCCCATTCAAGTCAGCGGAGGGCTTAACTGGAAGTTAGCTACTAGGCCAGCAAAGTCTGTAGTGAGCCTACTGTACGGGCTCGACAATGTGGTAGATGCTGATAATTTTACACCTGGGAGATTAAATTTTTTTGGCTTCCTGTACCACTGAGCAACCCTCATAGGAATGTACAGGGCCCTGTCTCCAATCCAGGCCCTGTATCCACTTCTCTTTATACATTCATGCATCACTCAGCCCAAATAGGATCATATCAGTTTTTGCTTTTAAGAAAAAAGTACACACGCACAGCAAAACAACACCTTTGATCCCTCATGTTATGGTGCTGATAGCTCTTTTCCCGTGTGATTTTTTTTGCTGGTGCATACATTTTCATTCTCACCTCCAAACAACTCTGTCCTTATCATCCATCCATTACACTCTCCAGGCAAAATGTCTTGTTGATTCATTCTGTTACAGTTCAGATTGGCGTTGGTAGAAGGTGTGACGGTGAAAGCCAAACACCCTCTTATCAGCTCACTGTTATACAACACTATTTCAGTTTCTGGTTATTTTTCCTCTAAATGACCTCCTTGTTGATATACTCTGAAGTAGAGCAATGTGTCAGAGATTTTCTTAGTACCGAGTGCAAAGAGTTATGCATGTCATATGTAAATTATATTTCACAAAGTGACTCCATATTAGGCAATGTGCTTAACTTTTGTAGTCCCACGACTGGTGATGGCAGAATTGTCATGCTGTTATTTGTGTCAGAGAAAACTTGAATTAAGATGATAAATAATATGAATCTCTCTTTGTGTTACATCTTTTCTTTGTCTTTGTCATGTTTCCTTTTTCACAGTTTGTCAGATGTGTATTAGTAGTAACTATTGTTAGTTTTCTTTATCTAAGCTTTAGTAAGATAAGAATTACTTGTCAGGTTTTAAATAAGTACAGTAAGAGCTAAGATGGACAGAAAAAGACTAATAGAGATACAGGGAGAGATGTACAGTCTGTACTGTGGAAGAGAACACTCTGTGCCACCCGTAATTCATCCTGACCTGCGCTGTAAATCTCAGCAGTGTGTTGGCACCACACACTGAGAAACACTGACCGCTGCTGGACCTCGGGGGATTTTTTTCCCAGCAGTTGTCTAATAAAACTTCTTGTGGATTCTTAACTGAATGAATCTCCCTCTCTGTGACACACCATCTACACTTCTTCTATTCACCTTGATCTTTTTGTCTGCCCTCCTTTGTCTCATTATTAGGAGTCCCCTCAGGACAGTGCCATCACCAGGGACATTAACAGGACATTCCCAGCTCATGACTACTTCAAAGACACTGGAGGAGATGGACAAGACTCCCTCTACAAGATCTGCAAGGTGGGATACACACACACACACACACACACACACACACACACACAGATGCAAGAGGTTGTTTAAATTAAATTTTCAAAGTCAACACAGGGCATTATGGAGCCACTCAGAATCAAATTAAAAGGTATCAGCGCAGTGAACAAAGCTTCATCAAGAGCTTCAGCTGACTACAGTATATGCAACAGGAGGTGTAAACCTTTTGTAGAGGACCTGCAGAAACAAGCATGTATTCTCTTCATGTGGGCCCAGCTGTTGAGAAGCAATCTGGTCAGACTGTTGCTACGTGGCTATGAAAATGGGTTGTTCAAAAGTTAAAACAGAAAGTAAAGTCAAAATAGATCTGGATTAAACTAGAACACTGGGTTCAGATAACAAATCAGAAATTTTGCTCGGGTTCGGCCCACTTGACATGCTGCTGTGTTGTGCTATGGCCTATTGAAGGGCTGGAATTTGTTATTTACGTGACAACACCTGAACGCAACACAGGCCAATAGTTCTGTCTCAGGCAGGAGGTGGTAAATTTTCAGACTGAACTAATGAAAAACGGAGGACATTAGACAAAACTTGCTCTCAGGAAAGTTTAAAACTTCAGACAACCATGCAGGTAACCATGTCAGGTAACAAACTGCGTCAAGGTCGGGTTGGGTTCGGACTTAAAATCAGAAAGTGTTTCAGGGTCAGGCCAGACTCCAGTCAGGTTTGGTCTGAAACATTCAGCCCGAGTCGCACTCTACATCAATCTTTCCGTACGTGTTGTCCAAAAGTTTTTAGTAGGATTTTGATATCTTTAATAAAAAAATAAAATAAAAAATCAGGATTATCTTGATACCAGCAGAAGGTTGGATTCAGGAACGAAACACAACTTTAAATTTGATGAATGTATATACATTTATTTATTTGTTACATTTATATTTTCTGTCTCCTCAAATAAAAAAATTTAACGTGATCCTATGCTGGCTGCTCACATAGCTAGCAGCCTACATTGTGATATTTGTGATACATAAATCTGGATTTGATAGTCTTAAAAATTTGTCTCTGGATCAGGGTTACCCTTTGAAAAACTGGTCTGGCACAAAACTAAAATCATTCTGATCCAGAATATTTTTTTTTTAACAACTTGGCCCTGGTTTCATCTCTTATCCACATTGTCTGCATTAAACATTTTATTTAATTGCAAAATGCATACATCTTTATATCCAGATTTTCTGAAACTTGTCACAGCATGCCATCGTAGAGTTGCAACAAACCCAAGTAAAAAATACATCTGTAAAAATATTAATAAACATGAAAGCAAACAACAAATAAAAACTAAATTTGGTGGAATTTCCACAACCCTGTCCACCACAGATTAGTTTATACAATTAACATCTGTCACGAGTGTTTTTTGGGAGGATTTTGTTCTAAACACTGTAGCCTTGACGCACATTTATAATCACATTATTTCTGCGGATGATTTTGTCTTGTAAAACTGTAACTGGAGATGTAAACAGTAGTCTTTTTTAGTAGCGCTGGTGTTCATTGCCAGAGCCTATCATATCAGCCTGCATGTGAAATAGGATCACATGTTTCCCTCTGATACAGTGTGATTATTGTGTAAATGACCTGCTTTACAGTAGGTCCGATGACAAAGTTTGTAGAGCAGTAGTGAGAGTTGTCAGCGCTAAAGGGAACTGTTCATTAATTACCTGAACAGCCGCTCTGTTTCTGGGTGGTTCAGCGAGTTCACTGCCTGTCTAGAAAAGCAACATAAGTTTCCAATCGAACAAACTCACACACACTAGACTCTACTATAATCAGTCCTGCTGCACAGCTGACCCTCACACAGCGGCGTAGCACGCACACACGCATATACGCAAACCTGGCAACTTGTCACAAAATATGTATTGATCCTGAAGTGCCAGCGTTTTCCTTCTCATGAGAATGAACACGTGCATGTACAGCTGAGGCACATGTCAGCCCATATAGTTCCATAATCCCACACGAGTGGCCTGGCTGCTGTTTGTTCGCTGTTTTCATGTCATTCATTATGTATAACTCAGGTGAGGGCATCCATCTCTTTCCCAGACAAGCACCTCCTCAGGTGTGTTTGAATAATTCAGTGGGCCCACCCTTTCCTCTGTGTGTGTGTGTGTGGATTGATCCACACTTTGTCCGTTTGACTTGTACTCATTATTTGTGTTTGTAGCTCAGTAGGCCACAACTCTGCCGTGTTCCCTCCCCTCACATTTACGCCATTTCCTCGATCCCAGCATCTCTCTCCGACCCTTCTCTTTGTCTTTTCCTTTCTGTTTGACTTTTTAACAGTCTCATATTTACTTTTTCTTTCCCACACTTAAGATCCTTTGCTCATCTTTGTCCTCTTTTAGTGCTATTTTAATACCAGCAACGAGGCCCTCACAGTACAGTCGAGTGTGTTTAATAGACCACAGTGCAAAAACTTCAACAACTTTAGATTTCTAAAAAGGGAAAAATAGAGATATTACTCTGAGAGGCTTGTGCAATATCATTCAAGTGCTCTGTAGCCAAACAAGTCTGCTGTGAGTTCATGATCTAAATATTTATACAAGTTATATTTGACTGATATGACGTGTGGTTTGCAGTGTCAGTCTGTGTTTGTGTGTGTGTGTGATTTCTCTACTTCTCTGTATTTTTTTTTTTCGGTTTGATTTAGAGCAGTATTAAACTTCCAGTGTTGCTTGAGCCATCTTTTTCACTACCTGTCAAATACAAGTTCAGTATTTACGGACACTGAACTTGCCCCAGGCTGGTTTGCCAGCTCCTGAGGGAAAAATATTTTGGTGTTTTTGTTGAAATTACCCACAACATTTTTTACTTTGGCTCTTCATCTCTCTTTCATATGAAATTGCATCATTTCATTCTGTGTAGAAACCATAAATGGGTCATTCTTCAACTGTGGTCCATTTATGTCTGGAAAACTTTAGAGAATCTAACACATATTTAGAAAAGTGTATTGATGTAATATAACACTGACATTGTTATTTCCATTACCATATGTCTTTTCCATCACAATAAACAAAGAGATGGAAATGACAGTTTGCCCCCCCCCTTAAAAAATCATGTTAGCCTGCTATGGTCGGTTTTAGTGTTAGCATTAAATACACATAAAATGCACTATGTAAGAAGAATATGAGCTGTTTGGAAATGACAGCCAGTAAACATATTCTTGATTTTACAAAAAAAATTACCTTGATTTCTTCCTATTTCAGTTCCCTTCATGGTGCTAACTTTCCCTTAGCCATGTCCTGTCACTGGACTATTGCTGTCATCACAAAATATTCAAATTCCCCCCCAAAAAAAACCTCCCTGAACTGACATTTTGTAGGTGGAAATGACAGTAACCCAGAGGACCAGGTGTGCTTTTCATGAAAAAAAAGCCATAAAATACTAATTCATTTGTGTTTGAAGTTAATAGGAGATGATTTTTTAATTCAAATTAAACAGGCACCTGAACTAAAATGTATTATTCTGGATGCATTACCTTCTGAACTCACACTAGAAACAGACTGGATACCCATACAGAATACTTAAAATTGCAGCTATGAAACAAATAATGAGGCACTGGTTAAAACCTACTCCATCTTCATTTAATAACTTGAAGATGAATGTAAACAGTGTTTCAGATATGAAAAGAATAACCCATAATATCAGTGTGTTTATTTATAATAATACTAGCTTACTTTATATTTCCCCCTCTATTTATTTACTATTAATCTTTTCTCTGTTTGATTCTCACCGTTACTTTATCACCTCTTTTTATCCTAACTATAAATATATATGTAATGATATATAATAATATATAGGAGGGTTCCTGGTTTGAACCCTGGGGTGGGGGAGCCCTTCTGTGTGGAGTTTGCATGTTCTTGTGTGTCAGTGTGGGTTTTCTCCAGGTACTCCAGCTTCCTCCCACAGTCCAAAGACATGCAGGTTAATTAGTGACTCTAAATTGTCCGTAGGTGTGAATGTGAGTGTGAATGGTTGTCTGTCTCTATGTGTCAGCCCTGTGATAGTCTGGTGACCTGTCCAGGGTGTACCCTGCCTCTCACCCAGTGTCAGCTGGGATTGGCTCCAGCTCTTCGGAGACCCCTAACAGGATAAGCGGTTACAGAAAATGAATAAACGACAGCACATGTAAACACATGTAAATTGCTGCACTCCTGTAACAGATGAGGCACCTTCATATAATGATAAAAATGATGAGTCATTAATCACTTAATTTTTCTTTATTCCTTTTGGTGTTGACCAAGTGTGACAAAAATAAAAAGTAAGAGATGTAGTTTTGCTTTCCTTACGTCTGTCAGGGACACAGACATCACTGAAGTTGAGGAATCACCTGAGTACTGTTGAATGTACCTGTAAAAATATTGGTCTGAATCAGCTCCAGGCTTCACTTGCAAAGGATCATATCATCATTTATTTCCCCCTCATCACTTTTTGAATTGACTGTGAAAGTTATTTACCAACCGTGTGCCCGTTTGCCTTTGTGCTCTCCTTCAGGCTTACTCTGTTTATGACGAGGAGATTGGCTACTGCCAGGGACAATCCTTCTTGGCTGCTGTGCTGCTGCTGCACGTGAGTTCAACCAAAATCCTATCCTATCCTTTTTAATCCACTTTCAAGAGCTGAGAGGGACTGTTTTGTTTTTATTTGACATCTGTATCTTTTTTTTTGACATTCTGCAGTGCTGGAGGATTGGCCTGGCTTATTTTGTCTGGTCTCTAGTGTATTCAGTGTAGATATGATAGGCATGATGTACTGTTACTGCACAAAAACAGTTTGAGAAAGATTCAAATGTGAGGTAGGCAGTGGGGGAATGTAATTTAATACATTTACCCAAGTACTGTACTCAAGTAAAAATTCATGGAACCTTTCTTGAGTATTTCCATTTCTTGCAACTTTATATTTCTACTCTACAAAATGATAGAGGTAAATATTTTCTGGTTACTTTTCAGAATACATTTTCTCATCCTCTTTCTGTCCTGTGAAGACCATTTATCTCCAGGATGTGTTGATTTTAAATGTTCCTGATAAACTAAAGCATGAAGTGTTCCTTTTTGTGTTGGGAAAATTCTTCCACTTAGTAAGCTAAATATTTAAAAACCCTCTTAGATCAGCCGGACAATGCTTCATGACAAAGCTGAAAATGAGGCTGTTCTTCTGACACACTGAAAAGTTGACTTTTTAGAGATATGTGGCTCTCACAGGACAGCGATGCAACAAACATATGATGATATTAAAGAATATGATGCATTGCTGCAGGTGAAACTACCCAACAGTATCACTACAACCTTAAACATCTACAGCAGTTAAGTGCAACATACACATTAATGCAGCAGTAACATTGATCCACAACATCATATATTATATTAAACTACAGACAGGGAATATTTAACTGCACTATATATACTTAAAGTACTTTTTTAATGACTGTACTTACATACTTTTACTTAAGTAGGTTAAAGAAGGTTTCAAATGCAGGGCTTTTACTTGTAGTTGAGTATTTTTACAGTGTGGTATTGGTACTTTAATTTAAGTAAAGGATCTGGATTCTTCCTCCATCATTCAAGGAGGGACACTCACATTTTATTTTTATAAATAATATATAATGTGTTCATCTGTCACGCCACACTGGGTTCCTATTAAGCACTCCTGCAGTTCAGGGATGTGTCAACACTGCCACCTAGTGGACAAACATGTCAATATCTTCTTGGAGTAAGGAGATGTGTGCAAAGTACAACATTATAAGGATCTATTTAACAAGTTCAGGTAGTTTTATATGGGAAAGCTGTGAAGTAAAAGTTTGTCAGGGAATCTGAATCCTGTGTCATTAAGATATGAACTGGAGTGTTGATACTAATTACTAAATTCCTGGTCTCCTTTAGATGCCAGAGGAGCAGGCTTTCAGCGTGCTGGTCAAGATCATGTTTGATTACGGGCTCAGGGACCTTTTCAAGCAGAACTTTGAAGATCTGCATTGCAAATTCTTCCAGCTTGAGAGACTCATGCAGGTATGTGTTTGTGAAATGTGCAGATCTAAAGGACATTTTCTGAATGTACACTGTAGCAGTGGTCGATTTTACTGTGTTCATGCATAATCACACTAAAAAGATGTGTGTACAATTGGTTTAATAACTGAGTTGACTAGTGCTACTCTCTGTCTGTCTGTGTTTAAAGGTATACTATGCAGGAATTGTCGGTTACTGTTTGTAAAAACAACATTTAGACTCGGCTTCTCCCCCCTACACTACTTGTATGTACATAGCAATAACCTAAATGTTGTAGGAATGTTATATTTGTTGTACTGGGAAAGCAGCTGACTAAGCTAACCGCCAGCACCTAGCTGTAAAACAGAAAACAGGTCAACTCTATGTCGCTCTTCATCCCCGACCTCTCCTTCGGTGCTCGCAAGTGACAGTGAAAGCCAACGGAGCTTTGTCCGGTTGGTTTTTCGCCTCGCTATATTTGCGTTTTTTCAGGGCTGTGTACGCAGTCTTGTAGCTTCTTCTTGGATGCACTCTGTTTACAGTTAGTTGCTACCTCCTTAAAAAATCCCGACCTCATCTGTGCGCTGTGCCCAGGAACATCCCGCACACAGCAAAATAAAAAGAAAATACTGTCTCTGCAGATATATACACTTCTAGTGGGTCATAAGTGATGATTCAAAGAGATCTCCCACATTGTATACCTTTAACTTTTTGATTCAGTACCTCTACTAATTTACCACTCTCCCTTTTCTTTCCGTCCACATCATACCTTCTACTTGTCTCCTAATTAATGTTATCCTCCTCCCATCTGTCTGTCATTTGTTTCCTCTCTGTGTCAAACAGGAATATATACCAGATCTGTACACCCATTTCCTGAATGTGGGTCTGGAGGCACATATGTACGCCTCCCAGTGGTTCCTCACCCTCTTCACAGCCAAGTTCCCTCTTTACATGGTCTTCCATATCATTGACCTGCTACTGTGTGAGGTTAGTAATAAAAGACACAACACAACTTTACTGGCTGCACTTCACACATACTTTTGAAAACATGAACAAATGCACATCTAGCACTCAGAATCTCCAATACTGACAATATTTTTAGACATGTAACAATAGTTGCACATTTTAAATTTGTGCATAAAAAACAACCTGAAGGGACGTGCAAAAAATCTGAAAACTAAAAAAAAATCTCCAAATGTCACAAAAAAAGTTTTTATGCTTGGGGAGGTGGAAAAGTTGCCATTAAATATTAAATGCAACAAAGTGCATTGGAAACAGACTCAGTGAATAAATGATGACGTACAGTCACGATGTGCCGTGATTGCATATTCCATAAGCCACTGCAGCTGTCTTTGTTGTCTGTGGATGACTTTTAACACACCTTTAAGTTCACACAGGGCTGTCACCAAAACTCCTGTAAGAGCACATAACTGTAATATTACCTGTTCAAAGCGCACTATTTCCATTGTCCAGTGTGCGCTCCGTTATTATACATCCATTGTTTTCCCATATTTGAGGTTTGTTTGGCGCTCTTTTAATGAAGTCATGTTGTTGCACCCTCTTGTGCAGACTTTTGACTGGAGAAATAGCGCCACTTAATGCTTATCTTATCACTATATTTGGGTGGAAATCCATCTAATGACAAGTAATGAAACTGAAATACACAAGTTTTCTAAGGAACCCGTTGCTGTGACACTCCAAACTGACCTAATGTGTATCTTATTTGTATTGATTTCCTCTGTGTTACTAACTGAGTTGTTGACTGTGGCAAATTCAAGCACTCAAGCACAGTGCAAATACAGTTTGAAGTGAGTAGTATGAACAATGAACACTCCTCCAAGAGCTGGCCCTTAGGTGATAGTCTGTGAAAAGTTTATTCACATGACAGCCTCAGAGAGTAGTTAGTGTGATGAGACAAAGATAGTTTTCTGGCCTGAACGTCAAGCTCCACATCTCGTAAAAACCATGCCCCATTAATCACCTGAGTAATGCAGGACACAATGATGCTGTGATGATGCATCGCTGCAGTGGCAGGAACTGGGAGACTGTTCAAGATCTAGAACGTGATGGACAGAACCAAGTACAGAGAGGAAAGCCTGCTTCAAATCACATATAACCTCAGACTGAAGGGAAGATTGACCCTTCAGCAGGGTGGTCCAGCCAAGACAAGTGGAGTGTCTCTGGATGTCTTAATGTTGGCCAGCCAAATCCTGAGCCTCTGTGGAGAGATATTAAGTTTGTAGTTTTTCAACTTCCCATAAAGTCTGACAGTGCTGATAAATAATCTGTAAGGTAGACAAGGAGACACTGAGCTAATTCAAATATGCAGATATTATAGCAGCAAGTGCAGCACTAGAATTAACAGGTCTGATTATCTACTGTACGTAATTCACACATTTCCCTTTTTATGTCAATGAACCTGTGAATGTATGTGTTCATTGATGGCAAATTGTTTTTGCAGTTAAGTTGAACCTACAGTGACATGATTCCTCAATACACCTTAAAAAATGTGTCTTTGTTTTCAGGGCATCAGTGTGATTTTCAACGTGGCCTTGGCACTCCTGAAGGTAAGCAAGCTCACAAAAATTCGAATACATACTCACACGCACACACAACAACACAAGCAACCACAGCTCTGAGTAGAATCAGAAGGCACAACAAGCGCCAATAGAAAATCAAACCATGGAAAGATTACACACGTTTGCACACGTGAGCCGGTGCAGACACATGTCGTAGTGTGACCCCAGTTTTATTTGGCCTCAAAATAGTGATCCATCAGTGTTATCCTTGTTTCCGGACTTAAATGGGCTGTTCACCCTAAAATCAAAAATACATATTTTTCCTCTTACCTATAGTGCTGTTAATCAGTCTAGGTTTTGGTGTGAGTTGCTGAATGTTGGAGACATCAGCCGTAGACATGTCTGCCTTCTCTTGAATATAATGGAGCTAGAGAGCAAGTCTCTTTCCAGAAATCATGACCCAGTTACTCAGGATAATCTACAGACCTTGTTGTGAGCAGTTTCATGTAGGAACTGTTTTCTTTTTGCTAAACTACATCTGTCAACTGTATCACAGCGCAGACAGAAATGCACATCTACTGCTAGCTCACCTAGCACCACTGAGCTGGCTAATGTTAATGAAGCCATTCATTTTAACATCTCGCACTAGCGTGAGCATCTTATCCATGGTTAGATTCACATTTCCTTCTGCATGGTGATTCGGTTGGCGGGTGTAGTTCAGTGGAAAGAAAATAGTTCCTACATGAAACTGCTCACAACAAGGTCTGTGGATTATCTTGAGTAACTTGGTCATGATTTCTGGAAAGAGACATTGCTGTTGAGCTTTTAAAATAAATATTTGTTGCTTTGAGCACCACAAGCCATTATATGTTGAGAGATGGTTGATCTCTCCAACACTCGGCAACTCAAACCAAAACAATCTAGACTGATTAACAGCACAACAGGTAAGAGGAAAAACATGTATTTTTCATTTTGGGTTGAACTGTCCCTTTAAGTTAGTTTGTCACAAACTTGTAATATATCATATATAGTTAAAAAAAATTGCGTCAGTCACCGAGGATCGTGCTGCTTCATTTTGCAATAATGGAAATACATGTCCACCCAGCAGGCTCCTCCTGATTGTATAAATGTGTTCCTCATGTTTTCCCGTCCTTCTCTCTTTAGACATCAAAAGACGATCTGATCCAAACAGACTTCGAGGGTGCACTCAAGTTCTTTCGTGTCCCGGTTCCAAAGAGGTATCGCTCTGAGGAAAACGCAAAGAAACTGATGGAGCTGGCCTGCAGCATGAAGGTGAGTGTAGAGCTTGCTTGGCTCAGGGGCCACTTTTGCAAAATGACAGGAAGCGGGGGCCAGCTGCGGCAGCCCCAAACAGGTCAGGTGTACACAAAGGTGTTTCTAGGATATGAGGGCAGTCGGGGATGAGCCTGGACCTCTGTTTAGGAGTCGGGGGTATCCTTTCCTGGTACTTTTTTTGATAAACAAGCTCCATTTTGAAGCTTTTTCTTGCACTTTGTCATATTATTTACACAGAGTCCAAAAAATCTCAGTATGAATAAATTTATTTTCATAGTAAATTAGTTGCAGGGGCACCTGGTAACCTATCATAGGCCAGATTTTGTCCATTGGCTGTAAGTTAAGTATAACTGGTTCAGAGTAAAAGATGAATAGTCTTGGCTCACTATTTACACACAGTAGCTATTCATGTTCTCTGAGACTTCAGGTTAGGCTCTGTATTTATTTAGTAACCTAATTTTCATTTTGAGTGAAAATACAATTTAAACAAGTCCCGTATGTGTTAAAGCTAATGGTCTTTAAGGTGTTGAGACAGCTGTAATGGATCTGGAATATTTAAAACAGAAAACACAGCATGTCTACTCATCAGATGATCCACATACAATGTAATGGATTAAATAAATCCTCTTTGTAGTCCAGCAGTGCTGCTTAAATACCAGCAGGGGCCACTTTTGAACTTTAAATCAAGTTTACCAGGTGCAGTGAACACACCTCTCTCTCTCTCTGTCTCTTAAACACACACATATACACACACACACACACACCTGTGTCCTGACCTGTTTTGAACAGCCTAGTTTAGAGGGCCTGACTTTGATGGTAACTTTGGGCAGAGATATTTATAAGCTCAAACTCTGTTAAGGCGCCAGCATGGAGAAGAATCCTGCAGAGATAAAACCTAGTGGAACAAAAGCAGAGGTGATTGGATTTGGAGTGCAGGTCTTGAAGATGTTTTAGTGCTCATCTTAGCGGCATCAGCTCTGAACACTGGGCTGATGAGGCCCCTCAGACGGGAAGCAAAACACTATAAAAGCACATTTTTCTCCATGTAGGCTTCTTGTAATTATTTATCTTAGCTAATACTTAAATTTAAGGGCTTCTTTGTACCCATTTCAACAACATACCTGCATGTAGCTCCACAGAGAGAAGTATACAGGCCCACTACTTACTGCAAACTGCTTTGAGAAGTTATCTCCAGGACATTATGCTGGAAGAGAAAATAATTCCAAGAACTCATTTGACCTCAGTGAGAACGGCAGTGTTGGAGCTGGGAATTAAATCTGAATCAAGGTAGGCTAATCTGAAGCTTGGATGTCACTATAGAGGGATTACCTGACTAGATTACTGGTGCCCTCATTGACTGCAGATACTGCCTTCTGATTGGAGCATAAATCTCTCTGCGCTGCCAGGTGTTTTAACTTCATTGTCTGTTTGAGCTCAGATTTGCCAGGTTTACAGTCAGTATCTCACAGTGCTGTATTAAACATGCTTTAAAGTTTGGACTGTTACCTTTGAATGACCTGCTTCTGGATATATCCATGTATATTTAAAGCTAAAATAGGCTTAAAATGATGGAGAATTATATAGGCTTTACCTGCGTACCAGGGGATAAGGCCAAACCTGGTCCTGGTTCTTATGGAGGACAATAAATGACTTAACTATCAGTTAATCAATCAGTCAAGAGTTTTGTAGAGTTTTTATACATTAAACATTAACAGAAACATTTCAACAAAGAAAATAAGTAAATTATTCCCAGCCTTGGCAAAAATCAATCAATAAAATAAAATAAAATAAATATGTCATTTAAAAACATAGGAATAATAATAATAATAAAAGTATATCAATAATTTAAAAAAATAAAACATAAACTTACAATCACAGCAGTGCATGATTTGCAAAAAGCTTCTAATTATTCAAAATCACAAGTTTCCAAGAAGACCATATAAGGGCTCATCAATCAATCAATCAATCAATGTGTGTTTAAACAAAGAAAAGAAAAAATACATAACTTAGAGAAATAAATAAATGCATGAGTAAATAAAAGAATTAATCAATGCTAAAATAAATACAGAAGTAAATACATGAATAAATAAATAAAAGAATAAATAAGTTTATCAGAGTCAAACCAAATATGAAGATAAATGCTTGAATAAATAAACAAATAATGGAATAAAATTTGAAAACTTCACAGGATATAAATAAATAAATAAATCTCAGTTCTACATTTTTGTACATTTAATTTTGTATTTCTCTGTCTGTATGTTAATGAGGTAGCAGGTCCTAACCTCTGCCCTTTTTCTTTATTTATTTTGGTATTTAATATTTTATTTCTGCTTTTATTTATTTATTCTTGTATTTATTCATACACTTATTTACAGAGGAATTAGCACAAAACCGTAAAATCAAAATCAAGATCATCACATCTTTCTTGATGGAAAGAAAAAATCAGTAACTAAGCATACAGTTAAAGAATTGGTAAGATGGTGTATCTATATTTCAACTATAGTACAGTAACAGTAGTGCTGAGAGTCAGTTCTAGTACAGTGGTTCTCAAACTTTTTACACGAGTACCACCTCATAAAATATTGTGCTCTCCCAAGTACCACCACATGACCGATTTTAAAATACAGTAGCACAGGCCACCTTATTCAGCTACTAGCAGTTCGTGCAGGAGGCAGGTTTATTCCAAATCAGAAGATCATTTATTGTTGACTGTTGTCAGCCACACTGTACAAAGATGGCGCTTAAACTCTCCCACGCAACTCTCATTTTTGCAACGTCCAGCCCCTCCTAGCAAATGGCTAGTAGCCACTAGTTCTTGCGCTTGATTGATTCTCATCCACTTCAGTTTCAACAAGGCTGCCTGAAATGTTCTGCTTCTGATCTGCATTTCTCTTCTTAATATTTCCAGTTTGGAGCCATGATTGTAGAGTTTTTAGACCCTTTTGCCCCATTTTACCTCCGCTAACTATCTTGCCATCACAGTTTAGCTTGTAACTTATAGATGTTAGTGCGCGCTACTTTATTGAACGTGACTTTGAAGCAGGCTGATATCGAAACGACAATATTACAGGAAGAGCAAAACTTAATTAAACTCACATGACAGGATCTCATATTTTAAGTATTTTTATTCAAAGTGAAATATTTTTGTTTGCTTTACATATTTGCATTAATTAATTTAAAAACTATATGCCCACTAGAGAGAGCTCATGTACCACCAGTGGTGCGTGCACCATAGCTTGAGAACCAGTGTTCCAGGAGATGTGTTAGGAGGAAAAAGTTTCAACTATTGTGGTCAAAGGTCATCAGAATTTCAATAAATATGAAGTGAATATGTGACAAATACATTTGAAATCTACAGTCAGGTCACACATTTTATTCAGGAGACAGTGTCGGGGGCAAACTCGGGTCATTTTGTCTTGGTTTGTAGTTGTTACACCTACTGTCTCCTATTGCCTGCCAACCTTTTGACTTCTAAAGCTAATATATGCTAATTGCCCTGGGGATTTAAATGAAAATCATGACTGCTTGAAGTTGAATTTTGTTTACCTGTTTATTCTTTTTTTAGTCTCCATCTCTGTGTCTACATTTTAGCTCTCTACTTTCTCTCTAGTACATGCAATGTGAGCATGTATGCATAGTTACATTTATACAGCTGCAGGAAAGCTTTAAATAGGTTTTTAGGTTGACAAGAGCAGAGAATGGTCAGCAAATCACCTGAGAGAGAGCAGGTGGTTTTACTATTCGCCTGTTATTGTTGCTAGGGTACTTCCCGCAAACAGTAGTGATGGTGCTGCACAGGTAATTTCCCAATTTATAATTGATCCAGGACTTGTAAGATGAGAAATATTTTATGTCTATAAATTATGGCTGTGCTTGAGAGAGCCGTGGTTCCTCCGTGTTCCTAATTGCTTTTCTAAGTAGTAACTTCTGGAGACCCAGCTGTCTGTCAGGGCTGTGAGGGAAATGAGGAAAAAACACCTCTTGTACTTTTCCTTCCTTCTGTCTGTCCCCCATGTACGTGTGCACACGCACATGCTGAGACACACTTAGAGGAGGACAACATGTGGGCCATGCTGTCCCAGTTCTGCCAACATCATTAGGTGAAGAGTGCTGGGAGGATCTGGATCTTCAGTAGTGTAATATTAAACCTGAGGTTGTGTCATGAACATCAATATAAAGACCAGCTGTGCACTGATGTTCTGGCCGTAAAGAAATAAATTATTTGGGTTTTTTGAAGTAGGGTTGTGTGGGATACAGTTAGGAGTACTCACACGCAAGATAGGCAATGAACAGGGGCAGCAGCAAAACATATTTTAGCCACCTTAAAAAAGCCCCCCCCCCAAAAAATCAGTATCAGTTTGAGTGTACGCTATATTTAGAATATTTTCAGCACTTTACCTCACCGTCAGACAGCCCTTCTGTCAGGGAATTACATCCATCTAGCTCTCTTCAAAGCCACCAGACTCCTCTGACAAAAACAGTGAGCTTTGGTAGCTTTGCTTGTGTTATTGAATGTCTTTGGTTTTTTAATGCAGTGGTTCCCGACTGGTGGGTCACGGTCCAAAAGTGGGTTGCGGCTCCATTTTGAACGGACTGTAAGTGACTTGCAAATGTGTCAAGTTTGTAAAGAAACACTTTATTTTTAAGTACCTTGAATTTTGGCACAGAGCTTTTATTTTGAAGTGCCATTTCCTGTTGTAGACTGGGTGACTGATGTTCCTCAGTTACTTATTAGAGACAGAAAACTAGCTCGGAAACATGGCCAAATGCAAGTGTGACGCTGAATATATTAAACTGTGTGGACCTTGAACTAATGACCAAGGAGACACCTGGACCCCATGGTTCTGATCAACTATCTGATCAAGACAGTGGTAGACCAGCACCTCCTGTGTTCTGCAAGGTGAAATTACTGTTTTTGTCAGTGGGGTCTGTTTGCTTTGAAAACAGCATAAATAACAACTTAAGTTCTCCGTCTGAAAGAGCCGTCAGACTGCAAGGTAAAAAAGTGAAAATATTTTAAATGTAGAGCGCACTTAAACTGATATTGATATTTTAGGTGGCTAAAATGCGGTTTGCTGTCGTCCCCATCCACCCCAGTACATTGCTCAGCTTCTGTCAGTACTCCTGTCTGCTTCTCCAAACTGGGGGCGTGCCGACTGCTGTATTATCTACTATAGGTTTTAGAGCACAGTCACACATTAGAGAATACAGATGAGTGACTATTGTCGGATGAGGCGATATTCAGGATGAATGTAGGCAGTGACAAACACTGAAAGCTAACTTGCCAGCTAATGTTAGCAGGCTTGGTAGTACATACTGAGAAATATGACGTTTCTTACGTTCTTTGCCTGTCTTCCGACTCACTGAAGCCAGGCAGAGTCTCTAATGTGGGTCAGTTTGTATTTTTCATGGCGAATATCATACATTATCAGCTGGTTAAACACTGCAACAATTAATGTCCCCTCCACACGTACGTTTTTGCCATTGACTGAGACTGCAACGTGACCGGTAAAGTCATGTTATGCAAATTTGCTCGCTAACAAAAGCAAATGTTTTACTCTTCCCTTTGCTTGCATTGAATGGAAGTGTTAATTTCGCTCATGTGTGACTGTGCCCATACACTGACTATGGATAAGTACCTCGAACAGCCCTACTTTAAAAAATTAAACTATCCCATTAAACCCCCCGGAATGGACGAGCAAGTCTCTCTTTCATGCTGAAAATCAGGCACATAGTGTTCATTGTATGGTAGCTGTCTCTTTTTAACAGCCCAATGTAAGGCAGCAGCTGGGCAGTGAAAGGCCTGTTGATGAGACTGCCTAAATGCAGTGTGTGTGCAGGCTGCATCTGTAGGCATGAATGTGACTGTAAGCGTGTGTTTAAATGAGACACTGTTTCACTGGTGTGGGCAGTATGAGGTGAACCACTGAACATGAACTGTGAACATCAGTTCAGCAACAAGATGATGAATCGTGTGTGCTGAACTATTGTGTTTCACCTGCCTGGAGAAACTAGGCCCTTAGACTCTTCTCTTTTTTCAAGACATACCAAACCAGATCATTTCAGGCACCTTTACACTAACAGTAGAGCAACACAAAAGCTACAATGGTGTGTAATTGATTATATAATGTATGTATGCTGCCTTCAGGGAACACTCATCCTGGCAATGTGCATGTCTTTGATTTATTTGTATTTTAGTAGCTTTATATTTTAAATGTTTGCAAAAATCTAGGAACTTTATAAAACTCAACAAACCCATAAGGTGGCATGAGTCACTCTGGACTGTGTGGACAGCGATATCTCAATGTATTGTCTTGTCAGACAGACATGAACAGTAGCAAATTGAGCCTGTAATCTCTTTACATGTTCCATTACATCCCATTCAAACACTGGACTGAACCAGCGAACACCACAGTCCAGCAGAGATTATCAATCTTGTGTGTTTGTTTACAAAAGATGGGAAAGATTCTTCTCTGGCAGCCACCTTTAGTGCACGAGCCAAAGACTAGTGGGCTAGTTTGTGTTCGTATGTTTCATGATGGCTGTAATTGCAACTAATTGTGTCATTTTTCATGTGTGTGTGATGTAGTTGATGAATACCAATGTTTGTTTTTTGCTCTCACTACTCAACAGATCAGCCAGAAGAAGCTAAAGAAATTTGAGAAGGAGTACCACACCATGAGGGAGCAGCAGGAGCAACAGGAGGCTCCAATCGAGAGATACGAGGTAGACAAAATATTCACCTTACAACTATGCTTTTCAAAAAAACACGCAACTCCTATGATTTGACAAGAGCATGAATATTTATATCCCTGCCGTTATTGCAACTGCTATTGTCTTAAAGGGACAGTTCACCCCAAAATCAAAACTACATCTTTTATCTCTTACCTGTAGTGCTGTCTATCAGTCTAAATTGTTTTGGTGTGAGTTGGGTAGTGTTGGAGATATCAGCCTTCTCTCAAATAAAATAGAACCAGATGGCACTTCGCTTGTGGTGCTTAAAGCGCCAAAAATATATATTTTAATAACTAAACAGCAATGTCTCTTTCCAGAAATGATAACCTGGTTACTCAAGGAAGCGTGTATCTACTCGTGGACAAGTGGCTTTTGCTCCTTAGCTGAGCTGTAATGTTAGCTAGCTCACTGGTGCTAGATGAGCTAGCAGTTGATTATATTGAGGAACCAGGTTATGATTTCTGAAAAGAGACTTTGAGTTTTTTTAGATGTGTGTGATGTGAGTGCCATCTAATTCCATTATATTCAATACAAGGCCGATCTCTATGGCTGATATCTCCAACACTTAGCAATTCACACTCAGACAATCTAGATTGATAAACAGCACTACAGGTAAGAGAGAAAATATATATTTTTGATTTTGGGGTGAACTCTCCCTTTAATTCATATTTATATATTTTATAATTGAACTATTTTAGTATTAAATTTGGTCTCAAAACTCTGTCGCTGGTGTAGATAACTACTACATAGTGTTAAAACAAGCACCATGTTCTGACAGACTTTCCACTGAACAAAATTCATCTTTTTTTTTTGCTGTAGACCTTGACAGTCCTTGTTTGGGAAAGAAAAACTACATGGCACCAAAAAAGCCATTAATTGTACGTGCCATAAGTCATCTCAAGGGTAGCGAGTTGGCTGTATACAGTACAAGATCATCAATTACACTCACTGAACTTCTGCTTTGTTTGCTTTTAAAGAATGCTTCCACCAAACCATATGCCCATACCATTCTTTAATGTCAAACAAGGAATCTTGAGATGTTTGTGTTATTGCTATTTATTAGGATTTTCATACTCTCAACAATTAGGCCACAGCTTGACAAAGATTGGTTCAGTCAAATTTCTAGAGATTTGTCATTTTAAGTTGCTCAAGCATATTTCAGATTTTCATAGTTGCAACTCTGCATTTAAACCCTTTTTAACTATTCCCCTTTTGTAGTTTACATTAGACTCCAATTATCTGATTTTTAGTGAACAAATCAGAGCATTTGAAAAGACCTATTTATTTTATTATGAAAGACAGTTGTTATTTTCCCAGAATGAAAGTGAGCAATGAAAAGCAAATACTCAGAAAATGAGAATGCTTCCTTGTCCCTATGTAAGACAGGTAAACAAAACAAAATGCCATCCTGAGAATGAACAAATGGTGTGCTCTTTTTTTTTTAATCTTTCTTTGGATGCAAGAACACTCATTATTTTGTAATGTTTATACTTAATCCTTTCAACCTGTATGCTTATTATCTCTGGGAAAAGACTTCACATGTATGTCAGCTTTCAATGCAGCTGTGTGTTTCAGTTAATGATGTACAAACAGGTTATGCCCTGTTAAACATTACAGACAACTCTGTGTAATTCAGCTCTCACCTGATCACAGTTAACTTTTACACTCACACAGTCTCATTCAGTATTTTGTTGCACTGCTCTCTAAACTGCTGAGCCAAGAAGAGCTGCTTACTCATTCATTCGCAACTCATTTTCCCTGCTCTAACTCTTCACTTTCCTTCCTCTTTCATGTTCTCTAACTTCTCTGTTGATGCGCTCTTCTGTTTTCTCGTCCCACTCTTTTTCTTGTTTCATAATTTTTGTTGTTTGTGTTCCTCTGTTTCTCCCGCTCTCTTCCTCCTTTTCTCCTTCTCTCTATGTCCAGCGGGAGAACCGTCGTTTGCAAGAGGCCAACATGCGTTTGGAGCAGGAGAATGACGACCTGGCACACGAACTTGTCAGCAGCAAGATAGCCCTGCGCAAAGACCTCGACAATGTAAGCCAAAGAGAAAGAAGATGTTTGGCATATTTACTGTGTGTGTGTGTGTGTGTCTGTCTGTCTGTCTGTAAGGACACTTAACGGACACAAGTATGCGGTAAATGTGGCAACAATTGAGCAATAACTGAAATAACATAAGAGAAATTGAAACCATGTTTATGAAACAAACCTCACAGACAGTATAAGTGTAGCAAAACCTTTATTTACACACAACCTTGATTTACACAGCCTCAAAATGTCATCTGTGTGTGTGTGTGTGTGTGTTTGTGTGTGTGTGTGTGTGCAGCAGGAATGCACGTTTGACTTACCTTGAAAATAGAGCTGGTAAAGAGAAAACTAAGAGGAAAGTAGGGCAAGTGTAACTTTCAATGACCTCATCAACAATGGGTTATTTTGTCGTGTGTGTGTGTTTGTGTGTCAGGCTGAGGAGAAGGCAGACGCCCTGAATAAAGAGTTGCTGCTGACCAAACAGAAACTGGTGGACTCTGAGGACGAGAAGAGACGACTGGAGGAAGAATCTGCACAGGTTAGAGCCAACAACGAGGCACCTCTCAGCCTCCAGTCTATATTTTAGACATTAGCTGAATATATGATTTTCCTCAAATCTCATGAGGCACACAGGGTTACAGATGGTGGGGAAGCGTCAGCACTATTGCAAGACAGATTCTCAGGTGAAGGAATGATCAGAATTATTGTGAAAAGACAGTGTTTAAATCTCCTGTCCCGGGGTCAAGAAGGAGACTCGCAGGAAGTATGCAATATTAATGTGACAGGCTGTGACTGAGCAGTCTATCTTCTGGACAGAGCCAAGAGTCTGCAGGTTTCTCTTCCAGCCAAACACTGCGATGGCTGATTTTACTGATAAAGTGTCTTTCTGTGGATGAAGGTGTGTTAATCACTATAATCACCTGCTGCCTCTTCTTTATTAACTGAGAATTAAACCTGCAGACTCATGACATGTCGGCATGTCTTTAGTTTGTACTTTTGCTATCCTCCTGAGACCCTGCGTCCTCATAGGAGGACATCATCTTTTGGGTTTCCTGCACATTATACTTCATTCTGCATAACTTAGACCTGTTGTCCTCATTTGTGGACACATTTATGTTCAGTCTGCAGCTGATCCTGACACAAAAGTGAACAAGGTACAAAACCTGATCAGATTGAAACTTGTTTATTTGTGATAAATAACATCTGTAGTTTGATTTGGCAAACAAATTTGACCAATTTTAACAACAGTAGCAAACTAAAATGCTGTTAATTAGGAAGTACTTGTTTGAGGACATTGGGACTTAATTATTGTATTATCCCAGTGTGTCACACAGGCCAATTAGGTGTGACAAACTGTTCCTACAGACAAAAAGGACATCTGTAGACTGGACTACAGAGCAGGTCACAAGGCTTTAGATACGTTGCATTATTTGCAATTGTTTTTCACAGCAGTGTTCAGGCATTGAACTGAACAATTTTATAATTTATTACACCCTTGCGACAATTAAAAGTAAAGCCATTGTCCCCATATCAGGACATAATTTTTTCCAAAAACTACTTCCTGTTCAAAGACAGTGCTTAATTTTTGATACTTATCAGGTCTTGCTTTCTCAAATAGCTTGAAGAAATTAAAAAATGCATACCAAACAAAAGCTGGGGTCTCAGGAGGATACAGTGTAGACTGATTTATACTCTACAAAAGGGGTCTCACCGTAGATACCTGTAGTGTAGTTACGGCTGAATCCAAATGTTGGGACTTCACTCACTTGGAGAAAGTCTGCGAGTGCTGAAGGCTGTCCAAATCCACAATTCATCCAGTCCACAAGGGGCATCAAGCAGACTTCCTGCTCGGGGTGCAGACATACGAGACGTAATTACCCACAATCCATTACAATACAGGCGTGACAGCACAATTTACTAATTTCTCCAAGTTATTATAAATTTGCAAAATAATTACTCTATTTAAAGGCTACTTGAATCATGTAAGCTAGAAGTAATATTCAACCACATCATGATGCAGAAATATGTAGAAACAGGCTATGGAAGTCATCAAAAAGCATTTTGTTATTGCAGCTGACACTATGGGCTTAAGGCTGCAAATATATAGGCTAGGAAAATTGGCCGAAAAACAACAATGGCAGGTCTTCCTGTCTAAGTAAGGCCCAATTTATTTAGTCATAGTCTGGCTCTAATTTACAAACATTTCTGTGTTTAAATGTGTATAGCTTTTATGGAAATGCATGAATATCATTTGGTGCTTTCACAAAAAAAGCCTTTACAGGGGATTAATATCTTGTTATCTGCAGGGACAGATGAGCGGACACTATTCATCGACGTGTGTGAGGAATATGACAGCAGCAATCACCATGTACATTAATGTAATTGTTTAAATGTTTCCACGGCAACAGGTTGAATAGTCTTAAGACATGTCTATCAGCGTCTTGCCGTCTCTACGTGTTGACAGTGAGCACATCACAGTATGTGTTACTGAAAGTACGTGAAGGCTCAGTCCGCAGGTCCAAAGGGGGGACATTTGGACCCACCCCATGCACCACTACCAGAGCTTCAGAGCTTCCTCAATCATCTGTGTTATTTCTACAAGTACACATACTCTCTCACAGCCAAACCTCCAGTGTCAAAGGTTGTCAGCTGTCTTTGATGTTGATTTTCTTGAGTTCAATGAAAAATCCCTCTGAGGTGAAAGAAAGCTGCTGCCCTCTGTTCCCATGTGTGCTCAGTGCTGTCCTCCAAATGTGTCCTGTCTTCTCCAATGTGTACGTGTAACTGTGAATGATTTATGTGCTTGCGTAGAGGTTGTGTTGAGGGTGTGACTTTGCCCCGAGCTTCAAGTCTGCCAATACCTTTCTCTGTCTTCTTCACGTCATGGCAGTCACACGGTCTCTGGGGCCTCTGACTCTGCCTCTGTCCTTGGTCTCTGCCCTCCAACAGCGTAACAGTACGTGTGTTTGTGTGTTTCCACAGCTGAAGGAGATGTGCAGGCGAGAGCTTGATAAGTCTGAATCGGAGATAAAGAAGAACGGCTCCATTATCGGAGAATACAAGCAGGTATGTGCTTCCAGTTTGTAAAGGCAGTATTATCAGCCTTGCTGTTTCAATTTCACAAAAGTACAGTTTAGAGAAGTGAAATTCTAAACTGTGGCAGACCCACCCCAGTTTCCTTTAAACCTTGTTGAACCCTGTGATTTTAACTTTACATTCAACATTATAAACTCCTCTACAGTCAGCTTAACCTCCCACCACCCAAAGCTGAGACAACCCCCCAAGGCTCTTTAACATGGTGATCATTAGACCATCCAACACACCAATCTAAATTTTAAACTATACAAATATACCAGTGTATATATTAAATGTATACATCCTACTAAGTATGAATATATACCCAAAATGAGAAACAAAAGTAAGAACTGTAAGCTGAGAAGAGAAGATGATGAAAAGTGGATAAATAATTTAAATAAAAATTAGCAGATATACACAGAAACATCATAATCATATGGAGTTCCTCATAGTCAGAGCATTGTGTATTGCACACCTTAGCACATCTTTGTGTTACATCTGTCATATTTTTAAGCCTTTTTTGTGGTCATTCCTATCCTATAAAATACAATATGTTCTCTAGTATTGTACTACCATAAGTCACTGTTGTTAGAGCATCAAAACATTTCTTATAATAATCCTCCATTGCAGAGCAAATATAAGAGTGCTTCTCAAAGGACAGTGCATTTAAACCAAAGCCATCAAGAAAAATATACCAAAATTGAACTTAATAAAACTAAAATCTAATAAAACAAATGGATAAAGGATGAAGATGAAAATGATTCTATCAGCCTTTCTCTATGTCATCAGGCCTGTTATTCCAGTCCTGGGACACTCATGTAACAAGCTCTGTCTCCTTTAGCTTTATGCCTTGACTCTGGAGTGTCTTGAGCCTCACACACATCCATATGGAGCTAAAAGGTCTAAAATATAGCAGGGAGCCAGGGCATTAAGAGTCTTGAAGGCAATCAATAAAATCTTTAAATCAATCCTAAACTGTCCGGGGGCTGATGTAAAGTGACAAATATAGGGGTCGATAACTCACACCTCTTAGCTCTGGTTTAAAGCTGAGCAGCTGATGTCTGTACAGCAGTTGTTTTCCAGCAGCAAGACGCTTACTGGTCACTAATTATTTCAAGAGAATTTTGTCTAATGTGTGGCTTATATTTAATTTTATAAGAAGCTTTAAATCTGATGTAAATGAGGAGAAAGCTGCTCATTGATGTGTAAGACTCACAGAAGTGGTGCTTTGCTAATTAAAGATGCAAGTGCATAAAACAGGGTGAGACAGCAATAGAAGCTCGCAATTCATTATCACATACAAACAGCCAGTAATATAAAGATTTAAAGACATTTAGGTTGCTCAATAGGAGGGTTTCACGTGACGTCACATTGCTGAATCGCGAAATTCAGATGGAGGGCAGGAAGTGAATTTGCTGCATCTGCTGTCTGAGAAAATGACTATGTTTTGTGCAGTTTGCGGCTGCTCCAATCGTTCAAACAGAGAGAAGGGAAAGCGATTTTTTAGAATACCAAAGGTTGTAGTCCATAAAGGTGAGAAATGTAAAAAGCTAACTGAACAACACCGTAAAAAGTGGATTTTAAACCTACGTCTGTGGGCGGAAGGAGCAAAGTCACAGGCTTTAGTTGGTGTACCAGGGGCGCGAACATCCAGCCGGGGCGGCCTAGGGTGTGTAATCCGGGGAGGGGTGCTTAAGTGTTGGTGCACAGGACCGGCCGGTGGTGAGGGCTCTGGTGGAGGGTTAGAGCAATGGGAGAGTGGCCGTGGGCCGGGCTGCGGGAGGCGGCCGGCGGGAGTGGGGCCCGTCCACTTTGGCTACCTTAAGAGAGTCATGGTTACTCCCGCACTTGAGCGAATGTTTAAACAGTGAGGCCTGGCTTAGCTGAGGAGGCACAGGGATGGAGCGAGGGGTCCCCGCGGGTGCAGAGGACCGGATAAGTGTAAGGGTAATGAGAGAGTGGCCGCGGGCCGGGCTGTGGGCGGCGGCCGGGTATCAGAGGCGAAGACCGTGGGAAAAAGCCGACCGGGGGTGCTCGATGGGCGGGTATCAGAGAGGCGAAGACCGTAGGAAAAAAAGGCGCCTGGGGGTCCCTGGTGGCCGGTTATCAAAGAGGCGAAGACCGTGGGAAAAAAGCCGAACGGGAGTGCTCGATGGACGGGTTATAACGAGCGAAATGGATGCTTAAAACGACCCGGGTGACGCGCTCGATGGACGGGTTATAACGAGCGCAAAGGCCACTTAAAACGACCCGGGAGACGGGTCATAAACAGGCTCCAAAGTTGTACAGTACAGACTCTCTACTATGGTTTCCTCCATGTTTAGGCTACCGATGTTTACTTCCTGCCCTCCATTTGAAATCGCCCCGCCTTCGCGCGTCATCATAATCGCGTGACTGAAACCCAGCTATTTAGAGGTGAAGTCCAGTATTTTGCACTTTGAGCCCCATTCCTGGTTGTTTATGATGAAATAGAGTGGTTAAGACCAAAATCTTGACGATTGCTCCTCCTCTGACAATTTGAGAGAATTTGTCTTTCCCCTGCCTGGCTTAACAATGCTGTCTATGGCCATGTGTAAATCTGTCCTAAAACCACCTTAAACATTTGTTTTCAAAGCCATGAAACTCACTGAGTGGTCAGTGGTGTTCGTTGATGTTCCAACATAAAAATCGAAGCAAACTGTGGTTTCCATCTGTGTTTTCGCTATTCATCTCGATTGTGGAACTATTTTTTCAGCTGCCTCACACCCGTGTGTAAACTTCCGCTTGATCGTTCATTTGACCCTGAAGCGTTATACACTCCAGCCCACTTGATGGCGATAATGCTCCTTTATGTGAGTGTCACCAACTGGCAGGAAACCACTGCAGTGTAATGGGACACAGAAAGAAGCAGAAGAAGAAGGCTGGCGTTGTGTTCAAAGGCATCGTACTGCAAAGGTTGTTTACAAGCGAGTAATAATGGGCAAGTTTTGTGTGGTCAGCGACTGCAGGAGAATTCCTCCGAAGAGGAGGAGCGCACACAGCACTGTCGCTAAGCTAAAAGACTACAATGACTACAACCTTGTCATAAACAACCCCCTTTTCCGTTTCCGGTGGCAGATTACTACCAACGGACAATGAGGCTTCCTATAGGAAATCAATGCATGGACAAAATTTCAAATAAATCGTCACGGAAACCACAGTTTGCTACGATTTTTATGTCGGAACATCAACGAACACCACTGACCACTCGGTGAGTTTCATGGTTTTGAAAACAAATGTTTAAGGTGGTTTTAGGACAGATTTACACATGGCCATAGACAGCATTGTTAAGCCAGGCAGGGGAAAGCCAAATTCTCAGAGAAGGAGCAATCGTCAAGATTTTGGTCTTAACCACTCTATTTCATCATAATCAACCCAGGAATGGGGCTCAAAGTGCAAAATACTGGACCTCTCCTTCAAGAGTAACTAACCCAAAAATAACAACTTGTAATTTAGAAAACTACTTACTATATGCTGACAGCAGTGCATGAGGCAGACAATCCGTGAAAAACAGTCATGCTCCTCTGCATCCTCCAAGTGCTCCTATTGCAAGAATCACAAAAACAACCAATCAGAGACAAGACATCTCTAATGCAGCTGTCAATAATGTCAGTCACAGCACACGAATGGGCTCAAACTGTCAAACTGGGCAGTGCCGATAAAATATGAATCAAGATTCTGTTACTGCATTGCCTTTTTCATCGCCTCAGATGTTTTTAGGAACATATTTTAGTATTAGGTTTAGCTGTAAAACGAGAAAGCTTGTGACCCTGCTGCCATATTGAAAACAATCGAGGGAAAACCAAACACAGCTCACCAGCCAGAGCAGACTCTCTTATCTTACCGATGGGCAGTGCTTCGTCAGATGTTTCCAACATGGCAACTGGATCACAAACTTTCTCATTTTACAGCCAAAGGTGCACTAAAATATGTTTCTCAGAATATTTAAAGGACCAGTCTGGGGTAAAATTGATCTGGGGTGTATTCCTGGATGATCTCGAGTTGAAACAGGCCTTGGGAAGCAAAATCATGCGAATCAGATGTAGCACTAGGTAGACAGCCTCAGCGCATACTAGCTGAATGGCTCAAATTGCTAACTCTAAGGTCATGGCGCGGTACCCCACTAAAAAGCTGTTGTTTAACCCACTTCCAGTGCACAGAATTGCACCACACTGCAGTGGTCGACTGCGACAGGCCCCGACATCAAACAAAAGCATCAGCAACTTATTTAAAAAGATTGTTTACAAAGCCATGCATTACTGACCACAATTCAACATACCATCACCGCCATCTTGGAAAGTCAATACAAGTTGATCAATGAACTCGAACAAGATTGGATGAGTTAGTGCAAGCGACAGGTGAGCGACGAGTGGACGGATCATCACAGACAGACAAAATGGTTTGTGTGTGTGCTTATCCCGGCCATGATTCCCTTTTTCAAATCTCAGCGCTTCTTCCGGCAATATCACATGCCTCGTCTTCAGATCACATTATGTCACGCTTGTCATTCAACTTGTATTGACTTTCGAAGACTGCGGTCTAGGTCGGCAATATGGTTGTAGACTATCTTTTTAAATAAACTCTCTGATAACCTCACAAGTTCTCAGTGTTTCTGTTTGATGTTAGGACCTGTCGCAGTCGACCACTGAAGTGTGGTGCAATTCTGTGCACTAGAAATGGGTTAAACGTTAGTTTTTTAGTGGGGTTCCGCGCTATGCCCTTAGTTAGCCGTGAGTTACCCATTTGAGCCATTCGGCTAGTATGCGCTGAAGCTGTCTACCCAGCGCTACATCCGATTCGCATGATTTTTCTTCCCAAGGCACGTTTCAACTCAGGATCATCCAGGAATACACCCCAGATCAATCTTACCTCGGACTGGTCCTTTAAGGAGAGAAATAGACATTGCAGTAACAGAATCATGATTCATATTTGATAATCGCTGCCTGGTTTGACAGTTTGACCACAGTTTACGAGCTCCGCTTGACTGTTCGTTTGACCCTGAAGCGTTATACACTCCAGCCCACTTGATGCCGATAATGCTCCTTTACGTGAGTGTCGCCAACTGGCAGGAAACCACTGCAGTGTAATGGGACACAGAAAGAAGCAGAAGAAGAAGGCTGGCGTTGTGTTCAAAGGCATCGTACTGCGAAGGTTGTTTACAAGCGAGTAATAATGGGCAAGTTTTGTGTGGTCAGCGACTGCAGGAGAATTCCTCCGAAGAGGAGGAGCGCACACAGCACTGTCGAGCTGGCATTTTCGCTAAGCTCCAAGACTATAATGACTACAACCTTCTCATAAACAACTCCCTTTCCGTTTCAGGTGGCGGATTACTACCAACGGACAATGAGGCTTCCTATAGGAAATCAATGCATGGACAAAATGTCAAATAAATCATAACGGAAACCACAGTTTGCTACGATTTTTATGTCGGAACATCAACGAACACCACTGACCACTCAGTGAGTTTCATGGCTTTGAAAACAAACGTTTAAAGTGGTTTAGGACAGATTTACACATGGCCATAGACAGCATTGTTGAGCCAGGCAGGGGGAGGCCAAATTCTCTCAAATTCTCAGAGAAGGAGCAATCGTCAAGATTTTGGTCTTAACCACTCTATTTCATCATAATCAACCCAGGAATGGGGCTCAAAGTGCAAAATACTGGACCTCTCCTTTAAGAGTAACAAACCCAAAAATAACAACTTGTAATTTAGAAAACTACTTACTATATGCTGACAGCAGTGCATGAGGCAGACAATTCGTGAAAAACAGTCATGCTCCTCTGCATCCTCCAAGTGCTCCTATTGCAAGAATCACAAAAACAACCAATCAGAGACAAGGCATCTCTAACGCAGCTGTCAGTAATGTCAGTCACAGCACACGAATGGGCTCAAACTGGGCAGTGCCGATAAAATATGAATCAAAATTCTGTTACTGCATTGCCTTTTTCATCGCCTCAGATGTTTTTAGGAACATATTTTAGTATTAGGTTTAGCTGTAAAACGAGAAAGCTTGTGACCCTGCTGCCATATTGAAACAATTGAGGGAAAACCAAACACAGCTCACCAGCCAGAGCAGACTCTCTTATCTTACCGATGGGCAGTGCTTCGTCAGATGTTTCCAACATGGCGACTGGATCACAAACTTTCTCATTTAACAGCCAAACGGTGCACTAAAATATGTTTCTCAGAATATTTAAAGGACCAGTCTGGGGTAAAATTGATCTGGGGTGTATTCCTGGATGATCTCGAGTTGAAACAGGCCTTGAGAAGCAAAATCATGCGAATCAGATGTAGCGCTAGGCAGACACCTTCAGCGCATACTAGCTGAATGGCTCAAATTGCTAACTCTAAGGTCATGGCGCGGTACCCCACTAAAAAGCTGTTGTTTAACCCACTTCCAGTGCACAGAATTGCACCACACTGCAGTGGTCGACTGCGACAGGCCCGGACATCAAACAAAAGCATCAGCAACTTATTTAAAAAGATTGTTTACAAAGCCATGCATTACTGACCACAATTCAACATACCATCACCAGCCATCTTGGAAAGTCAATACAAGTTGATCAATGAACTCAAACAAGATTGGATGAGTTAGTGCAAGCGACAGGTGAGCGACGAGTGCACGGATCATCACAGACAGACAAAATGGTTCGTGTGTGTGCTTATCCCGGCCATGATTCCCTTTTTCAAGTCTCAGCGCTTCTTCCGGCAATATCACATGCCTCGTCTTCAGATCACATTATGTCACGCTTGTCATTCAACTTGTATTGACTTTCGAAGACGGCGGTCTAGGTCGGCAATACGGTTGTAGACTATCTTTTTAAATAAACTCTCTGAAAACCTCACAAGTTCTCAACGTTTTTGTTTGATGTTAGGGACTGTCGCAGTCGACCAACGAAGTGTGGTGCAATTCTATGCACTGGAAGTGGGTTAAACATTAGTTTTTTAGTGGGGTTCCACGCTATGCCCTTGGTTAGCCGTGAGTTAGCCGTTTGAGCCATTCAGCTAGTATGCGCTGAAGCTGTCTACCCAGAGCTACATCCGATTCGCATGATTTTTCTTCCCAAGGCATGTTTCAACTCAGGATCATCCAGGAATACACCCCAGATCAATTTTACCTCGGATTGTTCCTTTAAGGAGAGAAATAGACATTGCAGTAACAGAATCATGATTCATATTTGATAATTGCTGCCTAGTTTGACAGTTTGACCACAGTTTACGAGCTGTGATTGACATGATTGACAGCTGATTTTTGCTGGAAATGGTCTGTGATTGGCCAAAGTCTCCTTTCACAGTCTAGATTTTTCTAAGCCTGAAAAAGAAGCTCAGCAGATGTGAAGAAGTCTTGTGTTCTCTCAGACCATATATGAGAATATGCTCGGTTTATTATGGGATTTTTACCAAATGATGCCAAAATTATACTGCCCACCCAAGCTTTAATAAAAATTTAAATAACTCCAGTAAAGGCTGCTAGTAGTTGGTGATTTCTGTGACAATGTGAAGTTACTTAGTAGTTTATTTAAGTCTCAAACACAAGATTAATGACAAAAGTGAATGCAGTTTTTTCTGTACATCTCTTTTTTGATCCTTTCTTATCGTAAGTAGGCCAAGTAGTCATTATCATTAAGATAATACTCATACTTTGATGAAGTGACGTCATCAACACAGTGACATGAAGCGTACAGATTTTACATATTTGCATTCCTGTCACTTGTAGTTACGTGAAGTTTGAGTTTCTTATGAGGTAGTTTTGTCTCTTTTGGTGTGTTTAACGTGCCTCATCCTGAGCTCTGGATGTTTGCGGAGCCTTTTAGCACCTCCTCTCCACTTATCTTTCCTTTTTTGGCTTGTCTTTTCAGATCTAAGCTCTGATCACGCCATTACCGTGGCAAGAGCAGTCATAAATATTTAAAAATAATATAGAGCGATCTGTTTTCATTCATTCTTCTAGTTTGTGAAGCAGAAACATCTAATTTTATGAACTGTCCCTAAGATGAACCCAGAGCCTTTGATGAGTGAGCCTATGAGCATATTTTGAGTTCCTGTCTCTCCGAATTCCTCTTACGGTGATTTTCATCCTCTCAGATCTTGTCCTGTCACTTAATGCTTAAATATAAACCTACTCAGATCAAGTACTATTACCATCAGCACAGAGACATTATGCAACAATCCAGCTCCTATCGCTCCCTGTGGAGGCAGACAGAAATAGCATGAGCACTAATTTAGAAGCAGACCTTAACTTCACCTGAGTCTAAAAATATTGGCAGTAGATGAGAATTGACAGCAGATCTGAAAACTGATGAAGAGCTATCAAGGTCTGATGGCTGTGTGCGTGTTATAGGTGAAAGCAGCCCTTAGACAGCATGCAGCTGAGAACTGTGCCGAGCAGAGTGAAATGTGAAAATGGAGCTTTGTCAAAAATAGTTATTTTTGTGACAGGGAATAAGGGGGTGATAGATGGAGAGAGGGAGAAAATGAACAGAAGTCTGTGGAGGAGAGAGCAGAGGGAGGACAGCAGCATTCAATCCTCTGGGATTGACAAGTTGAGGAATGCCTCAAAATAGCCTGCATTGTTTTCCAACCCAGATAACTCACATTATTCTTCAAATAGCCCTTTCCTATTTCAGTGGTTGTGAATGCCAAGTTTCTTTTTGTGGGATTAGAGCCCAAAAAGCTTTGTGTGCTAATTGCTCCTCCAGCCCATGAGGACAGAGAAACGTCTGTTAATGGCGAAGCTAAAAACAGTGTCGAGTGGTGTATTGTAATCCCTGTTGTAGGAGCAGAGCCTGTGTAGATACACTCAGGCCTCCCGGGTACCTAACAGGGACAGCAGCTTGTGCCAATTCTCTGTCTCTGAGGCCCTGTTAGCATTATATTTATTTTATTTCTCACAGTTTTGAAATATTTGGACACCAAAATGTTCTGAACATTTTTTGATTGAGCATAGAATCTGGTCTGCTCCTAGTTTTTAGCTTTATACATGATGTTGTAAATGTTATAGAGCAATTAAAATAACCTGTGCTTACAATAGGGCTGTCACTTCTTCCAAAAATCAAGATCAAACGAATCTGAAATGACACACAATAAATTTGTTTGACCCTCCCACCCCTACAAAAAATAAATGAAAGTAAAAAATGGTGACAGTATGACAGTAGTTAACTAAAAGAACGGTGTTTAGGATTTAGTAGTATCTAGGGATGAGGATTGCAGATTACAACTAGCTGAAACGTCTCTGGTGTGCCAAGCTCGAACTCCTGGTTAGTATGCCTTCAGTGTTCTAGTTAAGGAAGTTTTAATCGGAAACTGAATTATCTGCAGAAGTCTCTCCAAAACAAACGGACCAGGGGAATTAAAACCAGTAAAAACACTGAATGAAGCAGTATCACATTACAAATCAATGTTTCTCCAGTGTTGTATAGTTTGTTGCATATGAGCTGCTAGCCCAGCACCTGCTAATATCTGCTCACCTTTTTTCTTTGATAACTTAAGATCAGATGTTTAGGAGGCTTTTGCCAGGAGCTGAATTATCGGCAGAGGTCTCTTGCTCTCCAAAGCAAACAGACCTGATGACTTACACCGGTAAAAACACTGAATAAAGTAGTTTCACATTGCAGTTTAGGGCGCATTCACACTGGTGCTATTTGGTCCCCTTTAATCAAACCCTGGTCAGCTTCCACGAATAGTTCGGTTCGTTTGGAGTGGTGTGAACGCTCATTCAAACTCTGGTGCAAACCAAACGAGTGAACCCTGGTCCACTTGAAAACTGGGGGTCTCAGTTCACTTGCAAGTGTATCCTGGTGCGTTACGCTTACAGTGGGAAATGCAACCAGACTATCAGCGAACCGAAAAGAGGACGTGACGTTAAGCACAGTGCATAAGTATGATTTACGGACATATGTGATCTGAAAACTTTTAAATACCTGCAGTACCTCGCTCGGCGTCTGTTTAACCACAGAAGTACATCGTAGTCTCTCGCTCTCCGCTGTCTTTTTCGGTACTGCTGCATTTGTCTCATGTACAGAGCAACATGCTGGATAGGGAATGGATCTCTGTTTTTGGTCCTGGCCAATTGATGACTGGTTTTCTTCCTCCTTATGCTTTTTATCTTCCTAGTCAGTGGTCATCTCAGGCAATACTGCCCCCAAACGAGCAGCTGTTGTAACAGCGTGACGTTGCCCAGGCGGTTTAGTCCGCTTTAAAAAGTGCAATGTGAAAGTGAACTGAACCAAATGAAAGTTTGAAATTTTTCAACATTCCCTGCCCAATCGAACCGAGTCCCCTGGACTATCCTGGTACGAATGCATCCTTAGTGTTTTTCACAACACTGTTCAGCTCATCGCTACTAACTACGGTAGCCAATCCGAAAACTTGAAATGCCTTCAGCCCAATCTACATTAGCCAGTGTTTGGTTTGTCTGTTTTGCGCTGTTGTAGAGACATTGCAGTGTTATATGATGGACTGTGTGGACAAAGACCAGCTCCCTATGTAGATAGAAACAGTTCTTTCTAAGGTAATGAAAACAGTGATTTCATTTTTAGGTGAATAAACACTATAGTATATCTCATTTCTGCCTACATATCTCCCTAAATCCTACACACTGGACCTTTAACTTGACATTATCAGCTATTTCAATACCTTAACATTAACTAAAAGCCTGTGCAGAGCTACTGCAAAGCCACAGAGATTGTTCATAAGGCACTCAGAGAGCCGTAGAGACACTCTGTGCACCTCCTGAAAAATGTGACTATGCACCGGGCACTGCAGACTCTGCAAAAGTTTGATTGGACATCATTTTGGGGGCTGGGATTTCTGGATAGTTCTGGTCCCAAACACATGCTATGTGCTATCTGCTGTAGTACTATATATGCCTGGTGCGTACAAGAGGTGCCCGCATCACCCTGCACTAAAGGCATAGGCACACAGCTGCAGAAGTATAAATTAGACATAAGAGAGCAAGGGGGCAGCTGCAAGATCAAGACGGATAAGTGATCAGTAGTGATGAAGGGAAGGTAGAGAGATGGGCTCAGTAATGGCAGTTGAGAGCAAATGAAGGAGAGGACGACAGGAGAGAAAGATAAAAGACATGTAGGTGGAGAGAGATGGATATCTGCTTGGCTAAAGATACACGGATAGATGTATGGAGTGATCTCTAACGGAGGATAAAGAGATACAGTGTATGCCACAGGGAAGCAGGGAGATATGCAGAGAGCAGGAACAGATAGAGAGATAGATCGTCCGTCTACAGAGAGGTGGGATGACCCCGTTAAGATGACTCATGTCACATCGATCTTTCTGTTCGTCGGCAAGCTGGAGCACAAGTGTGTGGGTGTGTGTGTGTGTTTGTATGTCTGTCAGCGTGCTTGTAGCTGTGGGTTATAGGTATAGATAGAGGAGAAAAAGAGATGGAGCATATGTAAGGATGCACATGCAAACTCACTGGTGTATATCCAGTGAGCTCTGCAGGACATGACCTCGTGGCAACACTAATGAACTTAACTGTAAGAGGATGACGACTTGGCCACAGAGACTGATTTACCTAGAAACACAATCAAGGGAGGAACGCAGTTTTGCACAGCGGTATGGTCACGAGAAGCAGACATGAAAATAGCTGTAAAAAATAAGTTTATGGTCTTTCTCAGTGGAATACTACACCACACTATTTGGATTTGGCTAAATTTGATACACATTTGCATACTACAAGTATTTGAGGCGGAAGGAAATTAAGGGTGATTGAGTTTTTATTCCCCAGCTTAAGGCATTAATTACATAGAATGACTCATATATATGTGTAATGGAAATTTATATCTTCCACAATTTAACTATTTCCGCTGCCTTAGTAGATCCGTTCATTCAAACACACACAAGCCTACTACATCTGTATTACCTTTTTCTTTTTCATTTATCTCCAGCCAATTTCACAGTGCAGCTCTACATACAAAAGTCTATTGAGCGTCACGAAGAACAGCCCAGTAGAAATTCAAAGGACTTTGGATGAATTGCTGATCACATTGATGGCATTCTGAAAGCACTGTAAATGTACACTTTCTGAATAGCGGTCTCTGCTTCATACAGATCTGCTCCCAGCTGAGTGAACGACTGGAGAAACAACAGACAGCCAACCGAGGAGAACTGGAGAAAATCCGGGTAAATCTTACACACAAACACACACACAACTCAAAACGCTGCTGTGTGCCCTAAAACACATGCTGTAGATTAGCAGCCTGGACTATAAATGGAGCATAATAACAGAGCTGTGCTGTTGGCGACAAACGTAAGTGTGCTATTATTTGTCATTGTCACATGCAGGTTGATTTACACCTACAGTCACGTTAGATCTCAGACGATGCTGGGTAACAGTGAATATGTTTACATGCACACTAATAATCCACTACAACTGCAAATATAAAAACATTCCAGATTTGACACTGGTCATGTAAAGAACATATTTTGTTGAGATATTCAGAGTTGGGCCTTTTTTTCTAATGCAGCATTTTTTGATTAAGACGTGGGATTGCTGGTATATCAGTTTTTAGGAACATTCTTTTGACTTGTATGCACAACATTTGTAACATGCATCTCAGTTGGGGTTTTTACCGCAGTTTGAAACACGCAGCCTCTCGCCTGTTTACGGTCAGCTCTATGCATTTTCAAGGGTACGCTGTACACAAACCAACTCTCAAAGAGTTTGCAAGGCCGTGGGGTAGAGATGCATGCCCAAAAGAAAAGCTAACACGTCTGGTCGAACAGAAAAACGCACCTACTTTTAAACATTCTGAAAGACTGAAGCAGGTTTTCGGATATGAGTGTATATCGCAACACGACCTTTTCAAGAAGGTGGTTAAAGGCATGAAAGAGGGAGGCTATGTTTGCATGGTCGAAATTCCCCACTGGTAAAAAACTTTGAATATTATCCTACTTTGAGACAAAGAAGCAACATGGCACAGCCTTTCGCAGCCATTCCACTCTTCTATATTTCAATGTGATAAATGACATGTTAAGGCACGTTAATTATATTATGTATGGCTGCATGTAAACTCTAATATTCACTGTTATTAGCCATGTAAACAGCTTAGTAGCAACATTGTCTTTTATTGGAATAAGGGCAAAAACCAAAACATTTTGTGCATGTAAACATAGTCAGTGATGTCCCTCTGTGTTACCGCTATCTTGATGAGGTTGCTCACTTCTTACAGGACTTAAAGTAAATTTGTTTCTCTTTCCTCGAATAGATTACAAGCAAAATGTTGACTTAGAGTGGAAATGCCCAACAGATATATTTTACAGAGCTTCATTCATGTATGTATTCTATATCTACATGTATCAGAATTTTTGTCACCATCAACAGAGTTGATGTAAGGTCAGTTTCAGAACGCACTACACTCAATGATAACAACACTCAACAGCATTAAAAAATACAACTTTTAGGTCCATATAGACCTTCAGAGCCTTAAATGCACACAGCAGTTAAGCTCTCTCAGATTACAGGTATGTTGATAACTGTGTTGCCATCTCATTGTCCTGCCTGGCAGTGAAATCAGAGCTTTTGGGGGAAGCATGAGGAGTGAGGCCAAGGAGCCAGGGCCAGGCATCTTACTTCCAGCTCTTGCACACTTGGCTGGTGAACTGTTTGTTTAGACTGTAGCTGGGAGAAAGGCCAGTTTGGCAGGGAGCTCTGTTGGGGCTGCCCAAGGACTCACAAAAGGACAGACAAACAGGTTTATTGCACCAAGGACAAGTCCTGTAAAGGATGTAGCAGGGCCTCTTTGTGTATGTGTTGGAGATAAATGTCTGCAGATCTGTCATCTTGTTTTTTACTGTACTCTTTTATTTCTTTTATTATTTACTAATGATGGTGCAGCAAATGTAATATAACTGTCAGGAATAACCATTATAAGTGATGTAGGGGAACAATGATGTGCAGTGAATAATATATAACTGTAAGTTACAACAGTGTTAATTAGAAATGTTTAAATAATATACTGACATACTTATTCACTAAAACTCTATTTAAAGTGACGACAGAAACAATTTCAGCTCGGGCACTTTGCTGCTTCATTAATGCTCTCATTCACTTCTCCAGTGATGAGCCTAGAAACATGATGTATAATCACTATTCAGCTTTAAACTCAGTTGACATTTTAATCCAAATTACGTGTAATAGTGTTATAAAATATTAATTCTGAGGGAATATCTCAACCAATGGAGTCAATTGTTGCTAAGGAACACAACCTTGACTTTGAGCTGAGGTGCTGTGGACGCTGCTGCTTGTTACTGCAAAGCTAAGGCACTAATCTATCTGCAGTGGTCTCAAAGGAGTCAACCTACTAAACAGTACCCAGCCTGCACTGCCATTAGGACGTTTGGCAGCCATGAGCCAAACTTAGAAAGAGCAAGTAAAGCAGAAACACAAAAACTATCATTTGTCTGTATGTATCTGAGCTGCAGTAGCATTATCTTGGATTAGTTTGGGGCTCAGTATTTTACACCTTCAAACACCTCCAGAATAGCTTGGCTCGTCTGGCAAAAATAACATCACATTCCCTCAGTGATAGGTACTTAAATGAGTTAACACTAGAAAATGAACAAGTAGAAGCACCTTAATGGGGTGTTGTGTTGCGGCACAGTCGGTATAGCTGTGATCGCAGTGATTTTCTGTAGCTGCTTGCACAAATGCTCTGTACCCAATAATAGCTCATCACATACAAGGGCACCCAAAAAGAGCTCTTTGACAAAAGGGCAGGGTGGAGTGCAGCCCTGACAGAAGAGGGAAAGCGTAGTTGGTTTGTATGGCTCCGACACTAATGAGCTGCCATGCTTCAGTAACTAAGCAGAGCACTGTCTTTTCAAATTATATAAATATCTGTACTGCAAAAAGATAGACAGGACACCTCACTATATGGTATGTCAGAAAAAAGTCACAGTATAGTATGAAAAAAAAATCACGTTATAAAAACGTTACTGTATAGTATGCCGTAGCAATTTCACTAAATAGTCATAGTATAGTATGCAAAAAAATGTGATAGTACAGTTGGCCAAGATTTTTTGTGATACAGTTTGTCATTATAATACACCTAAGTCTTCATTATATAATATTTCATTGTCCTATTTTTCATTTGTCATAGAAATACTATTAAAAAGTCAGAGTATCTTTTTTTTAATGTGATAAAAAAGTCATAGTATGGTATGGCTTAAAGGTTTTTTTTTTTATATTTTAAAAAAAGTCCTAGTGTAGTGTGCCAAAAAAATATTACATAATACATACAAATACATATATGTTACATAAAGGTCAGTCAGTATGCCAAGAAAAAAAAAGTCAGTTTTATTATAAAAAAAAGTGTGTGTGTGTGTGTATATATACAGACATCATAATGTCTGTATATATAATGTAAAAAAAAAAAAAAAGTCATAGTATAGTATGCCAAAGGAAACACTTCGCACATCTATTAAACAGGCAAAAAGGTAAAAGGTTTTGCTTGATGAAGGTCTAGTACCGAAAGTGTGCGGGAGTCCTTTTGCAACTTTATAGTATAGTATGCCAAAAAAAGTATTTTTAGGGAAAAAAATAACATTTTAGAAAAGGTCATAGTATGTCATGAAAATGTCATAAAGAATGTCATAAAATGCTCAAAGTGTAGAATGTCATAAAAAATTATAATATAGTATCCCCCCCCCAAAAAAATTCATAGTTTATTTAAAAAAAAAGTCAGTGTAGTACGCGATAAAATATAGTAAATTATCTTCCAATTATTATATAGTTTGTCATAAAAAATGCCATTAAAAGTCATAGTATCATTTGCCAAATGTTTTTTTTGTCATAAAAAAATCACAGCATGCTATGCCACACTAAAGTCAATGTAGTATGCAACAAAAATGTGATAGTACAGTATGCCAAAAAAAAAATTGTAATATAGTTTGTCATTATAGTACATAGTAAATACGTCATAGCAATGTCAAAAAAAAGTCATAGCACAGTATGCCAACAAAAAAAAAAAAAAAAAAATCATCAGTGTGTTATCAAAAAAAGTCTAAACTACTGCTTTCTCTTACAAAAATGTTGGATTCTCTTGAGAAAGTTACGAAGCCATGAGCTGAGAGTGATAGACCATGGTCAAGACAGAGGGCAGCTGCCATCTACAGTAGTGCTATGTGTTTCTGAGCAAAGCAAAGGTCCTGAAAGATACATATTTGCATTTTCTTTCTGTGTTATTTTATGAACATAACACTGACATTGTTATACACTGTACTTAATCCTCGTGTTGGAGCAGTTGTAAGTTTTACTTTGTCTGTTGGTTATGGGATAAATCTGAATGATTGCTGTTCACTATGTCACTATGAGTGCAGGAAAGGTCTTCAAAGATACATATAAGCTTTCTCTTTTAATGTTCTCTTTCTTTCTATGTTCTGTGTTTTATGAACATAAGTGGTAACATTACAATAATAATAAAAATAAATATACAGTTGAGAATAAATTCAAAATGTGTGATACACACATGGCCCCATACTGTCATTAAAAAAAAATCATAGCATAGTGTGCCATAAAAATGTCATGCTCTGGGAGCTTGGCTACAAGTGTAGTAAGTTTTTTGTAACAGTATCAGCTGCTGGCCTATATTGTTAGCTAACCTGTAATCTTTCTGTCATTGTTCCTTTACCCCCCACATCATTCTGCCCTTCTCTCTCATGGCTTTTGCTCTGCTCGAGCTTTAAGGTGTAAAGACTGGGATCAAGATGTCACTTATTGCCTTTTTTCCAACCTTTTCTTTCTTTTTGATCTTTCTCTAGTCCAAAGTGGAAGGCTGTGAGAAGTGCAGTAGTCTTTTTAACAAAGAAGGTCGTGTGCGCGCTGCTGTGACCACAGCACCTGCTGGGGGGACTGAGGAGACAGATGAGGAGAAGGAGGGTTTGAAGAACCAGCTGAGAGAGATGGAGCTGGAGCTAGCCCAGACCAAACTGCAGCTGGTGGAAGCTGAGTGCAAAATCCAGGTACACTTCAGACACAGTTTTGGCCCAAATAAAACTACAGAGTGAGAGCTACAGATGCATGCAATTGTTTATGAATACAAGGGATTTCCTCGTCACGTTGTTTTACCCTACTGATGCTGGAGGAGCCTGCGAGTTACGACTGAACTATTACATTACCACTTAAATTATACTAGTTCCTGTCCCATCACGACTTATATAGTTAACGCAGAAGCCCACAAACAGACTTTGAGACATGGTGACACACTCACCACTATTTTGACAGCCTGTAAGAACATATCCAGGTCAATTTAATTTGGAAAATACTGCTGGCTTTATTAGGGGAGTCTAGACCACTTCAGTCCAGTCAATTTGATAGGGGAAGGTTTTAATATCTAGGCTGCCTGTTTTTGTGTTAATAAGTGTGTCACCTGCTCAGCTATTAAAGAGGAGGTCATATTCCTACACTCATAACTGTATCAACCCTTGATGAGCGCCACAGGACAGAATTACCAGGACAGCAGCGGCTCCACAAATCAGAAAAGCAGAAAATTAGCTTTTAATAAGATATGGTTAAAGAAATTGGGAGCGTTATTGTTGAGCTCGATTTAATTTAATTTTATAATAGATTGATGACATTGCTGTAATCAACAGTGTCTCAAGCAGCATTGAGCATCAAACAGAATTAGAAAAGAGCAGTCTTATTAAAGTCGGGAGCTTTAAAGACTTAAAATATTTCAAAAATAAATGTGAGCACAGTTGCTGTAATTAAACAGTCAGTGTGGAAATAATTGGTGAGATTAGGCATAACACGAGATTCGTCTTCTTCTAAAGAGATTAGAGAGTAGCGAGCTTGGGAAAAAACACAAGGCTGGACCAGAAGATGGTGAAGTTATTTACAATGAAAGTTTCTGACCAACTGCAACAAGGATCTGAGTGAGGAGTTTATCCGGATTAATGTCAAAAAAGAAAGATGAGGATTTCATATGATGAATGGTGTCTAGGAGTGGGATGGGAAATGGGATCAAAATTGTTGACTGATAAAAGGCTAGAGATGATGAAAAAGAGAGGAGCCAAAATATGTTCATCTAATTATTTCAGGGTTGCTGTAGATCCGTAAAAAGTCTTAAAGTCAGTGAATTAATTAGTTTAAAAATAAGGCCTGAATTGACCTTTTGCTAAGCCCCGCCCCTTTGTGATGGTCCGACAAGCTGTCAGAGTAAGCATGGAGCCCACACTGTAACTAACTGCACTCCCTGAAGAAATATTATCATATTTTTGGAAAAATGAAACAGTGATTCCAGAGAGAAGCAGACAGAGGGGTCTACAGTCTGTGTTTGAAGGATATATCCAGGATGTCAAACTGACTCAGCAGCAACAACAGGTTAAAAAGACAAAGATAGTTAGAAGCTAAAGCCCAACTATAGGCTACAGATCACAGTGGAAAAGTGAACCACCACATCACTGCTGATCAACACAGAAGAAAATGAATATAAAGGGAAACTTTGCTGATATTGAACCAGCTGTGTGGCATCACAGTGTGTGCAGATAAGGTGTTTAACTTCGCCCCTGTGCTGCCAGCACCCTAGACCTCTGCCACCGGATGGGCAGGGATCTCCAGTGGAAGTCAAACAACATTCATCTGCACACAATGCGATGACACACAGCTGGTTGAGCGTGTGTATACATTCAGTAGGCTATATCTTCAGTAGCTAGCTAGCTAACCCTACACTTTTCAGGGTTTGATTTTAGTTTTGTAACAGGGAAGAAACATATATCTTTTTCCAACCTCTCCAGGTAACGAGTATCATTAATACACTACGTGGCCCAGGCACAACATTTAGCTCCAAATCCACAAAACCAGCCTGAAGATGAAGGAAATCTGAAATGATTGCATTACAGTCAATGTAGGTCAACGTAGTTAATGCCAGCCCGATGCTACGCAATGATTGGCCAGTCTGCATCAGGGGGCGGGACTTAGCATAGGGTTAGTTGGCATTAAGATGTCTTCAATTTGTCTTTCAAAAGTCTTAAAAACGCTAAGACGTGGGAAGCAGGATTTTGTAAATCGTTTATTTCTACTGCTGCAAATAATCGGTTACGTCTGTTTTTCTTAAATGATTTACTGACTGCCTGTCTTAAAAACGTCACGCAGGTCAGGACAGTAGAACCAACAACACTCATTTTGTTTACGGCCAGATGCCTCAAGCAGAGGATCCAGTGTCTGCTAGCTAGTTGTCGCTGCACCCTGGGCGACCCTAGGGAAGTGCAGATTAAACAAACACTGGCTATTAAACCAAGATTTTGTGTCATGGCTGAAACCGACACAAACAATGCATACGAGGCTCTGTGTATTTTATGCCAAAAGTTTTTCATACTTGTCACAATGCGAGTCAGGGCAGTGGATTCCCCCGTGCAGAGTGAGAAAAATAAAATTGCCAACAAACAGCAGGTAGTTTCCAGTTCTGTCTCTGCAGTAGACCCGAAAAAGTCATGTTTCATGTTACAATAAATATTTAGGCAAAACTTTCCCTTACAGTAATTGGTAAATGTTTTTTTTTTTCCTTCAGTTTAGCTAATTGGAACATTGGTCTTCAATTTAATTCCAATTGGAAATGAAAATAAGTCATAAGTCATAAATCTAACTTGCCTTAAGCTGTAGGAACCCTATGTTTATTGGCAGTGTGATAGCTCTGTTTCCTCTTCAATCAGGACCTGGAGCACCACCTGGGTCTGGCCCTCAATGAAGTGCAGGCCGCCAAGAAGACCTGGTTCAACCGAACACTCAGCTCTATCAAGACCGTCACTGGGACCCAGGGCAAGGAGACCACCTAACCTGATAACCCTGTCATCCGGTTTTACCCAGACCATGTCTGGAGCTCAGTGCTACTCACCACGTTGAAACCTCTGGGCGCCTAACTTAACCCACTGGGCCATAACTTGAACACTGACCGTTAAATCCCAGGATGACCATTACTACAGACTGTGTTACTTGTTCCTCTAATCAAGAATGTCCTCATGTTGCCCTGTTCCCAGCAGCCCCGATCTAATCACCCCCATCCATTTATTCTCCTCTTCACCCCAAATGACTACAGCCAGGCGTGCTGATGAGAAGGGGTTGACAAACATAAGATGAAGTACAACGGTACCACTTTCCCCAGAGACACAATGTGCTTCCACCGGTCACAGAAAAAAAAAGCATTAAAAAAAAAAAAAGAAATGCTTCATTAATTTCTGTCTTTGTACTGCTGATATTAAAGACCCGCAGAGGGAAGGTAGGACATCCGAACTGTTGCTGTCCTGACGGGATAGAGAAGAAAACACTCCGTCCTTCCTTACTGTTCTGCGCGCTCCCCTCTAAACTACTGGCACAAACCAACCAGTCCCTGTAAAACTTTTGTTTTAGGTACGAGAGCTAATACACGCCTTTTCAAAACTGAGCTTTTTCTAATTTACGTTGAACAATACATTTCTTTTCTATGTATGTACATGAATGTGCTTATGTAATGAGCATATGTGTGTGTGTGTGTGAGTACGCATGTTTTTTTGTTTTGTGTCGACTGTGAGGTGTACGTGTTCATGTGCGTGAGACTGAAAAAAAAATGTGTTTGAATGCATAAATAATTGACTGAAATAACGTTAAAATGTGTGTATAATAGAAAGAGCGAGACAGTGTGTGGAAGTCCAAGGGAAAGAAAAGCACTAAGGTTATGAGTGTGTGCATGCATGTAAGAGGGGAAAAAAGTTTTCCCTGGTTGTCTAGTTTCCTTTAATGTTCAAATGTGTATATGAATGATGCTAAAGAAAAGTGTGCTGACAAAGCCTTGATCTGAAGGTCGATAAAGATGATACTAGTGGATATGAATATATAATTTACAGCAAGGACAGAAGCATTAAAGCTGTTGTGATCAACAGCAACATAACTTTCCTCACATCCAGTCTCAGACATAAATCATGCCTGAGGTTTGTTTGGTTTGGATGTCCCAGCACAAAGAAACTAAAAATGCTCCAAACCATGCAAACCTCTGCGTGTATTATACAGTACCTATATGTATGTTAGAACACTGTTTAACCCCAGCGTGGTGCGATGCTTGTTACAAACCATAAACATCACTAAGGGGAAGTGTAAAGTCAAATGGAAACCACACACACGCACAGACGTCGTTAATTCCTGCTGCACTTGAACACATCTTTAAACCCCCGTCCAAACTCTGTGTTGCCAGCTGATCTGTGACCTTTGACTGTGACTGGCAGGGTTTTGTGTTTGATAATTTGTTGAGCAGGGTGGTCGGTATTTTCAACACTCAGTGGCCACTTTATTAGGGACCCCTGCTCGTTAAAGTGGTCATACAGCCCTCCAAACATGCAGACAAAGTTAAGACGTCTTCTAGCAGAAACAGTATACAGGGCAAGATGTTGAATCTGAGCGATGGTATGATTATTATTGCTAGATGAGGATGGTTATCTGTACACAGGATGTGGAGGAAAACAGAAGCAATGCAGTGAGCAGCAAAGATAAAAGGCATGCCTCATCTGCAAGAGAAGATGGTTAAGACTAACAGGAAGGCCACAAGGACAGAGACAAGTTCAGCACAGTGTCTGCATGACTTGTCAAATGTTGGCTTGTCTTTCCTGTCCACTGCTGACAGCTGAGATCAAGAAGATGAGGCAACAGAAGGTGATTGATGATTGGAAAATGCTACATGATGCAGCAAATGATGTGAGGGTCAGAATTGGCAGGAAAAGCGTGTACACAGTGTTGAGTCAAAGGCAGACTGTGTTGTAATGGCGAGGAGAGTGTTTTCTTGGCTCCTGCGACGGGGTTCCTTAATGCCACAGTGTCCAAGAGCATTGTTACTGTCCAGGTGCATCTCTTCCTGGCCGTGTGACAAAGCATCATCTCGAGATAGATCCAGCAACATGACAGGAACTTGTGTTTATTCCGGCTGCCTGCACTCGACTCAGTAAGAGCACCTCTGGGATGAGGTGGAACAGGATAACCACGGCACAAGCATCTCGCAGCTTCCAGAAATCTGCAGGAATTGATCGACTCTATCGAACCGGTGTGGAGCAAAATCCCTGTGAAACATTTTCATGAATTCATGCCTCAAAGAATTCAATGAGTTGAGGAGGCAAAAGCAGATGTTACCCAGTGCTTAGAGGGTTGAAATATTGAAGTGGTTATTGAGTGTGTACACTCACACTGTTGTGAATGTGGAGGCAGGAAAGTCACACACACACACAGTCAACTGCCAGAAGTGAAACACTGCACCTAAAGCGTGGATCAGTATCACAGCAGTTACACTGTCAGACGTCATCAGAGGTGAAAGCAGAGGTCAAACTGACTCTAAATCAGTCCAGAGGGGACGGGGGGTTTAAAAAGTGCTTAGATGTGTATGTGTGTTTTCAAATTTAGCTGACTAGCAGGACGGTTCAACAATATTCCAATTTCTATCATACTACTGATCATATTAGACTGAAGAAAGACAAAACAAAGCTTTATTTCTTTCGCCAGCCTAACATGAACAGTTACTGTAAATTGCATCTAACTTGAAGGGTGAAATTTGATAGGCTGAAATCTATTGGTGATGTCAGAGGAAAGGTCGAGATGAAGTTAACAGGCCGTTCCTCTAAAGGCACTGGGTTGTATATAACAAACATTAAAAAAATGACTATTGAGTTTTTGTTTATGATTTTCTACTCTGTAACTTTAACTAATGTTGCCTACTTGTACCTACCAACCTGCTGCCGTGCTACAGTTTAATCCACAACGATGTTTTATGTTTGTAATGTTTATTTTGCTCCGAGCTTCTCAGTCAGACTGCTGTTTGGTTAAATAAATGCCAAAACGTAGCTTTATCATCCAACAACAAAAACATTATCAAAGTGTGGAAATTGTAATAGTGTAGGATGCATTGTGTATACTTCATGAATTTCAATATAAAGATATCAACACAAAATCTGTCTGCCTCTTTCTTTTTCTGCATCTTCAGTAAAAGAATCAAACCCTGACAGCTCAACTGACAGTCAATAAATTAGATGATGAAATAAAATGAAACTAAGATGGAAAAGTTAAGCTGAAACTATCCAGTGTATTCAGTACGTATACACATAATGTGAAGCGCTTAAACCAGCCATTGATGACAGAAATGACACAGAATGATGTTTACTTATGCTACACTACATTTGTTTAAACAGTATGCCATTCAAATTTCATAAGATGTCAAACCATAAAAAAAATCAAATAGTATGGTCATGAAAATGTACACAAATGTTAAAATTAAGTACGTCACAAATTGTAATAGCATAGTATGCTATCATAGTACACTATGTCACATTTTCTATAATAAAGTCATAAAAATATCACTGATAATATGCCATTGGAAATATTACAAAGTTTTATTATTGTATGCCATAAAAATAAAGTCATAGTCTTGTAGTATGCCAAATTTTCCTGATAAAGTGTGTCATGTCATAAAAAATGTCATAGTACAGTTTGCCGTAATTCTGTTATTGTAATGTATGTCAAAACGTCATGTCATAGTATGCTACAAAAACATATAATGTCATTTAGAAGTCATAATACAGTATGTCAAATTTGTTATAATAAAGTATGTTTCTCAATCATCTCCACATTCATATGGGCAGGTAAGAACCCGAGAATTGGTAAAGCCTATTTGCAACGGAGTAGTTCATCAGGCGGACTACGTTTGCCAAACCTACTGGGTTATTATTGGGCCACAAACATGCACAAGCTTCTGCTCTGGTTTACTTCTCCACAGAGTGGCTGGTGCCAACTTGAGATAAACTCCTGTGTTTCCTCTTCACCCCAGGCCCTGGCATGTGCCCCACTCTTCATCACAATTCACAACCAACCCCATTGTTCTGCCACCTTGAAGATGCAGGCACAAATAAGGAAGCATTTCAAATGGTTCCCTATTCCCTGAGCAATAATAATAATAACCATCTTTTCTTGCCAGCTAGAACTGATCACAGGTTTGTGTTCCTTGCTAGAAAAGGCCTTCGGTGCTTGAGGATTTGTATGTGAATGGATAGTGTGCTAGCTTTGACCAATTGCGCACCGCTTTCAGCTAAATACTTCAGACTTTTTCCGATACATTCAATTACTGGTCTTTGCAAGGACTCACTCCTCTACATTCCCTCAGATTCCATCTACCACCGGCACTGATTACATACCCATGGCTGACAAACAGAAAACTATCTACCAAACTGAACTGAACTGAACCATACCAGGCTGCTGGGTGGAAACGGGGCCACAGAGAGGCAAGATGTGAGAGTGAGGACGTAAGTGGATGTGAGGCATTCATTTGGAAACAGTGTGATTGTGACCTAAACTGAATAAACCACCTGGTGCCGTGACATTTACGCTGTCATTCTCTTTGGTTTATGTAGATCTGCTCTCAGCTGAAAGAACAAAACACTGAATCGGTCCTGAGAAACACATTGTTATTTGAATGTTGCTCTGAGCACTGTGGAATATGAATTAACAGCAAAACCTTGCTACAAGTTAAATGCATGCAGTTGAGTAGGATTTACTCTAAATCTTTCATTTTACTGTGAATATGTAAACACTAAAAATATTTCAACATTTTTTTTATGCTTTTTGGTTTTAGGTTGTAATCTCTTCCTGCATCCAGCTGAATTAACATATCATGATGCCTTGCTGTCAAAAATGGAGCAATTTTCACCTCAACTAGCTGCTGGAAATGAAAACCACTGCCTGTATTATTCTGACCCTGCTTTCCCACATCAACACCTTCCCTCTATCACTTTTAACAAGGCACTGTGTGCTGCTTTTGAGGCTCTTCACCCATCTCAAGATGTCACCTGAAATCTTAAAAAAGTTCTTTATTTATTGGTGTTTTGCATCTTTATCTGTCTCCCGAGTTCAAAGGCAGCTTCTATAAAAATCTATAAAGCCAAACGTGTCGTTACTTCTCCGTTCCCTCGCTAACATTTCGTATTGCCGCTGAAAAGGAGAGAGAGATAAAAGAGGCCCTTGCTGGTATTATAATGAGACTTTTCTAACACACCTCTTGGGAGCACTTCTCTGGACATCTGAGAGAGTTCTGAACATGAAAATAAACCCGTTTTCTTCTAGCTAATTATGTCTTGTGAAAACAGCCTCTATCTGTCATCTACTTGAACAAGCCGTTCCCCTCGAGCTGGGTGGAAATCTCCTCGTGGCTTTTACTTACTTTGGCTCCAGCTCTATCTCTCATCTTCTCCCTCTGAGAACATTCCTTGTAACATATGGCTGCATTGTTATCTGTGTCAGGGATGAGCTATTTTCTGCCATGGCCTCAGTGTATAAAATGTACAGTGTGCACTGATTCTGCTGGAGGTCTCACATATATCATTTTGGAGTGTTTATAACTTAGAGCAGGCCCATAAAATTATCACCTTTAGTTATGACGGCCGCTGGGATCTTGGCTCTGCGTCTGCCACTGTGGCTGCAGATTGCAAAGCAGCAGGCATGACGAGTTGGAAACCCAGTACCTGCAGCGGCTAGAGGTAACAAGCGTCAGCATTATGCAATCAGCTTGACACCTTCCCCCCTCCTCTTTCTGTCCTGCGTTACAGAGCTATAAATACGACCAGCGAGGCAGCAACAGAGTAAAATGCAAAGGTGGAATGCTCATGGGACGGGCGTCTTCAGTTGCTGCTCGGCTCAGTCGTTGATGATTTGTGAGTCAGGGATGAAACTCTGTGTATGTACGTATGCGAGTGTGTGTTAGACGGTCAGTGTGGAGCTATTTACACCCTAGAGCCTCCCAGCAACCTCCTGAACTCCCTGTCACCTGATCTAACTGCAGACACACACACTGACCTCATGCTGCTTTAGTTACCGGCAACTATGACAAGTTGAACATCAGATGTAAAATGTATCCAGGCACATACAGTAGGTGCACCTTTGAAGTATAAGGATACGTTCATATACTTACATACTTTCCACACTACAGAGATCCTTTTCTAAGGCAATTCCACCAAAAGCAATGGGAAACAAAATCCACAGCCCTTCCTCTTTCACTATGACTGTTCAACAGTCCAAGTTTGACAACCCTCCTTTCTGACCCAAACAGCTGACCTGTGGCATAATGCAGTGGGCGGCACAGTTGCGTTTAGATACACTTTTTTAATTCCAGAGGGGAATTTCAATTTTTCACTTTGTTGTCATATAGACACAGGCCTGACATAAACACACATACACAAACAGGATCTATACATGCATTAAATGGACAGATATCAGAGTGAGGGGGCTGCCCAGAGGAACCTCGGCAGTGCCCAGGAGGTGAACTGGCGCCTCTCCACACTCCATATTTGGTCCGGACGAGAACTTAAGCGAGCAACCCTCCAGTTCGAAACCCAAGTACCTATAGCCTGAACTATTGCTGACCCAATACTAAAATAACTGAGGTTAACTAAGGTTGAGAAAATGGAGGGCCAGAGGAAAGAGCTGTCTGATGGCAGGGTAAAGCTGTGACAGTATTCTAAATATAAGGTCCACTTAGACTATTACTGATGGGTTTTTTTTAAGTGGGCCTCTTTTTTATTGGCTAAAATACATTTTGCTGCTAACCTCCATCAACAACAATACTTTGCTAAGCTTCTGTGGTGGTACTCCTGCCTGCTTCTCCAAACAGGGAGCCTGCCAACATCATCTACTGTAGGTAATACACTGACTATAGATAAATACCTTATACAAAAAAAGTAATGTTGATATTGTTGCTGTTTTAATGACACAATGCAAGTTATTTTAACTTTAAAAAGACTATCTGCAAGCTTAAACTCTTCAAAGTTGGAGATACAAAGCTTTTCTCAAACAGGACAGGGACCATTTCTCCTTTCTAATTATTATTTTGACATTTTTGCTTTCATAGGACGGTCAATAGGGATGAGTCAGACAGGAAACAAAGAGAGAAAGGGGTATGACATGCAACAAAGTTCCCTGGCTGAAATCAAAGCAGGGATGCTGCAGTTATGTGATATGCGCTGTAATTATTTGGCTCCACTATCAGTACTTTTTTTCCCCGATACCAGGGCTGAAACTAATAATAATTTTCATTAGCGAGTAATTTAATTATTTCCTCAATAAACTGTTCAGAGAGCCTAAGTAGACATCTTGAAATGTGGTTTTGTGCGAGACCAACAGCCCAAAGCCTAATTAGAGTTTACCATCAAAGATGAGTTCAGAAAATCTTTAAACATTCACATTTAGGGAGCTAAAACTAGAATATTCTGCCATTTATGCTTAAAATAATCACTTTAACATCAATGATAAATTGATTGCTGAGATTGTTGCCTATTCACTTCATGTCAAACAACTAACTGATTAACCAACGAACCGTTTCAGCTGTATTTGATAGTACCCACGACTATATTTCAATGTGAAGCAGATACATACTGAAATATATATACTGCTGTTGAAACAACTAAGTGTAACCTAAAAAAAAAACCCCAACAAATTTAGGTTAAATTCTACCTAAACAACCTGCAAACCATCAAATCAGTGCTTACTATGTACGTTTACCACTGATATTTATGGATATATCACACTTTCACTTGTTAACATTGTGGTTTTGACACTTTTATAGTAAAGGATTTAAATATTTGTTCCACCACTATGTCATGTGCATACACAGAATACAATTTGGCTTCTCTTTCTCACACATACACACTTACCTTTCCCTTCCTTGCTCACTTCTGGAAGACAGGTGTGTGAATATTTGCATGCTTGCAGCGGCCCTTGAAGGTGAAATCCTGAGCGCTGAATCCTGTTGGTTTCGTCGCTGTTATCTCATTTGTTCAGGAGAGGAGTGTGAACAAAGCAGAGCCTCCACCTGTTTGGAAAATATATTTTGTCTGAGTAAAATATTCACACTGTGTCCAATTACTTTGCTATCATTTCCTTCTTAATAGACAATTAAGCCTGAGGGTATTCTCAGGGAAAAGCTCGTATTATTCTCTTGATCCTTGACATCTGATTACCATAGTCGTGGTTCTCAAGTTAGATGTGGAGTACTGAGAAAAATAACCAAACCCTCCCTGTCTAAAACATTTGTAGCTCTTGATTTTTGGTATTGTGCTTAATCTTAACCCAAAATACTTCATTATATCTCTGGACAGAACACTGATTTTAGCACTGATAATTCCACCTGACTGCTGCCTTGGTTTAATATCGATTTACTTCCTCTAAACTTCCTTTAAATCAGTGCTGCTGTTCTCCAGCTAACAGTGTTTACAGGTTTGAGGTCAGAAACATGTCAAAGCAAGGATGCAGGGAGGGTGCAGTGATCTGATCCAGATGGGAGCAGACGGGTTGATAACTAAACAGGGTGCAAACAAGTGTTAACAGAAGTCAGTGTTTGTACAGTTAAAAATCAAATACCCAGACTTCAAACAGTCTGGCTCGCCTGGAAAAAGAATAATTAGTGTGGATTTGTTGTGGTAAACAGAAGAAGGTCTGGATGGCTTCTTACTATGTCAAACTGTGCAGAGAGTGGAGAAACAAGACAAGTTCTGCTCTCATCTAAGTATACTAAATCCCTGAAGCTCCTTTTATTGCAGCTGGGGTTCATAAAAGGTGGGTGGTGTTTTCTTGTAAACAAACAAAAGCTTTGTTTACATTGAGTATTTCTTACCAAAACAACAAAACAAGGGAACAAGCCATAAAACCACTGTAGCGCAGCGCTAATAGTAGTAAATAAAATCCTTTAATTAATCGTTCTAAGACAGAACATGATATGTTTAGATGAGTGTTGTAGGTGTAGGTGTACATTTCTAAGCAATCTAAAGGTATTTTGTGGTGTTTGTCTTAAAAGGAATACTTCACCCACAAAACGACCATTAGTGCATCAGTTGTCATGCAGTGTTACCTTGAATTCATGAAGAAAACTTTGCTTTTCCTGCATACTCCACGGAAAATGGTAGACATATTGATTTATTGATCTTTTAGGGGCCGCTTTGAACAATAACAAGATTTATCAAAACATCTGTTAACAAACTCTCGCACAGCTCCTGCAGTATAGGCCAAGTCTCATTTATCTAGTGGTATGGTCAGTACTTCCAAACACATGCCTGTCAACTTAAAAAGTTTAGCACTGGAGGCTGGTATTAGAGAGAGCATCAATAAGTTTTACTTTCAGTTTAGTTTAAAGGAGTAAGGTGTTCTTTTTTTCAGCTAAAAATGCTTATGTTTGTAAAGTGCTGATAAAACAACCTTTTTTTTCATGAACTTAAGGTAACACGACAATATCTGATATACAACTGGTCATTTTGTGAGTGAGGTATTTCTTCAAGTTCCACTGTCTATTATTTTTACCTACTTCCCTGTGTGAGATGTTATTTGAGGGCACTGGGGTCCCCCAGGATTCATATTAGGTCCTCTATTCTTTGAGCAAATGTTATGGGCTTTCTTCACGGCAGACATTTTCACTTGTCAGAGTAGGAAGAGCAGAGGTGTTACTCATAACATTGATGACAGCTCTGTTGTGTTCGAATTTCAGTGTGACAGTGAGGCAGCAAGCCTCAACCTGAAGAAGCAAAATGGAATTCAGCCATCATTCATTTTATTATCTACACCTGTGCTTTTCCTAATGTGACATGTCATGTTATCTGTAAGAAAAACGACCTCACAACAAAATCTGACAAAAAGAATTTACTGTAACAAACCTCTAGAGCAGTGGTTCCCAACTGGTGTGTGACAGTCCAAAAGTGGGTTGTGGGCCCATTCTGAATGGACTGCAAGTGACTCTGAGACATGTCTGAAAAAAAAAAAAACAGACTTTATTTTAAGTACAGTTAAGTTCCAGCACAAAGCTTTTATTCTGAAGTGCCATTTTCTGCTGTGGCATGACAGACTAACAGACAGCAAGCTAACTCAATGACATGGCCAAATGCAAGTATGACGAATGTATTAAACTGTGTGGACCTTGAACTACTGACTAAAGAGAAATCTTGACCCCGTGGCTGGAACAGTTGCGAACAACTGTACTAAAATACCCTGATAAAAAATAAGGGCATGCATCCTGTTTAAAATCCAAATTAAATGATATGCCGATAATAAACCCCCGAACACAAATTTGTGGTTTGAGGCTAACATAAATAAAAAAAAGTGGGGTTAAAATCTGTGTACAACAGAGCCCCTACAGTCCAGAAAGCTATTTTGTTTTGTGTGCACATAAGGTGTTATCTTGTGCAATTTATCTTGTGTGCACAAGATAATAATATTATTATTAATAATCATATTATTTATTTATCATGCGCTTAGCAAAACAAAGCTACAAAGTGCTTTACATTGCTGATCCTGTATTTTAAACTAGGCAGGATTCAAGCAAAAAAAGGTGATTTTGAGAAATAAAAAGAACAATTTTAATAATAAAATACCATCACTGGAGCAGATAAGTAAAGCTGGCAACTATCTGCCCTATAGACTGCACTGAGGTGTATCAAATCAAACAATTAGACTAATAAAACATTAAAAGAATACAATAACAGATGACAGTACAAGATAATAACAATAAAAAATAATCAATTTAGGCATATATAAAATAAACAGTGTGTTAAAATTAATTTTAAAACGCTTTTAGAACAGATAAGTTTGCACATATGTTGTGCATAAATTACTATTTTGAGGAAACAACTTATTATGTTGTGCCCACGTCACCACTGCTTCCGGGAATTGGCTCTGTAGTTGCACACGTTCCTTTAATTACATGCTGATTTTCACTGTTACTGTTTTTACTTTTGTTTATTTATTATTAATGTGGTTGCATTATAGTTTTGTTTTACACAAGTTAAATGAGTACCCCATCAAAAACCTGTTTTCAATATCACTCACCTCATTTGGCCTTGACACGCTAGTTAGCAGTAGCTCCCTCGGCAGTTGATCCGCAGCAGCTAACGGCGTCGCAGTTTCACGTCGGACAAACTACCAAAATGTCACACAGTTACAACTTTAGCATGATATACTCCTTCGCTGTCCGCCCGTTTGATATGTGTGCTCCAAACAGTCACATATCCGCCAAAAGACGCTTAAATTATCGTTGAGTTTTTGCTCGCATGTGGAGCACCTAGCGCTAAGCTAACCTTGCCAATTACAGTGAGGCACACAGGTGGTTACGTCAGTGACGTAATTGCGTGTGACGCTAATTTAAAAGCACGTGTGCTCCAGCAGCTGTAGATCTGAGCTGATATTGGTTTACTTTGTTTATGGGTCAGCAATGTTGTTAAATATAAACAGGCACTAATGTCGTGTGTCAGGAGAAGAGGAATGACTCCTGTCAAATCAACCTGATTTGTGAGCAGCTCCCTGTTACAGGGTGAAATACAACACGGGTCATCCTGAGAAGTTGTCACCAGTCCAAGGTCATTTATTGCCTTACAGTGTATTAATCTGGACCCTGCATGCAGATGCCTCTGTATACTGTGTCTCAATGGTCTCCCAGATTAGTGTGTACATAACTCTGAGATCAGTGAATGTGATGTGACAGCGAGAAGAGGCACACGGCCAGGTTTTATCGTCAAACTGTGATCTAACATTTCTGCTTAACAGCCTCAGTTTCTCGTCATATGCAAAACACTGCAAGCTCTTTGTTCTTATAAAAAGCATTTTATTATGGATGGTTGTTTTATTGTGTTTAGATTTTGTCATGTTGCTATGAGTTGGCATGCAAACATAGCATTACATTCAGATTTTGACACTTATATCCACGTTGCCCTCATTTTTTTCAAGGAAAAAAATCTACTATAAAAAGCAAGCGTAATTGATGTATTTAAAAAAAAAGGGACCTGCCACATTTGACACAATCCGTTGATATCTGCTGAGCAGGGCTTAATTTGTCAGGATAACTGTCATCTGCAGAAGAGTTTAATCCTTATCCCCTCTGTCTCGTTTGCTTTCTCTTCCACAAAAGCACTTTTTTGCAGTTGTTCTTCTTTATAAAAACACACACACATAGCCTACACAAACACACTCTCATTGCTTTGCAGGATGATTGGCAGCCGTGGCTGTGTGCTGGTGGTGTCGACTGCTGGAGATGTCACTGGATACTCGGGCTCAGCCGTCAGCACTGCAGCTCTAACTATGATTGACAGCTCATATGTGCTGAAACTCTTCTCGGCTAAACTTGCCAATTATCGCTCATAACCTTGACTCTGTTATTATAGTTTGACATAACGACAAGTATTATCACTATTAGGTGTCAGAATGTAGCTCTAACAATGTGGGCAATTTAAGGTGGAGCTGGAATAAAACTCGCTCATGTGTCGTACAAATCCAAATCAAAATATTGTGTGGAGACTGTTTGTGTCGTACAAAATCAGCCTAATTATTTCTTGTGAGCCGAAAGCTGCAGTCAGTTTTTACTTTACAAAATGTCATATTACCCAGTGGTTCTAATTTCTTTCTTCTTTCTTTTTTAAGTTCTGTCCAGCCCAGCTAACAGATTTCTGCAAATTTCTATGTATTTCTGCAAAGCATTGATATGTTACATGTGTAAGTTTCAAATCAACATTTCTAGAGTGGTGTGGTTCAGATTACATATATATGAGTTGAGTATCTCATCAGGAGGAGGAGGGGAAGGTGGGTGGCATGAAACCTCGGCGAGACAGCTGCCAAGCAGCAGACTGCAATTAATCACTGTTCGAAACTAACAAATGCCAAAAGTGGCTGTTTATGGTGACAAAACTGAGTATTTTTTACAGAGACGGGGGCATTTCCAGCTGTGTTTGTAGCAACAGAAGTGGATATTTTTTAACAACACTTATGTACATTTCCAGTCATTCTTGTAATGGCAAATTTTAACAAGAGGTTAAGACATTTTTAGCTGTGCAACAAAAAAGGAGGTATTTCTTACAAGAGGTTAGGACATGTCCAGACATGTTTGTGGTAGCAAAAGCTGGTCTTTTTAAACAACACCTCTGTACATTTCCAGCCATTCTTGTGGGGAAAGAAGCGGGTATTTTTTACAATATATTGGCACATTTTTAGCCACGTTTGTGGCGACAAAAGCAGGTATTGTTCAACAAGAGGTTGGGACATTTGTAGCCATGTTTACAGTGATAAATCAGGTATTTTTTGCAAGAGGTTGGGAAATTTCCAGCCGTGTTTGTGGTGGCAAAAGTAGGTATTTTTGACAAGATGCAGAGAATTTTCCAGCCATGTTTGTAGCAACAAAAACTGAGTATTTTTTAACAACACTTTTGTACATTTTCCAGCCATTCTTGTTGCAACAAAAGCGTGCATTTTTTACAATACACTGGCACATTTCTAGCCGTGTTTGTGGTGACAAAAGCAGGTGTCTTTTACAAGAGGTTGGGACATTTTTAGCTGTGTCTGCAGCAAGAAAAGCAGGTGTTTTTTATGATTGGTTAGCACATTTCTAGCTGCATTTGCGATGACAAAAATGGCTATTTTTAACAAGAGGTCGGGACATTTCTGGCCTTGTTTGTGGTGGTAGAAGTGGGTATTTTTTAATGAGAGGTTGGGGTATTTTGATCCCTGTTTGAGGGTCAACACAAATGTAGATATTTTTTTAACAAGAGGTTGGGACATTCCCAGTTGTGTTTGTGGTTGACCAAACATTTTCCTAACCTTTAACCAAGTGTTTTTTTTTTTTTTTTCTGTTTTTTTGCGTACCCCTAACCACGTCAACTGCAGTGTTGTCAAATCATAAAACTGAAAATAAAAATGTAAAGAAATGCAAAGTTTCAACATATTGCCACATATGAAATACAAAAATGTAACATATCCTTGGTTTACAGAAACATACAATGGCAACATTTATGCTAATGATTAGGTTTGTTATGTCTCTTTTTGTCTTAAATTCATCACATGAACAATACATATTTTTTAATATTGCATTTTTTTTTTGTTTTTGTTTTCAGAGACCATCAATAAAGATACTGACATATAGAGATTCAGCACTTTCTCAGATTTATTTTCAGTCCGTCAAGCATAGATTATGTCAAAAACAGTGACAACCACAGATCATCACTGCTGTGAATTTTGCTACTAATCAAAACGATCAATACAGCGAGTTCAAATGACCCCCCTCATTCATTGTCATTGGCCTCTGTTCAGCGTAACCTGTGAAACTCTCACCCTGTCATTGTTACATTTCACAAAAATTCACTTTGATAATTTCATGGATCAAAACAAATTCTGTGGACAGATATCACTTCATAGTTTCGTAGGCAGCATCGTAAAACTGTTTCTTTTAATCCCCTTTTTGTCAAAAATAAAATTAAAAAAATCATATTTACAGGAAAAAGTAAACACTCATCACTCTTAAGACGCTACTTTTGTCAAAACATTATAAATTAAAATTGAAAAGGGGGAGAAAAAAAATATGAATCCTAAGGGTGGATGCGCCCAAAACAACTCTCACACACAAGTAGTTCAAAAGATATATAGATGTATATATATGTATGTATCCATATATATTCTGTATATATGCTTCTCTACAAAAAAGCAAGTTTACTCTTTCTATGAGTAAATACATTCTACTCTACAATCACTATAACAACAGTGTACATTCCCAACCAAAATGCTTCGATCGTTTATCAGGAGGATATTGGACTTAAACAATCAGTGGATCATGACCAGTGACAACATGCTCAATGTGGCTGCGATGTTGTGTGTGTGTTTATGTGTGCGTGCATATGGGTGTGAAATAGCTTCCCATTACCCTCCTGTTTATGTGCTTGCCAGACGAACACACAAACACACGCATTTCCCCTCCACACACGACACATGCGCCCACACAAACACACACATATACACATACGCAGACAGAAAATGATGTGTTCAGCAGTTAGTCTGGTTCGCTTTGCCTCGGCAGTCGAAACGTGATCCCGGATCTATTTCTGCTGCTCCGCAGAGTTCAGAGCAGCTCGCGGATGGTCTTTCCGGCTCTTTCTGCAGCTCCTCTCCCTCTGCTTCCAGACAAAATTAGCCCGATTCCCAGACTTAAAACCCAACTCTCTGTTCTAATGCAAGGATGAGCAAGACACACTTTTCCTTCACTTACACACAAGAGATCAGATTTGTCTTTTTCACCTGATATTTCATAACTGTCTAGACGGTGAATATCAGATCACATACCACATGACTTCTCACTTCTGAGACTGCAAGGATGATCAGATTTGTGCAACAAAGGCTTCAGAGTCTTTGGTGTCTGGATAAATCCCATTCAGCAGAACAAACCAGAACCCATTTCCCAGCAGCATCTCTGCATCATTCGCTTTCCTTTTTGGCCTTTGACCTGGCAGAGGGATGAAGAGGTGCCTTAGGGAAACTGGGTTTGACAGTCTCCAAATAGAAAGTCCAAAAAGCTTTCGTTCCCTGGCAACGAAAGCACTCAGAACCCTTTAACTACTGAACATATTGCAGCATCTGAACGCGCAAAGCTCCTGCGTTTGGTGCCAAAAAACTTTTCCTTCCTAGCTCTTTTCTCCTGTCAGCAAAGCTTAGGTTGTTAACAGATAACTGCTATTTCTCCAAGAAGCAAAAGTAAGATCCATTATATACAGTGCTACAGACAGCCCGTTACAAAGCACCAAGATAACAAATGGGGGAGATGTGTTTTTTTTTTCAGCTATGCATGGCTCAAATCCTAAAAGTACAAACAAGGCCTATAACCACTTGTGTGACTCTCACTACACACGGTACAATCTTATGTGTAATATACAAACCACGGAGCAAAGAATGTCACGCTGTCTAAATGTGCTTGGCTGTTACTGTCGGTGAATGCTAAAATATTTACATATACGATTACATGTGTGAGTCTATTTGCATACACGTGTGTGTGTCAGGTGGCCCTGAGAACGATGTGTGGGTGTATTGCTCGTGTGTGCTTTGTGCTTCTTAGATTTACAGGTGTCGTTGTGAAGCGCCCGCAGAGAGGCGGTGATTGTGAAAGTGTGGATGCAGGGAGGCGGTGTGTGTTTACAATGGCTGCCACGTTTTCCTCTTTCATAGTGAGACATTTCTAGGGAACACTGGAGCAGGAAGAACATCCATCAGAAAACTCAGCGGGACCAAAGTCCAGCACAAACAACCATTACTCCCTAGAAAAGTTATCCACTTGGACATAACTGTCTAGGCCTTCAATCAGAGCTACCTAGAGCGTGTTTCTTTAGGGAAAAACGCCTGACAGTAATGTTTTCTATTCTGAGATATTTCATAGTGGAGTACGGCTGGAATCATCATCTTCCTGACGCTGCAATAGGAAACACAGCTGGAAACTATCTCGCTATTTCTACATGTACTTAATAAAGCTTTCTTATGTGGATGTTAAAGGAGCAGAACTAATTTCACTTTCCGCGTTTTTCTAAATCATCACCAAATATACACATTTAAAGGAGCAGTGTGTAAGATTTTGTTGCATCTACCGGTGAAGACCACAGATTGTTTTTACCGGGAGCCGAATTATCCACAAAGGTTCCATGCCGCTCCAACACAAATGACCAGGTGATTAAAATCAGTAAAAACACTGAATTAAGTAGTTTCACGTTACATATCAGTTTTTTTCCGATGCTGTTAGGCTTGTCGCAGAGAAGCAGCTAGCCCAGCACCTGCTAATGTGTGCTCATCTTTTTTCTCTGATAACTTAAAAGCCAGATGTTCAGGAGGTCTTTACCAACAGCCGAATTATCCACAGAGGTCTGTTGCTCTCCAGCACAAACAGACCATGTGATTTAAAACAGTAAAAACGATGAAAAAAGCAGATTAAAGTTACAAATCAGTGTTTCTCCGATGCTGTTAGGTTTGCCGCAGAAGAGCAGCTAGCCCAGCACCTGTTAATGTGTGCTCAGCGTTTTTCTCTGATAACTTAAAAACCAGATGTTCAGGGAATCTTTACCTGGAGCCGAATTATCCACAGAGGTCTACTGCTCTCCAGCACAAACAAACCATGTGATTTAAAACAGTAAAAACACTGACTAAAGCAGTGTCACATTAAAAATCTGTGTTTTTCCAATGCTGTTTGGCTTGTCGTGGCGGGGCAGCTAAGTACAGTGGTTGATATGAAAACATGAATGGCCTTGTTCAGAGCCAGTGTTTGGTTTGTCCTTTCTGGGATACTGTACAAACATGATGGTGCAACATGGCCAATCCCATGAACAAGGACCCACTCCCAGTGTAGATATGACAGCTCATTCTAAGGTAACAAAATCATGACGATTCCTATTTTCTAGTGATTATACACTTAAGAAAACACACTTTATAACTTATACTCAATTTCTGGCAATATATCTAGCTAAGTCCTACACACTGCACCTTCAAACAACAAGAAAATAAGATATATATTTTCTTTTTCCCTGCAATAATCCCTCTGAGACAACAAACAACATGGATACCTGGAGTTCATTTGAGGGGCTTTCAGATAGCAGTAAAATGTTATTTTTCCTCACACTTCACTTTAAAGCCTAACAAGAAACACACACATGGGACCTCATCCTAACTAGAAGTCAACAACTCCCCAACCTCTACAGTCCCACCAGACCGCCTGTGCCAGACCGAGCGCGTTTCCCTGAGCTCTCACTCCACCACCCTTCCTCTGAACGCTGTCGTCCGGCCAGCAGACCAAGAGGACAGGGTCAGTAGTCAGGGTGACTCCTCCTGTGTGTCTGTTCAGTCTGAGGGGAAATGAAAAGGTTGCTCACTGAGGTATGACTGTCTGCCTTATTAATGTGGGCCATCTGGACGGAGAGGACGGAGGCAGAGAGAGAGAGGGCAGAGGGGAAATTTCCACACAGCAAAGCTCCAAGTTTTTCACCTCCATGTGAATTCCACATGAGAATGAAAAGTCACGGCAAAGCAGTCCCTCTCTCCGATGAGATGAGACGACCAAAGGTGGTCTTTGATTTGATGGGAAACGCTTGGAATAGCAGAGGAAATTTGTTGTGAGGACTACAGTGGCTTCCACAGTGGACTCCTGCTATGACCACGCATACAGCACCCCGTGTGGATAAGTCCAGTTGTTCTGAGGAACCAACTGTTCAAACATAAATCACAGAGGGCTTGTGTGCTTGACCCCACCGCTCCAACACACAAAGCACAACTGGAGGAAGCGCAGGATATCCTCCAGTTTACCTCCAATCTGCCAATCACAGCTTGATGGCACATTTTATTCCATCTTCAGTAACCTTGTCAAATTATCTTCGCTGTCAGCACAGCGGTGTCACAAAATCTAACCCAAATCTGACTTATTGTCTTAAAAATGGGCCTTAGCGAGTCTATTTTCTCATTCTCAGACGTGCTTTTTGTTGAATCAAAGCCGACACAAACACACGAGATCAAACTGGCGCCCAGATCAAGGCTAGCGTGAGGAGAATCAAAGCCTTTTGATGCACATTCTGTTCAATTTTTGCCTCTGCTGACTGACACCTTGTCTCTATTAAGGGCTAAAAATAAAAAATAAAAACTGATGAAGAGCTTTCAGCAGCATGTAAGCACCACGGAAATTTGCAAAAATCCCACACAGCTCTGAGTGAGTACTGTGTGTGTGCTTTGACTGCTATCTCAGTGTGTTGTGACACCTGTTTGGTTCCAACAATACCCCAAAATTAGACCCAACACATTGTTATGCAGAAAGCACTTTCCAGTTTAATGGAATATCTCATCCCTCAGTCTAATTACTACCTGCGTAAATTCAATGAGTGCTATAGCAGCATTAAATCCACAACACTAGGACTACACAGTCAACTACTACTAAGCAATATACATCTATTTTGAGACTAAAAATGCTGACAGCTGAGGCCAGTGCTGAAGTGCCTTAAAATGCAAACTGCATGAGGAGGCTTCAAATCTTTAAAAAGACCTGACCTTTGTCTCAAAATACAAAGTAAATATACTTTCTCATCTCCAAAGCTAACTTTGCTTCCTCTAATGTGTGTGTTGTGTTTGCATGATTGACGGGTGTCTGAAACAAGAGATGCACCAATCCAACTTTTTCTCTCCCAATGCCAATAACTCAACTCAGGGTCTGACAAATGAAGCGCCAAAAACTGCAGTTCCTTAAACGGCCTCTTGAGGCTGACTCTAGAAGCAATTCAATCCCCATAGACAACCACTTTAAAATGCCCAATTTTATGGCAAAACTGAACATGCTTACAGCCTGGTGCAATAAATGGTTTTGGTCTTTGTAGCTAATTTTGCAAGGCTTAAAGTTACACATAATAAAGGGCATGGTTGCTTAAGCGAAAGGTGTCACCAAGGTCTTTGAGCCACATCCACCCCATGCTCCATCCCAGCTCCACCTTCTCGTTGAAATATATGTTAGTGAAGATTCTCAGTCATCTAGAGAGTTCTGAAGAACTCTAGAACTGAAGAAGCCTCTTGGACGAGAGGTTAGATGTCTTCAAGAACTCAAGCAAGTCCAGTTGCCTACAATACAGAATTTAAGATGTCCAAATATAGTAACTTCTGGCTCCATAAAAACAAGATGACAACTGCCAAAATACCAAACTTCAAGCTTCAAAATGGCAGCCCACAAATCAATGAGTGACAAAATGATAGCTACGCCCATTATTTTATTCAGTCCACTGGTATCTGCCGATACCAAGAACTGATCTGATACAAGTCTTTTTTCTAAATGTCAAATCTGTAAACCACAATGTGTGGAACTCACTAGAATCGCTTTAAATTGCTGTAACATGAGGGCAAAGACTGATGCGTCCAGAGCTGATCAGGCACGCTGGATCGGTGCATCCCTAACTGAAACATCCTCAGTCCACTAAAGCTCCAGTCAGGATTCTTTTGCTTTCTGGCCTCAGTGACCGGCAAAGGCAACCAAAGGTTAAACCCCATCCTTCCTAAAACCTTTAGGTGACATCACCAGCCACTAAAATATGCCCATTCCCCAGATAGGGACACAAAAATCCAATTTTAAGTCCCACTTTTGGAGATTTTTCCTGGGCTATTCCTTTCGTTAGTTAGTTTGTGCTGTCTTTCCCTGCCCTTGACGATCTAACAATATCTGCCACCTGCAGCATTGCGTCCGTACAGTAGAGGATTGCCATAGGAGGGTGGAGGGAAGGGTGTGTGTGAATGTGTGTGTTTGCACAAAGAAGGAATAGTGAGTGAGAATGCGTGTGAGTGAGCTGTGCTTTTGGTCCCTAAGGCGAGCGGGACAGAGCTGAAGATTGTTCTGAGTGTTGATGGGTGAGTCCGCTAACATGAGTTCATGGTAAATGGAGCAGCGCGTACATCAGAGTATACACATACTATACACATACAGTACTGTATTTGTAACAACAGTATTCCCTGCCAGCAGTGAGACTATAGAAAATGTGCTTTCTGACAGGAAAAGTGTGTGTGTTTGTGTGTGTGTGCAGGTGTGATTAGGTTATGAGTGTGTTCAGTAGTAGTGAGCACCTCTGGTCCGGGCCACGTAAACAAACCTCGGGCAGCAGAGAGCGTGCTCAGAAAGGCTCAGAAAGACATCAAAGATAGAGGAAAAGTTTGAAGGAAGGAAAGAAGGAAGCATTATTATTCTAACAGCACAGGTTAATAGGAATACCAAAGATAATATTGCATCTCCTAGAACTAGCTTCAATTGCTCAGTGTATATAAAATTGGAAGAAAGCTATACCGTGATATTACAGTTACATTTCACTTTATAATTCTAAAATAATTTATACCAACAATAGTTATATTTTATAGAATATTTACATAAATACATCATCATATAGTAATATTATTGTCAACACATTGTTATAGAAACATACACCATACATATATGTGTATATAGTCATGTTATAGCCACACGTACACACACATACAATGAATATACAATCAGAATGAGCTATTGCAATGCTGTGTTGGGTAAAACTCCATCGGACATTCACATCTTCTCAAGTAAGTAAGCTCGCAGAGAGGAGTTCTGGTGTATTGCTATAAGAAAGAAGTTCAGCCCAGCCTCGCACAGTCGCAGCTGAACATTTCTCGTAAAATCCGAGTATTGCTTCGTGTAAAGTTACTCTCCTCTGAAGTGATAATCTGGGGGGAGAGAGGAGGAAACACAGAGAGGAGCTCTCAGCCTCTCTGTCAGTGTGTCGGATAGTTTCTGCCGCTGCTGTCGGGCAGAAAGTTTTTTCCCCCCGGCGGACTGATCAAACGAAAACAGTTTTGGATCTGCGAGTCCATCACCTGGATAGAAAGGCAGCCCGCTTTGACGGGCAGAAAAACAGGTGTCCTGCAGATACAGACAGGTAAGTGTGAAGAGAGCATCCGACAACCTGCTGCCTCTAGAAGTCAGAGAAGAGATCCTGGGGACCCAGATGAATGATAAAAGGAGCGATGGTCCGCGGCTGGTAGAAGGGATTGTCAATGAAAAGACCACCTGCATTCAGATAAAGAACAGAGACAAAGAGAGCAGGAGTGACATAACTATGTATATACAAATAGAGATCTATTAAACACAATGTGAGGCTCCTGTATATTAAACTTTCTTCACTTCTTTGACAGCACTATGAGTTGAAAGAAGAGCTGTACCTGGAAAGTTCCAGTAAAAATGCTACCTGAGTGGCATTAATAACATTACAAAAACCTGTCCTTGTATGTCCAGTGCTAAATTAAAGGAATAGTTCAACATTTTGGGAAATACACTCATTTGCTTTCTTACCGAGGGTTAAAAGAGAAGATAATATTATCGTCGTGATTTTCAAAACTGTAATTTTTTGGTCTGTTCTGTACATGTGACATCGACTGCATGTCCTGGAGCAGGGTCCACTTCACTGTTGCTTTTTCTTTGGGCCATTTTATTCCCTGTTTGATGCTTGATTTACACTTGATGCATCTCGGAGGGTGACGGCCAAAGTGACGTCACACCATGGGACGCAGCCCTTTACGGAGTTCCCTCATGGCAAGTTTTCACCTGTCCGTGCTCACTCCACATTTTTCAACAACACGGATGTGAATAGAAATAGAACAAACTTGTCAGTAGTAAACTTAAGCTCTACGCAATGGATCTGATGTTGGCCAGAAAGGAGCCTCGGGAGCGGGGGTTTGTGTGGCTGCTTCTTTAGCCTAGTAGCACACCAGCTTGGGACCTACGCTTTTGTTTCCTCTCCCTACACCGTCTTTGCCACTTGTTGGAGCCGACAACAATCAACAAAGACCCTGGCGATCTGGAGATATCTGCTGCCGTTATGCATCTGTTGAAAGTACCTTATAACAGAAGAGCTACTTTGTAGGCCGATGTTAATAAAATTCTGTTGACTATACACAAGCTTAGCCTGGCAGAGCTCGCCAGGATGACACAACAAACACAAGAAGATACATACAAAAGAGGACCAAACAAGAGAGCTAAGAGCTGCTGCACACACGTGTGCTGCCTTCTTCGCCATCTCCTTAACAACTTGGACGGAGAACCATGCGTTTTTAATACACTGCGCGCCCTACAGTTTGGAAGAATGTCGGTTTGCCCGAGGAAGAAACCGCATGGTGTGTCAGCACATGTCTGCGCAGGAAAGCACAACTGAAACTTGAGTATATCCATATCTGAAATGAGGGTCAAAGGACAGAGGGTGTCCAGTGTTGCAAATTTGGAATTTGTGGAATTGGGTCATGTAAATAAACTACCTAATCTGCCTCACTTGGAGCAGCAACTCCATTCCGACCCCGAGGGCTTAATCCACCTGGGTCTTGTTCGAGAGTGAAGGTAAAATGGAGCCTGAGACTGGCAGGAGGATTAGTGCAGCGTCAGCAGTAATAATGGGTGTTGTAGCGGACACTTGTTAGAAGGCAGGGAACTGTGCCAGAACGCTTTAGACGGCCAAAATGAGTTTCCTCCATAGGGTGGCTGGGCGCACCCTTAGTGATATGGCAGGGAGAGGTGCTCAGGCGTCTTCTCAGGAAGTTTTCTGGGCACGTCCAACTAATATGAGACCCCGCGGGTAGCGTCAGAACACACTGGAGAGATTCTATATCTCATCTGGCTTGAGAACACGTCCAGATTACCCAGGAGGATTTTCAAAAACGTTGCTGCTGAGATCCTGCTGTCACTGTGACCTGCTCCCAGATAAGCAGAAGAAAATGGACGGATACATTGAAATTGACTTGACAAAGCCTCATTTCTGTCACTGAATTTGAAGCTGGAGCCATGATACAGAGAGTTTCTTAAAATAAAGCCCAAAAGCAGGGAAGAAGCAGCCAGGCTCTGTCCAAAGGTAAAGACATCCACCTATCAGCAGCTCTCTGCTCTGTCCATGAGATATAACTTGGTCAGAGCCAGGCTAGCCGGCTGCTAGCTACAGCTTCATGATTAGCGTACAGACACGTGAATCTTCTCATCTAAGTCTCGACAAGAAAGCAACAAACTGAATGTCCCCAAACTATTCCTTAAATATTTTACAGCTATTCCTGTCATGAATATCCAGAAGGAGCGAAAAGCCTCATTGGAAATATTAAATGAAACATGTAAAGACTGATAATGAGATCAGACACAGGTGAGGCCATTTTGCAAGTACACTTACACACATGTACATGCTCTGTCTTGGGCTTCAGCTCTCACTTAAAATGAATTCAACCTTGAACAGAAGAATATCAGAACATACACACAGGATGCAACAGCTGGAAGTTCATCTTCAATCGTGAGATTGAAGTAAAGCTTCGGTGATGTCAGACAAATATCATTTGAAAGGTTTTACAACAACTCAATGGAGCTCAACCAACCATTGGACAAGATACTGGGTCCTCTCATCCAATGGCTGCGCCTCACAGCTGTAACCATGGAGACGTCGTCAGAGGGGGGGTTATCTCTCGCTGGCTGGATGACCGAGATGTGGTGAAGGGCCAGCGTAACTCTGTCTCGGCTGGTGCTGACCTCTGACTAGCATGTTGGAGTATTTTTTGTATCGTTTCTAGCCAAGTTCCTCTTATTAGTTATTTTACCTGTGATATTAAGTCACCAAATGTTTAAAATCTTTATTTGAAACACAGGCTGAGTCAAGAGGGATAGTTTGGAGCCCAGGTTTCAGCTGCTCAGTTGGTGCAGAAATATGCAAAACAACAAATACAGCAATGATACTGATATAATGAAACAACATAAAACACACTGACAGTGAGGTTTTAATTCACGTGGATTTCTTATTGCTGCTTTTCATTGTAATGTGCATAACAGTTTTAACAGTCTAAGAAGTAACATGGTTTGTCTCAAATAGTTTTCAGCCATTTTATGCCAATTGAATTAAGGTACGACAATGTTCTGAAGCTCTGAACTTGCTGCTGCAAATAAGCTGCAGTCAGCTATTATGGAAACCTATAAAGGCTCTGCATATATACTGTAGGTGATACCTCTGATAGCTGCGGGAAACATGCCAAATATTAATCCAGGTAAGGTAATGGGATCGTGCAGCTGAATGCAAGATGCAGGATCTGATGAGAGCTTTCTAAATTCATCCGTTGTCTTCTTGCCTTTCTCTCTGAATATCTATAAGCTGAGGGTCAAAAGGATGCGACAAGCCGCCCTGAGGTACGTGGAGAGATTGAAATTCAATCCGTGTGCATGTATGAGGGTGGAATATTAAAGCTCGGTGTTCAAATGTAAGTTTAGGTCACAGTGTTGTGTGCATGTGGACAGAGGTGAATCCTTCTGTTCATAGCAGCTGAAAGCCTTTAAATCAGATATACACCAGGCGATGTTCAGCTTTTATAGGAGATAAACTTTATTTAACATTATTATTTATTCATTCCTATACATCCTTCACACAGCTCATTATTATTTTCTTTTTACAGAGAATGTGTGTGTGTGTGTGTGTTGTGTGTGTCATATTGCAAAGGCTATATCCTCTTCCTGGCAAAAAATAAACACAATAACAAAAGGCTGATATATATAATTTAGACTCAAAGAATGAGGTCACAGTTCACAGTACAAATCTTTCAAGTTTTTGTTTATCTCTTAAGAACTTAAACCTGCAGTATTTTTTCGTGTCCATAAAAGTTTCTGAAAACAGTAAGAAAAAAAAAACGCTTTTACAAATCTTCAGCTCAAGTCCTTAATCCTCTCCCCATCATTTATATCGTAGAAAAAACAAAACACAAAACTGAGTTTCCCTTCTATATAAAAGCGAACTGTACGGCTTGGAAAAAGCATTTGGTATGTATGAAAATGTGTTTGGTGTGTGTGTCTCCTGTGCTAAAAGAAGTGGTAGTGGGGGACGGGGTAGGCGGGCACTTTCATGACAGGCAACAGAAGCATTCTCTTGGGCAAACCTAGAGGGGAGACATGAGAAGAGCACAGCTCTGCATGAGTCCAGGGCAATAAATAAACCAAGTGTTTCTATGCTCACTACACTACACTACACTACACTACACTACACACTACGCTACATCTAGGACCAACAAACACCCCTCGCACTACACAAATAGAGCTCCCAAGGGGGGGAGTGTAAGTGTGTGAGAACAGGCAGGCTTGCGTGTATACTAGGTGACACCCTTCATCGGTGGTTAGAGAAGCAGAGAAGGACAGAGATTCAGAGTTAAAGAGAAGAAAGGAAAGCCCAAAGTTAAAGATTAATTTTTACAACTTGTGTCTTATTTCGGTAGTTTTAGCAATCTTTCCATCAGTTATGAAAAGATTGTATTCATCTAGTTAATAAGCATTAAGTGTTAGTGGCATGTAATGTGTTAAAATTACGTGCCTCACCCATGAAAACAATGCTAATCAAAGGTTAATAAGAACATTTTTTGGGGGTGGACACACAAATTCCTTGGACGTCACACAATAGCAAAAGAGCGAGAAAGTCTGTGTAGTGTTCAAGGGTCGGATGGCGAATGGGTCAAACAAACAGAGGACTTTCACCCAGGAGCCCACTGATTGTGTCCCCTTGAAACTAGTCAGCGCTGAGCATACTTTTTGTAACAACAACGTCATGACAGATGACGCAGTTATGTCCCTTTACTAAACCCAACCAAGTATTTTTCCCCCTAAATCTAACCAAACTGCAATGTTAAAAAAACTGTGACCATTTGTGGTGGTGGGACGTAATTTTAAAGATATACTATGCAGGATTTTTTTTTTGTTTTGTTTGTTTTTTACAAAAACAATACACTCATGTAGAAGTAATCCCCCCAATCATCACTTATGACCCACGAGACGTGTGTCTTATTTTCTTCTCATCTTCTGTGGCGTTTAGGCCTCATGATATGACATTATCACAATACGATACAATATTATTGCGATTTTAAATGTGTTGTGATATGCTGAGTATTGCAATAGAATATATTGCAATTTATTACCTTTTTTAAACAGCTAATTTTGTCCCCAAAGAAAAACGTTATCAACAGTTGTTTTATTTAACAAGATAAAGTTTTCAGTCTATTTATCTCACTTCAGTGCTTTTTATTGCAGCGCAATGTATCTAGTGGACTGAAAAGGCAGTTGGTTATATCATTCTAGTGGGCTACCTAAAGTTTAATTTGTATTTGTAATATTTTTCATTTATATATTTAAGAAATTGATACTTGGCCACACAAAAATATCCTGATACTATGCTGTATCGATTTTTTTGCCCCACTCCCAGTACCCCCACAGCAGTCAGGTGAGGTCGCGGCTTTATAACAAAGTAGTTAAGTTAAGGAGCCAGATTTATAAGCAGCAGGCACTTAAGACACACAGCACCAAAAAAACGCAAATACAGCGAGGCAAAATGCCAAACGAGAGTGCATCTGGGGTTGGCTTTCACTTTTACTTTTACTTGTGAATGTGTTTACATACAGTAACCAACTATTCTGTATAGTCCACCTATAACACATTATATGCCACCACCATGTAATGTGGTGTTATGAGGGTGTGGTCTTTTCATGAATTTCTGTGAGATCAGATTGCTTTGTGTTTTTCTTTAAATAAGTTTGTCGCATCTGTGATTTGGTTCTTTTCAGTGATGTCACGTGAGTGAGTACCATGTTATTATTACTGATAGGAACGATGGACAAAACTACGAATGGAGGACCCAACTAGTAATAAAGTGGAACAATCCTTTAATAGGAGAGAGCTGGCAGAAGAAGTTGTTGTTTGTACTGTAATGTAAAGGAAATGTGTCATTCTGGGAAAGCTTTTGAAAATGTCTATGTTCCAGGATCTGATGTTCTTTGTTTTACAACATGATATACTGTTCTGTGTCCTACAATGTACTGTTCTGTGTTCTATGATCTCGTGTTTCATGTCCTACAATGTTATGTTCATGCTCCACAGAATGTTCTGGTGCTCTACTTAGCCCAGCAGCATTCTACAAAGTGTTTGCCAACAAGACAGCCCAAAGCAGCAGTGTGTGCCGCAGCTCAGTGAAAAGCAGGAAACAGGATGAAAGCTTTGTATTAAAAAAAGCTTAAAGTAGTTCCCAATGTTTTCATGTGCCTTTTTTCTCGCTTCTGACTGAAATATAGGCCCCAGTGGGACCAACCCGAAGTCTGTTTTTACCAATTCGGACACGTTTTCCTCTTATTCTGGAAAGTGGATTTAATATCAACAGTACTATCAGTGTAACAAACAACATATCTCTCGTTCTTATTATTCCCCTGATCTGCAGCTCAGCGTTATGACTCAACTGGGTGTATAAAGAAAAAATTAGATTTCCACCTTCACTCACCTTAACAGCAGGCGTTAGCTACTATATTATGTATAATTGTGTTTTGCCTCAAATTTTCCACAGGGTCTCTGGTCACATGTTGGGAACCATTAAACAAAAAGTGAAGCTTAACAGTGACGAAACACCACCCCAGTGAAGTCTCAACATACAAGCTGTGCTGACGCAAATTGGCGGCAACGAAAACATTCAATTTGAGGACCTAATTCTGAGTATAATTCTATTTTCCATGTCCATCTTTCCTTTTTCAAATAACACAAATTGAACTTCCTACCTTCATGTGGGAGGTTACAGCTCAGGTTAAAGCTCAGGGTCAGCTGAACTCACAATGATCACCCACCAAGATGCGTGATGTGCACTGGTGAGTCATGGGGCAGAGGTGCACACGGTGTGCAACGCTTTTTACTTCATCACCCCCACAGATTATAGAGGGCATCTAATCGCCTCTCCATTAGCCAAGGCTTTTCACTGGCCGGGCACGAAGCAGCCTACTGAATGCTTTATTAAATATTTTAGATGTCATGACCATTAACAAACTTTGAAATCAGAGGCATAGAAAAAAAATCAACTCTAACAGTCGCTAAAATGTGCTGGTTTGATGAAAGCAGAAAGCATCATTGAATTCTGAGTATTTCAGTACGTGCTGCAGTCACAATAACATGTGAAAAGTGTGCCGATGCCAGGAACTGAAACGAAACACCCCAAATAAACGCAGGGTTCCAGCTCCACCATAAACAGAAAAACTAAGGCGCACTTCATATTTGGGGCTGTTGGGGTCTCAGGGGGGCACTAGACGGCTGCCTGGGGCCCCAGATCAGTTTCTCCGAGCACATAAGACCCATTCAAACTCAAAGCTGTAGGATGGACAGAGAGGCCTCCCAATGCTACATGTGTGCACACACTACACAAGGCCGAGTCTGTCGAGGTGTGACAGGGGGACGCATGTGAGAGTGAATTTTGCACCAATACCTATGCAGTTAAAGGTCAAGGACTAGTATAGATTTTAGCCCGTGCATGTGTGTGTGTGTGTGTGTGAGAGCCCAGTGGCCGCTTTCAGCAGTAAGGACATAGAAACCCCTCAGCAGTAGTAACATGACAGGAGCAGCACTGCAGTGGCAAAGCTCCCCCCACCACCCTGTCTTAAATAACAGCGGGTAAAGAGAGGAACTCACACTATGCGTTCTGCTAATCTCAACAGAAATGAAGATGAGGGCAGCAAAGGCAGCGTGTCTGGGTCATTATAAGTCCTTGAAAGATTGTATAGTTAGTTGACGTTACAGTTTTCTACTCTTTTCTGTTTTAATTCAACATATGCAAAGGCAAAAGACTGCGAGTGCAGCTGTGTGTCATCATGTTTGTGATTGGTTTTTGGGAGTTTTGGCGTAAAAGCTTGAAACTGACGGCAGCTCTTAACTGACAGCAGTGATCCATAAGAGATGAGGGAGTGAGTGGCAACAAGCAGATTAAGAAAACAAGTGGTGAGCAGACAAAAAGCCAAAATACAGACAGATTTGCTTGAAGCACACAACAAAGAGGCAACAGTGTAAGATTTGTTTGATGACTGAAATTCAGCGCCAAACCCTTAAACTTGGATTAGAACAGGATCAAGTTTTGAAGTAAGTTCGAGAAAAGAAGGGAAACGGAAGCAAAAGGAAGTAGAGGGTCTTATGATGTAACATAAACCTTCTGAATAATTAATTTACCCACTAATATTTAACAGTTATGTTGGATTAGAAGTGAGGAGGTTATAGACAGTAGACAGTATTAGGATGGTGAAATGAGCTGACAGGGAAAACAAACAGGGAGTACGTACCGTACGCAGGAGCAGCTGCTGCAGCAGGGCTGTAGCCATACGGTGTCCCAAAGCCTGTTGGAGAAGAGGTTACAGAGTCTAATTCAATTGCGCACTTGTTCAATTCCAGGCGGCATTTTTCAACATCTTCAGTAAGTGTAGATGAGTGTTTTGGTATCAGACGGCCATGGGTTCAGGTTAAAAGACCTGAGTGGAAGCTACACTCCTTCATAAGACAATAAACACACTGTACATTCACTTATTCACACATAGCAGGGTCATATGTGCGTGGAGGTTCAGCACGAACTGAAACTTTATAAAATTCTGATTAAAAATCAAATTAAAGGCCCAAGAATACTATGAAATTCAGAGAAAACTGATTTCAGGATCCAACAAATGTGGGAAAAAGTTATTTAAAATGACATATGAGTGATAATACAACGGATCAAAATAAAGAAAATAGCTGTAAAAATAACTGTATTACAAAACTGCCTTCGAAAAGGACTCAAATGACCCCCAACACACTCATTTAAAAACAGATAATACTTTAAAAATTTAAAAAAAGAGGCTTATTTCCTCAACAAAAACAGCAAAAACACACACAGCTATTGTCTCACTACCTGGTGTGACATATCCAGGTGCGGCTGCACTGACGAAGGCCCCTCTCGCGAGTGCTGCTCTTCCTCTTCCTCTGGCTACCTGAGCTGCTACTGCTGAGGCTGCTGCTGCCGCGGCCAGGGCTCCTTTAGTCTGGACACAGACACATTACATCAAAGTGTGTTTCAAACAAAGTATAAAGATACAGAGATGCACAGATGTTTGTCTGCATGGATATGGTGAGCAGAATCAAGGCACAAACGCACACACACACTTATCAGGGAAATTGTTCTGAAGCATTATGGGCCTCATTGTTCACAAACCTGTCACGCAGGCTCATTGAGAAGACAAGTGGAAGAGCGGTGATCTGATAACCATCAGGTATTGAGCTGATTGATTGGACACTTGTTAAACGCAGAGCCATTGATTACTGATGGGTGAACAAGGTGGACAAATTGTCCCGCAATTCCACAGCGATGATTACTGATCACAAAAAACACTTTAAACTTTATCACCTTTAAAGCTGCACTGACAGGTTGGCTCTCAAGGAAGAAAGGAGCAGACTGCTTCGATTATACGTTTCATATTGTGTGTGTAGACGCTTCGCAATGAAGCAGAGCCCTTTGTGTCTGGTACGTACTGTATGTGTGTGTGAGTCTCCTTACCTGAGGCAAAATCTTCTTCTTCTTGTTTGCAGCTGCGTTGGGACCAGAGAAGAGTTTTTCCAGGGCTGCTAGGGCAGCACTGGCCTTTGCTACTTTTTTGTTGGGGCCTGCCCCGCGAAACTTCTGCCCATCGACCTCCACCTGAAATGCACACACGTGAACACACGCGAAAAATTTAAAATATTCATCACAATATGTTTTATGATTAGAGTTCTGCTTTGGATTTTCTCTTCTAATTATCATATCTACTAGAGGTGTCATATTTCATGTTATAGCTCTGTCAAAACTAACAATCACGCAATGATTCTGCCCAAAACCGATGTGTTTATCAGTCATCAGTAACTCAGCCAGCGAGTCTGGCTGAACAGGACGGCTTGTTTAGCGATGGCCTGCTGTCAAGCAGGCTTGCTAATCAATCAGCAGAGCGACGGAGCAGCCAGGCATGTCGGAAAACAACACACCCCACAGAGAACGGGCCTGCTCCAGGAAGCAAGTTGACTGATTGACGCTACCAGTGATCAGCTTGTCTCTGAGTGTGAGTGTGTGTGTGTGTGTGTGTGGCTTAGCCTCTGTAGGTGTCTCCCCCTGGCTAAAGTGAATGTGTACTTTTTTTCCTATTATTTTTGATTACATGTCATGGCCCCAAACTATTTTACAAGTGTATGTGTTTTCTAATCCTTCCCCAGAGGACGGCAGCGTGTGTACGTGAGGCTCTCACCTCCATAACAAAGCGTTTGTCGTGGCTGCCTCCGCTTTCAGAGATGAGTTCATATTTGAGGCCTCGTCTCTTTTCGTTCAGCTCCATGACGGGGTTCTTTCCACTCGCCGTCAGTATGGGACCCTGAGTTCGCACCTGGGGAGTGAGAAGATTATTAAGGTAATAAAACTTAAAAGGATCTTCATAGCTTTATTAGACAGCACACAGTGGACAGTAAACCTGGGAGACAGAGCATGATGTGCATGAGCGAGAGCATGATTGTCAGCTGGGTGAACTTTAACTAGTTTTAATACCTTAATTTAAATTTGATTTAAATCACTTAAAATCAAAATTTGCAACTCAGACTTTAAAAATCATCCAAACTGAGTGTATGCATTAGTGTATCAGCACACGTTTCTCAATCCTCACCTCCAGTGTGTTGGAACTGTCTGAGGAGTGTGTTGGGTTATTGCTAGTGTGCGATGATGTTTCGCTCTTCCCCTCACCATCCGACTTCTCGTCTGAACTCATGGGGTCCAGGTCTGAGTCGAAACCTGTCGGGTAACCCATTGCCTGAAGAACCTAAAGAGGGAAGATGATGATTAAGTAAAAAGGAGTTGGAAGGAGAGAAACAGCAAACAAAAACAAAACCAGAATAACTGCCTCGTGGTTGTTTGCCCTCATCAACCAGTCAAGTTGCAGTTACAGTTAATATCTCTGTCTGTTTAGACTCATACGTAGCAATGGCACTTATACACAATGTTAATGTTGTAAGTTTAGTAAAATATGTTTACCCTTAACGCTGATATCTATATCTCGTAGGGCTGCCCCCTAATAGTCAACCAAACACTAGTCAAAGTCAGAAAAAACAGACAAACAAACAAACTCTGGAACTCTATAAGGAGCTGCGCCTTTTCAAAATAAATCAAAACCAGCTTTCTCAATGTGGGAATTTGATTTGAAAGGACAGACACAGGAAGAGGCCACGCTCAGCAGTCAGACAGGAGTCACGTTCATTTACAGGGCTGGTACCTGCGGTTATTACACAGGCTAGTTAATAACATGTCGGGCAGGAAATCCAAAGTGTGGGATCATTTTGAGAAGGTGAAGGATGAACCCAAGGTGATATGTAAACTCATCTTCATTGGTCGACTACAAACATGACGTATCATCTGAAACATGGAAGTAGCTACATGCCCATTAGCCGACAGCGTCATTAACAGGCGGCTCGCTCAGTGTGTGACGTGCACTTGTAGATAAAATATAGGCCTATATTAATGAAGGTTCATTAGTACGGTTTTGTATTTCTCTGTAATGTAGCACAGTGTTAACAATGTTACTGATACTACTCCTTCTCACACCTTGAACTCAAACCATTGTGTTGCCCCGCCCAAAATATATAATTTAATAAATTGAATTAGTATCATAAACATGCGGGCGACTAGTTAACATAAGGCCTTAAATGAGGACTATTGGTCAACTTGGAAAATTCTTAGTTGGGGGCAGCCCTAATATCTCGCTAGTCTGCATGTTAGCAAGATATAATGTCATCTAGTCTGGCACAGTGGTGTGTAAATAGCTATTTAGCTAGCTGAATGGAAATGTCCTCAGTCGACCATCTAACACAGTGATACTCAACTTATGGCCTGCGGTCAAAATCTGGCCCATGATAGGGTGCCAAGTGCCTCCCGCTAACCATCTACTAATTTACAATGAAAATAAATTGATTCACATTGGAACTTTTAATGTAAATAAGGTACCTGAGTGCCCAAAAAGCATCAAGCTATAGCTAGTTTATTAAAAAAAAAAGTGCTGGGGAGGATCCCCCTGGACTGGAGGTCTGGCACAAACCACAAATATCCTCAAATCCTAGAAACGCCCGTGCCTACACCTGACCTATGCAGGTTCCTGCATCTGGCCCTTGGCCTCCTGCCATTTTGCAAAAGTTGCCCCCAGGCAAAGCAAGTTGAGTATCCCTGATTTCGCAATATGAGAGATTAATGTGTGTGATGCCTGTTTTAAACAGAATTTAACGGCATCACCAGCCATAAAGGTAGAGAGCTGCTACCCAGGGCAGTAAGAGTGAAAAGCTGTGCACAGACAGGAAATACAACCACATCTGGAAACCCTTCACCGTGTTGATGACACAAATTACTGTATTCTAACAAAAGGATTCTACCACAAGCAGCAATATTGCCACATACTGCATGTACTGACACGACAGAGTTTAATCTAACTCTCACAATGGCAACAATAAAGCCATTATGATACACTGGCTGTACAGAGTCTACTGTACGTCCTCGACAGCACACAGAGCGGCAAAGTGATTCAGAACAATATGCACACACAGAGAGAATAGAAGAATGACACGTTTCTGACCCAAATGGGTGATTGTGTTACAGCTGCTGAACCAGCCGGTACAGTGAGAGTACAACACGGAGAGGGAGAGAAAGTGAGGCAGAGGAGGGGAGATCAAAAGGTGAGTACATGAGAGAAAGAAAGTGAGTGAGAAGGAGAATGGAAAAGGGGGAGAAAGAGCCTTTTATGGGAATGGAGCGGATAGCGGATTATCCCGGCTCTGTGCTCTAGAGAGCCTCTTTGTTCACAACCACTTTGGGATTACATGGATTTGCCCACCTCCATCTCTCTGCACACACACACACAAACACACACACCAATAGGCATACACAGACAAAAACACATTTACAGATTCGCACAGGTTTGGCTGCGGCTGGAGCTTAAAAGTACTTCAGGTAGCCAAAAAAAGAATCATCTTTTTTTATTAGCGGGTCTTTTATCATTTTTCTGTTCTGTAAACAGATTGTCTGTTTGAACACGATGCTCCTCTCCTGTCAGTTTCACATACATACACACTCGTCACTCCTTTTCACGCCTCCTTACCTTGACGGCGACGTGGAGCTTGGCGGTCTTCTTGGAGGATCCAGATGCTTCGTAAATGGTTCCATCCAGATCCACAGACATGGTGAAGACCGGAGCGTGAACCGGGCCCGACTGGGACAGCAGGCGATACTGCAGCCCCGGCCGGATCTGGTTCAACCGCATCAGGGCGTTCATTGGCTGGTTGGAGTCTATGGCTTTACTGTCTAGGACTAATGGAAAAAAATGGAGGGGGTATGGTTACAGTAGAAAGTGGAGCATATTAGGAGAAATTTAATAAGGGTTTGTAGGAGGTGTACCAATTATCCAGCCGGAATTGGACAGACTGGGCCGTTCCAGAGATACTGTACCTAATAAATCACATTTTCTAAAGGTTTTCAGCCCCCTTGCTGGGTTGTTTTCATGATGAATAAAGGTGCCTCTCTATTTTCTTTCTCTTTCAATCACTTTCCTCCTGTTTGCCAATATCTAAAAATGCCTCTCTGTCTCCATTAGTCGTGGTTCATCTTCTCCTTGTATGAAGAAAGAGCCGGGGATGGTTGGGTGGCCTACTAAAACGTTAGCAATCAATACTATTGATCTGCCTCCAAGGGATGGAAGGAAGGTGGAAGGGAGAGAAGCAGACAGGGAAAAAATAGAGACAGGGAGGAGAAGTGAGGCTTGTCTGTAGACAACAGAATATGATGACTCCCATCTCTAAGCATTGTGCTGCTTTGTTTTCAGAGGTTTGAATAAATATAAAGGAAATCCAGCGCTGAGTTAAACTTTTATGAGATGGTATTTATTTTAATCCTTACTCTGCTATGTTTAACAGTTGCTTTCTTACTATATTTAAAATAACTGGGGTGAATAAACAGAATAATAGTAATGAAAGGTAGTAGCACTCTGCCACTCTTCCTTCCCGTACCTTTCCTCAGATTCCTCTTCATCTTCTTGATGAGGTCCTTGTCATCCATCGCTCCGTCCTCATATGGCCTCTTGAGACCTAAGCCTGGAGTGAAAGCAAGAGGAATAGATGCAGAGAGAAACAGAGAGAGTTACTAATCAATCACTGGCTACAAGAGATGTTTATATGAACACACACAAAGGCAAATGTGTGTGACAGAAAGAGACCCAAGAAAGAGAGGTGCAAAAAGCAAGCATTATGTAAGAGGCAGCATAAAGATGGATAAACTCACAGACAAGATAAACAGAACAGACAGTCAGACCAGCAAACAATGAGGAAGACATATAAGCTCCTTTCCTGCATGCACCTTAATCTGTAAATGCTCTGGCAATTTTCCATGTCAGTATCACGAGGCACCAAAAAGGCCTCGAGTCGATTTGTCATGAAAGTCAGCTTGAAAATTTGCCAGCTTTCTCTTGGGTGAACAAAAGCATAAAAAATCCTGCATAACCCACGCACACTTTTACAGCATTTCACCAAGGCTACAGTGTTTTTACTGTGATAACATTAAATAAAACACATCAAAACATATGTTGCTTCATGTCAGAGGTATTGATAGCGTTGTCAGTGCTGGTGTAGGGAAAAAACACCCAACACACCTGGAAAGGTCACGTCATGTGCAGAAAGATTTGATAGCAAGTCTGACCTATGTCTGAAACCTCTCTGCTGCAGGTTTCATGTGAGAATAACAGACCAACACACAAGCCCTCACACACACAGAGTGAAAATTGATACATACGAGACAATATGGGGGATATATTGAACAGAGGGCACACAGGCAGGCAGACAAACCTTCTTTATCAGACCACGGATATTTCTGCGAGGGTTTATTTGAGGGAAGAGGCTCCATCTCCAACACCTTGTAGATCTGTCCGAATGCCATGAGTCTGAGAGCATGCTGTTGAATGCAAAACACAAGAGAAGTAAGAAACACTGAGAAGATACATTCAAACTTTATTCACAGTATGGACTTAACAGAGTCAAATTATTTACTGTTGCTTTCAGGCAACAGTAAACTCCAATCTGGACTGTGAAGGATGAGGCACATGTGTGTAGGTGGAAACGTCCATAGACAAAGTGAGAGAAAGTTCCTGCACACTGTCCTTAAACTTGTTATAAACCTAAACAATAAAATTAAACTTTAGCATAAACTTAGAAACACAATGATTTGGTCCTTAGGCTCACACCTCATGGTGTGAGAATGTCACTTAACTGGCCCATTTGTGGGGGAGTAGAGACCAGCTATAGAAAGTCAATCTCCCCATCTCAGTGTATTAATATTTGTCTTTGGGAAGTATGTTTATGTTGGATAAGAAGATCTCTAGATCATTACTGGAGTACTTTATCAACAAAAAAGACTCACATGCACACACACACACAAACAACACAAGTGCTCTTCCTTATAGGACTGTAGACATGAGGTGTTAATACAATCTTTGTTATTTCTTTTACCTATATATATAATATAATATTGCATTTTTCCAAGAGTTGATTCTGTTTCAACTTTTCGCCACAGACCACTGTGTTTTTTTTGTCCAGCATCCCCTGCAGTTCTACCACCGCAGCCAAGACTCACTATGCACATTCAAATGTATGGAAGGACTGTCATTTTTTGCCTTAACACCTTCAAGTGCTTCACCAGGTGAGGGTCAAAGGACCGAAATGTATTATAAATACAGTTTTTGGAAGTTAAAGGACAGAGCACAGGAATTCCCTCTTCTCTTGCATAAATAGGTACTCGAGCAATTTATTATTGCGCTAAATAAATATACATATAGGGCATGTAAAATTGGATCCTACATTTCCCATAATGCTAATTGACTAGCATGTTTCTTAGACATTCCTGCCTCCTAAAAGCCCACTTTTTTTTAAGACTGCAACTAATGATTATTTTCATTATAGGCTAACCTGTCGACTACCTTCTCAATTTATTGATCAGCTTTTTGGTTTATAAAATGTCAGAAAATGTTGAACGATGTCGATCCTTGTTTCCAAAAGCCCAAGATGATGCTCTCAAATGTCTTGTTTTGTCAGCAACTCAAAGAAATTCATTCTTTTTATTACTCAAACTGATTAATTAACTATCAAATTAGTTGGTGATGAATTTAATAGTTGAAAACTAATCAATTAACTGATTAAGCATTGCAGCTCTACTTCTTTCAACCACCACACTCCCAAATGCAAAAATCCCCCCAAAAAACAAAATGCTTTTTTTTATATCAAATGTAAGTGTGATCCTTAAATATTCTATCAATAATAAATAAATTTAAACTCATAAGACAGACCCAACTCAAAGTGAATACCCTTCAGTTTGCTTCATGTATCCAAGATGGAAGACATGTAGACATGCAGTCACATACTCTGTTTTCACAGCAGTCTTATTGTGAGGCATCTTCCTCAGGAAGAGAATGATGAATCAATAATGTAAATTCTGTTCTGAAATGCTGTTGCAGTTTTCATTAAATGTGATGTGATGTGAAGCTGCTGCGCTGATGTAGGACAAAGCAGGTGGTGGCAAATTGAGTTGAAAAACTAAAAGAGACAAGATGTTAAGATGGTGTATTCAGGCTGATGTAATGTTTTTCATCTTTCTAAATATTAGGAGGCATGGCCATTCATAGAAGCAAAGTTGTAAATGTAAATGAGCACCAAATAACGACCAAATCTGAGCATTCATGAATGACAAACACATTGCGTTATCTTGCAACACACAAGTTTGTACACAAACTTGATTTTTTTCCCTGTAAATATCAATAACATTCGCAGAGATACTGACCAGTGTGTCCGTGTGTGAACTTGTCGTTCCTATGTAACGTACACATCCTCAATCTACACAAACAATCAGACAGATAACCAGAATGGCACACAAGTGGCCCTGCTAATACAAATCCATTAGGGAGGTAGAGTGTCTCAGATATTCATGAGGCTCGGTGTAGCTCATTGACAGAACAGCTCCCTCTCTTCTATCTGCTCTTGTATCTGCTCCAATACAATTATCCCCATTGACATTCCTGCCTCGTTCCTGCTGCCTTCAAAGGAAATGGACGGCAGGATTCACTAAGCCATGCGGCTCAGAGGCTGCCCTGCTCAGCCGAGTGTGTGTGTGAAGAAGGACATGACAGCCCGCACGCCCACAGTGCATGCACACAAATACTGTCCTCGGGGTGTCAGAGATGGATTTATGGCTTGCAATGGCAATAGTTTCCCACACCGATCATTAAAATGCGGCACCACACAGCTCTTTCTGGAGACGCACACGCACGCTCGCTCGCGCAAGTGAATGTGTGTGTGCATGCAGATTGCGTGGTTGGGGTGATGATGGGGTCTTTCTGTGTGGTAATAGGCGTGTTGCTTACTGATTCCCACACACTGACAGCTCGGGGCAAGTGCAGCTGGGTGATAACAACTGTGTCTTTAAGCTGACGTGTGTGAGTGTCTGTGTGTGTGCGTGCGTGTGCGTACCTGTGCGCGGTAGGTAATGGCCTCAGCCTGCTGATCGGTCATGTTGGCTAGTGTGTTTGTTGGCTCTTTCTCACATGGGTCGTGTAAACCTGGACCACCTGGGGGAAGACAACACACACACAAAGTCAGTTGTTGTCAGTTTACATGCTGACACTGCAGCTCAGCAACATTTAATTAGGCTTCACTGTCATGAAATGAGCGACAGCGGAAATCCTGACTGCTATAATGGACACCAGCAGCAAGAAAATTGAAATGGTCAAACTGGCTGTGAGATATTCAAACCAGTGACTTAATTTAAAAGGTACAAATCCTCAGCCTCTAATTGTGCCATATTTGTATTCAACTGAACACTGTGGGTGAAAAATATTCCCCTGCTAGTGCAGCACATTTTTCCCCATAAATCTAAACTTGAGCAGTTTGTATTCAAGTCTTTAATTGCATTTTGTTACGTTCATATACACTGTTCTTTTCTCCTTTTAAATAATGAAAAAAGATCTATTCTCAGTGCTTTCTAAAGTAAGACCTTAATGAGCCGGGATCTAGAAGGACATAACCGGCTTTTGCATCGAAATTACATTTTTTAAAATGAAGTAAAAAGAAACTCAGCTTCCACATACTTTCGAATAATTGGACTTTGGCCAAGGATGCACAGCTTTTTTGTACAGAAACCCTTCAGCTGCTCCTAATTAAGATTCTCTTGTAATGACGACCTTCCTCAGACAGCTGTGCTCTGCTGGGTCATCGATGATGTCTCGAACTCTCTTAGAGAAACAGCTCAGAAATGTACCAAGCGGAGCCTCCGTGTATCTGCTCATCTACCCAAAACCTAGCGTGTTTCCTCGCTGGTGGTGCCAAGAATTTGCATTTGCACACACACATGCTCCTCTGTTGATTTCTCTAATCTTTCCAGCTCTGTAATTATGCATCTGCCACAGCTCCGTACCTGGTAGCAGTATGCCTGAGGCCAGACACTCCATGACTCGACGCAGGGCTTCTCCAGCCCCGAGAGGTCTGTTGCAGGTGGCGATTGCCTTCTCACAGATAAGCTCTAAGGGCTGCAAGAACACACAAACACATGGATACTGATGAACACAGCGGCTGTAAAGAAACTGAGGGGCTGTACAAAGAAGAGCTGCAATGGAAAAGAAAATTAATCCCTAGATATTTTGATAGCAGATTACTCATTTCAGCCATTTTTCAAGCAAAAAATGTCAAAAATTTGCAGGTTCAAGCTTCTTAAATGTGAGAATTTGCTGCTTTTTTGTCATTTATGATAGAAAATGAAAGGTATTTGGCTCTTGGACTGTTGGCTGGACACAAGAAGCCATTCCTGGAAGTGACTTTGGGCTTTTTTCACAAATTCTGGCCATTTTATAGACTAAAAAATTCATCGATTAATTGTGAAAATAATAGCTGGGGTACTTGATAATGAATATAACGGTTAGTTGCAGCCCTAGTGCAAAGCTATTTATCCCTTTTACACAGCACAGACAGTATATGAATTAAACTCCTGGAGCATGGACTGGCATTAATATTTCAGAAAATGCATCACCATCTGTTGCTTAAATGTATGTACATAATAAATTCAGTGGTTTTCTCACTAAACATAAATCATCTTTCTTAATAACAAGATTAACAGCATTTCTGTCAATCAGATCCTGATGAGACTTCATAATGTACACTGGACTGAGAATTCTTCAGCTTTATATAAGCCCCACACTTTACTTACGGATTACGTTTGAGCACAAGTGCTTCAAATTTCAATATAAATACGCACTTCCCGTTACAGCCCAGAGATGGAGGGAATTTTGGAATAATGCAAATAACAGCATAAAACTGCATAAAACTTCAAGAAGGCCTGAACACTTTCTTTCCATTTCACAGGATTAACAATCAAACACAGGTAATTACAGCAAAAGACTCACCCATCCCTTGAGAGGTTCCCAGACGGGGTGTCTATTGCACATGTCTCTAAGTATCCTGAGAACGATAACGCAGGACTTGAGCCCGTTCACTCGAGCCTGAGAGAGACGGAGGGGATGGAGAGAAGAGAGAAAAAGGAAAGAAGGGGGGGATGCAAGAAGGAAGATTAAACAGAAAGAGGGAGGAAGAAATTGAGTGCGGGTGGAGTGGTATTTGTGCAAACACATACAGATAAACAGCCTGCTTCACACCACAAAGCCACATGATGAAGTGATTGTATCTGTCTAAAACCCCACAGAGGACGAATATGCTGAGTTTAAGACACCAGACATTTTGAATTTAGTTTACTTAACATGGTTTACTAGAAATACTTCTTTGAGTTTTGTCTATGTCTTCAAAAAGTACCTGAACTTGTCATTTTTTTGTCAGTAAGGTAAGTGAGTTGGGAGATAGATGGGGAAGGGGATGGGAGGGGAATCAAAGGGAAGCATTGACATACTGTACAGAGCAGGCAGGTTCACATAATAGCCAAAAAGAAAAACAAGTATCAACCATTGCTTTTGTAGCCTTACGATTCTTCTTACATTCATCTTTCTTCCAGTTCACCTACAGCGGATGTATTTGAAAGATTTTAAAGTTGAATTTTAAAGAAGCTGAAAGTATTTATGTGACTAATGTGTAATGGTTGGCAATTTTTGTTCATGATGGTGTAAAATAATATCATTAAATCTGAACTGGAGATGAACAAGCACAAAAACATGTATCAGCCATACTGCCTTTGACTATTAAATAATTTGTAACATGTAAATTAATATTTATTTAATACGTTAATTGTCCACACCTCTGTCTACTCAAGATTAGCCTAATCTGAGTTGGCATAATAAGCACCGCAGCATTAGCCGTCAGTGAGAGGATCCCCTCTGGCTGAATCGTCAGGCTACAATAAGCATCGGGCAGGAAGACAGGAAGTGAGTGGGTGCCGACCTGGAACCACTTGGCGTGTCGCAGCGCTGCCAGGGCCAACAGACATCTGTGTCTATCCAGCACCTCCCCCTCCTCCTCCTCAGCCTCCACTCTCTGCGCAGCAGCACCCAACACTGCCACAAAACAATAACAACCCAATATAGAGAACGTAAAACACACACACGTCACGTCTGAGTGTGTGTGTTTGAAATGTGCGCGTGTGAATGTGTGCAGACACGCTCTGAGCTGTGTGTGTGAATGCACACATACACACACACATGCATGGATATTTTTTTGGTACATACAAGGTGCTTTCTCATGCCATGAAGTTGCTCCTCTCCTTGTAGAAAGCGCTGACTCTCTACAGGTCACAGATCTGTGATGAATGCTCAGAAAAAAACTCCTCACTCTTTAAATGGTGTGTCATTTTCAACACTGTGATCAGTCTAACATGTGTTAACTGCATCACATGTTGACATCTTTGGCACATTGTAAGACAGGATGCACTCTCCCTCGTATATGTGTTGAAAATTACACACACTATTCAACAGTGATTTCGTAGTTTACATCCATCCAGTCACTGACGGATCAGCGAAAGGGAGAGCAACCGGGGTTACAAGAGAAGAGACAACTTCTTGGGATGGAGAGCCCCCCACAGACATACACCAAACAAATACCTAAGGAGTGTTTGATTTAATGTGTGGGCATTGTTGGGACACGTCCATTCATTTCGCTGCGCCCAGCAAGGTAAATCAATCTCTCCTTTATGTATTTGAGGAGGATTTTATTTATTTTGATCCAGTCTGCACCAGGCAGGAGTCAAAATAGGAGTTTGTTTTTCTTCTGGATTACTTAAGGTGCACTTGATTTCACTGGCTCATGGAGAAATGATGCAGAGAAAGCAATTCAACTCCCTGTCTGGGCAAACACACAATCAAGCGCTCCTAAAGTAGAACTGAAAAGAAAAGAAAAAAAAAAAATCTAAGATAGTTTGACCCAGTCTCAGACAAACACAACACAGGAGGGATCAAGGCAGGGTTTAGTCAGAGCATTGCGGTTGGTAAAAAAAGGAGCATTCTTACGCTTTTATATGTAAGCGTTTGATTCACGCCGCCAAGCACACCGGGACGGTTGAGTTACTTCACTCACAACAAGGTTTGCTACTTTAGAATCAGCACTAAAATCTAAGATATGCAAGGCGAGCTGAATCAAACACTGCTGTGTATGAATGAGTGCGGTTACATGGGGCTTCTGAAGAGGGTTTATTGTGTGTGGACCTACTGGAAGTGACATAAAACACACTAAAGAGCCCTTTGGGTCTCTATGAAAACACAACTAGGTAAATATTTTCCTCATCGCTCTCCCGTGCAAAGAAAAATCCTTCCCTGAAGAGGTATTAAGTTGAAATGTCAAATGTGACCAATGTGTAGCAGAACGAGGACATCCATCTCACATTATCCCTGAACTCATCTAGCCATTATTGCAGCTTAGCTCTTCCTCTGTCTAATACATGCAGCGGTGTGCGTATTTATGTTTCGTTGTGATGTATAATGGCCTATCTTAAGGTCTGTCAGAGTGAGCCCAGCTGTGTGGGACCGCTCTGCTGCTAGTGGATCATTATAGCCTTTCTCCTCCTGCTTGCCTGTCCTCCCGCTGCTCTCTCAAATGCTCTGCTGGCCGCTCCCTCGCTCACTCAGTACTTTATCATTATCTACTCCGGTGTTAGTGACGCCTGTCCTCTCCCTTCATCTGATTTTTTTTTAAATCCCTTTGCTACCATTTCTCCTCTAATTTACTGTCACAGCACCCTCCCTCCCTCAGTGACCACACAAAGTGGCGAGCTGCAGCTAAGCTTGAAGGAATACTCCACCTCCCAAATGACCATTTGTATATCAATTACTCACCCTGTGTTAATGTTGACTTCAAAAATGGAGAAAATTCTTGATGAATCAAAGTCACAGGGGTCTGTGTTTAACAACAGCAAAACTTTATCAAAACATCGGTTTACAAACTCTCACACAACTCACAAACAGTCTTTTCCAACCAGGAAGTGAAGTAAAACTGAAACTTATCTATGCTCTTTTTAAAGCCAGACTCTAATGACAAAAACTCTGAATAAACAACACGTCAGACCTTGAAGCAGATGGGCTACAGCAGCAGAAGACCACACCAGGTGCCACTCCTGTCAGCTAACAACAGGAAACTGAGGCTACAATTCACACAGGCTCACCAAAACTGGACAACAGAAGATTGGATAAATGTTGCCTGGTCTGATGAGTCTGGATTTCTGCCGTAACATTCAGATGGTAGGGTCAGAATTTGGTGTAAACAACATGAAACCATGGATCCATCTGCCTTGTATCAACAGGGGATATTTTCTTGGCACACTTTGGGCCCCTTAGTACCAACTGAGCATGGTTTAAACACCACAGCCTACCTGAGTATTGTTGCTGACCGTGTCCATCCCTTTATGACCACAGTGTACCCATCTTCTGATGGCTGCTTCCAGCAGGATAACGCACCATGTCACAAAGCTCAAATCATCTCAAACTGGTTTCTTGAACATGACAATGTGTGATGCTATCATGTCAATATGGTCCAAAATCTCTGAGGAATGTTTCCAGCAACTTGTTGAGTCTAAGCCACAAAGAATTAAGGCAGTTCTGACAGCAAAGGGGGTCCATTAGCAAGGTGTACCTAATAAAGTGGCCGTGGACTGTAGTTTTGCTGTTGTCGAAAATGGACCCGTTACTTCAATTCATCAAGAATTTTCTCCATTTTTGGATTCTTTGTTCACTAGAGGCATACAGAGTCAACATAACATAGGGTGAGTAATTGATATACAACTGGTCATTCAGGGGTGAAGTATTCCTACAAAGGATGCAATAACTTATATTCTTATATTATAATATCAAACATTCAACTACAATCAAACAAAGTAACCCTGATTCACATTGTGACTGATTAAAGTGGCAGATAATATGACCCAGCACTATTTTAAATCAAAATATGAATTACCAAACATCAAATCAGAAGGCATTATCAATCCATCTAATTTAAATAGCCACAGCTCACTGAAGCTTTCTGGTGCATAGCTTTTATTCTTATTAAATGTGTGTACCATGTTGTTGTGCATGAGCTTGTGTAGCTTTAAGAAACAGTTTACAGATTCTCTAATACTTTGCCAGGAAAGTTCTGACCACACACAAGCAGCCATAGCTTTAAGAAAGCTAGATGAGGTGCTGACACTGGCATCTGTGCCTGTCGATGCATGTGTTAATGCGTAAAAGCATTAGACCCTGCCTTTTACGATGTGACCCTATTAGACAGACTGGCCAACATCCCTCAACCTCCACAGGTTCCTGATGAAATCCGAGCAATTAGACATCCACTGTGACAGGTATCTTTATCCGTCGGGTGGGAAGTAAGACAGTGTGTGTGTGTGTGGCTTCTCCTCTGTGTGAATGCCTGTGTTCTGTTCTTTCTGTCCAAGACAGAAAAATACGAGCCATCTCCTCCGTCTTGCCATGGCACGTGGCTTGATGTACAGCTAACCTTCGTGCTATCTCTCATCTCTCTCTCAGACCTGAGTGTCTAGTTGGACGGGTGCCACAGGATGGATGGGCAGCTTGCTACTGCTAGGTTATTGATTTTGCTGGCCTGCTGGCCTTGCCTCCCCGTCCCACCTCCCACAACCAATTATAATCAGTTCCTGCAACCCATGAAAACGGGGAGGGGAGGGGGGGTGTTGTTATTAGACTGAGCACCAGACTGTTCTTGTGTGTTTCAGCTCTGGTATGCGTCCTGTACTGCAGCTGTCTTGTCTTGTGTCAGCATCCGTTAATGAGGTCATACCTCTTTTTTTGAGGGAAATAAAAACAATTCCATAACACAAAAATACAATATCACATGAAATTGTTTGTTGGGATGTGCAGTGAGAAAGACGGAAAAACAACGAGTGCAATTTTCTATCTGTGTTCCTACCTCGCCCATTCTTCCTCTCCTGCTCCTCCTTTTCATCCTCCAATTCCTCCTCCTCCTCCTCCTCCTGTCCTTCCTCCCCATTCTCCAACTCCTCCTCTTCCTCCTCCTCCTCCTCCTCTTCATCTTCCCTCATGGCTGGCGAGGTGAGAGTAATCGTCAGCGTGAGTTTGGGCTCTGTTGTAGTTCGTACCAAGATGGCCGCCTCAGGCAAGGAGCTCGTGACCTCGTATTTCTCTTCTGTCAGCTTCTGTCATGTGTCAAAACAGACACAACGCAACGGTCAGAGGCCAAGGTCACAACATGCACTCAGCGCAGATGAAAAAAAAAAGAAAGAAAATATATTTGAGCCTGCTGCTGCTTCAAGATGCTGCAACAACATCACAAGGTATGACAGGAGAAATATCAAGTGAATGGTGTGCATGAGAAAAACATCTGAGAAACTGATAAGCCTTGAAGATAATATGTCTCTTGATATTTCCGAACGGGGCTATTTTGGTCTCTAAGATGTGATTGATATGCTGAACTAAAGCAGCGTTTCGAAATGTGAGAAGTAACTCTAACTTGCTTGTCCACACATCATAATGGACAAAAACACAGTGTTGTTTTAAAAAGCCACATTTGGACCAACACATCCATCTCCATCACACGCATGACAACAAGCAAATAAATGAAACGGCACTGCATGAAAGCTGTGAGATGCATCTGATGAAAAAACGAAAAAAAAAAAAAATGTTGACAGATGATGTAATGGTGTGTACTATGAGAGCTGGTACAAGCTCTTATCCTCTACATGAATTTTAGAGACATTTGTATCTGTGTTTACACATCTGCCTCTATTGTTTCATAAATCCATTTGTGAAATTGTCTATCTGTATGCTTCATTCAGCTTCCATTCAGAGGGAATCAATTACTGCTGACCTCTGTGGTCACGACTAAGAAGTACTGATGATAATGAGTCCACGTCGGTATACACAGCGGCCACATTTGTAACTCGATACACACGTGTGTCGACATACAAGAATTAATTAACTACTACAACATTAATGCAACAGCAACGCAAAACTTTTGCAACAACAGCCTGCAGGCTCGCCAACAAGACACTTAGACAAATGGACGCACATCAACACTCACATTAACCCCGCAGGCTATGACAGGTATACACACACTTATAAAAGCATATAAAGTCATGACTAATGACTAAATGTGAACTAAAACACAGTAATGTGAAGGAGTGTCCCTAAGGAAGCAGTTGTGCGTGTAGTTTTTTTATCTAGCATGCTGCTCTAGCTCTATTTGCATTGTGCATGTGTGTGTATTCATGTTATTGGACAATAAATCTGTCATCCGGTCGCAGTATGTGGACCGGTTCCTGCAAAGGACATCACTTATGTTGGGGTTATGACTAAGACTAAAAATAGGATTGAGATTAGGTTAAAGAGAGGCTGTCTATATCCCAAGGGTGCAGCTTGTTAATTAGGTTAAATAATATTAAATCCTCTGACTATAAAACAAAATATTAATAAGGTTTCTATAAGATAGATGCCAGTCAGGCTTTAGGAGTGTGTGGATCCAATAACGGCCCCAGCCTCTACTCTTTCAGTATGTTATTCATATGGTCTCCAGGGCTGCTGCCCAATCCCTAGAAAAACTGCTGGCCTTGAACGTTTCTGCAGACCACAGATATGTTGTAGCAGATATGTTTTAACTAAACATTTCAACAACTATGTTGTCAGGTGTGCATAGGTTTAAGCACAAAAAAACACTTGGTCATGGTTAGGAAAAGATCGTGTTATGCCTTAAAAAACAGATTTTGGGGGCAAAATCCAGACAGAAAAAGCAGTGATTTCTCAGTAAAACAACAACCGCTTTTCGTGGCACTATCTTGCCGATGGGTTGCTGCAAAACACCCATGTTTAGAGCCTGACAATGCCGATGGAAACACACTGATGACTTGCTAAAACACAACCAGTTTTGATGCTAGTTGCAAGCAGTAGTCAGCAGTTTGGCAGGCATCTCACCGTCCTCTCCACCAGCCGATGACAAAAATAGCTCACATATCAAATCACTTTAAAAATGTTGATATGATATGTACAAAAAAGTGAGAATGTAATTTAGTCATGGTTTACAGAAACATTAAACAGCAGCATTTTCTTCTGGCGAATGGGCAGCTCCCCTTCGAGTTGTGACCAGGATTAACCCTGCTGCAGTTTTTGTCCGCTACTGGTCCCATACGCTGGGAAATCGGGGTTGGAGTATGCATAGCAATTTGAGTGAATATAAATTGGTAGGACTGGTGTAAGGTATGTGTCTAGGGTTAGAGTAAGCTTCCAGGACATTAATCACAGTCAATGTCTTCCTAAGTGACAAAAACAAGTGTGTGCGTTTGCGTGTGTGTGTTTTTCACACTACTTAAGTGAGCAGCGAGTCACAGAGGGCCCATCTACATCCCATTTGGCCCTGATGAGAAAATCAGAATCTCTGGTCACTGGGCCGAGACACAAGATTACCTCCCTGCCCACACAGACAGAAAACACACACGCCCTTTTCCCTTCCTGTCGGTGTCTCTCTCACACCACTTAGCTGAGCTGGAGAACGAGCAGAGAAGAGGCATGGGGCAGAATTTATTCATTGAGTCATTTCTGCACTCACCGCCTGGGTCGGGAGGTTTTTACCACGTTTGTAGCTATTGCTAAATACTGTATCTTCTAGCAGATTTTTAGCGATGCAAAATGCTACCATGCTGCCACAATATATAACAAATTCCTTATACAGACAAGGACTAAAGTAGTAGGATACAATTTAATTCCTTGATCATTTAACATTACAAGCAAACATGTCCAAGAGTGAAAGTGACAGCATGTATAAAATATGTCCTGCCTATTTGTGCCTGCATTTTGTGTACACTCTGTGTGTACTGTGGGGATCAGCGTGTTTTGTATTCCTGTGCCATGACTTGTTCATGAGGAAACATGACACTGAGGTAGTGACGGGAGCATTAATCACACATGACTCATACATACTAAAACACCTCTCAACTTCTCACTTGACGACATTGCTGTCGCTTGCCTACTTATGCCAGCACTCACAACGCTTCCCTCTACACTTACACATGAACTTAAAACACACACAGACAGCAGTGAGAGCTGCCAAATTCAAGCAGAAACACTCATAAAACGTTGGAAGCTTGTCCAAATAGCTTATTTTCTGACATCGGAGAGGAGTGCGCAATAAAAACAGAGCTTTCTTGGATTACATTTGGCAGACTGTGACTGGAGTTTTGATGTTAGGATGAAACTGTGTGTGTTAGCAGTGTGTTTGCAACAAGTGTGTGACAGAAAACAAAAGCAGGAAACTAAGAAGCAGCAGTATGCTCCTGTTTGCATGCACCTGTGTTTGTGTCTCTAACCTCTATCTGTGTGGGTAAATGGTGACAGACAGTGTCCAGCAGTGTCTGTGTGGGTTTGTCTCTGCACATCAGCACCAGCTCCAGGTCCATGTCGCCTTTGATCAGGAGGCCTTTGGCCACCAGGCCGATCCTCATCACTCCACACAGCACGCCACCACTGCTGGGCTCTCTGTTTTCAAAGAAAAATAAAAAACAGGTCACATTTGTATTGTATTGTCTGTGGTTTTTAACTGTGAAGACATACAAATTTCCAAGGAAATTAAAACACTACTGCACCTAGTTTCTCAGTAAGATCTATACCTGTGCAGGGAACAAGATACTTTGGAAATATAAAGGACAATAACAGCCACATTATGATATTCTATGAGCATTCACAGAGTTTCCAACATGTTTTGCCAAACATAATGCCACTACTTCAAATAAAGAATATTCTAACATGCATCAATATTTTATGTGCTCCTTGGAAAATAGCTGTACGATTAAAAGATTAAAATACAAGGCGCCAGTTAAGATTGCAAAATAAGATCCGACAAGGCAATTCAAGACCTTAATGAGAAGTAGTGAACCCTTAATAAAAAGATTCATGAAGATAGCCAACCATGGAGACTGTGCCCAGAGATTGTCAAGTGGTTAAGTTAATTTCCTCCGGAGCTGCACATGCTCCTGCTGTTCATGTAACTCTCTGCCAGAAAGCAATATACAGTTTTTTACCAATATGGTGAGCTATTCTGTGAACATTTTTGATCAGACAAAACAAAGCAGAGAATGAAACCTCCTACATCATGTCAAGTTTGTGACATCTTGTAGACTAAAATCATTGTTCATCCTGTCATTTTGACAACCTTTGATGCCACTGATATAATTATAACAGCATAAAAATGTTAGGACACCCTTTTCAAAGAGAAATTAATCTGGCTGGTGCACTGCAGTCGGCCCCCAGGAACGGGTTGGTGGTTTGCTGGTCAATTTACGGAGAGAAGGATGAAGGTGTTGGAGGGTAAAACTACAAATGACGGACTTTTTGGTTTGTTGCCAGGTGTTGGTGAGCTAACAACTATCAAGACTGTGTCTGGTCAACTCCAAAAGTTCAGCTACATGCTACCAGTACGTTACACTGTGTTGTCTTTGAAGTGCTGTTTTATTTTTCTTCGTGCTCGTACAATTAGGAAGGGGTGCAGTGAAAAGAAGAGAGAATTTCGCGCTAAAATCTTATAATGGTGAGGAAAAACCCTGCTGTTTATTCCACCAACATGTTGGCTAAAAGGTTGGTGGCATTCTTATGTCAACAAACATGTAAACACAACGGGCAATATCCAAGTTAGCAAGATGATCGAGGCCATGTCCAAGTCGATAATTATCGTGACAGGCCTAGCTCTACCAACCTGTAGCTGTCACTGGAATCCTCAGTTTCATTGCTGGGGTCATCGCCAGGATCGTCCTCCTCTGTGCTGTCTGCTGGTTGGCTGTCGACCTGGCTGTTGACATCGCTGCTGTTCTGATCCAGCCAATCTGAGACGTGTTTGAGGGCGCACTCGACAGTGGACACCAGCGTCTGAACGGCTTCCAGCTCATGAGAGGAGGGGTAGATGGTGGAGTGTTTCGCCATGACGTGGCGGTCATCGTTACTAAAGGAACGGAAGGACCTCTGAAAGGGAAAGATGAACGAAGAGTTAGTTATCAGGTTTAACATATTCTTATAAAAACTGACTAAAAACAGATACACACACATACCTTCACACACACACACACACACACACACACACACACACACACACACACACACACACACACACACACACACACACACACAGCAAAGGCACCTCTGGAGAGAGGTTTTCAACAACAGATTGAGCTTTAATCCATCAAATTGAGCTTTGGTCTCCCTGTTGGGGCCCGACGACTCTCCATCACACACGCAAATTAAAAAACACACACACAAATGCTCGCACCACAACCTGAACAGCAAAAAACAAATTCAAGACGCACACTTAGAGTCCCACCAAGCATGAGTACAAATGGCTTTCTGTGCGTGTTGCCTTCATGCAGACTGCACACATAGTATCTCTTTTATGGGAAAATCAATTCTTAACTCAGTGACAGCTTCCATTTAATGGCACTGACCCTGACACGCATGCATGCACACATGCACATATACACGCAGCTGTCAGAAATTCATCTGACCACCATCCTCATATCCTCTCCACCTGTCCTGATTCAATGAGACATTCTGGCCCTGGTAATTTCTGTCAGCTCTTTGGTGTTTCTCATTTGCTCCTTCTTACTCTCAGGGAGGCATGGAGGAGATCAGGTGGGAGGCATCAGACGGGGGGAGCACAGAGGAGAGTAAACGACGGAAAATAGAGGGAGCATGACAAGGAAGCTAAGCAGGAAGAGAATAGAGGACGGCAGAGGAGGGCTGTGGGAGCCGTGCAGAATCTGTTAAAAGAAACAAAAAAAAAAAGGACAAAACGTTTGAGGCAGGGGAGGCTGGATTCAAAGATGGATGGAAAAGTAAAGAGATGAAGGAGAGGAGCAGGTGCAACTCAGGCTTTTGTGATTCGCACTCTGCAATTAACGCCACCCAGATGGGTCCCTGTGCATTTATATGAAAACACGTTGTAAATCACACGTCAGCTGTTTACATCTTTTCTCATGTCACAGCTTTTCAGTGGGTGGCTGTGTTGTGTCAGAGATTATTTAAACATCTGACCATTAGATATCAGCTAATGTAATTTAATGTAATGTGAAACTGATGCAATGAGGAACTTATGTGGCAATGTAGAGAACAGCTGAGGGGATAACCCTCCACAAGCATAATTACATTAAGAGTGCATTTTAATCTATTATCAAAAACATTTGCAGCAATACACATCATGCAAATTCTCCGGGGCAACTGTATAATTAATAAGAGAAATACCCGTAAAACAGATGACAAATATACAACAATGCTTGTCATAACATATTTCATATTAATTCCTCAGTGCTTCTGTGGTTGGCAGCAGCACCATCTCTGTTGTATTCTTCATTTTAATTCCATCTGCATTACTTTTGCATTATTATATGACTTTAAACAACATCACTATAGTTCAGTTTTGCTTTGTCTGGCCTTTTATCTCCATCTCCACGTTCTCTGTGTCTCTATTTTCCACTGCATCTTTATTTTCCTCAAAACTATAAAGATATCATATCTGAGAAGAACAAGGATTACACGGTATTGTTTACATCATCACTTGGTAACCTGAATCTGAAGGATGAGGTTCATATTTAATCATTAGAGGGTATCGCACTGTGCTGGGGAGCCTGAGGTGCATAACCCAGTTCAACATGAGGAGGCTGCTCTCAACAAGCTGCTTATCTCCAAGACCCACATTTCCCCTTTATTCACTACACACATCCACTCAGAGACAACCACACACCAGGCATGCTGCCACACACACACACACACACACACACGGGATGACCTTTTCGTTGTAGTATGGATAGTGTAGCTTGGGCGCTACTATCAATCTACTTGAAATCCAAGGACCAACTGCACGCACACACACACTACATCCCATTCCTAATTGAACTGGTGACATTCTCTTTCACCAGAGTGAGTGAGATAAAGCTATTAACAGGATGGAGGACAAGCACTGCACAATAACCGCAGCCTCACAGCATGTGTAGCTCAGGATGTAGAGTGTGGCACAAATATTTGGCAGGGGTTAGACTCTAGACTCTGCCGACTGATTCCCCCGACACTTGGCACTGGAGTGATGTTAAGTGAATTATGATACCTTAAAAGACGATGCCAATATTGAAATATCTTCATCATTGTGTCTTATTTTCATCATAATGAAACACATGGCTTTGTTTGACATTTTCAGGCGATCAATACTTTTAAATGCTGTTTTCAATAGATATTCATCAGTGCTATGAGGCATGTGTAAAAAAATACCAAGCCTTTTTCCTTTAAAGAGACAACACAGGCAGTTGAAACAATCAGTTGATATACAGAAAACAGTTTTGATTTATTGATGAATAAATTAAATATTAAGATTTGTATAATTAAAAATGTATAATACTTAGGTTTTGAACTTTTAGTTGAACAAAACAAATCTTTTGATGCATTTTTCACTAATTATGGGCTAATTAAAAATGTAATAGCTTGAACAATAGACAATTTATTGTTACTGAACACTGGAAATCACTGCACTGTTCCCTCATTGAGCTCTGAGTAATGCTGCATTCACATGGAATCAGGCAGACGGTAGATCACAGATGGACAACACCTTCTGGACGGCACGGGAAAAACAAACAAACAGTCCGAGGGAATGGCAGGACGGCAAAACTAAACACACATGATGATATGCTGCAGTGGTAGTGTCGTATTGTTTATAAAAAACTGAATAAAATATGAAATAAGATTATTTTGTGTCTATTATTTTATATAATTATTCTCCAGATTGTGTCCAGATTGCTTATGTTTTCTCCTTTTTGAAGGCGCTTCATAACATCTGGCTGAAATTCTGGGACATAGGACAGCAGAGAGTGATAATATTTCAACATTAGACACCATTGCTTGTATTCTTTGCCAGCGTCACCTTGTTTTTCCGTCCTGCTCTCATCCACTAAAATAATGACCAGTTTGCCTTCGACCTGATTTCATGTGAACGCAGTATAATTTTCACTCCTCCAACTGATGCTTTCCTCTTCTCTTTATAGAGAAAATGCTATGTTTTGGCCTGAGGCCAAAAGTACTGTACAAAAAGGTGATAACCGTATAACTGTGAATGTGTGTGTGTACCTACATGCACGTGTACAATCCTGTGTGTATCTTTATACTTGTGTGTCTTCTCAGAGCAGTGTTTAACAGACCAACAGATTCTCAGTCGCAGATTTTATGAGCCGTTGCTAATGTGAGCTTCTGCAGCCATAAACCACATTGCAAAGAGAGTGTCCGTGTATCTGTGTGTGCGTGTGTATCTGTGTGTGCGTGTGTGTCAGTAGTACTCGACCATGGGGGAGTTGTTGCCCAGCCGCTCTGATCACCATGTAAATCAGAGCAGTTAAGGAGGACTCACTGACAGGAATCGACCCCCTAGGCCAGCGTGTGCCCAGATAATGTTGCAGACATTTAGACAAGTGACACGATAAGTAAGCTACTGTGGCCAAGATGGGAAGCGATGCAGGATTTCGCAGTTTCACACTAATTTTGAGAGAAAACAGCTGTAACATCTCCTAGAAAAAACACGGAAAAGTGCTCTCTAGTAAAACAACACAGGTTGCTGTCATGCCCTCTTCACAACCTGATTACAAAGATGCACACTCCATCTGTTCAAGACAACATCTTGGTTGTCCTTGAATCCACCCTGACCGACACCAACCTTGAGGTCAACTGCACATTATGTTCTCCTCTCCAAATGAGCATGTGTTAGCATATAGACAAAGGCGAAATAAATCACAGATCTCTATCCAGATGCCTGTGACACCCCCGTGTGTCACTAACTAACAAAATTAGCCCGTGTCTAATTTCAGCACATTGACCCAAAGCTGATCCATGGAAGTGAAAATTGAGTTCAGGTGTCTTAGGGCCAAAGTTATTGCTGCAACGTCTCTAAATTCAATATATCATGCAAAATTAAGTTTGGATATTATAGCCTAATGACTGTAGCAAATTAAACACAGCATTAACTAAGTAATAAAGTAAAGCACAATAGAGGGCAAGAAACAAAAGCAGTTTAGACGATCACACAGGTTATAAACAAGTCAGCAGTTTCTGCATATTATCTTAACCAGAGCCTCAACTAATGATTGTTTTCATTGTTGATTAATTTCATGATTATTTTCTCAATTAATCGATTATTCAAGTGGTCTACAAAATGCCAGAAAATGGTGAAAACCGTCAATTTTTTCAATCAATGTTTCCCTAAAGATATTCAGTTTACAGTCAAAGAGGACGAAATAAACCATAAAATATTCACATTTCAGAGGCTGGAAAACAGAGAATTTTAATGTTTTTCCTCTTAAAAACTACTTAAACTAATTAATTAGTTATTAAATTAGTTTATGTTTAATTTAACAGTTAACAACAAATCGTTCCAGCTCGGATCTGAACCACTTTGTTAGGAGCTAAAACTGAATGTGACCACACACAAAATGTCAGACATATACCTAGATTGACTATTTTGGAGGTTTCTTTAAAATCTTTTGGATTGTCTCACTGCTCATGTTTCCAAATATCAGCTACTACCTTGGAGAGTTCAATATTATCATTGAATGATTGGCCAAACATATAACACAACACCAGAATTATCCTCTAACATGTCCAAGGATAAAATGTTCCGCAAAACTGAGCATAATTACTGGCTGACACATTTTCTCCAAATTTAAAAATTAAAAATGTCCACTTTCTACTCAGCTATTTTGTCTCATGTTTTCCCTTCTCTCACTGGATCCTGTTTTCTTGGTATCATACAGTAAATGTTTTATGATTGGAATATGTAGCAATGACGTATTTCATTATTAAGTAGCTAAAAATTGTACAATGAACATTATTTTTGGCTCACAGTGGAATGGAAACCTGGACACAGACCTACGTTTTGGCATGGCAGCAAAGAGGCCAGATCACATAATGTATTTTTAGAGTTTTAGCATTAATTCAGCGTCTAACTCCAAAGGAAAAGATTTCACAAAACCTGAGACATCCAATACAAACTCTCTTGCCTGTGTTTCTTCCCCTCAAGGAATCAGTAACAGACATGCAGTCATACAAGAGTTAAATCCCAGTTGTCTGCGAGCCACCAGCACGCACCGTGACTATGTGTGTGTGTGTGTGCGTATACCTTCGTATGCCATTGTTGCATAGTGCTTTTAGACCACACACTTACCAATTACACTCCATTTCATGCTCCAGTGAGGCCGACCGGCTGGCAGGCCCATGTTACATAACCACATTACACAGCATTTACAACCTGCTGTGTGCTAAACTTATGTGCACACACACCGACACGAGAAAACCTCAAACATATCATGGCAAAAATCCAACACATTTGTCACTAAACGTGAAAATTCTTAATGACGTATGCACAAAAAAACATCCATATAATCAATTATGCACAGTGTCTTACACACACTTGACTTCCCTCTCTTCCATCACCTCCATCCATCATCCCTCCAATCTGCAGTAAAAGCATTTCAGTTATATTCAGGTATTGTGGTTAGACACGCACCCTGTCAGTAGCAGCTACTTCACTTTAGAAGCAGCAGAATCCAATGACTCTCCTCTCTATCATCTCTTCCTGTCTCATCCTGTCTCTCTGTGGCCATCTGCTATAAATTACATGACCCAATGCCAAGGACAAGACTCACTGGAACAATATCAGCTGCGATTGGAGTCCCTATACCCGCGCCATTTTTTTTCTTTCTACAAAAATCTATCAGTTATTTTTAGAGCACCATTTAGGAACTGTACTGTATGTGTGTGTGTGTGTGTGTGTGTGTGTGCTAACGCAGTGCGCCTGAGGTGTCTGCGTGCTCTTATTTTTAATAAGTCATGTGCCTAAAGTGCATGCCGAGTGCTTGGGTGACAGCACACACTATAAGCCATTGTGAAGAGAGACGGAGAGAAAGGGATGACAGAGAAGTAGAGAAAGCCTCCAAAAGTAAACAAATAGCCAACGCTGAGAGATCGACGGGAGGAGATGCGGGGAGATAAAAACAAACTGGATTTTAATATTTTTAGCCAGCTGCAGAAACAAACGTTTGTTTGTACTTGAAGCTGACAACACAGGCCAAAGCATCCTCGTAGTAAAACTACTCTGAAACCCAGGAAAACAAATCACCACCACCCATAAATACCACGCAAAAACTATTTCAGAAGTGGTGTTTGAGAAGATGTCACACCTCTTTAGCCTAACATGAAACCAAGTAAAGTTGAAGGAAAAAAGAAAACTCAAAAACTTCAAAAACCCATCACAAAACAGGCTTAGAGTGATGGAACAACCAACACACACACACACAAATAAAAAAACTCAATGCTGTCTCTGTAACATCCAGCAGCCTAGGGGAGATTGCATTAAAAATTCATCCTGTGATTTATCTGCACTCTGCTTGGCAAGCCGGCCCGACACACTCCGCTATCCGGTTTTATTGTGCTCTCCCTCTCTCTCTCCCTCTCTCTCTGTCTTTCAAATTACCACATGGGTGCAGTCACACACACGTGCACACAGCAGTGGCGTTCACATCAAAATATATATGAAAAATCATCTAGCAACAAAACAACAAACAAGCTGGACTTCTCAACTGTCCTGATAAACTTTTGATTAGAAAGAATAAATTGAGAACTACAGGGGTGTCAGTGGCTTAGTGGTCAGAGCAGGCGCCCCACGTACAGAGGCTCTGTTCTTGCTGCAGCGGCTCGGGTTTGACTCCAGTTTGCGGCCCTTTGCTGGGTATCACTCCCCCTCTCTCTTCCCCTTCACACACTCCACTGTCCATTCATTAAAGGCAAAAAAATAATAACAATTTGAGAACTACAAAAACATGATACAGGGCAATATATGGAACATGAAATCCTGTCTGCAAAATTCCCAGCCTGTCATGTAGGGAAACATTGATAACCAGCATCATGAAAAACTGCGAGAGTTAGCCTTAACATTTCAAATTTGATTAACGCGCATACGCAGCATGCAATGTAGGTTTGTTTTGCTATTCCCTTGTCAACAGAGTGGGCACACAGTCGACAAACCCAGAAACTGTACTGGTACTAGTCTCGAGTGAGCATTTCAAAGATAGGCCATGTCGTCTCCTCTCCGTCTCCCCCTTCACTTTGAGTCTATCCTATCAATAAAAGCCAAAAAAGTAATCCAAAGAAAAAAATGTGGGCCTATATAGTCATATAGATAGCCATACATTTTTAAGCACACTTTCCAGGCATTTGCGAATAAACAAACTGCTAACACTTGCTAACTTTACGTGCTCTTTACGCATTCCCAACACTAACTATTTTCATATGCTCATTGCCAATGGACAAGACCAGTACATACTGTCGCTTCACAAAACGTCAAGGCCACGTCTCTATATATTACAAAGATGTCAGGACAATTTGACATGTGATTTGACTGTAATACAGACTCCCACTCAAGCTTTCCATCACCAGCATTATTTAGTGGTTTACTACACTGACGGTGAATGTTCATGTGTCTTACGTGCCTCCAATCACAGTGTAAGAGCCTGGTTAACCTGATACACAACAGCTTTTCTGCATTTTCCTGATTTTCCTGATGTGACAGCATGTTTCTTCCCCTCTAAAGGGGCCACAGCCTTAGCATGCTGATCAGGTCTAACTATATCACGTGATACTTGTGACATTTCCACAGTCAGCACAGTGCAGCACTAGATTTTAAATTAGTAATACTTGGAACATATGTTGTGTAATGTTAGATATGTTTTGGAATATTTTAAACAACAGCCAAAATAATATATATTCAAAAGTTTCCAGGAATTTTATGACCATGGTTTTCATATATATATTTAATGAAATTTTATATGGTTTTCTCATATTGACATAAGATGCTGGGTATGTTATTGTTTTCATGTTTTCGATACAAAACCTGCTGAAATGATCTCACTGTGTGTATCAGAACATTTCCAGCAGTGATAATACTGATAACCGTGATCACTTTGGTCACTATAATAAGACATTTTCATACTGTTTCATCTCTGCTGTCATGTTTCAGCAGGGACAACATTCATCTTAAGTCTGCTGTCATCAATCAGGCGACCAAACCAGCCTTCCCAAACTACACTACCCACAAGACTTTGCACTAAAGGAAGAGATTTCTTCATCTGCACCCTTTGCTCCTTTTAATGTGTCGGCAGTGGTTATAAACGTTCATGGTCTGCTGCCTATTAATAATTATGACCAGACTGCTAAAAGCAGATGAGCGGACATTACACTGTTTCTGAGAATGCATTACAGTACTGAGTGCGGCCATGTCTACATGAGGGAAACACCAGAATGAAATAAATAAAATAAACATAAAATGATGTCATATGGAAGAACAGGAATATGTTTCACTGTTTCGACAAAAGCTCTTAAAACCTCACTGGTTATTATCTTATAAGGTAATTTTGGTTTTTCCTTTTACTAATTAAATCAAAGTTGCTGTAAAGAAGGAAGTGTTTTGCAACATAGTATGAGAAGCAGAACTGAAACCACAAAATTGTCAAATCTTTCCACTTAGCAACGTCAGATGTCTCCGCCACAAACTGAACGGTGAACTAAGGGTGACATGTACAAGGGCCGGGCCACACAACGTGCCAGACAGACGCAAAATAATCAAACCAAAATGTGTGTATGCTTGTGTGCAGGGAGGGAGGAAATCAAGACGCAGAGAAGCACGGTGGGCATGTGTATTCATTAAATGCAGAAAGCTCAGAGGAAAGTCGATAAAGAAGCCGTTTGGTGTACTGTGCGGATTGCGCGGTGACACCCTTGCCAAGGTCACCCACTGTATTTGCTGCATCACCATAACTCAAGACTAATCACAGGACTGTGTTTGCAAGCTGCGTGCACACACACACACACACACACACACACACACACACACACACACACACACACACACACACACACACACACACACACACACACACAGAGGCATGCACTAGTCTCATTACCCTTAGTTATTTATGAGCTCAACCACATGCCCTCTTCTGCGGTGTCCAACCTCAGCACCTTCAGCAACATCTTATTTTCTCTCAATCATTCATTTTTCTCCCCTCCATTCTTTCACCCTTCCTTACAAACCACTCTTCCACTCTCTTCCTTTTTCCACTCATTTTTCCTCCTTCCTCCCCTTGTTCTAGTTTTTAATAATTCATCTTCTGCTCTGCTCCCCCCTCGGGGAAAAAGCTCCCACTGTCACAGGCCAAGACCATTAATCAATCCCTCGTCTCTCTCCCTCTCTACCTCCACCTCTCTCTGGCTCTTAACCTCCCTTCTCTTCCCCCATTTCTCCACTCCACACTTCTCTTGCTTTCCATATCCTTTGCGCTTTTCATCTGTCATGTTTCTGCCCATCATTTATGTTTTTATGGTCTTATCTGCCCCCGCTTGTCACTCTCCTCCTCCGCTGCGCTCTTTGATCTTTTGAGACGCCCTCTCCTCCTCTTAAACAGCACACTGGTTCTTTTTCTGCATCTTCTTCCTCCCGTAACACGCCTCTTGTGCTATTACGCAGGGAACAAACCCCATTTCAACATTCATTCATTATTTGTGATTGTGTGCTGGTAGAAAACTGTAGACCAATGAGAAACGCATCATCTACCCTTCTTATTTAACATCAACAAATGAACACAGGCAGAATTTAACACATTAATTCCATACTGGCTATCCAGCTATAGGAATATAAGCATATGAAAGAAAACTAATTCATTGTCTCTGGATTAAAATTACAAGAAAAACATCTAGAAAACCTTATATACAGCCACCAGTGATTAAATTGTTTTTTCCGTCTTCTTCAGTTTCCATTCATTGTTCCTCATCTTGGTAACCTCCTCTCTGTTTCTCTCATTCTTCTGTCTTCTCCTTCTCCTCTTTCCCCAGTGTTAACATACAGCCTGTATAGATCCTCCCCGTCTACGCAAAGCTATACACTCCTGTCTGCACCAGAGCTTATCAGGTATCTCTCCCTCACACACACACTCTGTTGTCATGTCTAGAACAACTTATCAGATTTAACTCTCACACTCTCCAGTCTGGAGAGTGTTTCCTTACTCTATTGTGGATAATCCACCATCATCCAACCCAACACAACCCCTCACACACACAAACACACACACACCAGCATGTACAGACAGCAAGTGCATTACCATGCCTGCAGGAGGAGTGGTCGCACGTTTCCTTCCTTCTGACTCCCCGCTCCTGGAGTTGCTGGGCGCGTGGTGGGGGTGCAGAAGCGAGGTTACCGGTCAGGATGTTGCTGTCACGCCGTTTACGCTCCTCATGTGCTCTTCTGTCACTCTGGCCACCGCTTTACGAGAGGTTGTGCTTCTGACAGATGGAGAAATGGAGAGAGAGGAGGAGGGGGGAGAAGAGGATGAAAGGTTGATCAGTGTCTCAACAAATACAGGAGGGTGTCAAAGGAAAAAGGCTTCTTCTCTTCCACAAAAAAACAAAACACAGAGAAGGAAGAGATGTAGATTTGATAAATAACTAAATGAATGATATGACACAGTAGTTAAAAAACAAGGAGCAAAACAGATCAAAGAAAAACAGTAGTAGCATCAACACCCATCACTTGTAACCTGCATCTGTCTAATCCTGCAGAACCCAATTCAACCCGTGTCTTCATTTTCAACATCCAATTCTCCCTCTGTTTCTCTCTCTCAGACACACACAATTTTCTGAGAAAGGGCGAAATCCCTGTCCTTGAGTAGAAGATCTGACAGAATGGCTGATCGACTCATGTGGAGATAGACATGTGGACACGCACACAAGCACGCACACAGGCCTTCATTCATTTTTCATGAGCTGGCACGGGTCTGAGGGAGGGGGATGTAATACAAACATGTACTTGTTTTCATACACTGGGTTACACACTTAACCCTAACACACCCTCCTCCATTCACATGCAAACACACAAACAGGGTAGTCTTTCTTCTGTTCTTCTGGAAAAAGACACACACAACCATAAATTGGTGTGTCACTTCATTCAAAAAGAGAATACATGATGGCGTTTTAAAACATAGCATGTACGGTCTATATATAGTAAAATGTATGCACATAATTAGTTTAAAGGAGAACACTACCACAGTGAGTCGGGACCACTGCAATCATGTATGCACAGTGACATTTCCAACCACTTTATTGAAGAAGCAATGACAAAACTGTGAAAAATTATTATGTATTTCTTGAAAATACTGTGTTTTGTGATAGAGGGCCCGAAAAAACCTTGGAGCTGGACTCGAAATTACAATGTTTAGTGTTTGGTGAGAGGCAGACCACTGTGCTACAGAGTGCTCCTTCAGTACAAATTGTGACAGTAATGGTTCTAACCTTATCTCTTCCTGGGTTTTATTCCTTTCAGTGGACAAAGGTGACAGTGGAGTAATCAGACAGATGTAAAGGCTCTATATAACTCACAATACACAGCAGAGAACAAATTATCCAATGTCAGTAAACCAATTAATCTTTAAGGGTTTCCATGCCTCTCATTATGACTTCATGAAATCCAAAGAAAAAGTAAACTAATTGTAAATATTGATCTTCAATGAAGTTTCTTGTGACTTCTTCCAACTCATCTCAGGGCTTCAGAGAGTAAACTAAACATTTAGTGTTGCTATGAAAACACAGGCCAGTTTTATCAGTGCGGAGCAAGCCGAGGTGAACAGATACACAACGTTCCTATTCACAACATGAAATGTCAACAGTATCACCACTGACAGTACACAGACGCATCTGGTCACAGTCAGACCAGAGCAATGACATTTATAGAGCTGTGCATGTGTTCACACAAGAGCGTATGAGCTGATTTCTCAAAGGTCTCCCAGCTTCGGGGGTTGTCCGTTCGAGCAGGTGTGGGAGAACGCAGCAGTATTGATTTCAATAATGAAAATGGTGACAGATAAAAACACACAGATAAAAACAAAACAACAAATACAAAACTGGGACTTATTATTGTTGGAAAAAAATAGCTTAATTGAGGTTTAAAAATTCAATCTGAAATGTATGATGACAATAAGGTGGTGTGGTAGTGACAAAAGTGGGCTATGGATATTTGGACCTATGTCATTGGTGAAGCTGCAGTGAGAGAAAGTGATTGCTTCATATCTTTACTCAAGTAAGATAAAAATGCCTTATTTATGTAGTGATGATTTAAGCAAGACTTTTATCAATGTGAAATGTTTTCAACGACTAGATCTGACAAAAAAAACCCCATAAAAATAGGGCTGACATGACAGCCAAAAGAATTAATGATAATGATATCATTGCAATATTTATGGAAAATTTTGACACTATCAGTCAATGAATCTTTAACTTTGTTTTGTCCCTTCTTTGGTAAATAAATTATACTTGACCGCAGGACAGTGGAAAGGGAGAGAAAAATTAGAGCATTAAGAAACTGTTATCATATGTTTACTATTAACATGACAATATGTCATTTTTTTTTAAATATCACAGTAATCATCAATACTGTTATATTGCAACACCCCAAATTAAAAAATAAGGAAAATCTGATTATTGATCTATAAAACGGTGGAGTAGACAGCAGTACATTTTAAAATGGCTGGGTCGCAGCTAACGTTTATTTTCATTATTGTTTAATCGGATTATTTTCTCAATTAATCAGCTAGCTGTTTTGTCCATAGAATCTCAGCTGCCCATACCCCAAGGTGATGTCTCTTTAAATGTCTTGTCCTGTCATACAACAAGTCCAAATCTCAAATATATTCAGTTTACAATTATATGAAACAGAGAGCAAAAGCAAATCCTCACTTTGGAGAAGCCGGAAGAAGCAAATGTCTGTCAGTTTTGCAGGAAAAATTACTGAAGTGATTTCATCAATTATCAAAATAGCAGCAGATAAATTTCCTGTTTGTCGGCTTATCGTTTAATTTAAAAAATAGCCTGCAAAAGCAACTCTATGGTGCAGAGCCTCATTACTGCATTTGAGTTTGATCTCCAAAACCCATCATCTCTGAGAGATCAGATTAAGCAGGCACCGCGCTGATACGAGAAACAATACACACATTCATGGGGCAGAATCCAGGAGAAAGTACACACGCATTTATTAAAGTCCATTACAGACTGTATCTCTGCTCCTCGCAGAACTACCACCGGCATCGTCTCCAATGTGAAGAGTATCTCATCACCTTGAGACTACTGTTCATACATCCAGGGCTCTATCTGGATGCTGTCAGGGGACAGAAAAGATAAACACACATGTGACTGTTGGTCTTTCGTGGAGTAGACCTGCTGGGGGATTAAACTGTGGTGAAGCTGCAGCCTCTCAGTGAAAGCTCTGTGGAATCCAGGGAGAACAAGAGAGGAGAGAGATAGAGATGCAGTGAGTAGTACAAGATAAAAAAAAGGAGAGAATTGTGACTGTGCATGAACAGGAGCAAGTAGGGTGAGGAGAGCAGGCGAGAAAGGCAAAGAGCGAAACTATAAGGAGGATACAAAGTGGTGTAAGGGGACAGAGGGGAATCGGATAAACAACGGCAGATATCGAGCTGGCCCCCCGGGCGAACAGACTCCACCAGAGGCTGCTCCTCATTTTCTCTCCAGGTCTCCCCTCTCTCTGCTGGCCGCTGGCCTGCCACACTGGCAATTACCTCCTCAACACACCTGGCAGCGACAGCATCTGTGTCCGTGCACTTGCGTTTCGCCAGTTACCTTACAGCCAGCACTCTGTGCCTGAGGGGGGGCTAGCTCTATTCCAACACGGCTTGGCCACTTAGGACTGTATGCACATGATTATAGTGCATGCACACAGACACAGACACTGATACAAACACCCTGCCAAGAAGCATAATAACAACGTGCCAGCCCCCATTCGATTCTCATTATCAGAGCAATTCAGAGATAAACAACACCACCAATTCCCTCCCTTTGTTTCTCTCTCATGGCACTTTCCTTCTCATTTTCCTTTAATTAAAATCATGTGTACACGGATGAAAAATACACTGCACATAAAAAATATAATAGAACAAAAATAGGATGCTTATGGTGTTTGGATCAAAGCTTAAATGACGCTTTGGATCTTCACAACAACAATATGTGGCCGACAGGATGCCCACTCTCCTCTGTCTCCCACTGGGACTGAGGGCGACTGAGGGGACCATGTTTCCACATGCACGGCTGTGTGTCGCCTGTACGAACTGTGGCTGCCTGTTTGTTCATAAAGCCTCTTGTGGCTTTGTCTTCCTTAGGCTCACACTAACCAATTATTACACTTTTCCCTGCTTCCACCCTCCATCTCCTTTTGTACACCTCCCGCCAGTATCCATTCTCCATGTCTTCTTCTTCTCTCTTATTCGCACCATCCTGGTGGGTCATTAACATGTGATTTTGTGTTTTCCTCCAGAGAAGGAGAGCAGAAGGGGGGAAAGACTGGCAGAGGCCCTGCCTCATTAACACCGGTGGTGGCACATTAGCATGTGCACACACACAGACACCATCCCCTCAATTTGGTCCCATAGTTATTGAATATATTTTTCCTAGAGGTTTAAGTGTGAGGGAAAACATACACACACACACCTGTGTTGCGTCCTTCCTGCACCAAGAGTTGGTGATAGCATCCTGTTTTCCCTACAGAGATGAAAGGAACCAGGCTTAGGATAAGAAACAAGGGATGGGAAGTGATTGAAAGATGAAGGAGAGATAGCAGAGCTGGGGAATTTGCTGAGATGGCTCTGAGCAGCAATTTACACCTTTCTCATCTGATAACCATCAAATAAGATGAGCGGTGGAAGAGACGGAGTGAAGGGAGACAGAGGATTGACAAAAGCCAGAGAGAGTGTGCTAATTAGTGTTGCAGGAGCTTATTTTCACAATGTTTTCCCTTTTACAGTTTTGATTATCTGCTTAATATTGTAATCAGATTATCAGCCGTCACTCCGTAAAATGTTGTAGACCAATGTTTAATGATTACAGCACAGTTGGAAGTCGAGTGTTTCATCCAACAGCCACAGTGCCAGCAGGATAACAAAATTCAAGACACACTGTCATTATTTTGCCAGTGAAAGGACCTTCGATGGTAACACGCCAGAATAGCTGAAGGACGAATCTAACATTACAGCTGCAACCAGAATGTGCTGGCACTTTATGAAATTATGAATTACAAAACACCAAATTAGTATCTTTTCTGTGTTAGGGAGTTTTAGAGAACCCCAAAACTAATGATCTACTATAAAAACCATCTGTAGTGTGATTATAAATGAGAAAGCCTTGGGCCCTGTCCCGGGAAAAAGCTTCCTGCCACGGTTTTTGGGATAAGATCTCATCTAATACATAAAGTCCAGGCAAGTGGATTTACTCTATACAAGCTGACATCAATTTATGTATTTCACTCCAATGTTGCCTCACAGTGTGTCTGTTTAACACACAGGAAAACATATGTTTATATGGATTTACAGCAGCAACTAATTCTTTTATTTACGATTTAAAACTTTTGAGAATGGCCAACACAATTTGCCCGGAGTACTGTTTTCATATTTCAGTCCAGTCGCCAGAAGAAAATGTTGACATTGTACATTTCTGCAAACGCCATGATACATTACAGAAGAAGAAAAAAGGTTTACCACGCCAACAGCCTCACAATACATGGCAGGCCTGCCCGCTGCTCTCAGATCAGGGCAATCTTATGTCAGGAGAGACTTCAGTTATCTGGTTCCAAGTATGATGGAGCACACAGACATGAAGCAATAAACATTAATAAAAAGACTAAGGTTTTGACGTTAGCCAGATGCTATCAGAGTCGACTCTGATGATGTTGCCTCTAGTCCGTGTTCTCAAGAATACTTTGGACCTAATCTCTTAAGTCTCCCATGATATGTCACATGTGTATCACATAAACATTTCTAAAGTGACATACTTCAGATTACATGTACAGTACACGAGCTGAGTATTCTCATCAAGAGGAGGCAGGGAAGCTTTGCTTTTTAAGGACACATCTTGAAAATTCCAGCAGTATTTGTGGCAATAACAACAATCGGGTATTTTTAAAGGAGATGTTGGCATATTTGCAGTGGTGGCTGTGGCAACAAAAGTGAGGTATTTTAAGTCAAAACATGATCTTTTCCTGAGCCGAACCAAGCAGTTTTTGTCCCTAAACCTATCTACACATTAACAGTGAAACATACAAATATAGCATGCCCATAGTTTGCAGAAATATACAATGCCAAAATTCTGGTGATAGGGTTTTAGCGAGTCCAAAGTCCAAACTATATGATTTTAAGGTCTAGTGTGTAGGAGTTAGCGGCATCTACCGCTGTGGTGCAGAACTTAGATTCCCCACATGTGCCAAGCATGTAGCAGAACTATGGTAGCCAATGCAAAAACACCGATAGCTCTGTCCGTAGTCAGTGTTTGATTTGTTTGTTCTGGGCTACCGTAGAAACAACTGCTCAGTATGTAGCCATTTCTATGGCTTATTCCAGTGTAACGAAAACATAAGGATTTTTATTTTTTTCAGGCTTATTATGCACTAATGAAAACATAGTCATGAATATTATACACTCTCTCTGCCAACAGATACCCCTAAATGCTTCACACTGGACCCTTAACTATGATATAAAACAGCAAGTGTTTTGCCTTTTTCCTCCAACAACAAATGGATTCAAAATTGCTGGTTGTTTTCCCTAAATCATTGAATTGATTAATCAGCTAATTATTTAAGTGTTAAATGCCCTCAATAAGACATGCTTGACACTTAAATCTGGTGGTCTAAAACTCAAGCCTCTACTAATGCTTATACCTGCACCATACTGCTTGCTTTTAGGATTAATCCATGTTTTGGATGCTAAGAAGGGGCTGTTAGATGAAGAGATGAAAGATCGCATGTATTGCTGCTGATTGGTGCTGAGGGAGCCTTATTAACGTAATGGGCCTAAGTACATTTCATGTTCTCACAGCTCTGTGTATTAGTTCCAGTTCTCGCCCTGCTGTCACATGTCATACTCTTATTTTTCTAAACCAACAACTGCACAGACGTCTCTGTGCACTCCAATGAAGCAGACCTACTATGAAGCTAATCTTGAGCAGGTGTAAATATGGATGATATTTCTGGCAGGTAAGCCTGAATGTTATTTTAGAGCATCACTGTTGATTTTTCTCTCGCAAAGAGTATTTTCGCTCTCAGGAATGCTTTTCTTACCAATGCTATTTCTGACCCATCATATTTAAACATTCATCACACACCTGAAGGTTCTGTGTGAGAGTGTGAGTAGCCTCTGTGTTATATTACCACTGACTTGTGTGTGGCTGGCTCCAGGGGCCGCTGGTGGCATAATGTTTGCATCTGGGAAAACATCTGCAAAAGTGTGTGGTAATGAGCTGGACAAACACGCAGACCAGCAAACACAAATAATGAAACTCGTAGGAGGAGCAGGCGGCGCACAATAAACAGAATGGATGCAGAATCACGCTCCCATACACCTCTCTCTAACAACCTCTGTTGTGAAGAAGCGTGCATTGTGTAAACAGGTGCTAGCTGATGCCTGTTTGCCCGTCTGTGCTGGAATGAGACAGCAGGACAGAGACAGATGGAGAGACAAGCGATCTGAAACATAGACAGTGTTACAGGAAGGTAGATTGGAAGGGACAGAGATAGAAATAAGAAGACAGAGAAGTCTAATTTGACTGCAGAGGAGATGGTAGAAAAAAAGCTCCTAAATGTTCAAAGTAGACAGCAAAGACGAGACGAGAGTGTAAGAATTTGATGAAAATGAAGACTTTCTAAAATATGTATTTCTTTCCATGTCTGTTTCTCACATAACTTTTATTTTTCATGTCCCATCTCTCCTCCAACATCTCATTTCCTCATTTATTTTCCTATTTCTATTCTACTTTTCTCTTGATCCTTTTTAGTGCTTCCAACAGAGCAGTTCTAACGCCTGTATATCCAGTATAGAAGACTCTAATAGACAAGACTGCAAACAGGCTGCCTAAAATAGAAGAAGCAATAATTTAAGTGTAATCTGGGCTAGAAAATGCAGGGTTTATGGTTCCTTTTGTTGCCACAAGAGTAACTGTGTAAGTTGAGTCATCAGTAAGTCATAACGTAATTCATTGACAATGGGAAACCAAAATTCCAGTTATGCAACCTTCTGTTGTGAGGGCTTTTCCTTCCCATAATGAACTGATTGCCCTTCCAGAAATAAACAATGATTTCTGTCTCAGATAAGGACCGATGTTCTACATTCACAGACCTTGCAGAATTAAGGAAGTATTTCCTTTGCAGATAAGAAAAAATGTGGTGAACAAGAGGAGGAAGAAGGAGAAGAAAAAGAAGAAGGCTGAGTGCAAGGTGTCATACTATGAAAGCCTTGTCTACCAGAGGGGAAAACAGTAGCAACCATCACATGCAACCAAGGGCTGAAATGCTAACAAAGTGCCTGTAGCTAGCTAAAAACATCAGATTACAGCATGTCAAAGGATTATTTAAGCAACCTAAGTAAAGAGAGAAAAGTTATTTTGACAAATACAATATTATTGGAAAATGATCCCACTGAATGGCCATAACTGAAATACTTTGATATTTACAACTACATGATCGAATCACCAGGTAAGATCATCATTTAACCTCATAAAGATCAAAACCAAGCCTTGTATAGCTTAGTTAGCTTCAACCTTTACAGTTCGTCTGGCCAAACTAGCAAGTGTAGCTTATCTAATGATAATCAAGGCACATAGCTTCATCTTTATAGAGTTAAATCTCCAATTTAATAACAACTTTTTTTTCTTAAAGGCTCAGTTTTGTGGCTAACAGAAGTCCTTTACATTGTCGGTAGTGTTTCTCACCACGTAGCAGCTTTTTAGCAATTTTCTGTTCAGAGGAAAGTGACAAGGAGGCGCCGTCACGCAATACAAAGACTTTGGAGAGCGATGAACTGTTTTCCCATTTGGTGTAGGCAGAACCTAACTGCGCTCTGTTTCTATGACACTAACCAGTGTGTGAAACTGGGCAGAATATCAGGAGCTGGACTTGGTGTTTTAGTCTAACAAAAGTCTAAAGTTGGAGAACTGAAGAAAAACTGACATACTTCAAAGGGAAACCTCCTGGTCAGATACACTGTTCCTTCTCCTTATGGTTTTAGGGCTGGAGGCAAAGGTTGGACACCGTGACCCCTCTATGGGTCTTGTAACATTTGGTGTCTATATGGAGACCATTTATCCACATTTGAAGGGTCCAATGGTACTGCTGCGTAGGCTGCAGTCAGCATGCCCTGCAGCCAAATGAAGAGGCTGTATTTCACGAAGAACTGAGAGACATGCCCATAAGCTGCTTGCTGACTGAGTATAAGGTTGCCTCTGCGACTGTGAGGCTTTACTGGTTCACATAGCAGAGGAGGCCGTGCCTGCTTGCTTGCTTCCCAATGGTGGAAATAATCGGCCAGTCATCAAAATATGAGAGGAATGCCTGGCCAGTAGCGTTGACAGGGCAACTACCAAACACCTCATAAATATTAGAGGAGCTCAGGAGATCCTGAACAGCTGGATCTAACACTGATACTCCTGGCCACAGATGCAAAGTGTACGTATCAATATACACCAGCCATTTAAGGTGATGGAAACCAATCCCTCTGTGCAAAGATGCAAGCAATATATTTTAAAGTAGCATCAGGATGTGCAAGACTTTAAAACTGCTTTAGCCCTCTCAAGTTGATGATGAGCTGTCAAATATCTGGAACCGCAGTGATGAGCTCATCCTTGATTGTTTGTTGGAGAGAAAGATGGAATAAAACAACCTCTCACAACCTCTGATTAATGACATTTGAGGAAACAATTCTTGGGTTATTAACCTACCAGCAGTAGCAATAAACAAGCAAGCAATGTTAACTTAGCAGTAGATTGCAAGGAACACAAGTTACATTGAATTCCTGAGGAAAAGTTTGTTTTTTGCGCATACTGTCACAGTGGACAAAGAATCCAAAAACTGCGTAAAATCTTGATGCACCGAAGTCACAGGTGACCACATTTAATAACAACAAAACTATATTTGTCCAGTCTTATGCTCAGTATTTCCCAAACAGACAGCCCTTTCTGACAGGGAACTTAACTGAAAGGGAAATTCATCTATGCTTTCTTCAAAGCCAGACTCCAATGACAAAAACAACAGTTTTACCTCACTAAACACAGGAGCTGATGCTCTACAACTGCCTCCATCAGTTAGTTTGTGTTATTGTGTGACTTTGGTGGTTTGAAGGGTTAGTTTGGATTCACCAAAGTCACACAATGACACAAACAAACCGATTGATAGATGCAGTGGTAGACCGGCAACTGCTGTGTTCAACAAGATAAAATGACTGTTTTTGTCAATGGAGTCTGGCTTTGAAGAAAGCAAAGATTCAGCCCCCTTGTTTGGAAAGTACTGAACATATTACTGGATAAATGAGACTTGGATTATACTGCACAGGCTGTGTGAAACTTTGTAAGCAGATGTTTTAATATATTCTTGCTGCTGTTAAACACGGAGCTCTGTAACTTTAATTCTTCTAAGAAGTTTGGATTCTTTCTTTACTGGAGGCAAGTTTTATTCACCAATTTAATGTAATGTGGGGTGAGTAATTGATACGCCAATGGTCATTTGAAGGGTGAAGTATTTCTTTAGCTTGTTTGCAAACTATCTTACGGATCTTGAGGCTAAACTTCAGACCAAATCCTTAAGAAATGCTGTGTGTTTTTCACAAGAACAAATTTTCTTGCTGCCCACAAATACATGCACAACAGCCGCAATATGCACTGCACCCTATAGAGTGGAGACATGATCAGGAGGAGGTGACATGCTGTAGATACTGTCTGCATTATGTCTCATTAATGCAGGACTATGCAGCAGGCTCCACACATGCTGATAGGATATTAGAACAAAGGACAGAAGGGACATGGTGTCAGGTATGTACTTCATGTGCATAATGGTGAAGATAGATTTTGTTGTCTTTCTTCACTGTTGTTAAATCCTAGCTGCATCTTTCTCTCAGCCAAAAATGTTGTACACACACGCATTAAATTCATACTCTTTCATGGCTGCTTTTCCTAACCTACTCCAGGTCTTTTTCTTTCTCTCTGTTTTTCTCCAATTTGTTCCTTCCTGACTGATTTATGTTTTGTTTTTCTGCTTTGTGTTCCCTGTCCGTGACTCTACAGCACTGCTAATGTTGAGCACTTGGCAGGGAGAGTAATTAACAGGTGTGGCAATGGGCAGAACAATTGCAACCTGAAAAACACAGTCAGGAATTGGCCCATTAAAACGTCACACATTCATTTAAAACTAATCCTCTCAATTCCAGTCCTCAGAACAAAAAGACCTGCTGGTTTTCAATCCAGCCGCTTAATCAGAAACTGTTTTACAGTTATGGGGAAACCAGGGGAATGCAAATTAAATATATCCATAACATTATAGCTGGTGTGCTATTCAATTACAGGTATCCTATGTTTGTTTTTTGAGTGTGAGTGTGTTATGCAACAGCGGACAGGACTTATGTTATCTATAAGTGGCTCATTCATTGATATTGTAAGGGAGCAGGGGGTAACAATCAAATTTTAAAGACCACATATTCTGAAGAAAAATGTAAAATATGGATGGATAGAGCCGTCTCACAAATAGGTGAGTGAGATTCTCCTCACAGTGGACACACTGACTCCACTGAACGCACACGCACGAAAGCAATTACTTCTCCTACTGACGACCACATTGATTTCCCCACTGATCTCAACTTATGCACCTGGTCTGTTCCAATTTATCTTAGCCCTCCTACTTCCCTTTTGTTTTCCTGGTGTGTTATCAGCGACTTGTTCAGTCTTTAAGTCTCAGTACGTCTGGTATTACATTTGATTTAATCTTTTATCTACACTCTATTTTGTTTGTCGTCCTTTTTGTTTATGTTGGTTTACAAAAAGCCCTTCAGGGTTTTATAATATTTACAGAACTTAAGAAAAAGTTTTTCTGCATCAATATTTCCGTTATAGAAGACCTTCATAAATAAAAAAAAAAAGGATGCTCGGTGTGATGACTCAACACTGTAGGTCCACTTCTGCCACAATAACAGTGTTCAACAGTCCAGTGGCTATTACCTTTAATTGCATCTTTGTTTCTTTTGAAAGCCTGCAATCAAGACATGCGTCAGAAATGCCCAAAATAAGAACAACAGCTAAACAAACACCGTACAGAACGCAGTCTTGGAAACGAGCTTAGAAAAATGAAGATGAATGACCATGCTTTGGTTTATTGATCAAAAACGGCATTCTAACCCACGTTATTAGCAGGACAAGGTTAGGTCAAGTTTTGTTGAACCCAGTCATTGATTTTTGTCACCACAGATGAGCTCCTATTAGTTACCATTTTCACGTTTGTCTTCTCTACATTTGTAAGCTTTTCCTGTAATCCTGTCATCAAACTGAGCTCGAAAATGTAGGTTACAGAACTCTGTGTCCGCTGCTTGGCTTGAAGAAAGACTCTCTGTTACCCTGCATATGTTTCTGAGTGCTACACTGTGGTTCTGTCTTGACTGGGTCCAGGTGCAGGCCAGCGGAGGTCAGAGCAGAGTATTGATGAGACGGCAGAAAGCGGAGGAAACGCTGATGTAGCTTCTCGGAGGGAAATAGATAACATTGACAGGGGAGTGTAACTCCCCTCGGTCGATTATTAAAATGGAGAAAAGCTGTATGTGTGTGCAGTTCCTGCTGACAGTGGAGAGACCATCTATCTATCTATCTATCTATCTATCTATCTATCTATCTATCTATCTATCTATTTGTCCATCCATCTATCTATCTATCTCCTCCATGGGTTACGTTACACTTCAGTGAAAACTTAATTGCCACACACACACACACACACACACAATTGAATACTGTCCTGCGTCAGCGTGGGGAATAAATAGACTATCACTATGCCAGAACTGAAGCATGCTGCAACTGTGTGTGTGCATGTGTGCGTCTGTGTGTGTGTGTGTGTGTGTGTGTGTGTGTTTGTGTCTGTGAGCGCCGGTAGGCTCCTGCTGCAGCAGGAACAGATGGTCCTGCCAGGGCTCTGCCGAGCCTCCACAGTCCACAGTTTGTGGGAAGACTTGTGAATGTGCATACAGTGAGTGTGTGTATGTGTGTGTCCCTGCTGATTTCCTACTCTGTTTTTTTTTTTAAATCATTAACCTACCGCACTACTGTAACGCTACCTGCTTTGCATACTACCGTACACACACACACTGACACTGATTGTTGCTGCGTAAGTGATACCTAGTGGTCTTTGGCCTACTTGTCTGTTCCATTGACACTTAGCAGCTTAATCCTGCTTGAAAGGCTCTTCACCGCTAAGCTCATGTTTGCCAACACACAAAACTGTCACTCCCCCCACCCCTTCATGTGTGTGTGTTTGTCCGAGCAGGTTTGGGAATATGAAAGTGGTGATAAACACTAATCACATAAACGCCAGCTGTCAAATTTAAGTAAAAAGAAAAGGAGTGTGGGTTTATGTTGCATTCTACTGAAACTACTAATTAATTATAAAAAAAAAGAAATAAATACATGAAAAACAAATGCATAAAGAGCAAACAAAGCGTGTTAGCAGCACAGAAAATGATGAACTCATTGAACTAGAAATTGAATTATTATTAGAGGGACAAAAGGAGAAGAAAGGTGAGCTGTAGAAAGAAGGAAAATAGAGTATGAAGAAAATTTAAAGATGGATTGTGTGAAGTTTTTCCCTTAAACCCTCATTTTTTTTGTCCAATATTGATGTACTGAGAATCTTTTTAAGCAGAGGCAAGGTCAAAGCCAATACAATAGGTCACCAAAAAGGAAAAAATTATTTGTAGAGAATTGTGAGAAGTTGTTGTCCACCTAATTTTGGTAAAACCCTCCAAACCCTGAAACATATACTGTATGTTACGAGCTGTGAGTGCAAAAGGACAGCTAGGGTTGTCCAGATGTGGACTAATTCCCTAATGGGCTTCTACTCCACAACACACACTAGCAGGCAAGCTGGCAAACAAACAATCACACACACACATACTATAGTAGCACTTGATATCCCAGCAGTGTGTCCATTCTCTTTTTATCTCTGTCTGTCCATTTTCATTAATAAAAAGCAATAGTGTGGCGTGTGGTGACAGATGAGCAGATTAGCGTGATGTATTACAACAGCCAAATCCTGTGGAAGGATCAAGTATTTTTAAGAAATTAATTTCACAGGATGGACTCAAAATGACTTCGATTTTGAGCATTAATAAACATAGAACAACTTCAGTGACTTGGGAGAGTGCATGCTGTCATTCTGTCTCTTCCTGTTTGTCAGTGTTTTTCTAATTTTCACTCTCTTTAGCTGTTGCCTCGCCTGTCTGCCTCTCTGTTCCCTGATCAAACAGTAGAGAAAATCTCTTGAATGCAGATTGCTTTTCCTCCTTCAGCCGAAATGACTGAATTCATGGACTTTGCCAAGTATTGATTTCAGGCAGAATTCAGCCGAAAAAAAAAGTTATTTTTCTGCACTCATGTATTATTGCAGTTACAGCTCACTAGTGATGGACTAACATTTGCATGAGTTCCCAAGTAAACACACATACAGCGTTGTTTATTGTGCACTCTGACTCACAGATATACAAAGTAAACATGTTTGTGTACTCATTTAGTGTGATAGTAGCATTCATAAAATGTGTGCTACATTAGGCAGCTTCATTTTCTCTCCCAACCCCCCCCCCCCCGCACTTCTTCATCTGGGCAGCTTTGGCAGGAGCTGATCAGTGACTCCATTCATTCCAGGTCAATTTGGGCAGTGTGCTCGATATGGCCGTTTCATTACACACTTCCTTCCTGTCTGTCTCTGCAACTCGGGGGAGAAGACGGCGCGAGGGAGAGGGAGAAAGGAAGGAATGGGAGGAGAGAGACAGAGAGAGAGGAAGGGCTGGATTGAAGGGGGTGTACGGTGGGAGACAAGGCAAAAATAAGTGAGGATAGAGACAAGGGAATAAGAGGAGGAAATGGTCGAAGTGAACATAACGAGTGAGATAGAAAAGGTTCACAGTATGTGGCGAACAGAAGGTGGATAAGTGGAAGGTGAGAGATTAGGAAGATGGAAATCAGGATGACATAAAGGAGTGAGAGACGGTGAAAAGGGTTGAATGACAGGATGTGGCTGATTTAGATAAGAATAATGGAGCCATAAGGTAGGACGTGCAGGGCTTAAGAAAGGGAGTGAGGGACGAAAAATGGACAAGTACTGAAGAATAGAAACTGCAAGTAAAGAATAGAAAGAAAAGAAGAAAGAAAGTGGGTAACTGAGAAGACTATGAATGCAAAAAGGTGGGGACAGGAAGGAAGGAAGGGAAGGCAGGGGATGAATAAACAAGAGAAAGGATGTAAAGGGCAAATGAGGGTAAGAACCAAAAGAAGAGATGAAGAGAAATAAAGGGAGACAAGAAGACCCTGAGGAGCTATGGCTGAGATGATTCATTTCAACTGTCTGTTCACACTTTATAACAAAAGGTTTTATATTAATATTAAAACAAATGTTACCTAGCCACAAGAACAGGACTTGTCATTAATATTTAACAATTAATTATCATGCATTTACAAAATTGTATTACCTGCACTTTTACATCTCCAGTCTGTCTTTCGGACCGTGTTTGCCCAAGGCCACTTCTGTGAGATCCACAGATTAAGATTAACACACTGAAGAATGATTCCAATCACTTTAAATCATTCATTCATTCATTTTCCATAACTGCCGAGGGGGTGCTGACATTGGGCAAGAGGCAGGGTACACCCTGGACAGGTCGCCAGACTATCACAGGGCTGACACATAGAGACAGACAATCTTTCATGGTCACATTCACATCTACAGCCAGTTTAGAGTCACCATTAGAGATGCACCGATCCAGCTTTTTCAGTTTCGATACTGATCCCGATGCTAATCCAATACCATGGTTGACCTAAAAAGCTATATACCTTGGAGTGTTCAGTGTGAAATACCTCCACACAGCAGATTCTCTCCTTCGCTCCATGTTGTTTGCGCTTGCCTAGGTAGGATAATCAACTCTAGCAACATGCGGCACACGTGCTGCTGCTGACGTAGCTCGCGTCGCAATAGATTTAAAGGGAAAGGATAGGCTTGGGTATCGGTTGCATTTTCCGATACCCAATCCATCTATTTTGATGATATCGGGACTGATATTCCATCCAGATATTGGATCTGTGCATCCTTATCACCAAATAACCTACATGTCTTTGGATTGTCGGAGAAAATCTACGCTTACCACTGGCCCATCGTGCCGAGCGCACTTTAAACCAATTTTTCTAAGATCTAGTTACAAGAGAAACTCAAATAAAACTAATCAAATAGCACAAAAACATGATTTTGGATGGCTGCAAGATGCAAATCAGTACTGTCAGCCTTATGCCAAACAATTTTTTAAACCGATTTCACTGTCAGACTAATTTTCAGTGTTGTAATAAAACCATGACAGTTTCACCTCAGTTCAACTCAGTGTGTGCCCCCCAGTCATTTAGTGTGAGGTGGTCATAAAGTCATAAAGTGTCTTACCAAGCTGACCAAATCAAATATGTTCATGCTGAAGCAAACAATGAAGAATAGCTGTGATCTCTCCTACCCCAACAAGAAGCAGCAAACCAGGTAGACAGTAAACATGGAGGGGACTCCGGGGATGCAAGAACATGTACAAGTCTCTATTGTCTTATACACACCAGAAAAACTGGTAGAGTTATGAAATGTTGTGTTTAATTCAGTGTGTATCTGATCCACTAACCAGAACTTACTTTGCTGAGAAACCCTCATTGTTGAAACAGTTTGCCTCTCATTCCCACAGTCTCCTCCCACTAAGATAGTGCAGCTAACCAAAGCAAGAGCTATATAGCTATATAGCAAGAGGCAATAAAATCCAAAATGTCAAGTCTGTATGCAAATGCAGTTAATTTTTAGCTATTATACTGATGCCGAATTGACAATAATACTGTCAACATAAGATGCCTTTTATCTTGTGCTTCTGGTGCTATGTGTTTTTGCGGACACAGAAGGAACTGTTTAAATGTCATATTTCTTAAAGGGAGTTTGGTGTAATATTTTCCACCAGGAGCAGAATGAGAAATAATCTCAGAAGGAATCTAGTTGTGGTCTTGCATATAGTGACCCTGCTAAGTCTTTGCTAAATCTTATAGTGTGTGACTAAAAAACTCACATTGTCTTTATATGTGAGAGGGTGTCAGACTTTAGCTTTTAAAACATCTTTTTAAGTGTAGAAGTAGGTTAAAAAAATGCCTGTATCAGAGGATACATTCAAACACCTCATAGAAACCGACATGGCCACATACACATATGTGTGATGACACCCTTCTGTATCTGAGGTCTGACAGCTCACTCTGTTTATCAGTACAAAGCTCCAGATTCTTATGAAATGATTCTGCCTCCTCACTTCATCTTCCTCCTTTTTCGATCTCTGTCTTTCTCCTGTCAGGTTCTTTTGTGCGAGTGTTTGTCCAAAGGTTAAACTGTAACAGTCATGGTCACTAACAAGCAACAAAGCAAGCAAGAAAGAAACTGTAGGGAACAAAGAAAAAGATTCTCAACTCTGCCCCTGGGTTTAGTGTTTCCTCTGTAATTAGGTCACTTGTCTCACATCAGTACTTAATTGAGCTCGGTGCCGAAGACACACAAAAACATGTGACTCACAAACTGCATCTCCTCTGCTTTTAGACTCCAGCATGCTAGCGTATGAGTGTGTGTGTGTTTGTGTGTTTGTGTGCGAGGAAAGCATTCGATTGCAACAAGGCATGAGACAAAGGAGGTAGAGGAGAGTGAGACGAGATTCAGCATCAACTTTTCCCCTTGGGAATGGTCGCCATGGCTACGGATGCATTTTCAGCTGAACGTGGGACAAACATAAAGAAGACTGAGAGAGATACACAGAGAGACAGGGAGAAAGAGTGAGAGAGAGATAACATGGCGGCACAGAGTTTTTGTCCTGAAGTGAAAAAGTACTTAAGGTAAAAAAGAAGATTAAATTAGAAATTATTGTACATATCAGTGTATCAGTGAAGGTAATTATTCAGGATGCAGTTACAAAAACACTTATGCCATACAGCACTGCAGCTAGGTAACCACAAGATACCTGATCTCCAACACAAAACACGTAAGGCGGCAGGAAAAAGCAGTGACCCAATACGCACTCTATGGACTCTAATGGAAAACAGAGACCAACGAGAACAAACAGCATCAAGAGACTATAACATCTCATCTTACATCCAGACAATCAGACTCCATCTATATTTCAAAAGCTTCGGAAAACTGTGACAATGGGCCGTCATGATCTAAGATTAGTGGAGGGCACCTTTAATGAGGAGGAGGAGGGCACAAAAGGGATCTTGTTTCCATGCTGGCAGGCTAGCCGCAGTATCACCTGAGGGCAATTTGTCCGAATTCTGTAACAAACCTTGAGGAAGAGTAATTTAACTTCTGCATTGAGACCTGTTTTCTTCAATGTCTCATCATCCGAGCAAGATCATTTAAGTGAGTTTGACTGACACTAAATTATTGGTCTTTGTAGTCTCATCTTTTACGACACACAGCATGTCATTGTGGGGACACTGACAAACAACTACAGGCTTTAATAAATAAAATTATCTATTAACTAATCAATAAATCCCAATCCTTCCTTCTGCATGCTCCATAGCGCCAAGACTTTGACATATTTTGCATGTATCAGCACTTTGTCGATGATTTACTCAATGTTTCTGAAAACAGTAAGTGGGCAAAAATTGTGCTCAACACAGGAAGCGACTGTCTCAATTTTTCTCTGCAATAGGTTTGTCAATATTTGCATAAAGTACAGCCAATGTTACTGGTGATGAATTATTTATGGAGACTAAAGGAAAGAGACTTGTAAGGGCTGGTTCTGCTTGACAGTGCTGCCATGGACCCAGCAAAGTGCGTGTGTGTGTGTGTGTGTGTGTGTGTGTGAGATCAGGGGATTGAGTGAGTGTCAGTGAGAGAGCGTGTGAGCAAGAAAGAAAGAGAGAAAGAGAGGGAGAGAGGGAGTGATGCGCTCTGCTGCGCTCACCGGCAAAGTCACTGCTTTCTCAAGGACACTGCGGCTAGGGGGCAAGAAAGAGAGAAGGAATGACACACAGGAAGAGAAAGCAAGAAGGAGGCAGAAAGAAATGAAGACATTCAGTGAAAGAAGGCCGAGTAAGATAAAGAAATAAACAGATAAAATGAGAGTGGAGGAGGCAGCAGATGAGAAAAGTGTGACAAAAGAGCAGGAAATGGAAAGAAGGGGAAGGCTGCTTCTAGGAGAAAATGAAAATATTTCTTGCTGGAAAAACTCAATAAGGTTTACAGTATGTGCAGTAACCAGGAAAAATATTTGGCTTGTTACCCTGAATCTGTTCAAAGTGACATCTTCAGTTTACAGTTATACAGGACACAGAAAAGCAGCAGCTACTGTGTGGTATTTCAGCTTGAAAAAATTATTTTAATGATTAATTTTTTAGCAGAGTTGTTGTCAATTAATGTTTGTAAAGATTTTCTGTGATTCTGAGATTCCTCGTCTGACTAATCCTCTAATCAGCATTACAAACTAAACTGACTTGACACCAACAGGCCACCCCAGACAACACAGAGAGCCCACTGAGCAGCAGCAGACGTGGTATAGTTGTTATGTTGTGCGCACTGAGGAGCAGCGCAGTGGAGCAGCCTCTGCTGCTTGGTTCTTGGTCTCTCACCAGCGATCCACTAAAAACCTCCACAGCAATCAATTATTTACACATAAACACACACATGCAGACCCCAAAACACTCCCACTGAGATGATAGTGGGGAAGGCCGCTGGGTGAATTGCATAAAAGCTACTTTGCATACATAAGTAGGCAGTTTACCAAAGCAGCTAGTGAACCTGGCAACCGCTCGGACCACAGCTCCTGACCAGCTGTGATTAAATGTGTTTCACCTAAAGGCATCCTCAGTGTACGTCTGAGGACAGACCTCAAGATCAATGTGGGGCCAATGTGTTTTTCAGAAGGGAAAAGCAGACATGTACAAAGGTGAGAAAAGAACACCAATAAAGTATGGTGATGTTGAAGCCTCTGACAACTTCTTGCTGTCTTTGGTGGGTATGATGAAGATGCTGGAGGGACCTAACCAATATGAGCTTAAGTGCAACTCACATGTTGACCAGCTCTTAGTAACACACCCCCCAGATACAGACACAGCTTTGTGGAATACTGCTTAATTTATGGTATCCTACAGACTTGCACGGACTTACACCCTGCCTGATCTTGCTTCATGGGTACATCTAAAGTCACCGGCCAAATCAACAGCCAGTTGAGCTCTGATTTGCACCCTGAGAGTGCACTTAATCCTAGAAAACAGGAGCAACACACGTCAAAGGAAAGACCACAACTACCTAATTAGCGCCAACTAAGAGCAGAGAAGAGAGATGACAAATAAGGTTAGGCCTTGTTGTCCATAGTGTTGTCACTTACTCAGCGCTTGCACCCAATTCAAAGCCTTCTCCACTGACCAGAAGGTGAAGTAGATCCCAGAGCACAAACGGTGCTGGCAATGTGCACGGGCCGTATTTAAGATTCATGTGCCCTGAGGAAACCTTGCAACATCTGCAAGGAACAGCATATGTCATGACTTTTCTACATGATGCTGCACAACAGAGCAATCAGAGCATTCAGAAGGTCCAAGTTCCATGTGAGGAGCTGTTTACGGATCATCCTAGTTGTCTAAATGAGGTGATGGTGAGGATCATAAGGTCATCCTCCATAATTGGAAACAATGTATGGAGACATACACTGTCCTGGATGATGGTTCAGAGAAGCATACAGTACGAGGGAATGAGATATAAAGAGAGGCAGAAGATTTCAACTTCTACAAAAATGTAAAATTAGATTTACTTCCTGCGGAAGCTGAAGAAATTCAGCCTGCCAAAAACTGATGGTCCACTTCTACACTGCCATCACTGAGTCCATCCTCACCTCCTCCATCACCATCTGGTACGCTGCTGCCACTGCCAAGGACAAGGGCAGACTGCAGTGCATTATTTACTCTGCGGAGAAGGCAATTGGTCCCTTCACGACCTGAGCACCTTGAAGACCCTGAGGCAGTCAGGAAAGATTGCAGTCGACCTCTTCTACCCCAGAAACAAACTCCTTGACCCACTCCCTTCTGGCAGGAGGCTGCAGTTCATAGCATATTCTTTTTATTCTTATTACTGTGAACCTTTGCACATCGCCCAGAGTATATTTTTGCACATTCCAGCCTAGCTGTTTCACTTTAAACAGTTATGCTGTGCATCTTTTAAATTTTTCCATCCATTATTTGTAAGCACATATCCTTTTCCGGGTCAGAGGGGAACTGGAGTTAATCCCAGCTGTCATTGGGCGAGAGGTGGGGTACACCCTGGACAGGTTGCCACACTATCAGAGGTCTGTCACTCAGAGACAGACAACCATTCACGTTCACATTCACACCTACGGGCAATTTAGTCACCAGTTAAGTGAACCTGCATGTCCTTGGACTGTGGGAGGAAGCCAGAGAACCCACAGCTAACATGAAAAGATGCAAGCTGGCTTGGTGTGAGGCGACAGTGTTAACCATCGGCCATTTTTAAAATCATCGGTATTTTTAAAAATATTTTTATTGTCATTTTTTCTTTGCTTTATTTATGTGTCTTTTCTTTGCAGCAAAAAAAAACAAAGCAAATTCCTTGTATGTGAAAACCTACTTGGCAATGAACTGGATTCCAAAATCAAAGTCGTTGTTATGTGTTGTTTTCTGGCTGATTGGGCTGCTCTGTACACTATGAGCCAAAAATCCTGCAGCAGCCTGGATACAGTACAGATACTGTATACGGAGATATACAGACTGAGAGATAAGAACAGATTCTGTTACTCTTCACTCACCTCCCTCTGTCCTCCAATCTGCCCACTTCTTTTTCAGCGTCTGTCAGCCAGTGTGTCTGTCTGGAGTCACGGCGTCAGAGCAGGCAGGGTTCAGTACCTGAGAAGACAAAAGTTCAGAGGTCAGCAACAGCACTTAAGGATCATGTTCAGCTTGACTTCAGGGACACGCAGACCAGCTGACATCAAAGGCGAAGTAAAAAAATGAGGTGCAAATAAGGATATGCGTGTCTACTTAAATAGTAATGTTAGTATCATGCATTTCCCTGACACAAACAGACAAGTATACGCATGTACACACACTCTCCACTGCTATCTATCTAAGGCAGGAGAGAGCTGAGCAGACACTGAAAGATGAGAGGTTGAAAGACTAAAACCTCCATTAGGCAAGTGCGCGTTTAATCTCTGTGTGATAAGAGTAATTATTTTGCATTGAAGTATGACTGATTCACTTATGCGCACAGCAGACCCTCATTGTTACATTACTTTCTTCTCTCCCTCCTGCAAACCTTACCAGAACGGTAAGAAGAGAGCTTGTGAGGGCAGAGGGGACAAGGCCTGAGGAACTAAGGCTGAGGAAATAGAAAAATGATATTTGAAAAGAAGCATGGATAAAAGAGAAGAGTACAAGAAAAGATCATAGGAAGCGACAGAACACTTGCTGACCAGAAAATTGAGACCCTGTCCCTGCTGAGGAAATGGGCCCTTCTCTCCTCTTTGCGTATGTGTTACTACACAAATACATGCACGCAACATCAAGTTCCACATTTGCTTCCCATGCAAACAGGTTACAGAGAATGAGCCTGAAACATACAGTATTGTATCACAGATTTTTAGTGAATGCTGTAGTTTATTCCTCTAGGACATGTCTGACTTTGACAAAAGCTGCCTATTAGCTTGTCCGCTCAGTTCTCCCAACGTTCCAAAGCTTGTACAATGCACTGCTGACGCTTACACCTTTAAATTGGAACAGGAAAGTTGCTTACTTTAATTTATTGTGATGGAAGTCTAACGTACAACCATACTGCAATAAGCACCATCTTCAAACTACTTTGTATAAACTAATTTACCAGCAGAAAAATGCTTTGTAGGTTTCAGCAGCTTCTTTTCTCATTTAAAACCTCTTCTACCTAACCACTATTGCTTTAGTCATTTAAGACTTCACTGTGAAACAAAGCTACAGTGACACTTAAGAACAAGTTAAGAGCTACTGGCTGCTTTGCAAAGCACTGATGTATCTTTTTTATTCACATTTTCTGAACATTAGTATAATTAGGCTGTGGCTTCTAGTTAGACCACAGTGTTCTCTCTGTTCTATTAGCTCAAACATCTTTAGGCACCATTAACGGACGACCCAGCTGGAGTCATTAAATAATCTTGTTGGGCTTAGTTTGTACTATTGTAAATCAATAAGAACAACCCTGATTGCTGGACTACAGGGAAATATCAAACTACAGCATTTGTTTAGTATTTATGAGTGAAGTCAAGAAATGTTTGCAACAGCTATAATCCCAATAAGCTATATACAGTGTGCAACAATGCATAACACTGTTCACAACACTGAGAATATGTAATCACATGTTCCTTTCTGCGTAGCCAAGCCTGACAGTGATGATCCTGACAAACCTGATACAACAAACACAGTGATGCACCCTCCTACAAATATGACACACAGGCACACAGCCAAGGCAAATCAAAGCAGGACAAATCCACAGTGTTTGCTTTGTGTTGTTTAGGGGAAGTGGTCACACCTTTTATAATAGAGCATAACTGAGGTGGGTGTTGGTCGGTGTGATGGATCTAATGTCATGGTTCTGCAGGACAAACTGGTTCCTAGTTTGCAACTGACTCTAGTTACAACTCTGACACGCCCACACACAAATAAAACTAACAAGTACAGTACGGTACACAAGCACATACAATCAGTGTTCCTGTAGAACTAGAAAACCTTTGTGGTAATGAGCAAACGATAACCTCCGGGGCTGAAAAATGAAGCCAACCCAAAAGTGCCAAAATATGAAGTTCCTCAAATTACTACCTGAGGCTGGTTCAAGACGCAAGCCAATCCCCATAGACCCCAACATGAAAATACCCAACTTTACAGCAGAAATAAACATGTTTACAGCCTTGTACAAAAACAATTTTGGTCTCTGTAGTTAATTACAACAATCATGACAAATGTACAGGGGGTGAATTTTTTTGTAACTCACCCAGTCACATTTTATCAAGACTTAAAGTTCTGCATAATCAAGGGCGTGGACCCTACAAGAGTCAGGCTGTCCCCATAGTCTAAAGCCCCTTTCACACATGCACTGCAAACCTGAACTTGTCTAGACATTGACTCGAGGAGCTGTATGTGACAATGCAAATGTCCTAATCTGCTGGGTTATACATTAAACAGACTTTATCCTGCCAGCTTGTGCCTTAGTACAAAGCCCATGTAATGTCCGATTAAGCCTATGTGAGAATAGAGCAGGTCACTTTCGGGGAATTCACAGTAAGCGACACAAGAGGCTCGTGCGAAACCAGAAGAAAGAGAACATCTGAGGGTGAAGAGAAAGGATTATTTACACAAAGACAGCAATGAAAATATCTCACTGGATAGATGATGAGATTTGGAAACTTCTGTTGGCAAGGGCCATGCCAAAATTGTCAGACAAATTCAAGGAACGGCAAGAGACTCATAATTTATAACCAAAAAACACCATGCAATGTGAGTGCGGTGTAATACACTTCATGTCCTGCCTCCCGCATGCTTTACCAGGGTGCCACCCTTCGCCTAAACCAATTGAAGTATTCCCAGTAGGTGTGAACGCCTGTGACACGGATGATCTTCGGTTGTGTGCTACATGTGTGAAAGCAAAACTCCAGGCAATGTCTGTACCTGATTCTCTGGACACTGTACAAGGTCATGTTAGAAAATGACTTTTAAGTCAGATCCACTCCTCACTCCTCCACAGCTTCACTCTCTCGTACAAATATGGTCACTTTCGACTCAAAAAAACAGGAAGAAGACGCAAAAACCACAAACAACCTTATCAACATCAAATAAACCTTATTTCTTAAAATACTCTTTGTGGTAAACTCTTTCACTTTGTATTTATTCATATGTGTTTGAGTAATGTCTAGGCTGTCACTGACTCATTCCATTTCATCACACCATTTTTTACTTTGAGAGCTCTGGACAGTTGGACAACTGGTGAACAAGATGTGACAAGATGGGGTCAGCATAAAAAAAAAAATCAAGGTATGTGAGAGTTGTCATGTTGATGTTTTTGTATTACTTTTGTCTAAAAAAAACTGCAGGTGGTGTTTGAAAGCTTGTATGTCATACAATAAAAAGAGCAAACCATTCGGTACCTTGTGTCTTATACAGAGTATCAAACTATGTCTGCTACAGTGTGCAAATATAAGACACAAGAAGTTAAACAGGAAACATACTGTAGCTTGTGTTTTCCGTGAGTGCAGATCCACTATCAAAAAACGTACAATGTGTCTTAGTAATTACAGTCTGATACTATCAAATATTACAAACTCTGCATCATATTGAAAATGGGGCTGTCATATGAGTCAGATCACAAACAAAATTGTTGTATAAAGCACACTGTACTGAGGGATGTTAATATAACATCTAAAGATGATCTCTATCTGGCCATTTTTCACAGAAAATCAGGCAGATGTGTTAGGCAGGGCTAAAGTATGGCATGCAGATTAGGCTTGAAACTCATTTTTCACACCTCCAACAGGCGTGGTGAATCGGTTAAAGATGGAGAATATTTAAAAGAAACCCTCTCATACCACAGATTTGTATTTCTTCCCTCTGTAGCAAAGCACTTGAGAGAGAGGGGTTAATGGAGACATACTGTCAGATAACGGTCTCCAGTGACTGACACGTGTTCTCAGTGGAGTGCTCGTGAGAAGGAAAAATAAACCTTCAGCCGACAGCATTATCTAATTTGCCGATCCTTCACGTCTCATTTGTAAACCATTACCGATAGTGAGAAATAAGAAGCTAGGTGTCAAACTGAGAAGCAATGGTGCAATGGAGCATAAACAAAGACATAATTTTATGCTGCAGTAGGTGGTAGTAAGAACCTGGCTCAGAGCATAAAACACAACCTGTAAGGAATTGAGCCTGTTAGTGACAGATTGCCGGTGTCATGATTGTCACTTTTTAATCAGAGAAGCTGGGGGAAATGTAACCCAAAACACACACTTGTGAACACACAAAAGTACACACCAACATGGAAATTTACACAAAAACCCACTGGGATTACGCAGGCTTACATTACATCATTAAACACACAATCTGATGGGTTTGTTTTCTTGTCCATACATGGACTAAGGACATGCATTCTAGTCCACATGCTGCCCCAGCTTGTTGAATAAAACAGGGCAGAGCACTCTCTATCTACCTCCTTGAATAACGCTAAGCGCTCTCCAGCTCTATGAGACTGTTCATCTCCACACACAAGAATAAGGAACATTCTCACCTACAGCACCTGTATTCATGGGATACATTTCACAACCTTTCAACCTTCGTATCATCAGTGCGGGTTCTTGTGAGCGCAGGTGCCTTCGCAGCACCTTCATCTCTGGTGAATCACTCAGAGACTTCCTGATCAAAGGGCTGTTTAATCAGCTTGAGCCCTCACAGTGTAATGTGTGGTGAATGATGATGTAGCCATTAGCCAGACAAGTAGTAGGGGACTACAGCCAATAATAATAAACTTAATGAAGTGTGAACACAAAACAGAGGTGGCTGTTTAAAGCAAATGGCAACTTTTAAATGACTGAACATTTTCGAAACTATAAAAACTGCCCAAAACGTTATGGCCCATACTGTAACATCACTGCCACTGCCAGCTCTGCAAAAAAGGACATTTAAAGGGACAGTTCACCCCAAAATTAAAAACACATATTCTTCCTCTTAACTGTATATGCTTTTTATCAGTCTAGATTGTTTTGATGTGAGTTGCTGAGTGTTGGAGATATCAGCCGTAGAGACGTCTGCCTTCTCTCGAATATAATAGAACTAGATGGCACTGAGCTTGTGGGGCTTAAAGCACCAAAGCAATACATTTGAAAAAGTCAATGTCTTTTTCCAGAAATCATGATTCGGTTACTGAAGATAATACACAGCAGCTTCATGGAGGAACTATTTTTTTTCTACCAAACTACACCTGCCAACTGTATCACTGTGCAGAAGGAGGCATGCATCTACTGCTAGCTCACCCAGCAACTCTTAGCTAGCTAATGCTACAACTCAGCCAAGGAGGACAAAATTAGTATTTACATCTTGCACTGACATGAGCACAAGCCTCTTGTCTAGGAGTAGATGCCACTTCCGTCTGCACGATGATATGGTGGGTGGGTGTAGTTTGGTAAAAAGAACATGAAACTGCTCACAACAGGGTCTGTGGGTTATCTTGAGTAACTGGGTCATGACATCGCTGTTGTTGTCAACAGTGTGTTTTTGCAGCTTTCGAGCAGCACAAGCTGAGTGTCATCTAGTTCCATAATATTCAAGAGAAGGCAGACATCTCTACAGCTGATATCTCTAACACTCGGCAACTCACACCAAAATAATCTAGACTGATAAACAGCACTACACCCTTTTAACACCCTTTAAAATACACATTGCCATAGGAAAAACACAAAAGTTATTTGTACTGTCATTCTCGTCCAATGCTACCATTTTTTGCTTCAGTTCTTTGTTCTGAAAAAATGTATTCTCTCATTCATAATTACAACTGAAGCTGTAACACTGTCAACGACTCCCCTGGTTTCCTGTGCTATCTCACTACAGAGTGTTGGTTATCTGGTTGTCATCTGCTGTTATTTTAAAATACGATAACGTGACTTCACTCTGTGTTGTCTCTAACCATCATTGCATTATGTTTGGCACTGTGCTCCAGGCCTCATTATTATCATGAAGCTAATCACAAAAATCTACTATGTCATAATTTCTTAATAAGGTTCAATCAGATTATTTTATTAATACTGCAGTCGAGTGAAAATGTGGTCATTTAGATTTTCTTCAGCTCTGAGCCTAAGAGAGATTGACGTGTCATGGGAAGCACATTAGTTGATCTCACTGTGGAACACCAGAGAGCGTTCATAAAAATATAATAGACCATTCCGTTTAATTCTAAATTAGTTTTGCTATTCAATTTACGAAATAAAATTAAAATGACAATCCCTTTTTAATATTCATACACTCTAATAGTAATTATGATGTGAGAGAGTATCCCTAACCTCGTTCTCAATTTAAAAATATTACATGTAATCCTAATCCAGATAATCTCCGTTATAAATCATTTTCATTACAGTGATGCTCCTGCACGCACGCTTACGATTTGTACGCGTTTAAAAAAAAAAACAATTTTCTGAATTAATTCACTTTAAAGACCTGGATATATGTACGAGATAGAGTCTGTGCATTTCCTAGCTCAAGGTGCAGGTAACCAGAGAAAAAGTCAAAGATACAAAACACACACAAGCGTACAACCACAGAAAGCTTGAAAACAGAGAACCACTTGCCTAAGAGGAACAAAGACCTCTCTTAACCCACAAATGCACACCTTTGCACTAGTGCACACACACACACAGCATGCATGGTACACACACACAAACAGCAGAGGAAGCCCTGGAATTGGTTCTCTGTTTCTATATTACCTATACGTGGCAGGCTGGCCCATAGATCTCCCCTAACTTAGCCTTGGCTTTGGAATTCCAGTCAGGAAACAACTAAAGGGTGAAGGGTGAGATGGGTTGCGGCTGAAAGGAGTGTGGGTGGGGGGGGGGGGGGTAGGTGTGAAGACAAAAGGACCTGGTTTGTTTACAGAACATATCGATAAAATCCATGTTTGCATCCCTTCAAAAGCGACAGCGAAGTACAGATTGCAGCAGTGAATTAAGATGCTGATACACGTGAAAGAAGCAGAGCGTGAGGCTGAGAGAAGGAACGTGGGAGGGTGTGGAGACGGAGGGAGAGGTGACAGGGAGTTTCCGTGCTCAGCCTGTTGTTCTTCATTCTTGTGTGTGGCCTCCTTCCACTCAACAATAAAAGCAATTTAAGATACAGATGCAGCCATTGCAGAGTAATTTGCAGCTGACTGCATTTCTTTATTCCAAGGAGCAAGTGCTCAGGGAAATCAAATAGCCTTCTCTTGTAAAAGGAATGATCTAGTGACCAGTTCAACTTTTGACTCTGAGAAAAAAACACTCATCTGTTCTACTACACATAAATAATGAATAGGTTTAACATGACAAGGCCATACTGCGGGTTTGATTGAAGAAATAGAGAATTTCTATGAATGCTCCTGCTGTTAACACATACACACCCAAACAACACACTCTGCTTTTATATTGGTTTTGAAATAAAAGCCTTAAATTCTCTGAAGGCCCAAAGCCCAATTAGAAAAAGAACGATTTCAATTTAGAGAGCAAGACAGTGTAGTGCTTTTTCAGCATTGTATTTTTCCACTATCGATCAAAGGGTTCCTCTCCCCTTTGTTCTACAAAAAGAAGTGAAAACCCAGATGCCATCTGTACTAAGTGAAACTGTGGTACAGCAACTTTTCTGTTAGCTTTTCTAAAATGTTCCTTGAGGTACACGGACAGCCGTATCAATTCTGTTATTCAGTTTATTCAAGCAAAGCTGGTGAGACACCGAGCAAGTGCTGTAATAACAGCTGAACGCAATAAGTACACACACTTTTCTGAACTACACACCCATTCACACACTCACACACACAGAGCAAGCCGCAGCCATTGGATGTGATCTGGCGTCGACAAAGACACCTCTGTTTCAAACATTAATAGAGACCCCCTCTATGTTATCCATACAGCTCCAGCAATTGGTGCTGGTTTGCGGGCACCCTTGTGTGTCTAGGCGTAGGTCCCTAAAATCACATTCAGTGCTTGTTTAACACTAATCCATTCTGCAGCAGAACACACACACATGCACACTCACACATAGGACTCTATAGACAGTACAAAGTGCCTCTGACACTACTGCAGCGGAGAAGGTGTAACTTAGACATCCTGTGTGGAAACGCCAATAAACACTGACGCACCAAGGAAGAACATAAAGAACACTGTCATATTATGGTGTTATAGTCATAACTCTCCTGTGGCTGACAGCATGCTGTGAAATACGGAAAGAATATGATATCACTATTTTTCCAAGTTGTAACGATGTATGACAGGATGTTGTGAATCAGTGTAAATTAAAGAGAAGGCTTGCATGAGTATTTTATGAGGCGTGTATTTCCTGGGGTTCCTCTATTTAAGTATAGTGTTTTATCAAGAGCTGAAACAAGTAATGGATTAATAGATTACTTAATATTTTGATAATCTTTTAAATGTTCCAGTAATTTTTTCTAGCATAAATGCCGAACATATGTGAAAACAAACTGAGTATCCAAACAAGGAATTTAAAGTCAGCACCTTTGGCTTTAGAAAATTCGGAATGGCATATTCCATCTTTTTTTTTTTTTTTTTAAATTAAACGATTCATCAAGAAAATAGAGATGTTACGATACAATTTTTTTCCTTCTGATTCTGATATTTGAACTTGTGTATTCTGTGTACTAGCCCTGTATGGATGTGAAATGATTACTTTCACTGTATGGCATGGCTCAAGTTCAACCCCAAACTGGTGGGAATTTCCAATGTAAATTATTGCAAAATTGCAGACATTTTGCACTTTGCTAACATTACACTATTATCGGAAATCAATTCTTCTTCACCACTATAAAACAGTAGTTGGCAGTGCGTTTGTGTAGGCTACTGTTTTAGGGATTGAATTTCAGGAAAACTGCCATTTTATGCAGGTATGAAACTACTTTAAGTTTATTAATAAATAATGTGGTATCAGATTAGTGCATAGAGTCGCATACTCGCTGATACACAATCCAGCATTTGAGGCAGTATCAGAGGCATTTCCGATACTGATATTAGTATCGAAGCAACTCTACAAGAAAATAACACGTGGATGAATCAATAATGAGAGCACAGGAAACAGGTACATATCAGAAAACAGAGGCCCTGTGTGATAGATACATAGCAACAAAGAACACAAGAGTGTAATTAAACTCTCAAGACACAGACACAAGACCTTCCCAAAACTGGGAGTTCTTCTCTGAAGGCCAAATATGAACATATGTCTGTCTTTTAGTGAAACATTGGGCTTACATGGTCTATTTGATGTCACAGCTACTCTGCGCCTGCTTTGTATCTCCCCTGTGAAGTGTTTCATTTCATTCAATTAGCCGTGCCAGTGTATGCAACCAATGGATGCAATTCACAGCCTTTTTCAAGGTTTATAGACCGTGCTGCAGCGGGTAAACGCTGTGCTCACCCAGATCTATCATAACAGCCTGACAACTGACAGAGCGCTCAAACAGAACGTGAAAACGGCAGACAGACAGGAAGGGGAGTGAGGAAGAGAAGTCTTGACTTCTTGTGTTTCTCACACCCACTCTGGTATCAACACACACACGAGCACACACGCACCAAATGAGAGTGACTAAGTCTCGCCCTAGGCTTCATACAGTCGCTCTTAACAAATTCAAGCCTTGCCCAATCATTTCCCTTCTCTCTGGGTTGCCATAGCTACAGCCTGCCTCCTTGTCTGTACTTTGGGAAGGGTGAGACTTTACCACTGTGTGTTTGTGTGCGTGTGTGAGCATGTGTGTGTGTGTGTGTGTGTGTGTGTGTGTGTGAGCTGTGTGGTAACCCCACCAGATGGGGGTCTTAACACTTCCTATCTGTCAACCTTACATTCACACTCCTGCTGGAAGCTGCGAGTTAGCAGAGAGGTGAGCCGCGCTGAGAGAAGGGAGAAAGTGTTGGATGTGATTGCTTGTGACCCCACACGTGTCCTCCCATTCAGTACTGACACCATGTCTAAAGAGCAACAACATGGCTTTTCTTGTAGGGAGTACTGACTGTGCTTTCTTTTTTATTAACTCTCAAATAAATCTGGCAAAAAATGTGACTGAAATCAGGAACAATTTTATTAAAGAATAAATAAACAAGATTATTTATTTGACCAGAAATTTGCTGCCAGCTTTCAATGTGCATTCTGTTTGCACCAGTAAGTCATAACTTCCGAGTTCCCAGTCAGACATTTAAACTCTCATGCCCCCTGAACTCAGTTTCCGACTCGGAAAGCTGGAGGAACCTCACTAACCCTGACCTCAAAATCCAATTTGGCTGCTCGGCGCATCAACAGTTGTGAAAACTGTAGTAATATTCTCTTCATTAGCACCTCTGTCATATTTGTGTCTCATTAGACAGATGTACACACAGTCCTGTCCAACTTCTGTCTGTGGACATGTTGCTACAGCATCTGTATGGCTAACAACATCTTGGTTTTCCAACTTTAATTGGAGTGTGACACCAATTCCGGCTCCAACTTCCAACTCTAGAGCTGAACAGAATGCAGCACTTTGATGCTATAAACACATTTCAATGACAAAAAAGTATTGAGTTTTGGCGCCAACACTTAGGTACTAACTTCTTAAATGTTAGGATTTGCTGCTTTTCTCTGCTTTATATGCTTAGAAGCCAAACATCTTTAGGTTTTAGACTGTTAATTGGACAAACAAACATTTTAAAGACCTCACCACGAGCTCTGGAAAATTGTGATGAGCATTTTTACTATATTTTCTAAAACTTTACCCCACTCCTAATAATGTCTAATATTTATTCTCTTTTTGATGAGGATGGTATCATGTATAGTATTGACATAAAAGCCTCTATCTCTTGGAGTGTGTGTTTGTTATGCATTGATAATTTATGATAAGACAATATGATAATCCCCCGCGATACAGTGATTCAGTGTTTACCAAACAAACACTGTCAATCTGGAGAGAGAAATGATGCAAAGATTTTTTAGAAGAAATCATTATGCCACTAAAATACAGGAACAGAGTACAGCATGGTTTGTGAAGATATCACGAGTCAGTGGAGATGGTGAGAAATGAGTGTCTGTGTATATATATGTGTGTGTGTGTGTGTGAGAAAGAGAGAGAGAGAGAGAACATGTAACAGCACCCCAAGAGATCTCCTACTTCTGTAAACAGGACAGAGAAGGCAGGACTGACGTGTGAGAGATGGAACTGTCTGTGTGTGTATGTGTGCCCGCGCACGCTCAAGGTCCATGTGTGTCCTCAGAAGTGTGCTTCTCAACGCACTACACCAGATGTCACCTTGCAAGCATGCCACACAGGTATACATGCGTGTGTTTGTTTGCTATCAGGTAGATGACAAGAATGATATAAACACTTGAGGATCAACATATCACTAAAACTCCCACCATCTGCCCGCCAGCAGACAAATATAAACACAGTCTTCTCTTACTCTGCGATTTCTTTATCTCCCTGCATCGCTCCACTTTTCTCTCTGTTCTCGCTCTCTGCAGTCCTGCCATCCATCATCATTAGGAGGCGAATAGATGACCTGTCTACACCTGCAACCACTCTCTGTCCCTTTACTCTCTGGAGAGAGAGGAGAGGAGAGGAGAGGAGAGGAGAGGAGAGGAGAGGAGAGGAGAGGAGAGGAGAGGAGAGGAGAGTGGTTGGGAAAGGGTAAGGTTTTGGCCATTTAAGAAACGCTGAGGTTCAGTAAAAGGAAAAAGATGCAGATACAATGAATAAAGTTGCGTTGTCTATTAATTCTACTTCTTTAAATCAAACAGTATTTATATTAGGCTTGGGCAGCATCTAGTTTTTCAAACCTTCCTGACATTTCACTGGGGTGCAGCATATGACGCAAATCACCATATACCCTTCAACAGGAGACTTTTAATGGTGACTAGCCCTGAGAGCTAACACTTCAGATTCAGCTAACAATAGCTGGCCTTGGCCCTGAAGCACCAAGTTTGCTTCGTTTCACAAGCTTTCTTTTCTTTACTTAAATCTGGACCCTGTGGTTGGATCAGTTGGGAACCAATGCACCTCAATATATTGCCCCAATACAGCTTTTTCCATATCAGTTAATTGAAAGAAGGACATTTGTATTTTTGATGGCATCGATAACCACACCATCGGGATTTCTAAATACCCTGCCATAATGCTCTGATTTGGCTCAAGCCTAATTTACATGCCGCATATGTAAAGATCATACCATCTCCCCTCTGTGAATTAGAAATGATAATAATCAGTAAGGCAGTATAGCGATATATTCGTATTCTCCTGTGATAAATAATAGGTCATATCTAAACAGGTCTGATCGTATACAGAACTATGGAAGTACCCTCTATTCTTCTTTCTTGCAATTTCACACTTTGCACTGATTAAACAGATTTGTTCGCTCTCTCAGAGGTGTCTCGTGTATTTACATTGAAATGCTAATCCTGACACATTGCTCTTTCTCTTGTTGTGCTAACGATGCTTTGCATAGCCACACTACTCTTACGACAACACCAAATAAAGTCAAGTCTCAAGAGTATAATTAAAACCCTGACTCAGAGATCTAAAAACAGTATCTACAAACCTGTCATCAATTTATTTATGATTTGCTTTTGTTTACGTGCATGACCCTCTGCGATTAGGCTCAACTTATAACGGTAACACTGCCATCAAGCCAGTATCTTGATGAACCTTTACAATCCTAGAGGAGGATCAACGACAATAGAGACAAACGCAGAAAAGGGGGGAAGAAGCACAGGATGGTACGAGAGGAAAGGATGGGAACGGCTAAGATGGAGGAGGAGAGCGGCGGAAGGAAGTATGCGGATGAGGGGAGGACGAGCAGAGGACAAAGTATTGTCTCCTGTTAATATGTAAAAATAACTCTGCTGCTGCCTGGTGGAGGAGCTAACTGGGTCAGAGAATTCCCACAGAGAGAGGGAGAGAGGGAGGGATCACATTGATTCAGTCTGTGGTATCAGTGTGAAGCAGAAGTCAGGCTCTCTCTTCACCTTCGGCTGCTGAGGCTGAGAGGCATCTCTGTGCACATCCATTCAAGATATTTGTTCTCCATCCATCCATCCATCCATCTCTCTAATAGTCTGCCCCCCTCCAACACATACCTTTTCATCTCCCTCTTTCCTTTGTCTCTAGTTGCTTTGTTTACACCCTCATGTTCTATGGGGGACGGAAAATGACACAAGTATAAATAAAAAAATAAAATCCAGGAATAAATAACTTATTAACTAACTTCCTAAATAAATACATAAATAAATGCTGAAATAAATATGTAAATAATTTAATAAATGCATGAATAAATAAATAAGTAAATGCAGAGGTTAGGACCTTCTACCTCATTAACACAGGGACAGAAATAGATAAATAAATAAATGCAGTTGTACAAAAATGCAGAAATAAATCTAATTTTTATTTATTATTATTTTTTATATTATTATTATTATTGTTATTATTTACTGCCCTGTTTAATTACCAACTTTTATTTATGTATTTATTTCCAGATTTGTTTAAACTTTTTTAATCATTTATTCTTTTAATTATTTATTCTGAATTTCAGCATTAATTTATTCCTTAGTGTATTTATTTTCCACATTTATTCATACATTTATTTATTTACGTATTAATTTAAAATTTCTGTCGTTGTTTTTGTATTTACTTGTTTTCATATTTATTTTTTATTCCTGTATTTACCCATAAATGTTTTCATTTATGTCATAATTTATTAATATATTCCAATATATATATATTTCTACATTTTTCATCCTCCATACATCTCTTCCTCTCTCCACTAATAAACAAAGCCTTGACTTTGACACATACATTTGCTAGCCTCTCTCCCATTCTGCTTCCTAGTTCTTCTCTGGCAATTAACCTGGGGTCTTTTGTTGTCGCTTTTCTGCCTCCATAAATACACATTTCTAACACACCCCTCTAAATCAGTAAACAAAATTTAATGTGTAAAACACTGCCAGTTAATCTATTCATAATACAGCATTTAATTACCCAGCAGTTAAGCAATGTGTGACACAACTTGAACTGATGATAATGACGGTAAAAGTGACTGATAACCTTACAGGAATATGAAGCACCCGAGTCATTATATTTCGGTCTGTATTATTATCAGTGGCGCAAAATCAGTCCCCGATTAATGTGATATTACGCTCTTAAAACATTAGTTAATTTACTGGGCCTTCAAAGCCATTGTTTAATTTGATTTTAAGTTGGTTAATTTACAAACTAATTCACAGTGATATCGATGTCAAGTTACTCAATTATTTTATCCGAGGTTTTTGGTCACACACGTTCCATGTCTTAGATTTTTTGCAAGGTCTTTCTTTTCTTAAGTCTTATTATTTATGCATTATCTCTCCATTCATATTTTTTTGTTGACTGTTCAGCATCTCTTCTATTTCAGTCATAACTTTGTCCCATTCCCATCCATCAAATGTGTGCCACGTCTATTGAAGCCTGTGCACCTATCTATTATGGCACAGCATAATTATGTGGTGCACCTGGAAACAGTTTAGCGAAATGAGAGCATAACTCCACCTTTAAACTTTCCCTAAAACTTATTTTCTTTTTATCCACTCTATCTGCTCAGCTGTTTGTGCAGCAGATCTGAGGATTAAAGATTATTTGTTTACATAACCACACAAAACCAACCGTTTTCAAATGATTTTCAATATTAAAGCTATTTTCAGATGGACTCTAAATTAAAAGACGCTGTGAGGCTTTTTCACAGTGTCTCTCTCACAGTTTTTAATCTATGAAATGTAATCCCATGCAACAAATATTTCATGGTCTGCTGTGTTTCCTGGGTTTTTACCGTTGCCCCAGCCAACACCGCAGCTATAAGAGTAACCCATAAACCATACAATGTGCATTGGTCAGCAGTTCTCGGCAGTAATTAAAATCTTTATTGATGAAGAATGCAGTAAGCATACTAACTATTTTGCAGACTATTCATCAGGCTACTGTACGTACTACACGACCTCTGTGTGTGTAGCGAGAGCCATACATCTAGAAGACAAATGAATAGGAGCGCTCTTACACTGGGGGAAGTCACACCTGTGTATTCTCTCTTGAACTCAAATAGTCAAAACGTGCAATTTTTCTGACAATATAAAGCGATAATGTGAAAAATGAGTATGGAAATGAGGTAAAGGTCAATCCACTGCTGAATAATCAATCTCACCTTTACCTCTTTGTTCCCTTTACCTGCCATGTTTCTGCTAATTCATAATCTTTCTTGTTAACTGTATGCAGATTACCCTATCTCCACTAAATCCATACATGACAGTGCCTGGATAGATATTTAAAATGAATCTAGAGCTTAAAATGATTAAGAACTGGAGGCCTCAATGGATTAACCTGCAGGGTTGGTCTGAAATGGGCAGGGCTGCTTCTTGGCTGGCTGACGGGGCAACAGAAATAGCTTGAGCTGACTACAGCATATGTAATGCACTGCAGCAGTCCTGAAGGGTTCCATGTTTTTGCATCCAAACCACCTGCTGTATTTGTGTTTGCGCAAAAGAAAGCTTCATGTGTTTGTGAACTGGAGTGTACATGCCACGGTGACGAGGGTGGCGCAGGGCTTTGGCGTATTTATGGAAGAAAAGAAGAGAAATACTTATGGGTTAAATAACTCCCACAAATCTTAATGGTGCAGTGGTACTCTGCAGTCTTTTAAACCGTGGGCCCAGGGACAGTCTGTCCTCATGAACATAAAATACAATATTATCCTTGTCAGAAGGAGGCCTTTAGTTGAAGAAACACTGCACTATAGTATTGCTACAGTAGATCTTTGACAGTAAATAACATCTCAGACGTCACTGGGAGAAAGCACTATGTAGCTTGGCTTCTGTAAGCCATCTATGGGTTTTTGTGTGTAAGTGGAAAATTGAAAAATTGGTGGAATGTGTTTCAGCTGTGAGATGTGTAGACCTTAAAAGCTTTAGGTTGTTGTGAGCTTAAACTAAGGAATGTGTTTGCAATATCACCCTCAGCCACTGCAGATACAAACGAATCAAAAACTTGTTATTCAAGCACTATCTGTAGTCGTTACTCTTTAATTGTTATTCCTTAAAATGTCAATATTCCAGACTGCATCATTTTTTATAGCTGCTGTTTTTGAAGTAAAAGTATTCACAGTCAGTAGTTAATGCGTCTGAATTCTGTCAGCACTGCTCAATGTTCTACTTTTTGACTGACAAATATGCCATATGCAAAAACACTAAACTATGCAGAAGCTTCTTTTTTAACTACTGGGACAATAAAAGTCTCTTTGTTGCAGTTTTGCAATTGAATATATGGTCATAAGAATGTGTTCATGATAATTCTGTATAACTTTACTGCAACCACAGCCTCTAACTGCAAGCTGTACCCCACAAGTACGGGACATGTGTTTGTCCATGTGTCTCTGCAGTTTTTCCTTTTATTTCAACAACTGCCTAACTACTAGTGGCGGGTTTGAATCAACAACAGTTAGCTGCTACTGTATGTTTCTGACAGAAAACAATGCTGCGTATTGTTTATAATCCACTGACTGAAAAGAAGTTTAAAGTCCATAAGCATTAAAACAATAAAGCCATTTTATGACTGACCGAGAGGTTAAACCTGAAGTCTGCCTTCTTAACTGAGACTCTGCTATTTAAAAAAACATTTTGCTCAGAAAATCCAACGCACTTTACTGAACCAACAACTCTGACATATATACAGACCTGTGTGTGTGCATTTACCTGAAACAACTTTGCAAATAGACACAGTTTGGTGTACAGCCTACACATAATCCACAGATAAAGTCTGAAGTCTGACTGGGACTACACAGAGTGAGAAAATGTAATTCTGTCCTCTGTGATAACAGGCCCGTTCATTCAGCAGTGCTGAAATGACCACATGGTTTGAAATTAGCCTTACCTTTACACAGGAGGCAGTATGGTTAACACTTTATGAGAAAGGGAAACAGGAAGTTCCTATTTAGCATGGATGTATGGTAATAGAGATGTTTGTGTACATTGTGGAGAACAATGCACACAGTGTTCTTTTTTAAACGAACAACAAACACACTGCTACATCTATGTATTAAGAATAAGTGGGGCAGACCGGAGATGGTAGTAACCTGGGAAAACTGTAACACTTTCAATTTCTCCAACCAGAAACAAGCTACAAATCACCTAACTCTGCACATGCTCAATGTACTCCTTATTTATCCTGTGAGTACGAAACAGACAAGTTTTTAAGGAAAATTAAATTAAATTAAATTATTTGGAGGTAAGAAAGTAATTTTTTACTTTATTTTTGTAGTAGCATTCCCTGCTTTGTAGTTTAATTAATCAAACCTTAAACACATTTATTGTGTGACTCTGTAGATACCTTTCATGCAAGCTGTTAGTGCTAATGTTTTCGCTGCTAGCTGTAAGGTAACCTGGTTTGTAGCAAGAATAGTCTGGGTTAGCTGTAACAACATGTGTAAAAATGCAACAAACTACCTCATGCAAAGTTGTCAGTGCAGACGAGAACAAACACACATAGACAAGAAGCAAAGGCAAGAGAGCAAGACAAGTGCAAACACACATAAACAGACAAACCGACACAGACACACCAGTTATGTTAAGAAGTCATTTCCATGTTGACTAAAAAGCTTCCGATGTCTTGAGTTTTTGTCATAACCATTATTTCATTATGTTACATTTCATCCCAGGCTGTGTTACAACTAACTCAGATTATGGGGTGGATTGTAACATTTCATACCTTGTGTTTAAGACTAAACCTTTAACACCATTTAACGACAGACACATGTGACTGGGGAAGGATATCATTGAGATTTTATAGATACTACTACTCTTATCAACACTTCTTCTTGATTTGGTACTTAATTGATGCTCTTCTCAATTCTTTTACATTTCTAAATGATTATTTTTTAGAAAATATATTGATTTTAAAAAAAAGAATAAATTCAGAACAAGATTACTGAATATTTTTAATATATTAGTCACTATAAGTCATTCCTCCTGTCCTCTCTCCTGCTCCCTCTCTGCTGATGTGATCCACTGCATGCAAGTAACATGAGATGTTTGTGTCAGCCAGCAGCTTAGTTTAAAAGAATCTGCCTAATTTTAAGATAAGCCGCAAACTAAGCTTAACAGTTGGACAACATACAAACAGCTGTCATTTTGGCCTGTGCTTTTCTTAAAGTGACTGCGGATGAGAGGCTGTGAAGTATCTCTGCATGTTTACATATTCATGCTTGCCGAACACAGGCGTTGATTAAGTGTTGGCTTTTTACTCGCAAAGGTTAAACTGCACTTACAGTAAGGAGCGTAGATGCCGTCAACTCGAGTCATTTTCCTGTTATCCTCACTTTGTTTCCATCGCGGCCTCTTTGCTGTTCACTGACTTTATTACTTTATTGTTGTGTGGGTAAGTGTGTGACTGTGGAGAAGGTCAGCCCCCGTACAGAGCACAGGTGAGAGGTTGCAGGATGGTAATTAATTCAAATGTTTTAAGGCACCAATAAAAGAACCGATAACGTCAGAGCTAATCAATATGGTCTTAGATAATTTAGCCCTGGGGCTCATTTAATACTGGTTTCAGTACAAACAGCCAGCCGCCGTGTAACTGCAATATTTAGAAGAAAATATGGTAACAGAAATGACATAAACATGGCTATCCTGAAAAATAAAGCTAGTACAGTAACAAGCATGCAGGCACAAAACCATTATGAAGGCTTCACTCAAAGGCTACAGCACATCTGGCAGGGGACCACCAATATTATGCCAGTGCAGACATTTGAACTGCCAAATATCAACACAAAACACACAGCACAGTTGGCTAAAGGTAGTATCACTAATTAATAGGGGTGCAAGAAAAAAGGTCAGTAATCAGTGCTGCTGTGATCAAATTACCATGAATGATGCAGAGTGATGATAATAATTTATCACCATCAATAATTAACGATATAAGGACACAAAATATCGAATCAGTCTTCCTTCTTTGTGAGTAAACTGATTGTTTACTGTTGAGAAACAAGCAGCCTCCTCTGCAAAAGATTAGACATGGAAATAGGATGCATATGAGTGAAGACACATACTGATCTGATGCCAAATAGTGCGCCCACAGGTGAGCTCTGCTCCGCACAGAGGAGGACCCGCCCCCCTCTGTTCCCCTGTGCCACCCCTGAGTGCTGCTTTCCCTATCCATCCCTCTTTAATTATCACATCGTGCTACACTGCACATCTGTCCCGAAAATGCTTAACCGTAATTCGCCAAATCAACATCTTTGTCCAGGAAAACAGCTGCAGGAAAAAACACCCCCGCTAAGACACACCGAACACGCCTGCAAATCCAACGTGCCTGCGCTGATCTCTCTTCCATGCACCTTTAATTTCATTTAGAAATCTAATTTGGGACGATAATAACTCGCCTCTCAAGTTTGCTGGTTGTTTGGGTCGGTCCATTACGGTCAGCAGTAACGCGCCGTGCTTTTTGGCATCCTGAAACAGACATGTCCCGAAGGGGATGTTTCCCTCAGTCTGATGGGCGCGCAGCTCTGCCTGTGAGGGGAAGTTGTTCAGACAACCCATTTCCACACTTGATGTTTAGCTTGTTTTCCCCCTGACGTGCCTTGATAGTGGTTTGGTGCTTCTGTCTTTGCAGTCTACATCTTCTCGTCATCATTAAGCGACCCACAGTATCGCAGATAACGGTGCGTTGCAGCGGTGATAAAAACCTGGCATGGATTCCCAATTAACTGCAGCCTCCACCTGCATCAGCATCGTATTTCACTTAATTATGCAAACCAACTCGGGAGTTTCTTTCTCCTTTCCTCTTGCTTCCCCCTAACACAAAACACTGCATACATAGCCACAGAGTTTTCCTCCTCGAGCAGCTCCTAGTCCCACCTTAATCCATTGTTCTCCCCAAATCTACGCTCCATTAAATGCAATCAAATCATCACTTCATTCAAAGCAGCTCTTACATCCCAAGTAGCAACTGACAAAAAACAAACATAAAAAAGCCCCAGATTATGTTCTCTGTCCCTTGCCAAGGCTGCAGATTAAAAAAAAGAAACCAAAATTTGCAATCAAAAGCTTTTATTAAACCTTTAGCTATTTTGTGGTCTTGTTAATCCAGCTGCTCAGCTGCCAAGCTGCAGACCACTGTGGACCACTGTTCAAAACCAACACACACACACACAACCGGCTGTGTTATAGCGAGTCATTGCTGTTTTTCCAGTGGCTTTTTAGGCACCCAACGTGGGTATTTTTTGGCAACCTGTCAGTTGTTTTTTGACAGACATGGCCTCTTTTCCTGCTGAGATTATGCCCCCCAAACTGGGTACTTTAAGCCATCACATGATCTTTTCCTAACCATAACCAATTGGTTTTTGTGCCTTAACCTAACCACAAGTATGTTTCAACAACAACATGCAAATGTCAGGAATCTATAGTTTACAGAGTCTGCATGTAAAAGCATCTTTGGGCAAGATACTGAACCCCAAACTGCTCCTGATGGCTGCTTCACTGGTGTGCAAGACCGTGAGAATGGTAACTGAGTAGCAGGTGGCACCATGCATGGCAGCCTTGGCCACCAGTGTGTGACTGTGTGTGTGACTGTGACGTTAATGTAGTGTTAAAGCGCTTTGAGTGGTCAGAAGACCAGAAAAGCACTACTATTTACCATTTGCAAAATAAGCCTGACACTACAGCAGAGAGATGGAGATCAAGAATGACACAATACAAACAACACAATCATGTTTACCTTGAGTCCAACACTGTGGACGAACATGACAGAGCAGCCAGTCCATGTACCAGCCAGTGAAACAGCAACCATTATAAAGCCTAAGTAATAAAAGATCTCATGTGTTTCTGACATCGAGCTACTGGTACAAAGGCAATTAAAACAAAGACAATCATCACTAACTAAATAAAAGAGAACACTTCAGCACCATGGAGAGCAAACATCTCCTACTAATGGTGCGTTCCAGGCAACCCGTAACCCGTGTTTTTACAACCTTCTACCAGTGAAAGTGCACTGGAACGGCAGTCAAACCCGTGAACTCGTACCAGATCGATGTACTCCCAGTTACGTCCTCTGACATCACACAGCCCTCTAAACAACAATGGCAGCCCCCATGGATGCGGTGCTGATGCAGGTGATACACGGTGAGAAATAGACAAAAAATAACTTTAGGGAAATGGCTGGTCTGGTCTCGCTAACGTTAGAGAAGGGCCAAATATAGTATTATAGCAAGGTATTGCTCTAATGTTAAATCTGCTAATGTTAATGCATTATTGGCTGCCGCTCTAACAGCTAGTTTCCAGTGCATGAACAAATCAATACAAAATACATTTCCAAACACACAGTTAACGTAAAACATAACGTATAATAGCATCTGTGACCTTATGCGCCACACGGTCCGCCATGTTGGTTTGACAGTTTGGCATGTCTTGCCTGGAACGCTATGAAGTCGTGAGTCGTGACTTGAAATGGTGACTTACGGGCTCAGAAACTTGCCCGGAACACAGCATTAATATAATATACACAAAGTTCTCCATGAGTACAGCATGTCAGATCAAATCTTGTCAAAAAAAGCAAATACCAACTAAGCTGCAAAACACACTTTATTTCATATGGACTCACCAGCAGCTGGTACAGTTGCAAACAGGAAGTGTCAGCACCCATTAAATGCACGTTTTAATCAAATAGTCCGTGTTATGGGTCACAAAATATATTACAACTCGCAGTATATTATTACATCACTCAACAAAAAACAGCCTCTCTTCTCACAGGACATAAGTACTCAGAGGAAACCACATTTTCTCCGATTTAGAACAAGTGTCCTAGGTTCGGATGACTGATTTTAAAACAATGTTGTGTTGTAAACTCAGTACAGTATGTTTTATGACTTTAGGGAGAGACAGCACCTCAACAGATTACAGCGTCAACGGATTATAACGCAATTGAGACATATTTCTCTTTGATTAAATAGGAAACGTCACTATCATGGTCTTGCGTTGTTATCTTCCTCGCTTGCTGCTCATTCACACTGCAGCACCAAATCATATCAGCCCTGTTTAGCAGCTCTACACTGGCTGCTTTTTTAGGTTTAATTTACTGATAACCAAAGGCCCCCCAGGCGACATATCAGACCTCTTTTATGAGCCGAGGCACAGTTCGGTTTTCTTAGCAGAGCCCTACTGCTTGTTCCACACACTGAGCTGCTAACAGAGGTGACTGGGCCTTTACTGTCAGAGCTCTCAGGCGTTGCAACTTCCTGCAAGAAGAAGCTCATGCTACCAAGATTATGACACGATATCAGTGTGACTGGGTCCGTTGAGAATGGGAACAGAAGGGGGTGTTGCAGGGATGCTGCACTGCTCAGCCTTCTCGAGGTGTCGTGTCTCTAACTCAGTGAGTCATTTGTGAAGGAAGGTGCCCACTTGATAACCACAATGTCATGCCTACACTCGCTCAGGCTGAAAGCTAGAAGAAGCACTGCAAGCGGTTAGTGTCACTGTCAGTCTGATGGTGCCGTCAAGCTTGATGTTTGTTTGATATAGTTTAACTCTGAATTGGACCTCTGTGTGAGCGCTCGCCAATCAAAGCTACGCCTGTCAGTCAAGTCGGTGTCCAATCCCAGGTGCACGCTGCATGTTGGAGCCAGCGTGATGTGTGGATTTGACTGTTTTACTGCGTTTTGAGCAGACAAGAGAGACTGTTTGGAGAGATCTGTGTGGGAGCTGTCAGACTATAGCTCTAATGAGCTGTGGATGAAAAGCCAGTGAGCTGGGCCAGCATAAAAATTCTTAATTCCAGTATAAGGTACATCCAACAGGAGCCTGGGTATGGTTCACTAAACAAATGGGTTACAGGGTGCAGTAAATGCTTTACAATGTTCTTAAAAAACACTACTTATTTACAAAGCTCTTTTCTCAATATCATCTGTATCATTATTTAATAATATATTCATGGATTAAAGAAAATAGTGTATTCATGTGGCTCTTACTCTTCCCACCTACGCATTAAACCCACAGTGGAGTGCAAATTACTTGAGACGCACTGAGCTATTGTTGAAGACTGTTACACAGAAAAGTGAGAAAATAAAAGCTAAAAATAGAAATTACAACATGTCATCACTGAAAAAGATCTGAAATACATTAACATCACAAGCTGATGACAAATACTCATGTTAAGTTCTGAAGGTGGATTTTATTTTTAAACCTGACCCTTGGATTGAGGTAAATTTCCATATAAAAGGAAGTTTGCAAATGTAAAAGTATAATTTTCCAACATTTCACAGATGGCTTATTAATTCAGGAATTGCCATACAGGTGCACACAAGCAAAGACACAACTATTTTTACACATCTTCCTTCCTTTTCTTTTCACAGCTACACACATGCATAGGGCAGCTGGCTGAGTGGAGGCTGCGCGTACGCAAGTCAGGCTGACAATGATGTGTGTGCTGGAGTGAGACGATGATGTGGCTCCGAAGGATCTCAGGAGAAATATGGTGAAGCTTCCCTGCAAGTGCTATGTGTCTGCTCACAGGCATGTATGTGTGGGTGTGCGTGTGTGGAAGAGTGTGTTGCTCCGTTGCGTCCTTTTCATCCCTATCCTCCCAGCAAGCACAACAAACACGGGTGGATACGCCTCGCTAGCTCTCAGGCATATGACACGAGTATGTTTGTCTTGTACTGTACATTAATATCTTTGATTCTACAGTCTATATAGTCCATGAAGTCCCACATATACACGTACCAATCTTACCAGCACAGAATTTTATCAGTATACTGTCAGTAATACTGTACATACAATTTCTTCCCTGAGTCACCAGGCTGTCGGTCAATGTCGAACCGTCTGTGAGCATCTGCGGCCCTTGTTTTTGCGGCACTAGTCGGCCCTTGTCAGCATTTTTTCTGCCAATTCAGCATTTTAATCATCGGCGGTGGATAAACTCACTCCGATTTGCAGTTCAGCATGAGAAGAGAGACGGAAGTGAGGAAAGCAAACAAACAGCTTAAGTCAAGATGGTGTGAGATCAAATAAACTTGTTATTTATTTAGCCATTGAGCTCTCCAGCAGAAACAGTTTGTAATGGTTTGTGTTACTGTTCACTAGCACACGGTCAATATGCTTTGTTCTTTCAACATCAGGTTGTATTGTTAATGTGTTCACTGGCTAACTAGTGTCTTGAATTTGTCATGTTGGTCTTCCAGTTTCACTTTTTGAATGACGAACACACTTCCTCTCACACCGGCATAGAACGTATGTATTAGTTGGCCGTTAGCTGTAGTCTTCGCAGTGTGTTCAGGTGCAACTTTTTTGGCCGAGACACAGGCAATGTGAGGCAACGCAACAATCAGCCTTCATCACCACTAGTTCTTTGATTTCGGTTTGGTGTGTCTGGGCCTTATTATGACAAGAACCTCACTGTAAGTTATCAGAGCCCAGAGTGATGTCTTCAATTTTTTCATATTAATAACCTTTTCAACATTTGAGAAGCTTTAATAAGTGTATCTTCTTTATAAAGCTCTTAAACCATTGATAACCTGTCATCCAATAACTGCATGTCAGTTGCCTAATCAATGCCAAATCATTTCAACACCAAAAACAATGACACATTTTAGCTTTAAGCCTTGAAAGAGAGGTTATGTAGAGAGGTAACATATGTCCGCATGTGTCAAAAAATTATAGCTTCTCTCAGTATTCAGCAAAAGCACTGTAATATGCAAAACAACTGTGTCAATAACATGCAGCTCTGCGGAGACGTGCATTCTGTTTGTGATCCTCTTCCTCCACTGGTACACGTGTCAGCGTAGGCTGGTGTGTGTGCAGAGGAGAGAGAGACTAGAATCCCATAAATCCTACTTTATTAGATAAACTTCCTAATCAGATAAAGAAATCTCACACACCCCCACGCACACGCACACACACACACATACAGAGACCTACGCAGCATCTCACTGATAATCTCCATTACCAATTACGGGGTGATACGCCACAGCTTAACATGAAAGCAGCAATTAATCTGCTAACACCGGTCACTGGGTCATTGTAGTAGAGAGAAAATATCGCCTGCAGGCACACATATGCATGCACACAAAGCCAAAGTATCATTGAGATATTTAATTGTTTTTAAGTGAAGTATAATTTTTCCTCATTTCTGGAAAGAAGCAGGTCAGATGTAGTGGGGGTTTTATTATGCTTATTTCCATTTAGTGCTTGTGTTTGCAAACTGTGGTGAACAGCTCAAATTGGTCCCAAGACTTTTTCTTGTAGTTTGCTTTCAAAGCAACACAAATGCTTTAGATTGGGGTAATGGAGACAGATTTGCCTGCAGTTCTTTGTGGCTAGGTTTTAGACCTCTTGTGCTACAGAACAGCACTGGGAGACGATACTAGAGCAACTACTTTATATCTACGTGTAAACAACGTGGTAACAATGGCTTCAAGTCCATCCATGGGACGTTTAACACTCTTGTCAAACGCAGATTAAGGCAGATTGAGCTGGATTATGCTTTTCAAGGCACCAACTACCACAAACAGACACTACAAACCTACAACAACAGCTGGCATTGTTTTTCACGTTTGTTACCAAAGAGGGTAGCCAACAACACTTCATCTGCTCTGTGTAATGCGTTGACAAGAAAAATGAATGGAAAGACTTAACTGTGACAGAGGAAGCTTATAAACACAGCATACAACACCGCAGGCGGTTCTTAATCAATGTTGGTACTTATACCAATAAAAAAGTAATGGGCCCTCATATGAAGAAAACAAAAGATGAAGTCAGGTGACAGTATACGGAGCGGCAAAGTCAGCATAGGTAGGTGGTCGAGGTGGTGGTCTGGGTTTAACAAATGCAAGACTTTGACAAAAGAGACCACAGATTGTGTCCTGTGTAGTGTTTCCCATGCATTTATAACTATTAAATTATCTGCCGCCATGTTTTGTTTTTATTTTTTGGAGATGGACTGTTCATTAGGTGTGCTGTTAGAGTATATCTATTCGGTTATATATTGCTCTACACTCTAGGAGCAAAGCAGTAGAAAATCAGGAAGTGAAAGTGAATCTTAACAGTTCACTGCGCTGGATCTAGAAGTTTGCTTTCACTTAAAAACATCTGCTTCTTTTATTCATTGATGTGATCAGCTCTTATCGGATCAGAAACCAAACATCACCACTGAGTTATTTTAGGTTACTTACTTATGTTATGTCACGTTACCTACTTAACATAACATGACCATGCCCAACTATAATTATTTTCCTTAACCTAATCGACAGGGGCTCTAATTTGAAAGATATACAAACTGTTGAATGAGGATACAATGCACACTGTGATTAGCAAACAGCCTTTTACTACAGATACAATTTACTATAACTTCTCATGTAGTTACTCCCACTTAAAAAATACAGCGTAATGAATAATAAGCATACAAAAGCATCATATAATAATAAATATATGCATTAGTCTTTTATAAACTTCCCAGCACAACCACAGTCTGCAACCACTTGTTAGAGGAAATGAAGTTGACCTGTCTTGCTCTACGGCACCTTGACAGTGGTTTCGTTCAACCAAATTTGTAAAACAATACTGCGATTCAAGCTGGCAACCTTCCAGTAACAGTCCAAACATGGCCTGCTTGGTTTGAATAAATAGCCCGATCTTCCGGGAAGTCTGCATGAGGGCAAGCTATGGTTTCCCTGATCTAAGCTCTTTTTGAGGCAGTAAGCAGAGCTGGGACATTAGAGGAGGGGGATAGGGGAAGGTTGTGCGTGTGTGCAGAAAGCGAGAGAGAGAGCTCACGAGTTCGGCTGGGGTCTGTGCAAATGGGTTATCAACATGTGAACATTATATGCGTTATATGTTACTCTCAGTGTGTGCGTGAGAGTGAGTGCATACAAGGCAAAGCAGAGAGGTGACACTCACAGTCGCTGAGTGATAGAGCAGATGGCCGTCCCATACCAAACTGTCAAACTGAAGACATTCTATTCACCCAATCCATCACTCTGTCAGAGGATGTATGGATGTACATGCGTGTTGTGATTTTGCTAACACTACAGAAATGCAATATTCTGATTATTTTACAATAATATAAGACAACTGGGAGCAAAAGAGGACGCAGCTTTCGTGTCACACTGCCAGCAAAAAGGCTTGTATTTAAATCCAAATCCATAAATCGTGACTGCACCATTTCACCCCGCATGTCAGAATCCATTTATATACATATTCATCCACTCCCTTGAGCCTGTCTTCAACTATTTATTAGATCATGTAGGCGAAATTCAGGTGGTTGGGTAAGTCAACCTTATGAGCAATTAATACCTTCATCAAGCTCTTAACTTCATCTACAGTAGGTACTCACAGTAACCAGGTTATGGGTACTGTAAGTGTGCAGCTATAACTGGGTGTAACTCATGCCCTATTTTCACATCCTCCACTCACTGATGACTCTTCGTTTCTGTCTAGTTTGCTTGTTTCTTCCACATTAGATGCAGTACAAAGCGGTGATAAACAGAAAGAAATGGAGACAGGAAAGCAAACAGCATCAGCCTCCACCATTAAACTACTAACATCCCTTTACAACCGAGCCATCAAAGTCCTGGACAAGCAATCGCTAAGATATCATCACTGCAGTATCCTAAATAAGTATACTCATCTCAGTTTTGACAATTTCATTAATTACTCCGACCCCCCTACTTACTTCTAAATGTCTCCACCATCTAGCTAGATGACACATAATTAGTGCAGAAATAACTGTTGTGGAACTGCGCTCTAACAAACCCACCGATGCAAGAAGAAAGGCACATTCTTAACTCTCCTCGCCCACATGTCCATCACGACAACCCCCTTCCTGGTAAATCCATCATCACATCAGCGAGTGAAATGGAATAAGCAGAGACTGGACTTCTAAAAGCTTCCCTCCATATATACGTCCTTCACCCAATGACACTATGGTGCATTTATCGAAAAGTCCAGCGACATGTGGCTCAGATTTTGTCAAAATACAACAAGAAAAATGTTCTTCTTATAAACTTCAATCAATCAAGTGAGCGTGTTCACACTTATTCCTCAAATTATAAGTACCGGAAAGTGTTTTTACTGGTTGCGATATTTTTTTCATCAAATGACGCTAATGGCATTGCAGTATGGAGAAACGCTCTGTATTGACATAAGAATTTGCACTTTGTTTAAATGCATACAACAATGTTGTGTTTACAGAAGATGTAGCTTACATGTTGTTTTACAGTCACATTGTCTGGCTTTGAGAGCTACAATATTCACTCAGGATTTTTTTGCAACATTATTGGAGTCCATGTTTTGAAAGTAAAACTAAAGAAGAGAACTGAAACGTTTGCAGCTGTTTTTGTAATATTCAGTATGAATATTATCGGAAGTGATGACATGACTTATTTTGGAGGCAGTAATTAAAAAAAATTCACATCGTTTTTTCTCAAGACTTCGCAATTTTTGTCATTAGCCACAATTTTTGCCATTTGCCGCAATTTCCCGCAAAAGATCACATAAAAATACCAGCAATTTTAAACGCAGATTTTGACAAAATTGACCACAAATTCTAGGGTTTTGGGCCACAAATTGAAGTTGTTTTTTTGCTGCAAGATCCTGGAGGAACTGATTGTCATTACAATAATCTGTATATAGCATTTCTCTGGCTTTAGCAAAATTATGACATGTCTGCAGGGGTGTAAATATAGATAGTGCCGGCTGTGTGGTGCACTGGGGCTGATGGGGTGGGGGTGGCCCTTGCAAATGATTCAGATTGGGGGGGGGGGAAATAGTCAGTAGCAATCTATAAAAAATTATATGCTTTTTCCACATGAACTAGGAAAACTATGAATAAACTATAACATGTATCTTGATGTTGCCTAATGTCAAGTCTCTATTTGATCACGTGACAAGATGATAACATATACTGGGTGCAATATCTGTCAAGACTGACAAGCTGAGGTCATCTGCAAGTCCAGCGAGCAGTCATGCCCTTTAAACATAAAAGTGGCAGTAAGAAAGGTCAAGTGAGAAACGCATAGGAGGAAAAAGTAGCAAAGCTGCCTAAATTAGATTCTTTTGGCTTCTTTATGAACAGTTGCCAGAGGTGTGTGGGCATCTTATAACTAGTAACTAGCATGCACTAGGGCCCGTGGTGACTACCTTACCCCACTGCATGTGTGTACACATATGCTTGAGGAGTGAATGGATTTCTCTTCAGGGTCAGTATGATAAAATATGTCTTTGAGCTTCAACTCACTTTGTAGAACAGTGATTCTGCGTAAACTCACATTAAGTGCTTTACAATGCCATCTGGAGCGTTTTACCCTGTGATAAAACAAATGTCAGTGTTTGATTTTCATTTTTTTTGTGCAAAGCAAAGATGATTAACACACTCTGCTGCCTCACCAATTAGCGAAATATTTATAGATGTTTTCCATACTTTTTTTATATTTTACTCAATCTCTGAGAAAAAAAAAAGTGTCATAGATTGAACGCCTGTGTATCAACTCTGCTTCTACTTAATTACACAAATGACCTTTTATATTAAGCCAAATTAGTGTTGAGGTTTTTAATGAGCGTGTGAAACAGATATCTGATTTAAATTATTAAATGACAGTAAAATGCTACGAAGTTGCTGATGTTGTAAAAGAGTTTAAAAAGTGTTAAAAAATTACATGACCAAACACGAAAAGGAAATTGAACCTGTGCTTGCAAAGTTGCACTGTGTTATGTACTAACTTCTTAACAAAGGGTTTACTTTTTATTTCAAAGTTTCACAAGCCTAATGGGAAATTAATTCATCATATACAGTACACTTAGCGACAACGCTGCTATTGTATATGGACAAAAAATGAGAATGCAAACAAAACAAGCCATTCCTCAGAGGCTACTCGCTATTATAACAAGTTCTCTAATGCATCTTATGGTGAAGGCTCCCTTTGTTTCATTGTAAAGCAGCCACACAAAGCCAAAGTTCAAGTTAACACTGACTCCAGAAACCAGACCCTGAACAGTTCATTTCAGGTTCGGTGTTTGTGTGTGGTGGTGCAAGCTGTCGTGCAGGAAACCTTACATGGCATTCTCTCACACTCTCTGCCTCTGTCTGTCCGTCTGACGGTACCTCTTTGTCTCTCTCTCTCTGTCTGTCTGTCTCTCCCTCTCTCTCATCTCTTGTCTCTGTCACTCTGAGCTATTCCTGGATCCCACACTGAGGTGAAAGGAAACAGGAACGGCTGCAGTGGATGTTGGTTGGAGCATTTTTTTTTCTCTCCAAAGAACCACTCTTCCTCTTGTAACACACACACACAAACATGCACATGCAGTCAATATTCCTGTGTTAATGGCTTTGTTCCTTAGCCAGTTGGGAAGATGTTTTCTCAAACATGTTTGCATGACGAAAGCCATTCTTGTTCCTGCAGATGGAATGTGGGGGGGGAGTGTGTGTGTTTGCATGTGTGTATTTGCATGCGTGCCGGGCAAATAACACAGCTGAAAATGAGTTATGGTCAGTTGGATGGATCTGAGTCAGCAGGGTGCAGATGGGTCCTTTATATTGCCATGTGGAGGAATATTCAAAACAGTAGCACACTCTGCTATCTGCCCTTTGTTCAGTCTCCCCTGCACCACAGCACCACTGGGACTCTCCCCAACTCCCTGTTGTGCTTACTGGAACCTTGGCAGCCAGCTGCCATATCGGCCAATTAGGAAAGCTTTTACTAAAGCTCCAGCCAATTGGATTAGTGCTACATTTCCTTGCCAGATGAGACTCTAAATGTGCTGCTGTATGCTAGAATCTGAGAACTGGTGGGCAGACTCTTGTTTCGCTGATAGGCACTGGGCACCAGAATACACACACGCTGCAGAGGCAGCGGCAGGAGAAAAGACATCTTGTGACGTTACTGAGAGTCCTCTGCTACTGACTATGTGCTACTGAGATTCTAAACAGTTTAAACTAAGAACATAACATAAAGCAAACCAGAACCCAAGCAGCCGAGGGGCCACAATGCCGCTCCCGGACGTACATAAAACAGACGCTTACACACTGATTGGTCGCAGAGAAAATAGCTGGACCAGGCTTTACATGCAGAGCAGACATACAAGGCGACGAGCACAGACTTAAGAGTGAAAAAGGACAAAGACCAAACACATTACTTTTTTAATAAAACTGTTCCTGAGCTGTCTTCCTTATATTTTCAGTTAAATGTTTTTGGGGAGGAGTTTGTCCTCATCAGAACTGAGTATTTAAATATAGAGGTGTTGTATGTCATGCAAATTGTAAAGCCGTTTGAGGTAAATTTGTGATTTGACGCTGTACAAATAAAACTGACTGGACTTGACTTGAAAACAAATAAAATGCTATTTGTTTACCTGGCTGAGTATCAGAGCAGATCAGAACAAATTTACTTGATAAAATCGTGCTTTTCTGGCTTGTGGCTGTTATTCAACTGTCACTTCACTGTGTTTGTGTTTGTCTTTGCCGTGCGTGCTCAGTGCACCTACGTGTTACCAGTTTCCTGTGTCCTTAAAGGAACAGTTCACCCACAAATGATCACTTGAATATCAAATACTCACCCCGTTTTACATTGAATTTGTAAAAAAAAAACGGAGAATATTCTTAATGAATTAAAGTAAAAGGGGACCAGATATAGCAACATACATTCACAAACTCTCACACACCTCATGGAGTACAATTCCAGTCTTATTTATCCAGCTGTGTGCTTAACAGGCTACTTTCCAAACATGCATATTCACTAAAACCTTACTATTTAAAACACTTCCACATAAAAGGTCTCATGCATGGATGAGTTGCACCCCTGGGCAAGCATGAGCATTAAACTCTGCTCAGTGGTATACACGAGCAGAGTTCAAACGCACATGCTTGCTCAAGTGGAAATGTATTAAAAATTAAAATAAAAGGTTTTAGCAAAAATAGATTAGACTTGGAAGTTGTGTGAGAGTTTGTAGAGGGTTGTTTTGATATAATTTTGCTGCCCCCATTTACTCCAATTCATGTGGAGGCATGCAGAAAAAACAAAGTTTTCCTCATGAGTTCAGTGTAACACAGAGTTAGTAATTAATATACAAATGGCCATTTTGTGGATGAAGTATTCCTTTAATCTGAGAATCTGAGTTCCATTAGTGGAAATTAAATGAATGTCTATAACCATTGAAGCAATCCAAATCCATTGAACTTCAATCACTGTTTGATACCAGGATCAAACAGCAAAAGCTAAATATAGTTTGGTACAAAGCCCTATTTTATGTGGAAAACATCTTATAAATCTGATTGAATACGCTTTTCAATGGTGTTTTAACCCAGGAATGGAACCTGGAAAGAAAACACCAATCAGAAAGTAGGCATGTCAAATAAAGTAATTAAATAATGCAATAAATTAGAGTCTTCAATCTTTTTCTGCCTTATTTGCAAGAGTAAAATGACAAAGACATACAATAAGGGAAGAGAGATGCTGAGCAAAATGAGGACAAAAACTGTTTAAAAAAAAAAAAGTGTTCCACATTCTTCCAGAAAAAGAGAGGAGTGAAATAAAAAAATGAAATAGCAAAAGATTCTCAAAGAAGGAAACACTGCCAGTGACAAAGACGGATTGTGCATCGTGATCGTACAATACCATCTCCCTCTCTCCCTCCTTCTCATCCTCTTATCTCGTCGATACTGATAGAGAGTTCACTGCCAAGTCAATGCTTACGAGAAAGAGTCTGTGAAAGTGCTCGTAGGGGCCTGGAGCATACACACTCAACCACACAGGTACACACACACACACGCACTTTCTGTTCCTGCCCTATTCCTGGTACTCTGCTCACTTTGGAAGGCTGCCGCTGGATATTAGTCCATCAGAGAAATGAGACATAAATACACACAAGAAAAGAAGCAAGACTGCGAAATCACCGACAATCTTTTAAAGGCACACATACCAAAAAGCAGGGATGTAATTACTCCATCTCTCCCTTTCATAAAGCCCACTGTACGGCGCACAAGAGGAGCATTATATGTCCGTAACAAGCAACAACTAAAGAAGTCTCTGTTTCCACTCTATAAATCAACTCCATCTAAGCAATTAAAGCAAAGGGCTGGGCGTTGAAACAATGATACCCCACATTTCACTCCCAAGCAAGGCAGGTGTGGCTCCTGCAGATGAAACAGGGTGGAGCAGGGTGGAGCGGACGAAAATAACCCAAAGGCAACAGGCCATTAGTCAAGCCTGGAGACCACCAGGCACAAATAGCTGGTAAACTACTGAAACCAGCACAGACCAGTGAGAAGCACTAGACCACAGCAGAAACCAAATACAGCTCAATTACTCAGTCAGTGAATACAATACAATGTTTGGAAAGTTTAACATGATACAGTTCACGCAGGTGTGAAGACCTTTGTACACTGACAAGCTGATCCGCCTGTTGTGGTCTCTCTGAGACAGAAAAACAAGGTGTTAGTTTATGATTATATGGCTACTTAACAGGTTCAGGTACGCCAACAAGCTGGTTCAGCAAGAACAGAGAGTAGATCAGCATTTCTTTCTTTCACTGACATTCACTTTAACCCACGCACACACGCACGCGCGCACACATAACAGAGAAGGTGAATTGTTTGAGGAAATAACCTCGATGATGAAACCCGGTGCTTCAATAACTTACTTTTGGTTCCCTAAAAACAGTGCCTCGTGCAGGTTAAAAAGGGGAAATGAAAAAAATACTGAAACTACGAGAAGCAACCGACTGAATAAACAACTGTGACACCTCAACTGACAAGACTTCCAATAACATAAGTGTAAAAGAAAATGTTTAGGTTAAACACACCTCAGTGGGTTGACACACGGTCGATATCCCGCAGCACAGTGCGGAAGTGGGTTATCAGACACCTGCTATAAAAGATGAGCTGCAGTCAGGTCTCCTCATCTCAGTTTATGCTTCACAACATACCGTAATTCACCTCAACACATCTTCCGCAAACACAAAGTGAAGAAAGTTTACGTTAAATCACGTGTTAGGTTCCTCTTTTTGTTCTTACCACGGAAAAAAGCGAAAACAAAGATGAATAAAAAGATAACGAAACAACAACAAAGAAAAAAAAGTGTGTCCACACATCTAAGAGCACGCGAGAGATAACACAAATTGGCCGGTAGCGTTTGGTCTCGTGCGCAAAACACGCATGTCATGTACAAAAATAAAAAAAACAGGAAAAAACAAACCTTAAAAGAAAATATCAACCAACTTACTGTGTGAGCAATAAGCCTGTGAGAGTCCGTCACCGCTAACCCAAACATAGAAATCCAAAGAGGCGAAAATCCGTCAAATGAGCGAGCCGACCTGAGCTGTCACCGTCCAGCCGCCGCGAGGAGAAGTCACAGACTACTCGTGCTTTAACAACCAGGGGAGGCGAGCGCGAGCCCGGAGCCGCCTGCTGGTTTCTCCTCTCTCGCACGAGACAAGAGAAAAGAGGGCGAGATCCCTGGAGATGAATGGCGGTGCGAGTGCGCATGCGCGGACGAGGTCGATTCATTCCGGTGGAGCAGGGCTGCGAGAAGGCAGAAACACATAGCAGGGGCAAATGCGCTGCATTTATTTATTTGTTTGTTTGTCGATGATTTATTTATGGTTCTTAGGAAGCGTTTGGGACAAACAGAGGAGTGACAGCGGAATAAACAAACGCAGATCCGTAGAAAACACCACAAGGAGTCTCATTCACATAGTGCATCTAATTTAATTAATTTATGAGGAGCTACAACTATTGATTATTTTCACCATCAATTAGCATGCCAATATTTCAGATTTATCTATCAGTCTTTAAAGCGAGGCTGTAACATGTCAGAAGATGCTGACAAATGTTTATGGCAAGTTCCCAGGGTGCTTATTTTGTCCGATTAACAGTCTAAAAGTCAAATATTTTCTTTTTACAGTTACATAAATCAAAGAAAATCAGCATGTCCTCACATCTGAGAGGCTGATACATGACTTTATCACCTAAATGTTTGATTCAATATTTGCTGTTAGGAGGCTAATTGATTTTTCACTTAATCCTGTCTTTGCCAAAACAATAAAAATACACAGAGCCTTGTTATTGCAGCTTAAACTGGACAAAATTAAAATGCAGGGAAATCATGATTAGAAAGAGCATAGGAATACACTGTTTTTGACTCCCTCTCCATCCAACAGAGGCATTACTCTCTCCCAGACAGTCTTATAAATAATTCAGCAATAAAAGCTTGCCTCTGCTTGCCTGGTTGCATGCAGCACCAAAAAGAAGCCCCTCACACACTCCCCCTCTTTGCACGGCGTCAATCTATGCGGGCGGTACCAATTAAAAAAAAAATCTCGGAGCAAAATAAAGTTCAATCAACATTCTTGTTTCGCAAATGGCTGTGGCCGGTCAGCCAGATCAGTCAGGGATTACAAGGCTTCTGTCAACTATCAATAGCCTCGTGTTCCTGCAAGAGACAAGAGGGGGAGAGAAAGGGGAGGGGAGGGAGGGAGGGAGGAGCGGGGTGGCTGAGTTTCAATGCGCAGACGGTGCAGAGCCAAGCAGCCGATGATGCTGTTTGTCCTGTCCGCGGATCGGAGGAGAGCAGAGAAATCACCCGCAAGCGACGGCAAATTTAATCCAACACATCCCTGTCCCGGAGCCCCGCATCTGAACCGCATGCTGCCCCCCAGCAGAGCTGCTGCTGAGAGGACGTGACGGCACAAAAAGTGAAACAGCCAGGAGAAAAACATGTAAGCCATTTACCTGCACACCGTCCCCGTTCAGCCTGCCGTTATTACTTCCCACTCACTGAGGCTTTCAGCGCTGCCGCTCACTCCGAGCTGCTCGCCGCCGAACGGGAATTTAGACAACGGGATTTGTTCACGTGGTCACGCTCAGTGCTCCTAATTGGCGGAGCGGCTCGAGCCCGCTGCTCGCTCGCACCTGTACGGTGAACGGTACAACGGTGCAGCGGGGGGGGAGGAAGGAGAGACAGACAGCAAAGAAAACAGATTGGTGCAGAATTTATCCTTGCATAATATGGATCGCTCCCCGGTGTGTGCGTGTGTGTGTGTGTGTGTGTCAAGGAGAGGAAACTAGGAGGTTTTAAATCATTTTCTAAACCAAAACGGGAGCTGAGTATACCCTCCTTAGACCCAAACTTTTGTTTGGCATGCATTTTCAATTTCCTTTAGCTGTTTGGGATCAGTGGGACCCGATAATTATAAAAATCTAAATATTGTCAATGATAATAAAGTCCCAATGTCCTCAAATTTGACAACAATAAAGTCCTAATGTCCTCAAACGAGACAATATATAGGTACTTCCTAATTAACAGTGCCTTAGCTTGTTACTGTTGCTAAAATTGAAAGTTGTTGCCAAATGAAACTACAAACACTATGCATCATAAATTAGCAAGTTTCAGGCTGACATCTTGTTTAATTAAGTCCCAGTATCCTCAAATGAGACACCAGTAAAGTCCCAATGTTTTCAAATACGACGATAAAGAGGTACCGATATCTTCAAACAATTACTTCTTAATTAAAAGTGTCTTGTACTGTCACTAAAATTGGTCCAATTTGTTGCCATATCAAACTACAAACATTATTAATCATAAATTAACAAGTTTCAACCATAAAATTTTATCAGGGTTTGGACCTTGTCCACTTTTGTGTTGGAAGACTGTAGACTGACTTGGTGGAGATGGCTGCCATCTTGTTTTTACATGGATTAGTGTATTGTGCTCTTACTACCATTAGATGATACAAAAACTGTTGTTTGGCATGCATTTTTAATTTCATTTAGCTATTTGGGATCAGGCCCTGATAATGTTCAAAAACTAAATATTGTCACTGATAATAAAGTCCCAATATACCCAAAGGAGACAACAATAAAGTTCCAATGTCCTCAAACGAGACGATAATAAAGTACTCCCCAATTAACAGTGTCTCAGCTTGTTACGATAGATATCTTCAAATGAGTACTTCTTAATTAACAGTGTCTTGTACTGTTGCTAAAATTGGTCCAATTTGTTGCCATATCAAACTAAACATTATTAATCATAAATTAACAAGTTTCAACCATAACATTTGATCAGGGTTTGGACCTTGTCCACTTTTGTGTCAGGATCGGCTGCAGACTGACTTGGCAGAGATGGCTGCCATCTTGTTTTTACATGGATTAGTGTATTGTACTCTTACTACCACTGGCTGACACAAAAAAGTGTCCATGACTTGAAACAAGAGGTCTAAGTTAAGTAGAATGAAATACAAGGTCAAGTGTAAACCCAAAATGTGATGTCCTCATATGAGGACACAGGGTCTCAGGAGGATATTGCAGACTTTTAACAATGTATTAAACAATGTGATAATTTATGACAAATACACCTTGTGATGTAGTAAATTAGGAGAAGCACAGCCAACAGATCTGGGCATCATTAGATAATCTACTTTTTGGTTGTTTGTTATGTGCAAAATGTTATCATTATATCTATGACAGTACAATAAGATAATAGGCAATCACACTCAGTGTACTACAGTCAGTGTTGGGAGGGTTACTTTTGAAATGTCATGGTTGTGAATTAAGGGTGATTAGGACAGTTTTTGAATTTCCTTTTTCTGTAAGCTTTCTTATTACAGATTTAGGCCAGTTTGAGCATATTTATTTCACAGTATATTTCACAGAATTACTAGTTACCTTGTTAAAAATGTAGTAATGTGCTATTTTAATTATTTCTTACTCGTAAGAAGTCACTGCTAAAAGTCACTGCATGCATTGCCTATATGTTTTTAACCATGGTTCAAGCTCTGAATAACCTTAGGTGTAGAATTCGGGTAAGGGGTATACAGGAAACACATCCGTCTCAATATTTAGAACATATGAAAGTAGCAGAGGACTTTTATTTTGACATAATTAAAGACATTTACACTGTAAACTGATGCAGAACAGGCACAAATTGGTGCATAAAAATTCACCAGAATGCAAGAAATTAAGAATTTCATGCTCAAAATTTCTTGGCAGAGGATACCCAAACTTCCTGTCTCATGTGTGTCCCCTCTAATGTTGAAACAAAACCGAAGCCTTTGTGAGTAACATGCTTGCCTCTAGTTAAAGACATCTTCATCTCAATGAGACTCTCTGAATTGCTAAAGCTTAACCAGCACACTAACAACTGTAGCAAATTAAAAATTAAGATCTAAAAATCAATCACACTTGGCCCTGTGGATACTCTGGTTTGGGCTTGAGTGCTTCTGTTACTGTACATCATGGTAACAGCAATGACTGATTCATTTTTTTGGATGACATACAAACAGACATATTCACAGTTACAAACCCATAAACCTTGTAACACAGACACACATACACAAGCGAGCATCTGACACAAATTACACAACACTAACAAAGCCACAGACAAACCACATACCTGAGCTGCACCAATACTGCACAGTTTCCTGCTCACATTTGTGTTCAGCATGGGCAGATTATGAGACTGTGGGCCCCTGGGCACAGATATATAAAAAGACCCCACCACCTCTGTACACAAATTTTTAGACATGGTTAAACACGCTTAAAATAGCTTTCCCATCGCCATTAGACCAGAGCTGTGTCCATGGCTGTGCAGTATGCCTTTCTGTGTGGGTTTTTTCCTTCTTTATGTGTGTGTGTGTCATGTTCAAGGTCATGGACAGGCTGGAAAACAGGTTGGTAGACAGTAGAAAACAGCATGGAGGCTTTTGAAACTTTACAGTGGTTGCTTCTCTTTTATATCTATTCCTTATTTAGTCTCTCTTTCAAACTTTCATTCATTCATTCATTTTCCATAAGCCTATCCCAGCTGACATTAGGCAAGAGCCAGGGTTCACTCCAGACAAGTTGCTAGACTATCACAGGGCTGACTCATAGAGACAGACAACCATTCACACTCACATTCACACCAATTTGGAGTCACTAATTAACCAAGCTTGCATGTCGTTGCATTGTGGGAGGAGCCTGGAGTACCCAGAGAAAACCCACACTGACACAGGGAGAACAAGCAAACTCCACACGGAAGGGCTCCCCCACCCTGGGTTTGAACCAGGAGCCGTCTTGCTGTGAGGTGACAATGCTAACGGCTGCACCACCGAAACTTGATGTGGACTAATTTGGAGGGATGTTTGAGCGCTGCTTTGGCAGAGATGGATGTTTTTTTGTGGTTGTGTGTCATTGCATCTCGCCAGCTAAGGGGCTAAAATTAGCACCCAGGTGTTTTGTTTCCGGTGTTGATCAGAGCCAGAGACGATTCATACCCATGATTACTGCAGAGTCATTCAACCTGGGTGTGAATGCGGATTGTAACCTTTCCCGTTGCATTAAAAGGCCAGATGTTAGTGGGTTTTCTGTACAGTGGTTGTTTAGCATCTTTTTGCTGTTCTGTGTCTCTTTGAGGTGACTGAGTGTTTATTTTGGTTATTTTTAGTGTCTCTTTGAAGTCATTTTATGTCTCTTTGTGGTCATTTTGTGTCTCTGTGCAGTTTCTTTGCATCTTTTCCTAGTCATTTTTAAGCTTCTTCCTTGTTCATTGGAGTGACATTTTGAGGGATGAGGCCAGGGGGTGGCCTGGGCCTTTGCCCAGTTGGTCCATTCAGTAATCCATCCATTGTATTCAACTGTAATTATGGCAACTTTTTAAGTCCCACTGTATGTTTTACCACTTTGCTTGTTCCTCCAGTACAGTAACACATTTTTACCAAAAAAACTACTTCACATTTTTTTATATTCTTGTATATATGTCAAAATCTCATTTTTACTGTAACACTTGTCTCATTTTAGCTCTCCCCTAGAGCTGCAAGCAGTCATATCATATGCCATCAGTGTCCTGGATTGAGTCATTTTCCCCTCCTCAAATTAGCCCATGGCCTGCCTATCACACACACAAATACACACACGCATATTTACAATGAGGTTTTAAGGCTGACAGTTGTAAACGAGGCAGCGGTAAATCTCAGAATATAGCCCATACCCCGTTCCCACTTTAACACACGCACACAAGCGTACCATACACACGCAGTTATTCATCTACCTACTGAGGCCACGGCATAGTAGCAGTCAATGGTGCGGGAGTATTTTTAGATTTCATGTGGGTTGCAGATGCTGCTCTACTCAACCAGGTCACAGCAAATAGAACAGTGTTTTCACTGTAGCATCCAATGCCTTCGACTCCCTCTCGGTTTCCCCATAAATGTTTGCCTTCCCGTATTTAGTGTCGATTTTTAGAGAAAGACATTTGAGAGGAGAGATTGTGATTATTGAGTGGTTACCTGCACTGTAGCTCTGCTATCTGAATGTGGTGCTCTTAGTGTAATGAGTTAAGCATAAATCTGTTTAATACCTAATGTTTTCTCTTCTCTTCTCTTCTCTTCTCTTCTCTTCTCTTCTCTTCTCTTCTCTTCTCTTCTCTTCTCTTCTCTTCTCCTCTCTGTACTCACAGTTCAGTCTTCTTCATTGGTCCTGGCAGATTAGTCCAAGACACTCAACTGGCCTCCAGGCTGTTGGCAGTGATATAGCTCTATGTTTTCCCCCCACTCGGTTTTGGCCCAAATTAAAAGCATGTTGAGTTTTTTAGGGCAACATAGGGCATTTCTAATTGACTATGAGAAATCTGACACAGTTGCAGCACCAACTGTCAAAAATATACAGTGAATCATCCTGTCATCTTATATATAAATATATGTAATGTATGTATAACCACTTGTCATAACCACAGTGTGAGTCTGGATGTAACTCCTGTTTCTAGACTGGAGGGGTTCCCTTGGTTTTTGGAGTCAGGGGGTGGAGAGTTATTATCTAGCAGAACAAAAGCTGAAGAGCAGAGAACAGAGCAATCTCCCCCTCCTCCTGTTTCCTTCTATCCCTTCCTTCATCCGCCCCCATCATCTCTCCATCCCCCTCTCCACACACCAACACAAACGCCTGCCATCTGACACCCCTCTAAGGAGTTCTTTTTCAGAGTTGTCTTCTAAAAACACACGGCACACACACACACAGACACACATAAACACTGTTTGGTGGTTGTGAGGAAGCGCGCCTATGTTCTCAATCCAAGGCAGCAAAACAGGCCAAATGGCATAGAGAGAAACAGACGGAAGGACAGACAGACAGACAGGCACCCTTTCTGCGCGTTAATCAGGCCTACGTGCACATCAAGAAAAGAGGAAGGAGCAGAAGGATCGAGAGGGACTTTCCGTTGGTGTACGGTATGTCGCAGCGTGTGCGTAACAACCGTTGGTCAGTTGGTGTGGTGCCACCTGGCTGTCTGACCACAAGCAGCACGTAGGGAGTTGTGTGTGCGTGTGTGTTTGAGGAGTATCGCTGGGCCGGACAGAACTTCGACGGGCAGCAGATGGCGGTGCCAGCGTGGCATGGGCGTAAGAGCAAGGCGGACTCACACACATGGATGAACACAGGCTGCCCTGCCTGTGGTCAGACAGCCAGCGTTGCCAGGAAGAATTTTCAATAAATACTAATCTGACTTTCACACTGCTCCACCCTTTGTACTCTTTATCAACCGTGTAAGGATTTATCCATCTCTGTTTCTTTCTCCTTGCTTATTAGCTCTCACGATTATGCAGGCCACGGTTGTAATTTCTTTTCTAATTAAAAAAGTTTCCTCACTATATTACCGAGGAGATGACATGTCAGTGTCAACAAAGGAATAATCAATCTGTTTAACTATCTATAAATGAATGGCATTCAGCACAGTACAATGCTGGTGTCAAACAGGTGACGTGGAGTCTTTGTCAGCCTGATTTGTTTAAACAGAAGAGTATAAGATCTTATTGTCGTATAAGACATCTGCACAAACAAACTCTCTCATGTTTGCACATACATGAACATACAGATGCACACACACACTGTCAGGGGGCTGTGGCTGAGCAGCTGTCTAGGGAGTGGACGACATCTCTATTGTTGGAGTGTGATGGATGAGACTGGAGCTTTAAATGCAGCGCTGTGGTAGACTAAGGACGTGGGGGAAACATTTCCTCTGCCAACACCGTGCACCTTCATTACTGCAGTTAATGGAAAAAGATGTTTTGGAGTGGCTTCCCTTCCTGACGTCCTTTTCTGTCACATGAGAGGTGAGGACAAGAGCCGTTAAATTAGGATCACACGGAATGAGCAGATGATGACATGACACCTCCACAATGCTGGTATTGTACAAAGAAGATGGATTTGAGGGCATGTACTGTAGCTATGTGCTTTGGAAGAGTTGAATCATATCTGGGCTTTAGATCAATAACTCTCAGTCATAAACACACACAATGTGGTTGGTGGGTAAATAATCCTGTCGTGTGAACATCTGTTGTCAGTGACAGGTGATGGTAAGGTGAGACCACAGTGTTGCCCCCACCCAAAACCTCACACTAATACTAATAACTAACACACACACACACACACACACACACACACACACACACACACACACACACAGTAATGTTGTGAGCAGCTCAAGCCTTTGGCTGTCAGACTCCATCTCACTGTAATGGTGGTGACAGTATGACATACACACCCCTCCCTTTTGTTGGCCATAATGCTTCAGGGATCTTCAGACCTGCCCACCAAAACAGCACAATGGTGGTTTTCCACACAGCAACCCAAAAGTCTTAGACCTAAACTCATTAATACATAACACACATGCAATATTTTGAAATTAATGTCATGCCATTCTTGATACCAAGTGTCTCAATGTCTTTCTATAGTTCAGGCTGACCCCTTACCTCCATGTTCAAGGGGGCAAGTGAGTTTCCTTTGGGGACCATTGAAATATTGTACATCATCTAGGCATCCAGAAAAAGCATAAGCCTGATAATCAGACTAAATTTCTATTTGATTTCGGAACTACTGAACCCATCAGAGAAATGGGTGACAAAATGAGTCCGAGAGTCTCACTCTGAAGTCGTCGACATCTGGTACTTGGGCAGTGATTTGTGGCTTGAGAAATCAACGAAAAAAGGCGTCCAGTAACATCAGCATGATGCGTGGCCGGTTGCCATTATAGTTTAACGGCACCCGGCAGCATCAGGGAGAAACGCAGCGGGACAGGGACAAATGTTAATGTGGCGGAAGTTCAAGTGGGGTGGGTGGGAGGGGACCACCTAAAGCAAAACCAAGTCATGACCAAAACCAGAGTATAGCAGGACCAAGACTTAAAGGATTGAGACCAAGACAAAGGCAGAATGAGACCAAGTCAAGACCAAGACCAGACCAGTTTAAGTTCCACGCTGCATGACACACTTACAATAAAACGTGGAACATGCACACCATAGGCACACCTCAAATTAATCTTAAATTTCCACTCAATAAAACCACCCACAGAAAACAAAGGAAAATGTATGCTCATGCATCTCTTTGCATACGAACTGTTTACATTGGTGTGTGTATGTATAAGTGTACCATGAGGAATGTCTTGATAAAATATCAAAAGCCATTGCAGAGGTGAATTGTATGTGGGAATTTTCCTTTGTTTTCTATTAGCAAACAAATACAAAAGCTAAGGAGCTGAAATCAATTTAACCATCTTAATTCATCATTCTTTTTTTGCACAGACTCTTAAGTGATTATCTCCACGGTTGTGGTCTTGACCAGTCTTGAAATAAAACCCTGAATCCTTTTTGTGTGAGGTCGATACAAGACTGAGTAAAAATGTGGTAGAGTTGAATCAAGACAGATCTCCAGAAAGTGTTCTTGAGACCAAGACCAATCTCAAGCAGTGGGCACCGGTGTCGTCATGTAGCACCCAGTCATTTCTGGACAGGGTGATGGTAGTTGTTTCAAAATACAGACATGCGATCAGGCCTTCTCAGTAATCGCCGATGGTGTGAAACAGGATGCTTGAGAAAATCAGGCTAGCCTCTTCAGTCTTTGCTTTCAAATCACTCTCCTAAAACTTCATGAAGCAGCTTTTGCTTTGACTCTTTATCGAAAGCTGTCATCTTTTATTTGTATTAACTGATGTTCTGCTGAGCAGTTTGCAAATTTGCCTTGAAAATCAAGTTCTACACATGCCAACAATAACAAGGTGAAAGAACGTCACATTTTGACAACTGATGCTTCAACACTTTTGCTCTATCTTCAATATGCAGATCACTTTTGCTGTGAAGGGACCATGTCTTTCAGGAAGTGAAAGCAGCACAGATTCAGTGTGGACACTTGCAGTGTACAGTACTACCTGCCTTGTATTCTTGTCACTGCGTGAATGAGATACGCAAATACACCAGACAGTTGCATGAATATACACCTGTACATGCACACCTGCCTGAAAACAGAGGCTGGGGAGCCTTTAGAAGTGGAAACACACAGACGCTGAGTGAACAGGCTTTGACTAAGACAGACCGCTGGCTAGATGATGCAAAGCAGTGAAACCAGCAACTCATGCCTTAGTCAGTGTCGTATCAATCAGGCTTGTGTGAGCTAACCTGAAGGTGTCTTAGACTGGCTATGCTCATATGACATCCCATCAAATGTACAGTGACATTACACTTCAATTCCAGCTTTGAGATTGAGAGAGAAAAGCAGAGAGAAAGCCACAGTGACAGAGATAGACAGAAGATAGAAACCCCATACGGGGCAGCTCTGATTGCGGCATTGATCTCGACCTTGACGAATATTGGTTACTTTACATCTGTGAGGGACATCAATCTAGGCTGTTCAACCTCCGCTCCACATGCTCAATCATTACTTGTCAACCACCTGCCTGTTCGCTCCTTCCTCATCCTACATAACATCTCAGCACTTTCATCTTCCCCCATCTTTACATCCTTCCATTCAAATCATTCATCTCCATCTCCTGAGATTCACTCCAGGCCCCTGTGCCTAGGTTTCTGCTGAAGCACTTCAAAAGCAGCAGAAACAAGGGGAGAGCCACCAGGGAGGAGAGACACATATGGAGAGGCTCCTGTATCTAAACTGGAGGTTGCTAATGAGTACATAGCCCCTGTAGTACTGCTGATATATTTCTTTGAAAGGGGACCTATAATGCTATTTTTCAGGTTCATATTGTATTTTGGGTTTCTATAAAAGATGTTTACATGCTTTAAGGGTACAGTGTACAGGATTTTGGGGGGATATATTGGCTGAAATGGCATATAATGTTATGAGTATGTCCTCTGTAGTTTATAATCACCTGAAAATAAGAATAATTTTATAATTTTTTTAACACCTGTATTCATCCTATATCTGAGACGCTCCTTTCTAGCGCCTGTCTCTTTAAGGACCCCTCCCGAAAAAGCCCAGTCTGCTCTGATTTGTCAGTGTTTTCGGGTCTTCTGTGCTCTCAGCATCTCTGCACTGTCATTGCAGCCAGGGGAATGACTGTAACAAAATATAGCCGCACTTTCTACTGTGAAAAATACCTAATGAAAGCTGAACCAAAATCTTCATAACTGGACATGTTCCAGCAGGAATATGATCCGAAAATGCAAAGGAAAAAATAACATCAGCAACCAAGATTACACAATTCCCTGATGTTAGCATGTAGCTACATGTAGCAGCGTACCGTACATAATGTAAACACTTACAGTAGTGTGCCAGGAGCAGACGTCACATAATGAAATCTGAAACGAGCTGATGTCAGCTTGTCATCAAAATAATGAAAAAAACATTGAATACAGAGTATTTAGAAAGGTCTGCAGCCTACGGTAGCATTACATTTATGACAACAAATAAGGAAAAGCATAAATAATAGGTCCCCTTTAAGGAGGAAGAGCTGGGAAAGAGATTATTACCTGATACTGGATGTCACGATCAGAATTGTGAATATATCCCACTCATAATAACAGATGTGACAAACAAAAATCTTGCATCTATTTTGTCTGTGCTTGCGGGTGAGAGAGACAGCAAGCGTCTGCCTAAATCCTTCCATCTGTTGAGCAATAACAGACCTCGCATTAGAACAGGCTGAAAGGAGGAAATAACAGACAATATACCAGATCACTGGTTTCCTAACTGTAGGGAAAGTCAGGGAATATTCTGTTTAGTGTTTCTCTCACTCACTCTTTGCCACCACACCAAACAGGTATGTTTTTAAATGTTAATGTAATCTCACTCACTAATAGATCACAGATATTATAATCAATATTAGAGACAGCCTGTTTTCAAGGCTTTTAACAATTCCAGCAAAGACTAAATCTGACTAATCAACCTGTAATCACAAATAATTAATAATTATAAACACTTTAATAAGTGTGATGGCCACACCTGCTGCTTCACAGCTGAGTTAAATGTCTGTAACCCTTCTGCACACACTGTAGTTTTCTATAGTTTAGAGTCTCCTATTTGAGTCTTATTGACCTTTTGAACCATGCACATGTCACACACATAAGCAAACAGATAAATGATGGCATGACTTTTGTCTCATATACATCATACTCATAGTTTATCAAGTATAGTTGGCAGTGCAGCAGTTTCTATTTGTAGTGCACGCCTTAAGTTAACCTCTGAACTGTCACACTTTAGTTTGCCTGAAGTGCAAACAGACGATGTTTCAGTTTTTTTGGTGGTGCCACTGTTGCAACCAAGCCTAGCAACCACCACATTTTCCACAGTTACTTCGGTTGTTCCACCATCCCCCATTTCCTCTACTGGGGATGGCAACTGCAAAGAACCTACTCTCTCGTAACCAGGGATAGCTATCCTCTTCCTGTTTTGGTTGTGCAGTGGTTGACACACTTCCTTTGAGCCATAAATAAACACATTCCCACACCAACATTGTCACATATTGACGTTTGGTCATGGACTTTCCATGTCCAGATTGACGTGCAAGGTACCCTGGGTGGGTTGGTTGTTGACATTCTGGGACGCCGTGTCAAGTTCTGCCTGCTACATGCATTGTCTTTTCTTTAAAATACAGGAAATGTAGTGTTTACATACAGTCTCTTTCAAAATAAACACACAACGTCGGTACAACACTGTGGATTGACACTTTTTTTTCTCTTGAACAACACACGCACATGGTTACATTTTGCCAACACAAATGTGGTTAGGTTTAGGCTACAAAAGCACGTGGTGGGTTTACAAAAAAGGACAGGGTTTAGCTTTACAAGCTTACTGGAAGCCAACACTGCCCTCCTGGGTAATAGTCAGTGGCTGTTGGACCGCTCCACCATTCCTCTGCTCACCCTATTTGGACTTAACTTTCGTACTACACAGTAAAGCCCAGAGCACACCTTATGGGCAATGCTATTTAAATGCTGCTATATATTGTATGTATTTCTATCCCTGTCCTGTTGTGTGGAAGATATTTACTCAACAAATGATGACTGCTCGTTATGAATTCACACCATATGTGATGCCATGTTGATTCTACATCCATGCAGCACAGCGCCGATATGTTGTAGAACATCAAGAGCCGTGTTGAGGAGAATATGTGCAGCAGCACTGCGCTGATGCTTCCAAATGAAAATGTTCCAGCTCGGATTTTCTTCCAATTCAGGCTCCGAAACACCTTGAAATCAACTGAACATCAGTGTCAAGCCATCTGGTATGGCTGTATGCTAAGAATGCAATGGTGATATGGTTTGGTTACTTGCAGGGTGATTCTTCAAGTTTAGTGATTTTATTTGTCCCTGTCAGAAAAAAAGAAAACAAAAACACATTTCTTATTTTTTAATTTCATCACACTTACTTGACACCAAAGAAACATACAGACAGTCATTTTTATTCTATAAAAAGTGACCTTTTATGTGTGGTGTTTTTTTTTTTTTTTTTGCAATTTTTTCTTTGTCCCCGATTTTGGACATTTAACCCTGCTTATATTTGAATGTAGTATTGATCTAGTATTAACACAGTTAATACAAATGACACATAAATGCTGATTTTAATCAAATGTGTAATTTTTTTTCATAAAATATAATCTGTCCCTTTTTTTATTATTATTATTTTTTAAATAGAATTTATTTTATTTATTTATTTATTGATTTAGTTTCTTACTTACTTATATATTTACTTAGTGACCACAACAATAATTCTGTAACAGAAGAGCACATGGCTGGAGGACGGTTAGCTCCATGGAGAGACTGAAATAAAAAGAAATTCAGGTAAATTTTTTTGTTAAATTAAGAATATATTTTTTGACCGTCATTATCAAACAGCTCACATTTACTTTAAATGTACAAATAACAAAACATTTTAAAATGTTATATTGTGTATAATTGTGTTAATTTAGTGCTAACACTAACACGATAAACATATGGTAATATGGTATTAATTGATTTATATGGTATATGAAATAACAGTGCCAGTGGTATATTACTGAAAATATTGCATCAACACATTTCTCTAAATATGTGTAAGAGTTTCCAGATCAAGAGGGACCATGCAGTTACTGTGCTGCCTTATACATTTAGTCAGTATGTGTTAATGTGCCATCATGGTAGTTCATAAATGTACCAATGTTGATGTTGCACCACACAATACCATTTGCAAAGTAACTACATTGATATAAGTGCTAAAATAATACATTATCACTATTATCATCCCTTGGCTTACTGCTGTTTAAAGTATGATGCAAATTGTGTGCGTGCACATGTCTGATGTCTGATAACTGGTATGTGTATGAGTGTGTATTTCTGTGTGGATAATTAAGAGCAATGTAAATTCCTTGGACTTAGATTCCAAAGAGTTATGCGTGATTGACACGTCTCTGTTTATAATACCCTCTCTTACACTCACCCAAAAACATTTGCATACATCCCTGCCCTCTCGGTTCCCTAATGATGGCTCAGGCTCTCTGGATTCTGGGTACTATGATGAAAATGAGCGCAGGATATTTACATCTTTGGAGATAATCCACTTTTAATGTGTCCCAGGCCCTAATCGGCTTCTTTTATTTATGAGTCTGGCATGTTGGGTTTAAAGGTGTTAATTACAGTTCAGTTTTAGCGAGGCAGCTGTCTAGTCATCCTTAGAGAACATGCAGCACAGGGAGATGTGTGTGTGTGTGCATGTGTCCGCATATTTGTAGATGAAGGGTGGCCCAATTACAATTTAAATTGCACAAACATGCAAATGTTCAACAAAAATCATAAACCATTTCTTTGCTCTTACCATTTGGATATACTTTATTTATGCAGGAGCATGTACACACACACACACACACACACACACACACACACGCAAAGCACAGGCATTTTCTTAATGCTTTTCATTATCCTGTCACTGATAAAGGATTTTCATTTTCTGGTGGGGACGTTGTTTATTACAGTTAAACCTCACCTTATCGATATTTCTTTGACAGTTTTGATTTTTAATTCAACAGTAAACCTCCATAAAAGCAGCAGGTCCTGTGATATTGTACAACAGCAGCTTCGGAAGAAAGTTTTAAATTTAATCAATGATTAAGAGTAGAGTTTAATTAAAAACTATGATGCGTTTAACATTCCCTTATTAAAACAGCTTGACAAAATAGACATTTAAATTGATGGGCATATCAGGTTTAGAAACAGTGGATTTAAAAGAGGATGAGAGAGGAGGAAAAAGCTGAAAGAGGAACAAGGAAACAAATTTGTTAGAGACAAAAGGGAAAGCTCAGTCCACATTTGATCTGGATCTCCACAGTGTGCACAGGCTTCTCCTTAAGAATTAGATTACTTAGTAGAAATGTTATCTTATCATTTTCCTGTTTGTTTCCTTTCTTCACATCTCACACACTCACAATACAGTTTTTAACACCCTTCTCTCAGCCATTGTTTTTTTAGTCACCTCAATTTCTATTTCTGATTACTTTTTGCCATAACACTGCTTTTATGGACTTCCATAACATTAACAGGGAAAACAAGCTGTTTTTAAATAACATTTTCGTCACGTCCTCAACAGTGTTTTAGTTGCTTTGGCAGTTCAAATTACCTTCAAAAACACTGCAGACACACAATCTGTCTGTTTCAGACACCAACAGGTCACTTTGTGTTGAAAAATGGTGGGGACATGAAGGCATTCATTTTCTGTAACCACTAATCCTGGTTGCAGGAGGGCTGGAGCCTATCTGGCCTGACATTGGACGAGAGGCGCCCTGGACAGGTCGCCAGACTATCACAGGGCTGACACATAGAGACAGACAACCATTCACACTCACATTCACACCTACGGACAATTTAGAGTCACCAATTAACCTGCATGTCTTTGGACTGTGGGAGGAAGCCGGAGTACCCAGAGTGCTCTCATTTTTTAATCAACATTTCTTGGTGCAAGCTATTTTTCAACGTTTTTAACAAGTTATGCTCTTTAAAACTGATGGGGACAAAATCTGCCATTTCAAAAAGTGGCAAGGACGTGTCCCCAGTGTCCCTTGTGTAAATGACGCCTGTGTCAGACACACACAGATAGAATCTTGAAAGAACTGAACTAAAACACATTGTTTACCTGCAAGTACCTCCTCTTGTTAGTTCCTTTAAAGAAAGATGGCTTCATTCTATCTTACTGCTTTGCAACAATGAAGACAAACAAGATGTTGTTTATTTGAATTTTCCTTGTTTTTCCATCCTTGTTAAAACAATTTAAGTCAATACAACTAAAATTAGCCTTTTCTGAGCTGCAGTCAGCGATCGACAGCATCTGTGTGCATGTGTGTGTGATGTCATTGGAAGAAAGGGGCATTTCCAAATCATTTAAGAGTGCATTATGAATTTGCAAAAATCTGGAAAGAGGAGAAAAAATGAACAGCAAGTGCATGTAGTCATGTTTTAAAATCCTTCTCAGATGGTTTAATACTTAAATGTGTGTTTGTCTGAGAGACAGAGAGATGGAGGGTTAGAAGAAAGAGAAAGGGCAAATCAAGACAGCTTGCAGGATAAAAAATTATGTCTCAGTTCTGTGTATTGTATGTGTGTGCGTGTGTGTGTGTCTGCGGGTTTAGATGCCTGCCCCTGATCTGCAGGCTGAGGCTAGATTCACACCTGCTGAGGATTTTTTCCCAGACACTCAGAAATCTGTCACCTCCACATTTCGGTCTCTCTCTCGCTGTCAGGCTTTCAATGATCTTTTTTTTCTCACTCGGCTCTCATCTGCTTTCTTTCTTCAACTTTTTTTACATTAATTTATTTCTCATTTCTGCATTGGGTTTCAGGGCAAAGATTTCTTCCCCACAGAGATGTGCTCCTTCTCTCTCTATAACCCCCTTACTTTTTTGATCTCTTTCTATTCTCACACAGCACTCTTCTCATTATTCCTTCCTTTCTCAGTCTAATACTTACCTCTCTTGTGACTCTGTCTCCTCTCCTTTTCTTCTTACCAGTAGAATTTCAAAATAATGGGTGCTGTGTGGTCATGAAATCCTATATGCAACAGAATGTAACAGAATGAAGCACATTTACTTTAGAAGATATAAAATTAATGACTAAAAGACACTAAAGGCAAATTATTTTTCTTTCACTTGCCATGTTAGCTCAGTCCCATACAGTCAGTTTTATTAATATCCACTTGATGATAAAAGAATATATAAAATGCAGCTTTCATTCATTCATTTTCTGTAACTGCTTATCCTGTTAAGAGTCGCAGGGGGCTGGAGCCTATCCCAGTTGACACTGGGTGAGAGGCAGGGTACACCCTGGACAGGTTGCCAGACTATCACAGGGCTGACACATAGAGACAGACAACCATTCACACTCACATTCACACCTACGGTCAATTTAGAGTCACCAATTAACCTGCATGCATCCAGAACATCAACAACCAAGGCACACTGGGTACTCTTCACATCTCTGGAAGTGGAAGGTCCATGAGCAAACATTGATGTGTGACGAGGTCGGAGAGAGAAGTGTTATTAACAATGACAATGCCAACATGCGGATGTTTAGCAGGTATAATGTTTATCATGTTCATCATCTTAGTTTAGCATGTTAGCGTGCTAGTATTGCTAGTTAGCACTATACCCAAAGTACACGTAGATGTGGATGTCAAAAACATGGTCAAAAACCTATGTATACATATTTTAACTTGGTCCATCCAGTAGTTCAATCAGGAACACTTCAGTCAAAGAAACATTTATTTTCATTTGCAGTATTATATTTGGCTGTATGGCTCTGTTCTGGGGCCTCACTGCCTTTCCTCGGGCCTACACAGAAAGCCTCTTCCATGCGCCAACGTGGAAGCTGAAAGTGGAGAGAGCACACCGCTGTGCCCTTCTGCTGCCTATGTGGAAAGCCTAAGGCAGAGAGAGCCCACCTGTCTGCCCTTCCATGTGCAAACGAGGAAAGCTTTAGGCAGAGAGAGTAAACCTCCCTGCCCTTCCATGCGCGTACATGGAAAGCCTAAGACAGGGAGTGCAGCAGCAAACCCCCGGGAATAGAGCAGAGCAGTTTAAGTAGGGCATCCTGACTGAGATTCACCATTCGATTGCATAGAAAGGAATCATGTAATCTATTAGCAGACTCCATCAGTTAAGTGGCTGTTTGAGATCAGCTGATGTAGCTGGGATGACATTATCAAAGGTTTAAAACCATCAAATGTCGTTATTTTTGGCTTGTGTTTTGTGTGTAGCAGCAGAGATCTTGAAGGAATAGTTTGATGTTTGATGGATGCAATTAAGTCTATTGAAAAAGTACTTTTAAAAATTCAACAACAGTGTGTTTACCCATCACTTTTGATAATCTACTGACGTCAGGGTGAACAGTTTTTACTGGATCCAATTACTAGTGAAGAAATAGTCTGTTTAAAAAATGCTGGAGTGAAGACATCTGTGAGAGAGGTATCTCAAAACCAAAGTAAAACCCAACCCCAATGCATGGCTAGACAGCTACATTACTTATGTCAAATATCTGTCCTTATAGATGCAAATCTGATGAGAGTGGACGCCTCAGATTATCTGAAGTACAGGGTGCCTGGACTCCACCATACATAGAGACCCTTGAGATGAAATGACTGATTGCAGAATGAATATTACAAAGTATGTGAGAGATGGAATCTAAGTATCTTATAAGACCTCTGACGCACAGCTGTGAATTTCTGCGTGTGTGGTCTCTAGTTTTTTTCTCCAGCAGAATTACTCCACTCCCATTAACACCCAGCACCACTGTAAATATAGACAATGAGATCTTATTTCCTCGCAGTCTATTATCCACACTCAGATAGAGGCTGAGCGGTTATTTGTCAACAATGCTGTGGTGCTTTTGTGCTGACAGTTGTTGCTCGGCTGAAGAGGAGAACATCCGAGCTATGAGGTCAAGGTGTTTTGGAATTTCTGTCATGCTAAACAGCTTTGTTGGCAGAGCACATGTGTCGGTGCCCAGATATTTGCAGGGGGACAAGTGCTTAAGTGAAACAAAAGACACTAAGAACGCAGAAATAGTTAAGGAGAGTGGGGGCTTTATTACAGTTACTGGAATCGTTCCTGTGCTTTATTAAATAAAGCTCTTATCAAGCAAATCATACATGAGGAGCAGAGCTAAGGGACTATTCAGTTATTTCTTATTTTATGCTTGATGTATTAAACGTTTTGGTAAATAGGCTGAAAAATTAGGCCTTTCCCCTTCCTCTCATTGAACGTAATGATATTGATAATGATTACGGTAACAAAGCAGTTAAAGTATTTATAGCGTTTTCAGGAAAGCAATAAAAGCCCACCACCTGTTCCTCTAACTGTTTACTGAGATAGACCACCGTGTGTGTGTGTGTGCGTGCGTGTGTGTGTATGAGGGAGAGAGAGACAGAGAGAGAGGGAGGGTGGCTGGAGGGGTGGGTAAAACAGAGAACAAAGATCACAACAACATATCAGAATCATATTCAAACAATGGCTGAGTACAGTGGTTTCATAAAGACACATGGCAAATATGGAGGTCAAAAAATTATTGATATACCAATAAATAAATAAAAAATATAGGAATAAATAAATATGGAAATAGATTTAAAAAAAGGTATCCGTATAAAGACACGTATAAATAAATAGAGAAAAAAAATAAAAGAAGAAATAAATGTTGAAATATACATAAATAAATAAATGGATCAATAAATGCATGAATAAATAAATGAGGGAATAAATGTTGAAAAAATATGAAAATAAATATATAAATGCATCAATAAATAATAAGTTGATGTTTGAACAGGGCATAAAAATAAATATCTTACATTTATTTCTATGTTTTTGTACACATACATGTGTTTATTTATTTATTTATGTGTTATTTAGGTAGAAGGTCCTAACCTCTGCATTTATTCCTTTTTTTAGCATTTATTTCTGTATTTCTGTAGTTATAAATACAGAAAAAATGAAAGAAGAAATAAATGCTGAAAAATACAGAAATAAATAAATGCGTCAATAAATGCATCAATAAAACTATAAATAATGTGTAAAAAAGTAAGTAAAAAAATGTAAAGAATGTGAAAATAAATACATATATGCATCAATAAATGCATGAACAAATAAATAAATATTTCATTGTATTTGTACATATACATTTGTTTATTTCTTTATTTTTGTGTCTGTATGTTAATTCTCTTTTTTTTTTGCATTAATTTATTTATGTTTTTTTCTGTATTTATTTTCTTCATTTTTATATGTATGTATGTACTGTATGTATGTTTTATTTAGGAATTTATTTAGTCATTCATTCATTTACCATAGCCCAAACAATTAACCACTGATGCGCACTGGCTCTTCTTCTGGTTTATGTCTGATTTCATTAAAATTTTATACCTCCATTATAAAACACTGCCAGAAACGCAGGAACAAAAATAGAAGCATTATAAGTAATATGGTTGAAACTAAAGGGACGTAACAGCCCTGTAATTGTTTTTCATTTCTCAGAACCGCATCTAAATCCTCACTCATTATACATAACTAATCAATGATCATGTTTATTGATCTTCAGCCCCAAGGAGTAGTTAGTCACCAGGGACTGCCCACATATTTACTTTAATCAATGCACTCACACTAATTGGGTCGAGAGCCAATGGAAGGGTTGAGCTTTTCTCAGAATGGGTGATCAGGGGTGAGGTCACCCATCTGTGGGGTAATTAAAAAAGTGATCCGAGATTAACACAGAGGCCTTTTACCTGTGACCTTCACCTGATCTGTGAGACAGTGCAGCTGATTCAAATAGATTTATGCTGTAAGGTATTCATTAAAGCCGGTCAGAGTGCAGTACATCCATCCAATACCTTGTGTAGTGTTGGTATGTGATTGTACCTTCAATACTGAGCGCTGTGCCAAAAGCCTGAAGCACCTAATGTTGGCTATTTAGGTAATGTTGAGATGTCTCAATCGATCATGCAGTTAAACATTATAGTGCAGCAGAGCATTTCAGTACACAGTGCTGCAGAGAGAAGAAACTCTGACAATAATACACTTAAAAATTTATTATAAAAATTTGTCTTCGGGCTTCACAGACATACATAGACTTTAAAAACTCCCTCTGCCACAGGATACATGAGATAAAAACAAAAAACACAACAATAAGTAATAGTTGGCCCAAACAACTGTGAAAAAGTGGCAAAATATTAACAATTAATACGTCTCTGATAAATTCTAAATTCTAAAATAGAGGAATATCAACTGTAACAGACAGTGGTTAGCACTGTCACCTTACAGTAAGAGAGTTCCTGGTTTGAACCCGGGGTGGAGAGCTCTTAAGTTTGGAGTTTGTATGTTCTCTCTGTGCTTTTTCTGGGTACTCCGGCTTCTTCCCACAGTCCAAAAAGCATGCAGGTTAGGTTAATTGGTGACTCTAAATTGGCCGTAGATGTGGATGTGAACATGAACGGTTGTCAGTGTCAGCCCTGTGAAAGCCCTGTCTGTGCCCCCAGTTTGGAAACCACTGGTACATAAGAAAACAAATTAAATGATGCATACAGAAATATATATTCCTGATAGATGTCAACAGTAAAATGAATATGATTTGTCGCTCTGCTTTTAGCTGAAGATTATGTTTAGTTATTTTTGGCATCGTGAAGTGAAGCACCGCTGCAGTGTGAAGGAAGAGACCAACAAGGCAGCCAACAACTTGTCTGAGCCTGCTCATTATCCCCCACTGATGCTAGCTGTTATGTCCATGCAAAATTCAACTTTCACAGTCAGAGGCTGTCATTTCACCCTTATTTTAGTAGGCTGTGCAGATCAGTTTTGCTGTTAAGACACTCACAATATTAGGAGAAGGAGGAGGGAAGGGAAAATAAGAGGAATCCTAAATTGTAAAAAAACAAAACAAACAAATAAAAAAACAGGAAGAGAATCTAGCCGAGAGTAATTGAACTGTTGTGTACCCATAAACAGTAACAAAATTTATTTCCAGGTCTGCAGCTAAATTTTGAAACCATGAACATGACTCAGTTATTTCCCCCCTGTTCATCCTATTGTGAAGAGCCAGCCAATCAATCACTGAGGACTCGCAGGGATTTGTCTTGTACAACAGTGGTGTCGCAGTGCAATAAACGGTAATTGATATAAAGGAGCAGGTTAGGAGGAATAGAGAGGCTGAATAACTCAGTGTTAGAGACCGCAGGATGCTTTGTTTGCAAGACAACACATGCTAATATTCCTCAAGAGCGTGAGAATGAGTTCGGAAAATGTGGAAAAATGTGAGATACAAGATACACGCAGATGTTAGTGTAAGTGAAAATAATGGCACAGAATAACCCCCACTTTTCTTTATACTGTGGCAAAACTGGGAAGTACAACAGGTGAAGTGAATAACATTCATCATCTCATCACAATGCAAACACCTACAGACCAAGGGTACTCCCTCAGTGCAATGGGACTCCATAATGGCAGTGCCCCCCAAGCAGGAAAATACACCATGCCACACTGCAAAAACTACTCAGCAATGTCCTGAGGAACGTGGCATCTACCTGGCCCCCAAATTTTCCAGATCCCAATCCCACTGAGCATCCATGGGCCATGTGGTACCGCAGAACCAAGTCCTATCCACTGTGGGGCCTCCTTGGATCTCCCTTGGCTCTGACCTGTCCAGCATGTCCCACGGATGCTTGATCAGATTGAGTTCTGGCCAGATTAACATCTTGAGCTCCTTGTCACATACCTGGGGCCATTCCTGAGCAGTTTATGTGGTGTGGCACAGTGAATTCTCCTCATTGGGGTGGGGCTGGGGCACTGCCATCAGGGTGTGTTGTTACTATGGTCTTGGTCTGTGATCCCAGTCTCACTCCGAAGTTGTTAAAATCCGGCGCTTGGGCAGGAACTTGCAGCGTCAGAAACCAACGAAAAAAGGCATCCTTTAACATCGGCATGATACGCAACCAGTCGCCTTTATAGTTTAATGGCGCCGGCAGCATCAGGGGGAAACGCGGCAGGACAAGGTTGAAAGTTAAGGCGATGAAAGTCCAATTGGGGTTGGCAGGAAGGGTGGTGGATGGGTCCATCAAACACCGACTTTCACTCGAAAGATGTTGAAGAATTGTGTTTGATGTATGTTCTCATCTATTTTAGGGATCCTCTCTACGATGCATGATCGCTGTTAAACAGTCAATCTTGATTTTATTTACATAACTGGCTGTAAAAACAGAGCTAATTCCCATTGCATGTGCCTTTAATTCTAGTATGTGTGTGTCAGTCATATCAAATGCAATCACATTTTTACCAGCCTGGTTCCAGACATCTGAGTGGCTGCCCACATCTCAGTGTTTAAGCCAATCACATACAGTACATTAAGCTAGTGTTTTAATGGATCAGACCAAGATCTGCCTCAGGAAATATACAGTCCTGCACCACGCTAACTTATTCTAATCTTAGAATTTGATTTGAGTTTATTTGATCTGTCTTGTGCATGACAGATTTATGCTGGAGAGACGCACTTGATAATATTATGATGTTGTTTACATACATCCTCCATTTAGAGTCTTAAAGTTACTCTCAAGGATATTTTTATTTCTCTGCGCCATGAGGTATGTGCTGTAGCATTTATCCTGTTTCTTATACTGAAGTGAGAGCCTGAAGTGTAACTGAATTTGAAGAGAAAAATTACAGCTCGGAAAGAAAACACAGGTGGGGAGAGAGAAGACCGGGAGGGGAAATATATGAAAAAATAGCATGCATGTGGAAATGAGAATGTGTGTTGCGGGAGCAACATGGCCTCAGGTTAACAAAGGGAGCAGTGGAGAGAGGAGAGGATGGTGGAAAAGAGAGGGGGGATGAATGGGGAGGGAGAGACAAGGAGAAGTGAAGGATCAACAAGCTCTTCTATATGAAACCGAACCCTGAGGCCTCGGCTCTGCATCTCTCCTGTGAGCGGGTAGCAGGATGATGGCAGGATTCATCTTATTGGAGATGTATCAGCACTTAAGTGTGTTTGTTTGTGTGTGCCTATGTGTGTGTGTGTGTGTGTGTGTGTGTGTGGGGTGTGTAAGTGTGTGTGCGTGCGTGTGTGTGTGTGTGTGTCAGATAATGAAACATGAAGCAAATGTTTTGCCACATAGACAGAATCAACAGAGAGAGATAGATTAAAAAAAACTTTGCCAAATTCTGTGTAGTCTGTGGATTTATTAAAATATCTGTTTCTATATCCATCTATCTAAATCTGTGTCAATTAAATATAAGTTGCTGATATTTAGGTTATAGCTTGCCAGATGTTGGCATTTATGGAGGACTAAACATAACATAAGTGTCAAAAAATAAATGAATGAATAAATAAATACAGGAAAAATACATAATTATGAAAATAAATGAATCACTGTATAAATTAGAAAATGGTTAAATAAATATTTAAATATATAATGTAATATATAAATGAATGAATATATGAATAAATACATGAGTAAATAAATAAATATGGAAAAAAAAAATAAAAAAAAAAATACTGAAATAAACAAATCTATAAATAAGTACATAAAATAATGAATAAAGGAATATATGTTAAAATATGGAAATCAATATGTCCTAAACTCTGCATTTATTTTTTTATTTAAGCATTTATTTATTTAGGTATACTTTTGGCATTATTTGTCCTCCTGTTCACTAACACGTGGCACTCAGGCTGTCTGCTTCCTCCTTTGCACATCATTATAATTGATCAAAAGGTTAGAAAATTGTTCCAAATTCTGCAAACTCATTGAATATCGTAGCTTACATAAAGAGCGAAGAGAGCGAAGCACAAAACCCTTCCTATTTTAATGAGGGATGTATTTGTCCATGCTGCAGTGAGTTTGCAAACGAACCCACTTTTTAGACAGACAACGTATGAACGGTGAGATCAAGTAATGCATCAAGTCACTTGTCAGGAGTGCACACATAGTCTAGCAGGCAGCAGGCAGCTGGGGCATCATTAGAGCAAGCAGCCCGCAACCAATGGTGCAGATGCTCTCTGTTCCTGTCAGGATGGATCTGACATGAGGGCTGAAGAGGGAAAAGACTTTTCTCTGGCAAATCAGAATGAGGGGTTAAGACAAGGGCAGCACCGGGGTTAGAGGTTATGTATTTATAAATCTCCCTTTCCCTCCCTTTCTCAGTTTCTTTTTACAGTCCTCTGCTTTTTTGCTGTGAGCCATTTTTCGAATCTTTGTTCACCAGGATATGTCTGTGCCCTAATAGGGCACTTCCATGCTCCACGTTTGTCCCGAGGTCACACCAGAGGAGCACCTGAGAGGCTCAGGTGTGCCTGATCAGCCAGAGTGCCCCTCTGTTGGCTCGGTTGTGACCAAAATAACCCTGAAGCTAAATGTAACCCTGATCCTTCCTTTTTTGCCCCTGCCACTTAGGAAATTGATGCACACTGATGATGAAGCTAGAATAAATTACAAGACATTACACTGATGATTTGTATTCCTGGGTTGAAGTTTCATTTAAAGCAACACATTCTCACTCCGACCTCGTCACATATCGACGTTTGGTCATGGACCCTCCACAACTCGAAAGATTCCCTGGGTATGTTGGGACACAGTTATGCCTGTTATATGCATTGTCCTCTTTCAAAATACACTTCTGTTTTTACAGGAAATTCACCATTTACGTACTGTCCTCTTCCAAAATAAACTGATGTTTTTTTACCAACAGCTAACGCACGTGGTTGGGTTTAGGCAACAAAAACACATGGTTAGGGTTTAGGAAAAAAGAACAGGGTTTGGCTTTATAATCTTACGGGACGCGAACACTGCTCTCCCAGGTGAAAGTCAATGTCTGACCACCTTAACTTTTGCTCTTGTCCTGCTATATCTCCCTCTGATGCCGCCGAGTGCTGTTAAATTGTAACGGCTACCAGCCGCGTATCAATCCAATGTTAAAGGACAGCTTTTTTCATCAATGTCTGACGCCTCAAGTCACTGTCCAAGCACCAGATTTCAAGGACCTCAGAGAGAGACTGGGCTCTTTGAAGAGGTACACACCTGCTGCAGATAGTCTTTTCATAAAACTGGGCTGTCTATGCAGTGCAATGACACAAATACTTTTGAAATTAATACTACCTGACCAGAGAAAATGGAGAAAAAGAGATGTGGCATTCATGTTTTCTCAAGAGGTAGACAACCTACAATTACCAAATTGCACTGTGCCACACAGGATCAATAATTGCTCCCGCTGGTAGGTGACAGAATGCAAACTGAGCCATTTTTGACATAGGAAACAATATGGTGGCTGGCTCTTAACAAACGATCTTAAATTACAGGTAAATTGTAACCTAAATATGTTTCTGAAAACTTTTAAGTGAGAGATAGGCAACACAATGACAGACTCTTGTCTAGTTTGTTTTTTTTCATCAGCACTGCCTAGTTTTCCTGTTTGATCTCTTGTATCTTTTACAACTAAGGAAACAGTATGGTGTCCACTTCCTGTTTAGAAATTCTTGTATTACAGCCAAACAGTGCACTTAAACATGCTTCTGAAGACACTTTAGATAGGAAACAGGCAGTACAGTGACAGACTCTCTGTATATATTTGATCAGCTCTGCCTAGTTTTACGGTTTGATCTGAGTTTGAGAGACACAGAGCAGGACGAACTGCTTTCTAGATCCTCTACTATACTCTTTGTGTCCCTGGGAGCAGGCATAAAAACAGAAGGACAATATGTAGTTCAAGCAACAGCCTGAAATCCAGCAAAAACGTACCAGAAAACATGTATCTGAGATGAGCAGGGAGATCTGGGTGCTGGTAAGATGGAGGGAAGATGGAGCTGGTTGAACATCGGTATCCCACTGGGTTTTTAAACACAATTTAATATATTTAAACCTTATCAAATTAAAGCAAGGTTAGTGTGAATTGCTCCTGTGACTGCTGAGCACTAAACAGGCAATGCACCACATCTCTGCTTCCTGGTGTGGATGTGCGATTTTGCATGATCGAATACATCATGTATGCATTTCGCTGATCCTCCATATTATAGAAGGATCAAACACTGTCACGTATAGCCACCGTCAGCAAATCCTGTTCACTGGCGCACACTGACGCACATACACAGAAACACACAGGTCAAGGGATAAACCCTGCTCTTTTATTTCTGTCGCTCACAAATCAGACTCAATGTCAACGGTTGTATTACAGCGACAGCCTGGATAGGCTGTGATGAAACAACTAATGATTACAGTCAGTCATATTTAACAAGTATCATTTATGGGATAACACTGAGTAATTACAATGCTTTCGCTCATTTTAGAATATTCAGTCTGTATGAGCATACATACTGATTTGCTGAATGCTTAATGCATGGTTGAGCTTGAGTCTTATTATCCCTTACACTTACTGAGACCACCTTTCAACAGAACTGATTTCTGATGTGTGCCAGCCTCATGGACAGTTTTATTCATATATTATAGTTCTTTCAAACATTTGTTGGAGCATTGCATTGTGAAGAGATAACAGCAAAGGGCATGCCACTGAGGGGAGGCTGTTGTTGTTGCTGGCAGGGGATGAGCTTCAATGGAGAGATTCATCAGCTTGATTACACATCCCAAAAGACATTAACCAGAGGAATTGGACTTAACTCCTCTTAGACAGGGGAAAAACTCCCTACATTATATCTGTTAGAAGAAAAATAGCCAGTTAAAGTTGTTGGCTTTTGTAAGGACCCCCTGCTTCACTGTGAAAGAGCTGCTAAAAGAGCATGCAATTCCCAAAATCTCAGTAGATATTGTCTGACTCAGACACTGTCCAGGCCCTGTGCCTCTGAACCTCTGCGACGAACAGAGCAGCCAAAGAGCTCTGTCAGCTTCTTTCTTTCACATGTCCTGCTGTGATTTCCATAACACTAAAGGTCACTGAAGTCTTCAGAACAACTGCAATGGAACCACTATCTTTTTAAAGGAATACTTCATCCCCCCAGATGACCATTTGTGTATCAGTTACTCAGCTTGTGCTACACTGAATTTGTGAGGTAAAGTCTGTTTTTCTCGCATGCCTTCAGTGAACAAAGAATCCAGAAAATTTAAAAAATCTTGATGAGGTGGAGTCATTGGGGTCCACGTTTAACAACAGCAAAACTATATTAAACTTTGGTTCACAAACTCTCACAAAACTCATGCAGTATAATCCAAGTCTCATTTATCTAGTCATACGCTCAGTACATTCAGATGGGGAACTGAACTGAAAGTGACACTGATCTATGCTCTCCTCAAAGCCAGACTCCACTGACCAAACAGCAATTTTATGTTGCTGAGCTTGTGGTCTACCACTGCCTCGACTGGAAGTTTGTTTGTTGTATTGTTCAACTTTGGTGAATCTGAGCTAACCCTATAAACACCAAAGTCATGCAACAACACAAACAACCTAACTGATCAAGGCAGTGGTAGACCAGCAGCCCCTGTGGTTAGTGCGGTAAAACTACTCCTTTTGTCAATGGAGTCTGGCCCTGTAGAGAGCATAGATAAGTTTCACTTTCAGTTTAGTTCCCTGACAAGTTGTGTGTGAGCTTTTTAAACGGATGTTTATACCTCTGTGCTGGCAACACATCCTTAGATACGTACGTCATGAAGCCAACATCTCAAGACTGCTTACAGGGAATTTTTTAAAATTAGGCACAAATGTCAGCTTGGACACAATACAGTGATGAACTGATTAGATTTTAGTGGTCAAAGGTCAAGGTTACTGTGACCTTGCTCCATCTCATTCTTGTGAATGTGGTATCTTAAGAATGCAATGAGGGAATGTCTTTAAATTTGGCTCAAACATCCACTTGGACTCAAGGATGGACCTCACAAAACATGTTTTTTTCATAACTCAAGAATCCATACACGACTTATCACAAAATGAATGAATAAAATGTCAAAGCTATACTTCACTGTAACATCATAATGTTTTGCAAAAACACTTTCCTGGCCATTTTTCAATGCCATAACTCAGTAACAGACTTGGTTTGATACTGAATCGGTAACACAAATCCTGGGTGCCCCCCTTGAACTTTGGGGACTGGATAGATCTGTGCCGTTGGGTTGAAGATGTGTCTGAAGCATCCATGTTTTAGAATTCATAGCTTCTTTCATGACAACACATGAGTCTGGACAGACATGGATGTAAACTGTAACTGCAGCTTGACTGGTTTGGTGAGGCACACAACCGTGAGACATTAATTCCAGGTGCATATAGTTTTGTTACTTTGTTCCAACAACTATATTCTGAGGGGTTGAACCAGAGCCCAAGATGCAGAAAAGAAAAATCTGCCTCCACGCTTCTGTATGAGGGGACTTAAAATGTCTGAATCTGGCATTGATTCTCCTTTCAAGTGTTAGTTAGCACTTGTTTTATTGTAATTAATGGATAAGATGAATACAGAGGTGAAATATACCTGGTTAAACTTAATGTATCCAAATATACTGAGCCCAATTATTGCACGGTCACTTGCCCAGGTTGAAAACTTTCTATTGATGGAATATTCCACACTGAGAAAAACATCATTAGTACATAAGTTGTGTTCTTCATAGCGGCGCCTATAAACCTTTTAACTTCCCTTCGCGCTCTAACTAATAAAGAAGTTGTTTTTATCTGGTGTTAACCACAACTCTTTCAGGATCTGACCTGCAGAACTTGTCTTTGATGGTGTTTGCAGTAATTGCATCAATACTGAAGGGGAAGATAGTGATGAGATTGGAACATTTCCTGGAGAGTCACCTTGTAATTGTCAAAAGTAGCGTAGATGAAGAAGGCTAGACTCTTATTTATGGAAGATTGGGGAAATCCACTGCAGAGACTTCTGGTGCCAGGCCAAGGAGAATATGATATTATTTGTGGTGCTGAAAGCATCAAAAGATTTTGAAACAGCTATATGCGTGTGCAGACTCAATGTCCTAATGAATCAGGATAACCCGCATCCTGCTGTCACAAAAGTTCACTATTTCTATCTAATTTAAAAAAAATAGAGAGAACACAAGATTGCATTCACCTCTATTGTATTTGGGTGGAAGGAGATGTCTCAGCACTGATATTTCAAAACCTCAGCTACTAAAACCAAATCTATGCATGGCCTGGAAACAACAGACATTTTGGAGAACAGGGATTACAGCTAAAAAGTTGAAAAATGACAGAGCTGTAGTAGATAAGCCCAGTCACCAGAAGAAAATGTTGGCATTGTACATTTCTGCAAGCTATAGATATGATACATTTGTATGTTTCATATCAATGTTTCTAGTGTGACATAGTTCTGATTACATGTATGTGAGCTTTCACACCTGCCCTGTTTGGTTTGGTTCAATCGAACACAAGTTCGTTTGCCCTCTAAGTGTGGCTCCTTGAACACAGCAATGGGACTCAGGTGCGCACCAAAATAACCGGAACGAGACCTTCTTTAAGAAGTCCTCTCGGTAAGGTTACAAACAAACTTTGGTGTGGTTCGTTTGTGGTGAGAATGTGCTCCGACCTCGATCTGAACCAACTGCAGTCACATGACACATTGTTTGGGTTAAACATGAGCATGTTACAGTCCAGGAGGATTATTAATGTGCACCTCCTCCTGTACTGCCTTAATATGCACATTCAGCACATCCAATGCATCAAAACATTGTTTTCTATTTGGAGCCGTGCCACATTTTCACACTGTATGATCTGACTCAAATGAACAATGACAGCAATATAGTACATGATAAGCAGCGCTAAAATCAACCGGCGTAGTTGTCCCTCCATGGTGACATTAGAAAGTGTCACATTTATCTTGCAAGTGAACTCTTCTTCAACGTTTTGTTTACTTCCTGGATTTTTCCCATATGGAAATTCTGACCAATCAAGAGCAGCTTTTTTGTGCTGGTCCACTTGTAAATGCTGTAAATTAGTCACTGATTCAGAGCAAAGCAGGACGACTCCAGGTCTAAAAGCACCCTGAGACATCAGCTGCGATTGTGCCACCAAAACTGGTTGTTTTTAGCGAGACATTTGCAGCATTTCCAATCACTATTGTGCCACCAAATTAGGGTGTTTTTTAGCAAACATGGTAAATGGGCTGCAATTGTACAGTGCTTTTCTAGTCTTATGACCACTCAAAGCACGTTTACACCATGTCACTTTCACCCCTTCACACACTGGTGGCTGAGGCTACCATACATGGTGCCACCTGCTTCTCAGTAACGATTCACATGCACTCAGACACCAATGGAACAGCCATCGGGAGCAATCTGGGGTCTGGTATCTTGCCCAAGGGTACTTCGGCAGGAGGAACTGGGGATGGAACTGCTGCTCTTCTGATTGACTGATTGATCATCTGATATCTCTAAGCCACAACTGCAGCATTTCCAGCCATGTCTGTTCCACCAAAGTGTTTTTTTAGCAAAAGATTGGTGGCATTTCCAGCCCTAATGCCAAAACATGACTTTTCTCCCAACCATAACCAAGTGTTTTTTGTGCCTCAAAATAACCACATGTTAAGCACAGCAATGGTAAAACATAAGAGACATAAAGTTTCAACATATAAGTTACATAACAATATACAAATGTTGCATATTAATGGTTTCCATAAACTTACAATGCCATCATTTATCTTGATGGATGGGCCGGGAGGATATTATGTTTATGAATAAAACCAAGTAATGATGGTATTCACGCGCTGCCATGCTGGTAACTTTTCATGGAAGCTGTCATTTTTTTGTGCTTCAGAGAAAGATGATTCATTTAGTTTGCTTTGTGTGAGCACCACTTGAGCTGCCAGCACATTCACACATGAGTAGACATAAGAATACTCAAAAATACTCCTAATGAGGAACTAGAAAGCTGCTCTTCTCACCCCACAAATCAAATAAGTATGCAAATATGGACAGTGAAATACTTAAGAAGCAGACAGTTTTTTTTCCCCCATGCTGTGCGCCTAAGTGAACAGGTGCGTGTTTGTGAGTGTGTGTGTGTACAACTTCCAAATCTTATAATTGCTCATGATGAAAATATCCAAAGAATACAACATTAATTAGCTGTACTTTTCTGCAACACGCTAACACACAAGCTTTTTAGATGCCGTTTTGAAGTTGCAAATATGAGCTTAGAATGGAGAAGAGAATGATTGATAGTGTAGATCAGTGCTTTTTAACACTAGTTCACCTTTCAGTGCAAATGCTCCCTTAGATGCAAGCACCCCACAACCACACACACACATTCTCACATACAAACAGAGGGATGCGTCATCACCTAATGCAATTACAGCAATCTGATTAAAATCCAGCTGAGCAAATGTATTTGAATGCCAAAGAACACAAACAGAAAATTATATTCACATTTCAATATTTCAGCTTTGTTTTTCACAGGATAATGATGTTGTAAGCTGCAGCAAATAGGAACTCTTGCCTATCTGTCAATATGCTCGCTGCCCATCTAAACTCCTGCCTCTTATTAGATTTCGTCCATAAATAATTGATGACTTTGCACCTCCCCCATCTCCCTCGATCTCTCTCTCTCTTTTTGTTTCACCCTCGCAGTCAGCTTTGGAGAAGGACACTCAAGGTTGAACAATGTGATTTTTTTATGTGCATTTGTGAGTGTGTGGGTTTATGTGTAGACCATGAAACAGAGAGCAGAGATCAAAGGACGGGAAGCGTCCTGGTTTGATTCCAGGAGGCAAAGACTAATGGATAGGTGAAGAGAAAAAAAAGGGGAAATGGGAAGCGAGAGGCAGAATTCACAGTATAAATGCAATAAAGTGAAGTGCAATATCAAAATAACAATACAATAGAGTAGCTTTAGATTAGAGTAGATGAAACATTTATGATCTGCTCGCAGAAAATTGGGTCACAGTGCGGGATACAAGATAGACTGACATTATAACCCAAACAGAACCTGTTAGAAACAAAACAATGGGCCCTAAAAAGATGGGAAAGGTTTGACTCAGAAGCATACAATTATACAGTGACATGTCTGCAGGTTAGCAGATGTTCGTGGTTTACATATCTTTATAGTCAGTGTGAGTCTTCACTTCACACAACAGACATGTAAGTGTGATGGTTATCTGCTCATACTATCCAACATGGCGACAGGATAACAGTAATAAAGACTTCTGCAAATGTGCATTGTGAGCTTCTGACATATTTCATGAATTTTAAAACTGGGCGAACACTTAATTTATCCTTCCCAGTGATGCTGCTGACAAGTCGAACTGTTGCCGCGATTACAGTGTATGTGACAAAATGAACACAGTTAGATGGGGTTCATTTAAATAAATGAAAAAGTACAAAATACTGGATGACATTCTGATAGTTTAAGTAAGCTGTTTAAGTGCAGCTTGCTGCTGTAAACCATAGTTATTGTAGAAGGACAGGAAAGCTTTGTGATGCTGCTCAATACATCCATCCATCCATTTTTGTAACCGCTTATCCTTCTGAGGGTCATGGGGGGGCTGGAGCCTATCCCAGCTGACAGTGGGCGAGAGGCAGGGTACACCCTGGACAGGTCGCTAGACTATTGTAGTCTATGGGGAGAGCATACAAGCTCCTATTAGCTCAAGTGAGGTGTCAATCAAAAGGTCAGGGATGAACCATTATTTTTATAGAGAGGAGTTTTGCGTATTTTCATGGAAACTGGAGTTATTGCACACAGTAAGAAGAGAAATATGAACATTCGAAAGGATGCAATAATGATGGATATCTATGGATGTAATAGTGTGTTTGGGCTAAATATAACGCTGGATTTAGATTGACTGGACTGTTTTTGTTGGAATATTATCTGTGGATTATGATAACGCACAATAGGTGAGTTATAACTGTTTGTTTGTTTATTTTTCGTCTGACAGAAGCGTTCATTAAATCTGCTGTGGTGGTTGTTTCTTTAAATGATCTGCATCAATCGAACAGCAAGGAGAGACGCTTTCTAATGAGGTCGTATGAGCAAACCACATAAACACAACAAACACAACAGTTATTTCCATATATAGATATATATATATATATCTATATATATCTATATATATATATATATATATATATATATGTATATGGAAATAACTGTAAACACATAATAATAAAATTGCAATACATACAATGAATAACAAAAACCAAAGCTCTAGTGTGAATGGTGGACGAACGAATTTAGCAAAGTCTGGTATGACGGACTTTTTGTGAATGTTAGTTATTGCTGCAGCGGCTCTGCAGCATCTTCTAGAGGGCAATTTTATGATTTCTTTAAAAGGGGTGCAAGATCAGGGACAGATTGTGGGGCTTTGTGTTTCACCTGAATTTTATATATACACCCCAGCTGTTTCTGCTCTCTCCCAATGATTCTACCGGCCATTGTAATTCTGGACAATCTTCCTTTGTTTTCAGCACCCAGGTGCCCGTAGCCCAGGTGCAGATTTGAGACTTAAACTCCACCACAGAAACAGCAGTTGGTAAAACAACCTCACCACAAGGCCTGTAAGAAGCTGTTCTGGAGCTTCCGACTGTATGTCATGATGTTTCACACCAGATGGAGTTGCCTGGTTGATGTGGAATTGAAGACATTAAAATTTCCATTTTCGGGGAGACCATATTTTTTCTTCAAGACTGCTTTAACTTTCTGCATGTTCCCATTAGAAATCTGCCCAAAAATGGACATGGAGCTGATTCCAAACAGATCTCAACAGTAGAACAAATAGAAATTACTATTGAATTATAGATAGCTGGATAGCTAGATAGATAGATGCCACAAAAATGGCTGTCACCGGATAGGGATGTATGTCTGCAATAACCCAGTGGAGTGAGATAAATTGAGGAATATTGTCAAGCTGTGTTTTAATTTGGCAGGCATTACACTCACAATGATCCCTGACACCATCTGCTGTCTTCTTCTCTTTGTCTTTCTATTTCCCTCCCTCGTCCCCTCTCTCTCTCTCTTTGTGTTTTTCAGTCTGTCTTTCACACACACAAAAACACTCTTCCTCTCTGTTCTTCACCTACACCACACCTCTTTTTATTTCTTTACGGCAGCTGTTCATTCATCCGTTCTTCAGTTTGCTGTTCAGTATGACAGTCACATGTTGACTGGGTCAAAGTCTGTGCAGGCTGAGTGGATGCTGAGAGAATAAGAAAAGATTATGAAGGCACACAGTGTGTGTTTGTGTGTGTAGGGGTGTGTGAGTGTCTGAGAGAGAGAGAGAGAGAGAGAGAGAGAGAGAGAGTGGAAGAAAAGAAAGTTTTAATTTATACTCACAATAAGCTGTTTCGTGCATATTGCTAAATATTTAGTACCCAAAGTCATCCTATTATTACATAATTATGCCTATCTGGGATATGGTGGGTTGCTTTTAGAGCAATATGTCATAAATATTTCCTCGCAGGGCAGTAAGTGAGCTTTCAGAAGCAATGGATAAGAGGTAATGAAATATTTAAAAAGGGATTACTTCCCTGGAATGTTAAAATATATATCTATCAGCTTCTTTTAACCTTGCCAAGTGCTCTTGTTCAGCTTAAATAGCAAACTGTAGCTTGGACACTGCTGGGGTGAAAGCATCATGTTTGTAGTCAGGTTTGATTACACAATGGCTTAACAATACCTACATAGTGTTTCACATTTTCTGGATATTCTTCCTCTTACCTATATGTACTATTTATCAGTCTAGATTGTTTTGGTGTAAATTGCCAAATGTTGGAGATCTGAGCCGTAGAGATGTCTGCATTCTCTTCAATATAATGTAACGAGATGGCACTCAGCTATGAAGGTCTATGGAATATTTTGAGTAACCAGATACTGGATAGACACATTGCTGTTGATTCATTTCATTCATTCTCCATAACCACTTATCCTGTTAGGGGTCGTGAGGGGGCTGGAGCCTATCCTAGCTGGTGAGAGGTGGGGTACACCCTGGACAGATCGCTAGACTATCACAGGGCTGACACATAGAGACAGACAACCATTCACACTCACATTCACACCTATGGGCAATTTAGAGTCACCAATTAACCTACATGTCTTTGGACTGTGGGAGGAAGCCAGAGTACCCTAAGGAAACCCACGCTGACATGGGGAGAACATGCAAACTCCGCACAGGAGAGCTCCCCCATCCCGGGTTCGAACCAGGAACCCTCGTGCTGTGAGGCGACAATGCTAACCACTGCACCACTGTGCCACCTACATTGCTTTTGATTTTTTTTTTTTGCTTTGAGAAGGGCAAGTTGAGTGCCATCTTGTTCTATTATATTCAAGAGAAGGCACACTGTGACCAATAGCAGCACAGGTAAGATGAAAAATACGTATTTTTGATTTGGGAGTGAAGTGTCCCTTTAAACCATCTATGATGGAATGGTTTGGTATGATTATAAAAATGTCAATAAATAATGATTTGACCCAGAAGTTGCACAAGGCATCACACTCTTGTCATACTGTAAAGTTGAGGGAAGATTGAAGACCTGTCTCTCACGACTCAGGTCACACTCCTTATTATCCCTGCCCTAGTTTCTGGAAATATTAAGTGGTTTTATTAGAACTATGGTTACAGTTTGGTGATGAGGGCGGACCCACCTCAAAACAAATATACTATAGTGCATGAAAAACACCCTAGACAACACTTAATGCTCTCTGATGCTGTAAAAGTTTGTGAAAGGAGTAAAACAGGTCAATATTTTCAGTTATAATCCAAAAACACAACAAATGTTCATTGTGTTCTTTGCTAAAGATGCTATGAAAACAGTGCTTCTTCAGTGGTGATGTCGTCCTATACTGGTGGGTTCAACTAAGGACCTACACCATAATAGCCCACACTGGCTTGACTCTCCACTGGCCTCTTTCAGTAGGAAATACCTCACACTAAAAAAGTAATGATGCCATTTAAAGGGAGCTGTAAGTAGGCATTTTTATTTCACTCCATTTTCAGTATTTCCTGCATACTTTTCTCTTTGGACCGCTGTCCATGGTGCTGATCGGCCCTGTCCTCAGAGTCCATACTGAGTGAGAACACAGCACGTGAGTCAAAACCATGTTAACTTTCCTCCTTTTCCCTGAGCTGATGAATTGTTGGATTTAAGCTACAGTGAAACACAAAACACATCAGTATGACTTGATGCCGAGAATCTGATCCAGATTATTCCTTCTCTCCTTGAATGTTTTTGCACTGATTCGATAATCTTCCCTCACTCAATATGTGAGAGCGTCATCAGACGAGGGCAAGGACAGGACCTGCCTCTGGTTCTGCTCGGCCAGGAAACCATCTGTTTTTAAAACTTTTCCTCTGGGAAGCCAATCTCAGTAATCACCAAGATCGCTTTGAAGCTCAATACTGTCTGTCGGAGAATTATCATCGTACTCAACCAGCACTCCTGAGATTTATTCCTCACAGAAAATCAATTCAGTGTTTAACTACCCAATGGCTGAAACATCCAGTGACCGTTAGGGACTGTTCTTTACAGAGGAGGGGGTGTGACTTAATTTTTCTTTTTAAATCTTGACCCTTCCTGAAGCTACAGATATTTTTCCTTGAGCCTCTCTGAGTGACCGGGGAAAGATGCATGACCCTCCCTCCACCATAAAAAGTCCCGAACCACATTGTTTTTTAATATTCACACTACATGTATGTTTTGGATCCAATGCAATGAAGAAACTGCACAGAATTAAAGAAGAAAGATGATGTAGATTTCAGTGTGTTTCCTGACAGAAGCTATTGTTGTGCATGATGTGTTCAAGAACTGTCGGAAATTTGGAAAACCAACAACATTTTTTTGTTTTTACAGTGTCTGGCTTTGATACATTTCATAGTTTTATCATTTTTAAAGAAAGCATGCCTGTCAGACCAACTGGCAGGTTTTGGAGCTTAGATGGTATTTAAAATCAATACCAAATACAAACATGTGAAGCTGTATGTCCCTCCCCAGTGCTTAAAAATATGCCTCCCCTTTGTACATCACTCTCTACCCCCTCATAAATAATGAACACTCCCTTACCACTGCTATTGCTTGGTACCCTGCAACGATTCATCAACTCAACGTACTACTATGGCAGGAACAGTGTTAATATAATGCTCTGCAGTGCTTGTAATTTATCTCATGAACCTAATTCCATTCGGTATAACTTCTTAATCCCATACATGGTACCACAACACTGCTGCACATTCAATCTAGTTCCCTCTTTAGCTGCAGTCATACATGCAGACTGCTTTAAATGCACACAATTATAGTTTCATTTACTGTAAGCGGCTTACATCCAAGTCATGCACACAAATTTGCATTATATTGCAATCTTAGTTATTTGCAGTCCTCTAGTGGTTGAAAGCTGACAGTACATGATGGGAAAATCATGCAAAAATATTTAGAAATTTGGTTTTTAGAAAGCAGTAATGTTGCCATGTGAAAACCTCACAGTTTGTGGTTATATCTGTGTGAACTTGATATGTTTGGTAACCACTTGGTCATGGATGTGCAATAGAAGAACTCTGCCATACTTTAAAAACTCCCACTGAAGTGCCATTAAGTACTTAATCCTCAGCCGCTCTGTTGAACCTCCTCAGGGGCCAAATGTGGAAGTGAAATGACCCTTGGAGACTTAAGTGCATGTGTGTAACACTGTGTGGCCTGCAGCTACTCCTACTGCTGTTAAATACAGCAAAAGCTGTGTACTGAAGTGATCATTTCCACGCTGTAGTAATACGAGAATTTCATGTTATAATTTAAAATTAGTCAGTCTTGACAACCAGGCAAATAGGTGATGAACTGAGTTACATTTGAACCATTCAAAATGTTGGTGGATTTATTAACATTAAGAAGCTGTGCTACTTTTTCATCCTAACTGGTGATCACAATAACTTGTGATAGTGTTTCTGTGTGAACACGTGTGCTTTGGTACATACATTTTGATATAAGGAGCAAATGTGCGCACATTTTAAATGCATCTAATTTATGATCCTAATGAATCCTGATTATCTAAACCAAGACCAAAACAACTTTATCCCTCACAATAATGCGCTAGTATGCAGTCAAAAATAGTGACATAAAAATAGAGCAAAATGCATGTGGATTTGTGGACATAAAAGTTCAAAGCCGCACCACATCAAATAAACTGCACTTTTCATTGAGTAGTCACTGTTGTCTTCTCATGATTCAACAGCTCCCCAACAGAGAGGAGCGCTACTTTAGAGCTGCACCTGGTACAGATGAGTCACCTTCAGCTGGCTGCACTGCTAGACTCATTAAAGGGTTGGACACACACACACACTCCGGCACACACACCTGTATTCCTTATTACTAAGCTGGCCTCTTGACTTTCCTCCCAAACCACAAAGGGGATGACACAGAAATGAATAGCAGCAGACCAACAGCAGATTGTTGGGTAATTGAGTGTTTCTCTGTGTGTCTGTGCAGTCATGCTCTTTAATGGCTCTTATCATTAATGCACATAGCGCTGGTTATATTTTACATAAACAAATACACTTACTCTCAGTTAATCTTATCTTGGGGCAAAGAGGTCATAAGAATAATGATACAGTGTAGAATGCATATTTACTTTATTGATCTGCTATGAGTTGTGCATGATAGTCCCTTCATTTTCCTCCTTATCATCACCATCATTGAAGGTGCATCCTCTCCTTGCCTCCTCTGTTCTTCCTTACATCTTTTCTTCCTCCCTTTCTTGAATCATTTGCACAATTTGGTCTGAAAATAGACAACATGGTGGCCATCCACAACCTAGACTGTGTGGACTAGATGCAGAGACTGATCGCTGTGTGCAAAACAAACAACAGACCACAAGAGTACAGTAGGTTATTTGGCAGTATAGTGTTTCTACAGTACAGTATCACAACTGTGGCGGCACGGTGGTACAGTGGTTAGCATTGTTCCTCGTTCAAACTCTGGGAAGAGTTTGCATGTTCTCCCCATGTCAGTGTGGGTTAACTGGTGACTCTAAATTGCTAAATTGTAGGTGTGAATGTTTGTCTGTCTCTATGTGTTAGCCTTGCAATAGTCTGGCGACCTGTCCAGGGTGTACCCCGCCTCTCACCCAGTGTCAGCTGGGATAGGCTCCAGCCCCAGGATAAGCTTGAAAGAAAGAAGGAAAAAAAGAAAGAGAAGAAAAGAGAGTTGCTTCTTATCTTATCCTTGCCTTCACAAAGCCAATTCATTTTGAATCCTGTAATAAAAGACGTTAAGTCTGTCAGAGCCAAAGCCATATGGATCAACAAATAGAAAACAACTTGTGTCCTCATCAGATGCCTCCCAAACGTGTCTTTACTGCCGGTTCTGAAATAAAAACTACCACAGTCCAGCGTCCAGGGTATGAGGAATACTGATTCAGTGTCCTGGCTGTCCTCCTCCACGTCTACAGGGAGACACAAGCTGCCAGAAATCAAAGCTGGCGCAGCTCCTGTAAACTGGGGTCTTCTCAGGTCTTCTTGTATTTTTCCAAAATCTAATTCAGCACACACTCACTCAGTGAACATCTCTGCAGCACAGAGAGAGCTGCGGTGTGCCTCTCTACACAGAAACATGCCAGTCACTCACTGATCCTCACTCACCTGTTAATCTCTGGGTGGCACCCAAACACAAACCCACAGCCACCCTTCATTTTACCCAGCATCACGACCAGTTAGATTTCCCACCTACAACATTTCTTATAAACTGACTTAATTAACATGTAGGAGTCATCACAACCATTGACATAATTACTCATGAACAGCTTTTAATTAATAGCTTAATGAGGCATTTGATCCCTTAATGCATTAAGTACATTACATTTTTATAAGTGTTATTTGACGTAGTCTCTCTTCTGAGGAGTGGAAAAATTATTATCCACCATTATTTTAAATTTTTAGCTGTATGTTTGCTTCACAGTTCTTTGCTGTGATTGGTCCCCATTGGTCTGATATTGGCAGGTGATTACTCTCTAATTCTATTGTCTTTGGCGCCCCCAACAGTCTGAGAAAAATGATGACACATTTTAAATACTTAACTGCATTTCCAATTACAAGTACCAGCTTTAAATCTTCACAGAAATGATCTACATTCTTAGACCCTCTTTAGATGTATCAGGCTGGCTCCCTGTTACAAATACAAAATGTTGTGTTTGTGATTTTTGTTGCAGGGGCTGTAGCTGTTTTCAAGAGAACCCAAGGTTGTATTGGAGCTCCAAAATGAAGCATTTGGTATGAATTAATATTTTTCTGACGTATATCTGTTCAGACAGCTCCTTCTGCTTTAAAGAACCTTGAAGCAGACCCATTTCAGAGCAGATATTCTAAAGAAATATAAAGATAGGTCGAACATTTATGGGAAGGTTTGTCATTCTTGAGCAGCAGATGGTGTCTGAGGATGTGCAATGTACACTACTTACAATATACCTGTGTCAGTAACAATAATAATAATAATAATAATAATAATAATAATAATAATAATAATAATAATAATAATGTTAGTTATACAGCCCCTGAATCTCAGCTTCTGCTGGACAGAACTGTTTGGAGACCAATAACAAGGAAAACAAATGCTCATATTTAGATAAAAACCTTCAGTCAACATCACATATTGTGTGATGGAAGGTTTTTTTTCAGTCAAAGTTGAAACAACAAAGTAATTATGAGTTAAAGTGTTATTTGCAGTGCTTGCCCCATTGTGACTTCAATAGAGCTGACACTTCTCGAATGCTGTCACTGTCATCATGACCTTTCTGTCTGCCCCCAAACTGTGGAACAGCATCCCCCTCCCAATTTAGATCCGCTCCCACCATTGACTCTATCAAGTCCAGGCTCAAAACCTACTGTTTTTCATTAGCGTTTCAGTCCCCCTGATGTGGCTTTCCCTGATGTGAACCTGTGTGTGTTGTGTCTGTAATTGTGTGAGCTCTGTTTCTGACAGTTATGTCGCCTCTCATGTATGTGTTTTTAGCATTTTATTACTTTTGTACGGCACTTTAGTCAGTGTGAGTTGTTTTTAAATGTGCTTTATAAATAAATTTGAGTTGAGCTCCTTCTCTTATAGGCAAATTAATTTCAATAAAAGAACAAATTCAAAACACATGGAAGTGCACTTAAAATACTTAGTAACATCATATCATTAGTGCATTTTAGACATCATCTAGCACAAGCTTCATGGAGAAGTTGTATTAGAGGGTGAATCGTATCTGTCTAACACTGAGTGGTACACACAAATTACATCTACTACTTTTGTGAAGCCTATAATGTTCAGTTTTTTGAGTTGTTAGTGTTGCTGAACCACATTATATTCAGAGATATTCTAATATTCTGTGCCCCTCATCTCTGTTAATAAGATGGACAAAAAAATCAGAGACATACCTCAATATAATATAGTCCAGTGCAACACCACTGTAAAATACAAAAACGTGTTAGCAATATATTGCACAGATATACCTAATAAAGTGGACACTAAGTGTCTATAAAAATAATAATTGATGATAATTGATAATAATTGTATTGTTTGTATTTGAATAAATTGTACAAAAGAAACAGTGGGAACAAACATCAACAAAGCATGGAAGCAAAGTGGGGTATACATTTCTTGGGTTACTGTCTGTATGTCCATATTGTCCTTAGATTTTTCCAAATCCATGTACGATGGCTCAAGCTGTTTCATACCAAATGTCATTTAATTATTTTTTTTTTATTTTTGGAAACAGTGGCGAGACAAATGTGACTTCAAGTCAGGGTCCCCTGTGTGTGTATCAAGTTGAATGTGTGCTGCTTTAATTTCACCATGATGACAAACAAGGCTTCAATAATTCAGCCTCACGTATGTATGACAGATAGAGGCCACATCAATACAACAGCATCAAAACCTGATAGCAACACCATCTGAAACAATGTCATCTTGACCTTTTCCACCTTCATTTCATTTTACGATCATCATTTTTTGCAGGATCTCTCTTTTATTGGACAGCATACAATAATAAGTGACAGGGAGGATTCTTGAAAAGGACAGCAGAAGCCATGACGATAGAGATGATAAAAGTTCTCTTGCACAGAACATAAACAGAGGTGCTTAAAATAAACAAAGATAAAATGATGTGGAGATTTGACCTGACCAGAGAGGGTAAAAACATGAAAGTTATCTCTTGCTGCATCCTACCCATGACCCTTCAGTCTCTGGGGACAACACAAGGACATGAAATATACAGTGTGCAGTTATATAGCAGCTGTGACTTTCATTCGCTGACTTTCTGTTGCAACTTTTTGTTGCACTTCTTTATTTGTCAGCTACATACAGTGTTATACAATTACCATAGGTCATGAAATGTAACCAGTTTTCATAGATTAAACAGTATTCAAAATAACTAAAGATAACTACAGCATTAAAATGTCTCTTTACAGATAATATTCTGCACTTTGGAGCAAGACGTGGAAATAGATGACTTTGTGGATTCATTGTAGCATGACTCACATCCTGTGTCGCACAGTGAGGTACAGCAGATACAGAATATATTGCTGAAGTCTCAGAGTAATTCATTTAAGTGCTATTTAGGTCCTACACAGGAGCAGATTTCTTTTTGTAAATTTATTTTGAGTTACAGCAGGTTGGACTGGAGAAAATAACACGAAAGATAATGGCAAAACTATCCAATATAAACCCAATTATCCCAGCGAATACAATATGAGCACGCTTCAGCAAAAGTTAATGCTGACATTTTTGGACATATAATGGAAGCAAGAAAGAAAAGTCATAAATCCATATGTTATTATGTTTCTAAGCTAAATTTCAGGGCTTTAAAAATGTGTTAAAATCTTTTTTTTTTTTAATGAAAAGGAAAGCTTTTGACCATTCTATTTCTGACATTATAATGAAAAATAAATTTAAAAAATACATAAATGGAGAATGAGAATGAGTTACTTTTAACCTGTCAGTTCCTTTTTTCCCTGGAAGCAGTATATATTAATAAATAAATATACAAAATAAACCCAAGAATAATAAATATTGAAATAAATAAATAGATAAATTAAAAGGAAATATTAAAATGAATAATATATAAATAAATAAATTACTATAAATTAGGACCTCTTACCTCATGAAATTACAGTTTCATTAATACAGAAATAAATATATGTAGTTGTACAATAATGTAAGATATTTACTCATCTATGTCCTGTTTAATTATCACCTTCTTTTTTTTTTTACACATTTATGCATTTATTTCTATATTAAGTTCAACATTCAATTATTGTTTTATAATTTTTATTTATGTATGCATGTATGTTTTCATTTATTTATTCATTTTTTATTAATATATTCATCAATGCATTTATTTAATAATTTCTGCATTTATTTATTCCTCTATTTGCTTATACTGTGATACTTTTTCGTCCTCCATAAAGTATGACATTGTATGTAATTGAAATTAAAATGTATGAACACAACTATACATACATCTCCTTGGTCTGGCAAAGACACAAAATATTTGGTGCTATCATTACAGTTATCAAGGTGTGTGGTAAAATGATAAAGGATCAGCAATGTGTACTTGTGGTATATAATGTTTAAAAATAAAATAAAGTAAATTTAAGCAAAAGATGGGTGGGACGTCAGTCAGGCTGTCAGCATTTCTATTTTTAATCTAAACTACGTTTCAGTTTTGTGCGTCTTTCTCACAGGGCGGTGTGTATCAGCGTGGCCTCGGGTCAACGTGACAGATATTTGTCATTGTATGAGAAGGCAGAGAGCTGAATTATTGAAGGCTTGTTTTTCATCAAGGTGAAATTAAAGCAGCACACACACACACACACACACACACACACACACACACACACACACACACTCAGTCATTCACTCTAGCAAATTACTTCTTTGAAAAACCTGCTTGGGACACAAAGTCCAAAATGAAAGTCCAACCCATTACGTCAGGGTGTGTGTGTGTGTGTGTGTGTGTGTTTGCTCACATGTACATGTTTACTACACTGTCTCATATTTCTCACTTCACTCCATCTACCTGATGTGATCAGCAGTCATGTTCAGTTGAGTGTATGGGCTGCATGAGGAGGACAAGGTGTTCCGCTGGGACCTTATTCCCTAAGAGGACGTTGTCCTGATGAGCACATGGCATTACCCTGAGGATCAGAAAAATATGGCTTCTCAAAATCAACTTTTTAAGAGACAAAAATGGTTACATGGGATATGTGTATATGATGGAAGCCAACAAACCATTAGGCCTGTAATTAGGCAACAATTATGAGTCTTAATGACTCCTAATCAGAGAGTTGTAAGGCTAATTGATCAGCAATGTCCTTCATCAAACGTGCATGTATCTGCAGTAATCTGTGATGAAGTACGTATGAGGTAGACGGAAGTAAGTGTGGCTGTAGTTCTGTTTTTTCAAGGACCTTTGGTGCCACCCAGAGGATGATTAACATATGATAAGGAGGGATCTCCATCTAACTGTTTCTGTATTACATTAATTGATCACACTGAGTCTTTCTGGGATGCTGGGACATTTACTGAGCCAGATTACATTGAGTCTGCAGTGGTAGACTTGTCTTTTCAGTTGGGGATGTGTGTGTGCATTCAGAGAACCCTTGGTTCCCGGATTAAGGAGTTTAAAGTTATGTTGACATAATAAAAGCAGACAGTATGATGAAGAAACAAGTGTTAAAGTCTGAATTATTATCTTCAGGGCATCTTTGGATGGAAAATGGAGGAAAATGCAAACAAACCGTTGTTGCTCTTTGACATTGCTGGATGATGTTAAAATGGTACTTTCATTTCCAGCAGCTGCTACTGCCTTTAATAAAGTGACTGTTTGAATGTTTCAGACATACTGAAGTCACACCTAGCTTTAGATTATTCTTCACGCTTCACAGTTTCATAGCCACATATACTGGTGTGGTTCAGTGTCGACAGGAAGACGAAAGGCATCTTTGCAGAAGCCGCACGCCCAAAACTCAACAGGAAGTGAAAGCCCATGAAAGCATATGGCTCACGCTAAACACTATACCAACTAGTATACACTATAATATGGTGACTGTTGGTCAGCATCTAAACAGATCTCTCTGATCTAACACTTTCAAGCACAGTGTATCTGCATTATTTCTTTTAAAATGTACACATATATAAAAGATCATAATAAAATGGAAAAATTACGTACTGTGTTTTGTGTTAGCGGCAAATGATAAATAACAAATAAATATCAGAAAGAAAGAAACAAACAACATACTTTCCTTTTCAAAGGCATATTTTTTTTAAATAAAATAAATTATTTTACAAAATAAATAAATAAATTTCATATTTTCAGTATCTTTAAAGAAAGGGGAAGAATGATAAACAAACCAACATATAAAAAAACCACGAATAATCTCACTTAACAGCTTTCAATCTTGTGCAATCTTGTGATGTTATCTATGTAGAGTAAGTGAGGTGCCAAAAATACTAACGAGATATGGACCTATTTTGGTCACGTTTACAAGAAACCAGCATTGACCACTGTTATGGGAGGGGATGCTTTCTCTGGTGTCCGGTTTCTGGTTTAGAAGTCATAGCATTCTGCCTTAGCGGCCATTCTTCACACAGCAAGGTTACCTATTGTGAAAACATCAACATACTGCACATGCTGTCTTTCTGCTGGTGAGGACAGTTTCTAAAAAACAACCCTCGTGAAGACCTCTCTTGTCAAATTTTTCAGCCCATAACATTCAGTTTTTTCATTTTGTTTCCTCTTGAGGAGCTCTAAGTTTGGAGACATCACCTCATTCCACACAATATCACACATTCTGTTTGTCCCAATTTCTTATGTGATGTTTACCCAAGACTGCACCTTTTTCCTCAAACTGGATTATTCTGGATGTCCTTTGCACCAGTGTATACACACAAACAAAATTCAGCCTGATGAATTTTATTTGTTTGGAAACTTTGGGATCTCCAGTAAAATTAAAAATAAAGTTCTGTGGCTTTGTTTGTCTGCACAGCATGGGGTTGTAATGACTGATCCACTGGTGGGCATTTTTAATTAAAATTTTTTAATTATAATTCTGTGATGCCACACTTTTATATTGAGGCATTTTGAGTCAAATTTAATTAAACATAATTAAAAATTTCAACTTGATAATGCCGAATGATGCACCAGCTCTTATACAGCACTTACACTGAGAGTCCAAGCTGATCACCCAAGTAGCTGTATCTGCAATAACTACATCCTGTACAACAAGCAAGTGACACGCACATCTGTGCTACCTGTAGTGGAAGAACAAGTGAAATTAACATAAGCCCAATGCAATAGCATCCGGTGTGACTTTCACTCACACTTACAAAATTTACATTGTGCATGTACTGCAGAACGTCCTGCATTCATCTGAGATGTGCTGACAAACAACAACTTGACCTGAGTCCTATATAAATATGCTTTCACATTTTATTTTCCTCTTACCTTTGTTAATTCACTTATTTTCTGTAACCGCTTATACTGTTGGGGGTCATGGGGGTGCTTGAGCCTATATAAGCTGACACTGGACAGGAGGTGGGGTACACCCTGGACAGCTCGCCAGACTATCACAGGGCTAACACATAGAGACACTCAACCATCCATGCTATGGTCTTTGGACTGCGGAAGGAAGCTGGAGAACCTGGAGAAAACTCATGCTGACACAGGGAGAACATGCAGGCTCTGCACAAAAGGGCTCCCCCACCCCAGGGTTCAAAACCCTCACCCTGGATTTGAGCTAGGAACCCTCTTACTGTGAGGCGACAATGCTAACCACTGCACCACCATGCTGCCCTCTTACCTTAGCGCTATTTATCAGTCCAGATGTTTTGGTGTGTGTTGGAGATATTGGCTGTAGAGATGTTTACCTTCTCATGAATGTAATAAGTAGAACGCTGATATGATTGGTGGTTTGTTTCATTTAGCAAAGTTTTTCTTTCTACTGAAAAACACACACCAACTGTATCACTGTACAGAAGGAAGTGTGCATCTACTCATGAACAAGAGGCGTGCGCCCGTGACAGCACGAGATGTTAGCATTGATTATGTCCTCTTTGGCTGAGCTGTAACTTTAGCTAGCTCAGTGCTGCTAGGTGAGCTAGCAGTCGATGCACTCTTCTGTATGGTGATATGGTTGGTGGGTGTAGTTCAGTAGAAAGAAAATAGTTCCTACATGAAACTGCTCACAACAAGGTCTGTGGGGTAGGTCTTAAGTTGAGTAATGAGGTCATGATTTCTTGAAAGAGACATTCCTGTTGAGTTTTTCAAATATATTTTTTGTCGCTATGAGCACCTCAGGCTGAATACCATCTTGTTCCAATATATTCAGAGGAAGGCAAAGATCTCTACGACCGATATGTTCAACACTCGACAACTCACACCAAAAAATCTACACTGATAAACAGCACTTCAAATAAGAGGAAAAATATGTATTTTGGATTCTGGGGAGAACTGTCCCTTTAAAGAGCAGGTGTCTTACTCATGCTTGTACAGCAGCATCAAGAGAGAATAACAATCTCTACTGTAATCAATCATTGACTTTGTATATAAGCTACACCGGGAAGATTAAAGGACCAGCTTGAGGTAGATAATCAGTGATATCAAAGGTGATTGTTATTATTACCTTTGAATGAGTTTATAACCAGTGGGACCAAAACAACCAATCAGCACTGTAGTTTGAAACACTTTACACCCCTGTTATAGTTTCCATCACCACTCTATCTGCCCTATCAACATTTTTGCATTCGGCCAGAGGGCGCACTCACGTGGTTCATATATTTATATCCTTGTCTTTATACCCTTTCAAGCCTTGTCATCTCATCTCTTCATTTCCTCTTACCATTCGTCCTCTCAGCTTTACACAGGAAGTGTCACGGTCTGCCCTGCTCCTGTCGCTGCCTCTCATCTCTCAGTTTTGTTTCTGTCACGCTTTGTGTGCCATATCTCACCCACAGAGAGGAACTGTGGTTCATACCGAGACTTCTCCACCTCAAGAAGAAGAAGAAGTTGTCCTCCCCTCTCGGGCTCTCCTTTTCTGTTTTACTGCAGCTTCCCTCAGATGATCCATCTGTCACCCACCTGCAGCTGATCTTATACCCACCCTGCAGCCACAACATGAGCCTACGGAAACTCAGTGAGTATTGTTTGTGTGTGTCTGTGTGTGGAGCAGCTGCACTTTGTTCATGTGTTTACACATATAGTCAGCCTGGGTGTTAACTGGGTTACTTGTCTGTCTTACATACAATGCCATGTCAGCTTTGCAACATTTCAGATAGTGATGATGTGCAAGGGCCAACTTGATTTTTACTGAGAAAGTAGGACTTGCACAAAAATAGCTCAACACTATTTTTTAAGACATGTTTTTATCTGCAGTTTTTTTTTTTATATATTTCATTTATATACATGATATGATTTTAATTATATACAGAATATGTTTTGTAAAAGCAGGTCTTTTAAATAAATAGCAACAAAACTTGCAAGCTTGCTGGAATTGACACACAGGGACAAAAAGCAGGACCATATGCACCCCTACACTCACATGCACACACATAAATGCACTCAGGTGTTTTATTTAGCAGCATAGCTGCCCATGGTTGACTGCTCCTACATCTCTCATCTGTAGAGTGATCAAAACACTAGCTTTGCAAAAGGGAATTTTTGTGTAACAGCTGTGGAGAAGAGAGGGACTTGTTTATTAAAGCTGCATTCACAGATTTTCGCCACTTGAGGGCAGCAGAACAAGCAACATTAGGCATAACAGCTTACAAAGTCAGCAAAATGACCCAAAATGACACATCTACCAAGCATGGAGCAACATTAGCATTCTTTTGCAAGGGTGCATCATTAGGAGAGGCAAATCAGAAGGGAAGAAGGGGCCACATATAATGGCACATTTTGGAATGACAGCTATTAACCCCCTTAAATGTACCATAAAGACACTAGAAAGTGCACTGCAGGTCTGACCCATTCATGCATTCATTTACAGTGGTTACCACTTTGTATTAAAATAAAAAAAAATGATAATGAAAGATTAAAAAGCCTAGACCCTTTGTAAATAAACAAATAGCCTTGGATAGGCTGACATAGGGAGAGTCAAGCAAAGGATCAAAGTCTCATAATTCTATGGAGAGATATGGGTCAATATTTGTGGGCCTATGATATGAAACACAATAAAAAAGTATTGAGGTTAGCAAAACAAACGGAGTGGCGTGCAAGTCAATTACTATGACGAGTGCAAATTAATACACCGGAGCTGGAAGACCTGTCTGTTTTTTTCTTTCGAAAATGAGAGCAGAAAACCAAAACAATGACCCACAAGACACAAAAAGCTCTGAAAAAGCTTTAATCAGTTCATCTTCAACTTTTTTTCCTGCTTCTACCTTTAACAAAAACTAACTGAGGGATTGCATGAGGATCACATGAGCATTTCTTCCTCTCCTCTATCTGCTCCTGTCTCAAGGTTTCAAGTGGTTCGGTAGCCTCACCAACCTCTCCTTTCGCCGCTCCACTGAGAAATCAGACTCCAAGTCCTCTCCGTCCAAGTCTGGAGCTGGATATGTACCTGGAGATGACTGTGGAGCAGCAACACTGGCTCCAGTTGTTGAGGCAACAATGGACGACTTGGATGCCATGCGTCCCCGCACTGCCAGCTATGTCCGCTCCAGTGAGAGCTACACACACATGGGCACACTGCCCCGACTACTGATGAGGAGGAGAGACAAAAGCAATAAAGGTAAAGAAGCAGACAATATAAAGAGCACCTTGGACAACAATATTCGCCATGACAAAGCTTTGATATTTAATCACGTCCTTTTTTCTTTAGGAGGCTCCAGTAGCAATAAGAAAACTAAAGACAAGAGCATCAGCAGAAGTCAAAGCCAGCGACCCGCAGGAGACCAAGACCGTTTACCCCTGAAGCTCACAGCTGCCTCATCTAAAGTGGCCAGGGATGAAGCTAAAGCTAAAGCTGACACTGGGCTCAGCAAAGACGCTCTCCCAAAGACCCAGCTGGAACCCACAGATCAAACTAATGCCACAAACACCCAAACCAATACCTCTGGACCTGTAGCTGCCGGGGAAGATGTGTCGCCATCTGGTGGCCCAAGTTCTGCACTCCAACCAGAGACCTGCGACAAGCAGGGCATCACTCAGACAGGTGCAGACGTAAACCCTGAAGAGACTTCATCACCTCCTCTCAGCCTGGGGAATGATCAGACCAAGACAGACCAAGAGAATGACGGGTTAGAGTCCAGGCCTGCATCTAAACCAAAGGAGGAGGCTGAGAGCACAGAGCTGACAGAGGGAGCGGACAGTGAAAACCAAAACTCTGACAGCACTAACAGGTGAGTTTTTTTTTTCTTTTTATCACAAATGTGAACATTTCATTTTCCCTCCTTTTTTTCTTCTTTGACAATAAAGTCATTAAAGGAGAAAAAGTTACTGATTGGAGAGAATGGAGAGTGCCATAAAGTTAAGGGCCTTTCTTGTAACAGGCTGACCCAGATTTGTTTGGTACGCACAGTAGGCTGTTATCTAGCTACTGAAAGCCTTGATAAAACTAAGCAGATGTCATAAAGAAAAAAAACCTGCCTACACTTGCATGAATCTATAAACTAATTATTGTAGGCTCTGTGTTTTAAGTAAAAATACAGTATTGTTAGCAAATCTACTCAGTAAAAGTAGAATACGATACGATACGATGCGATACGATACGACACGATACGATACGATACGATATGATACAATATACTTTATTGTCCCTGTAGGGAAATTCATCTTGGATTCAGGAGCTGCACAAGTATTGCTGCCTGACAATAATAGTCCAGAAGAAATTAAGTATACAACATAAAAACACATACTACACATAACAGTATTGCGCATAACTCCAGCACACAACAGAGCACCATAAGCAAAGCACAACACAGCCCCTAAAGCATCAAGTGACATTATTCAACATCTAAATTGGGGCTGGCAGGAACTGATTTTGAAAGTAAAATTTGAAGTACTTTTAAAAATACTGTTTCTGGCCTCTGTGACACATGTAAGGGCCTCAAATGGTTATGAAATCATGTAAAGAGTAACCAGGTTAAACTCATCTTTGGTGGAACTGCTAACAATCTATAGGAAAGGGACAAGGGGCCCAACTGCAGTACACACAGCTTTTTAGTTAGGGATCACAAACCAAATGGTTGGAAACCACCAGTTTAATTTTTAGCAATGTGTTGTGCTTTATAAACTGATCACAAGTAACATAAAATGAAAACATTCAAGTAAAATACAAGCACTATAACTGTAACTTCAGTATTTTTCAGTGTGTGACTTATAGAAACAACAATATCTGAAATATGTCCAGCATTGAGCAAGGCAGGCTGCAATGTATCCACTTGGGGCATTTGTGCACCATCAATTTACGTCCACTAAAAGTGATCATTTTAGGCGCTGACAGGTTGAAATTATTACACTAAAAAAAAAGGTTAAATATCAACATAAAAGATTGTGTTTCTTGGTGAAACACATTCCTCTAAGTTAAAGACTGCACTGGTTTAAATGTGGGAATGTACATTTGGAAGTTGAGATTCCAAAATTTGTTTGTCTCTGTAAAACAGTAGACAGTGAAGTTGCACACAAAACATTAGCAACAATAATAACAACAATATAACAATATATATGTAATATATCACATCTCCATTGTTAAGATCTTATCCTTCTTTCTTTTGCTGGAATGATCTTCATCCGTATTTTCAGGAAGTCCTTGTGATGAGCCAGTTCTAAGAGAACCATTTGTCAGTAGCATCCATGGAGAAATATGTTTCTCATTTACCTTAGTGTTCAGTAAAATAAAATTACAACTGTGAAAACACTAAACAAAGAAACAAGAGCCACAAGATCAATAGATTGTACAAAATGTTACTGTAAATCTATACAACTTTATAACCCACCCTACCTCTGGTGCAGCATCCATGCACATCTTAGAGACAGCAAGGAGGAAATGCTCCGTGAAGCTCCTTCCTGCTGTCAAGAAACGCGCCACTCCCAAGTTGTCAGCCAGCTGGTGCAGATGTTAAACCATGCTTCCTTTAACTGCAACACAGTAGTGGATGTGGAGGGACGAAGACAGGGGAATATGAGATACTATGTCTCACTATCCTATTTAACTCTGCTTTAACACTCCTGCTGATAAAATGAATGCATTACCTCAGCTCTGTGTTCAACAGAGCGCTCACAGTGTGACCATGGCTGCAGTTTTCTACCAGGGTGTCCAGAGCAAGATTAGCCTGCTAGTGCATTCAGGCGCTTGTAGTCTGTGCCAGTTTCAGCAGTAAGGCTTGGCCTGTTCCTTCTACCTCTGGGTCCATGGCCTTCTTGAGGAGAACATACAGCTCAGCTAAGGTGTTCATTCTGTCACGGGCCACTGCTCACCTGTATAGTGACAATAAACAGTCAAGAGCGACCTCAACACCTTTATCACATCAGTCAATACTGTGCTTTAGTGGTGCATAGAATTAAAAAAAAATAGGCTTTAATCTGTTAATTATTTTTACATTGTTATTTTGGCACCTTTATTTAAGTGAAGGAGTGTCCTTATTAAAATGACCATGCAGTAAATGTTGGCCTGGTTATATTCAAGCAGTGAAAAACTGCACATATTGCTGAGAAAGTAAATTAACTGTGGGTCAGTAGGGGAGCAGAGGCGCATGTTGATCCGCCCATGCTCTGTGCGTAAGCCAGGGGGCGCAAACCGGTTTAAATTGCGCGTGGACCCACCGGGGAAGCCGGACAACTCACAGTGTTTGTGCTGACTTTGCTTTGGACAGGACTTGCCTGGGGCGATGGGTGTGAGGTGAGACGATAACAGGATTCATTACTTCACTTTTTTAAAGGCAGCAGGTGATATCGATCGCTTTTATCGATCAGATGCCGCTGGAAAGCTGCCGCACTGTTGCTCTGATGTTTTCTTATTTTGCATTGATTTCTTCTGACACACAGGAGACCGGACATAAATAAGCCCTTTTGTGTGCTCATTGTGTGCGTTTCATTCTGCTGTAGTGGGTTTATAAACAAAGGCAGAACTTTACTGAAGAGTTTGGGGGGAAATGTTGTGCAGCTTCTCTCCTCAGCAGTGCAGAGCGCATTTTCTCACAGCTTTCCCATGACATGCCAGTGTCTCCCTGCATCCAATATTCCATGCATGATAGCAGAGCCTATCATGTTACTGTGGGATACTGTGTGCATGAGTGATTGCAGTTGTGCTGGCATGCATGGGCGTGCACGTGAGAGCGCGCAGCATCAGCCCATTAGTTCAGCCCAGGGACCGTGGGAAATATGGCTGTATGGTGTAGTGTAAGTTCAGTATGGACACATCAAAGAGCTCTCTGTCTCTCCAGCACTAAATCACTGGTCCCTCCTGTCCCTCAGCTTCACTGTCCATTTCCCTCTCCTGTTCTTATCCCGTCCAAACTACAGGTCTTCGCTTCTTTGGCTGCTTTTCTGGAGAACCAATTTCACTTAATTCTTAGACTGTGTTGGTGGTGCCTTCAGGGGCTGGTAAGATATGGCTTTGAAATGAAATTATGTCATGGTGTCTTTGGGATTGTGAAGTCAGCTGGCATAATTATGTGTTTTGTTCTTTTGCCTCAGCGTCCCTCAGGGGCCACAGCATGTCAACTGCTTTGTCTGGGCACTAATTTTGAAGAGGGGAGGAATAGTGACGCCCACCATGTAAACTCGTGTTTAACTGTAGCAGAAACAATTAGTCATAAATGGATTATTGATCAAAAGAGAATTAATCAGCAGCGGATTAATAATTTCAGTAAGTTTTCAAGCAAACATTTGCTGGTTTCAGCATTTCAAACGTGAGGATCTGATGCTTCCTGCTGTCAAATGTGACATTAAACTAAATATCCTTTGTGGTGGACTGTAAAACAAGCAATTTCTCATTGTTACCTCTGACGCTGCTACACTGTGATGGGCAGTGAGAATGTTATTGACAAAATAATCAGATAAAACCTGCAGATCAATTGATAATGAAGCCCCAGTCACAGCCAATATTAAATCAAATGTACACCTCTGATTTCGTAACACCAAAGATGGCATTGAAAGGGTTTAGGTCAAGTTATTTGCCACACATGTGAGAGCGATTCAAAAATACAGTTCCAGAAGCTGTTCAGTAGTGGACATGGACAGGGCTTTGATGGCATCTGGGGTATTCAGGATTTACAGGAGGGAATATTTGAGCTAATCTGGCATTTGAAAAATGTGGTCGGTGGAAGACTTTGAACTGTAGTAATCCATGTCTTATACAGAGGGATGAGGTATGAATGCGGGCTATACTGTCTGACCACATCTGCGCTGATAGTTTTTCCCCTCAGTCTTTTCCCAAGCTTTTTTGTTGTCAGCCTGAAGTAAGTGGGTGAATGTCTTGAATTGCAGTATATACCTTGGAGATTAGATGCCTCCCATGCAGGTTAAGATCTAATAGGTAATGCATCGAGTCGACTGGGGGAATACAGGGAAGGCCGGGAAATAGGTAGTTATTTGTTGCAATGTGGATATCCAGCTGTGGAGGTAGTGGAGAAGTCAGGAGTGATAATCGGGGAACTGGGAAGCTGGACTCTAGCTCTATGAGTGACCAAGCTGGGTCTATGTGGTCAGAAAATGTAGTGATCCAGTATGGGAATTTGGATATGCTTGCTGCCCAGTGATAATATAAGAAATTAGGTAAACCAAATCCACCCTCTGGCTTTGACCTTTCTTAATATACCTTTCACATAAGCGGGTTAGATTTATTCCAGTTATATTTATTTTTTAATAAAAATTTCAACCTTGTGTGCCCTCAATGACAATTTTTCGCTGTGGTTTTGAAACTGGTGTCATACATCAACATTTTTCAAGGTATTGTACCGAAGTTAGAAATTCCAGTATTGCGACAACACTAGGATACATTCAAGGAAGTCAAAGTGTAAAAATGCCTTATATTAGCTCCTTTAGTTCACTCTGCTGTTCACAGTCAGTTGCAACTAATTAACTCGTGCCTCCAGCCACTTGACCTTGTTTGATTTAGAAATGAAATGAAGATTGCTGTACTTGAATTACAGAAAAGACAGCAGAGGAGATATCTGCACACCTATACAGCTGGGCTGGACAGCCTCAATGAAGGTTCACAGGCTGAGATCAATGCAAAAAAAGTCAATTTATTTAGAGAATCTGTGCACAAAAAGAAGGGTGCTCAAAGTGCAAAAAATAATAGAGAGTGAATTAAAACAGCAGCGAATGTTTCAGTCCTTGATGATAATCAGTGCTGCTGACATGAGAGCTTCACAGAACAGATAGAGACACAGATTACTACCAGGTGTGATGAATCAGTCAGGTGGTACCACTAATTAGATGAGATCAACTCTGAGGAGCAGAGGCACCAATGTATTGGTGTTTGAGGATGTTGTCAGCATTATTCACTTTTTATTATTTTTTGCATTTTGAGCACCTTTTTTTGCGCATGGATGTTCTAAATAAATTTCCTTTTTTTTGCATCGATGTCAGCACGTGAACCTTTTTGTGGCTGTCCAGCCCAGTTGTATTGGGGTGCGGGTATCTCCTCTGCCGTCCTTTCTTGGTTGTCCATTGTACCGATGCAACCAAGATAACCTTTTTTGTTGCCCAAGGTAGGCACAGTTTCACAGCAGCCCTAAAACTTTACTGCAGTAATCAATCAATGATTATGTGGGAAAATAGTTTTGCATCTGAAATATTTATTGTTTTTTCAAATGTGGTTTGCAGGAATAGTTTAAATAGTATAACTTTCAGAGCATAAACACATGGCGTGTCAATAGGTGTTTGAGCAGCCACTAGTATAACTGACATTGACTTCAACTCTACTGTAGTGTAGAGCTGCAACAACGAAACCATTGATTATGAATTCATCAATTACTTCAGTTTAAACTGATTAATCAATTGTGAAATTCTAAAAAAGACTAAATTGTCTGATTCCAGCTTCTTAAATGTGGATATTTTCTGGTGTCTTTGCTAAAACTTTATATATTTGGTTATGGACAGAACAAGACATTCAAGGACATCATCTTGGGTTTTGCCTGGGAAACACTGACGCCATTTTTCACCATTTTCTGATATTTTATAAACCAAAAAATGAATTGATTAATCAAGAAAATAATCGACAGTGACAGTAATCATTAGTTGCAGCCTTATTGTTTTCAAAGCCTCATGTATGACTGCTATGTCTTTCTTTTCAAAGCTCCGTAGCATCCCTCTCTGACTAAAAGCTGATGCAATAATTTTAAATGATGGAGGCAAAGACTTAACATCTGTACAACCTTTTTTTTTTAAGTTGAAGCACAGGAGCAGCTTGGGAAAAGAACGTAGAGCTCCTCCGCCGTGGGACCTTTTAACATTCCCGAGCCTGCTGCCACAAAGGGACCCTTTGATCTAACCTCTCTGTGGTCATGTGTAACACGGCTTTGCTCTGGGCCCTGTGAGACCCATCATGCAATTGGGAGCTGCGCTGATTGATCTTAAAACTTGTCCGGGAGTGTAATTGCCCCTTTTAGCTCGCGCTCGCTCTGTATCACAAAGTACCCACGATACGGCTCCCAGGACTGCTGCGCAGCGGGGGTTTTGACACATGATCCGGATACATCATGAGTGTAAAAGTGTGAGTTATGGTGCCCGAGAGATTTAAGAGGCCAGCTCCATATTCAGTAACCTTAGATGCTCAGTGGGGTTTGTTATCTGTCTGTTTGCCATGAAGCTGGACTGCAGCAACATTTTACACACTGGAGAGGCTGCTGCAGAAGTGGGTCATGGGAATACAGGCATGTTTTTTGTCTGTGGTAACATGCAGTGCACCTGTTCCAAGAACAGATCAAACACAGAAGCATGTGCACATGTGTTTGACACAGGTTTACAGACTTTTCTCTGTTATTTTGTTGCCTAACATCTCCCTTCTTTCATCTCTTTTCATGTTTCTGCAGCCACATGGAGCCAGCAGAGAGTCAGGAGGAATATGTGCAGGTAAGTCTGCTCTGTCATGGTGTGTGTGTGCATCTGTACATGCCATTGTCCTGCCCTTCTCTGTCTGTGACTATGTCCTTGAATATGTGTGTGTGACTGCACAGACTCATGTGCTTGTGTGTGTTCTTCCTCACTCCATTAAACAAGGTTTCTCGTTTCATCGCCCTGTGTTTTTCTGTCAGCGACACACACGCACACATGAAATGCCCGAGATGCCAATAGATAGGAGTTTTAGTTTCTAACCTCCACCATCAACCCAGCTTGAGTTTCCTCCTCTCTGCCATATTATTGAATTAGATTTTTTAATGTGAGCTCTCAGATGTAATTGTGGCTGCTTATTAGCCCTTAGTCTTCAACAGTTGTGCTCATTTCAGCAGGCTCGCTCTGCATTTAGCCTAATTCAGTCTGCCATTTAGCTAATTGAATTAGGAGTGAAGCAGTGCTAATGTCAGCACTGTGCAGCTAGCGCGCAGCCTGTGCTGCAGCCAGTAGGTGGGGCCATAGCCTCGCTTTGTGAACTCGGTAAAGATCAGAGAGCATGTGAAGATGTTTCTTGACCTTGGAGATGGATGATAGGGATTTGTGCATCCTGGATGCCACAAACATACATTAAATGCAGGGCCTGGACTTTAAGAGTAAAAGTAGAAAGTGTGAGTCAAGAAAGTGATGAAAGGAAGGAAGAGTAAGAGACAAGGGAAGAGAAGTGAACTGCTGAGCACTTGGGATATGTTTTTTTCATTGATTATCCATCAGAGGCGGGTGGTAAAAGCCTTCTCCCATGACCCTGACCTGTATTGCTTTTGTAAAACAAATACATTCAGCTTCCTCTGACCACAACAAATTGACTATAGTTAAATCCCACCATACTGCCTCTCTTGTAAGGATAACGATGTTGGAGGCAGAGGAATAGCAAACAGAGACAGGGGATGAATTAAAGGAAAAGATCTCAACCCTGGCTGAAGACCTATGGAAGATTTCGGACCAACGTATAAGACAATGCTCTCCGCCACTGTCACCAAAAGTCCAAATTCTATAATATTAACTTTAATCTTCAAACACACTGAGCAATGTCTGTGACTGTCTGTAATGCCATATGTCCTTTTCTATCCGCTATACTCGGGTCCCTCATGATCTCAGTGAGATAACCTGATTAAATAAAGGGTTGTAAATGTAAATGAGGGAATATCTTGTGGACGAATGGTGTTCATCCCTCCAGTAGAGTTCCACAGACTTGCCAAGGAGCGCTGAAGCTGTTCTAGAGGCTGCTAGGACACTTCATGTTGGTTGTTCCTTTAATTTATTACCATCTGTACTGCCCTACAAAGGCTAACCGCAATACAAATTTGTTCAAAACTGAGTTATGACTCAAATAAAACCTTTGGATATCTGTTTTATCTTGTGACAAAATTTCCCGGTTCAACTGTGTTCTGTTCTCAAGAAAATAGGGTGTAAAAATAGCAGTAACTATAAACTGTGGTAAATGTAGTTACTGCACTCTGCCTTGGGTTTCCGGAGATTTAGGATTCTTTAAGGCCAAGGACAATCGCAGTAAGTGTATTACAGTGAAATGTGACGACAACAAAATAACTAATAACGTGACAGTGACCTTAAAATCATTGATGACGATCTTGATAAGGATGTCAAATAATCTCAGTTCAAACCTGAATATTACAGCAAAATAATACTCAAGGGTATGTTAACATTTTCCTCTGTTACGCCTTTTAAGAACAGACATCTTTAAATGAAACGAATACAAATTGAATGCCGTAAGAATTGAAAACAGTATTGCGCATTTTTTAGGTCATAGGACAAATCCTTGATAATGATTGTTAGGCATAAAAATTACTTAATGAAAACCTATTTTAAATGTTTATTTCCACTTTTCTACCTGTAACACATTGTCTGGACAATCGAAAAACTTCGGGGGCATTTTTCTCAGTTTCAGTGTTGTTGTAGTTACTGTGGTTGGCCTGTGTGGGGCAGTGTAGTACACTTCTGTAACATCTTCACTTTGCTTGCCTCATTAAGGCCAATAGGTTGTTTTTTAACCTGATACATTTTAATTACACAGTCCCAGATATAATCAGAGAGTTTGGATTACAGCCTTTTTTGTATCAGTTTCTTATAATTGAGGATAAAGGCTTGTTTGACTCAGTAGTAGTGTTCAGTAATAGTATAGCGACAGTGGTAAGCCACCCAGGACTGCATGCATCTCGTTTAATCACCAATTTACTTTATACATGAAGGCCTTAACAGCTCATTTAATATGTGGCTGTCTGCTCTTTTTCTCTGAAGGTTAGTGTTTTATTTTATAAAAGTTTATTAAATTTTTAGTATGTAAGTGGCATGGCTTTATTTCAGGAAGGTGACCCACCTCTGCTATAACACACTTTGCACCACAGGCCACTAAGACGCCTTGTGACTAGTACTTAATACCATTAACACCACTCTCACGCTGACACCAATAATTGTTGCTTCACTTCCTTTGGTTCTCAAGTTTTTTAAATTTTTCACAAGCTTGACAAATGACAGCTTTTAACATGAATTTTCATAATATTTCATGCATGTAATATCGGATGAACACGCAACAAGCATTCGCTCAGATTTTAAAGTAAGAGGGGAAGTACTGTTTTCTGTTTTAAACCTCAACTCACCTGCTTTTTTTCGTATCCATTCGCATACTTGTTTTGTCGCCCAAATTTGTTCCCTCTTTCCTGTGCTTGCTCTCCAGCGCCACAACAGCCCCTCCCACCCCCACCCACCGCCCCACCCATTCCCTGAAAGCTGCCAGCAGTCCCTCCATCTCCTTCCATTTCCCTGAAACATTTATGACAGCTGATGTTTAAATCAGGAGTTGGTCTCAGTGTTCCCTGTTATAATGGGACAGACCAGGGCAGTGACTCTCCCTGTTTGTTACATGTGCACGCTCACACACGTGTATATTTGTTTACTCGCATACACACACACAGAATCACACATACATATAATGAGACAAAATGAGACAGAGAGAAAGACAGACAAATCAATTTGGTCTGAACATGCTCAAAGAATATAAGCAAATGATGAGAAAAGTCCTGAAACATTGAGGTCAAGTTATTCATCTTTTAGGCTTTATCATAAAATATCCATCATCGTTAATTATTCATGTGGACGCATGGCTGGTCAAGCAACATCTACGGCTTTGTTTTTGTGACTTTCAGTGAAAGATGTAAAAAAAAAGTTAAGATGGTTGAGGTTGGTGAAAAAAACAGGTCAGGCCCGACTGTGTTAGTCAATGTGTTCAGTCTAAGTTTGAGCTTGTTTTAAATAGTGTTTATGACGTTTATGTGTGTGGCTCTGTGACTGTGAGCGCTTGTTTTTGCCTGCGGCCCAGCCCTGCTTTGTCTCCTGGCCTTTTTAGTGGTTTGGTGCTACTTTGACGGGAGGGGCAGGAGGGGGGGAGGTGGAGCGGGTCGCATCTTATGAGGTTTATTAACACACGTCTGGCAGAAGAGTCACAATGGTGCTCTAAAGAAAAATCTGTGTGTGTGTGTGTGTGTTAAGGGGCTCAGCTGTATCTGCGCATTACTGCATGTTTGATTATGCGAATGGTTTGAATTTTCAAAATCTGTATGTGTCTGTGTGCCGCCTGATTAAATTAAGGCAGTGCCCTGTGGGTGCATGTACGGGTGTGTGTGTGTGTGTGTGCGTGTGTGTGTGTGTGTGTGTGTGTGTGTGTAAGTGTGTGTGTGACAATTACAGTAGATGAATTAATGTGGCGCCTCTGTAAAGGAGAGGGGGTGTAAACTGTCAGGGCTGGCCCTCGGTTACACACCCCTGGAAAGTCTCCAGTTACCGTTCCTGTGCAGACAGACTGACAAAGACTCAGAGTACCGACACATGTCTGCACACACTCACAGTTCATACACTGTGTTTACGTCTTGGATTATTTGCATAAATCACTTTATTTAGGTCACAGAAGAGAAAAGAGCCCAGACATGCACAATATATTTTTATGGCACATCTGTAAAGTCTGACTTGGATAAAATAACAGAATTACCTTAAAATGCAGTAAAGTGCAGTACAATACTCTACAGTAAATACCAGTTTGGTGAAACCCACAATATTCAGAGTGACATGATAAGAGTTTTCCATTGCTATGCATATAATTTTTGTAAGTGTTTGCAGCTGACCAGCAATTTAAGCCAATAATGACAATTTTAGCAGGTAATGTTTGCCAAGTTTGTCATCTGATCTGATCATGTTAGCATGCTAACATTAGCACCTCAATGGGGACTGCCCATCGTTGCAATGGCCCAAATTTCAAATTCTCATTAGTCCAAAATATGTGGCATTGGACGAAAGCCCATTTCTTGGACAGCCCGTTATTTCAAAAACTAATTCCTGTAGCTTCAGAGTCCCTTTTTCAAAAAATACACACTCCCTGCAACCTAACTACCAGAAAAAAATGTTGGCATTGTACTTTTCTGTAAACCACGGATATGTTATATTCAGCACAAAAACCACTTGGTTATGGTTATGAAAAAAAAACATTTTTTGGTTTAAAACACCCACGTTTGGTGGCACAAAAGTTGCTGGAAAAGCAGAGATGAGTTGGTAAAAAACACCCGGCAGCTCAATTGGCGCTGAGAAACACTGCGAAGGTCGGTAAAAACCCTGGGTTTGTGACTAAAACCTCCCTGGGAAACACAGCGAAGCGTACGTAAAAACACTAATAGGGCTGATAAAACACCCAGGATCGGTGGCTCAAGTGCCGCCAAGGACACGCTGCAAAGGGTTGGTAAAAACCCTTCCCAGCTTCTGGTCCAATGGACATTTTTCAGACTAGCAGGGCTTCAGAATTTTGGTGCCATCAGGACAATGGTGTTCATCAACGTCATGGTGGCCTCGAGAAAAAAGTCAGGATCACTGAGGTTAGTAGGCCTCATCCTCTGGGGACCTTCAATGTCAGAATCAAATTTTTGGCAATCACTCTACTGTAGTAAATGATGAATTTCACTGGATAAGTGAATTCTTTGACTTGCTGACTGCACTAGAGGAAGACTGGGGATCATCGAAATCAGTAGGGTTCATCCTCTGGGCACCATGGTTATCTCTGCCACATTTACCATACATATCCAGTAGTTGTTGAAGTATTTCAATCTTGTCCAAAAAGGTGGACTGAATGACCAGCATCGCCATCCCTCAGGCTTTAAGCTAAAACTGCTGACTATATGCAAGCACACTTTGCTAATTGGTTTTCAACTTTAAATGGCACATTGTGTAACTGCCTTTTGTAATTACGATTTACAGTACAGTAGTCGCTGCCTGCCTGCCTGGCTCTGCCTTGGCAAAAAAGAGGGCCAGTGGTCACAAGCTCACCATCAGCAACACTGCCTGAAAGACACCTTATTGAATCTTTGCTTCACAACCTGCAGCCTTAAAAATAGACATTGAATTGAATAAACACCTTTGAGAGTCTCCAAAAAAAAAGCTCTGATATTTACTGAAGGGCTGTTATTCTCTGGTGTTTCTTTTATTTTGTCCACCCCCTTCAAGGTCAGCATGCTCATGCCACAAAGCAGTACACAAGGCAGGGAATAACGACACATTGATCTCTGTAAGACAGTATTACACACTGCTTTATTCACGCCGAAGATGTGTCTAGTTGCTACAGCAACACATTTTTTGTAAGCCTAAGTCATTTTAATGCGATTAAAGCAGGACAGCTGATTTTTAATTGCACTATTTCACACCTAAATTCATGTTTTTCTGCACGTCTGCACGGACAAAGTCGCAGCGTTTCCTACCAGGTCTCTTCTCCAGCTGCATCATTATCGCGGGCTGGTGTTTCAAACGGCCTTTGAAACACATATCTCGTGGTTCGATACGGATTAACCAGTCGGTGAATGGGGTCCACCCTGTGAAAACACACTGATGACAATCAGGCACACACACACACACACAGATCATTAGCTGTACCCCACTAACCCCCAGCGGAGCTCGGCCTTTGTTTTTAGACACGCACGTGTGTACACATAGACACACGTAAAGATATGTGTGCACGTATAATCTTGATCTGCCCACGGTGTGTCTCTTTTCATCTCTCACACACATGCACACATTTTACTCTCACACACTCTCTCACCGTCTGTGTTCGCTCTCTTTCTATCTCTGTGTGTCTCTCTCACACTCGCACACACACACACACTCCTTTCATTAGTGGGACGCTTGCAGGCACATGCTGGGATTCTCCATTGTGCTCCCTATCAGCCTGCGGGATGGGGCTCACTAATTAATATTTAACTGAAGACCGCCTCCAAGCAGGAGAGGAGATGTGGAGATAGAGGTGTGGAAGGAGGGGAAGGCGGAGGGATGGCCATGGAGGAGAAGGGAAGGACATAGGAGAGAAGGGAGGGAAAGACAGAGATCAGAGAGAGAAGGAGGCTGGAAGGAGGAGGTTAGGCTAGTGATGAGAGGTCGGGATAAGGAGGGGGAGAGAGATGAGGGGAGGAGCAGGGTGATAAGAAAGGTTGGAGAAAGGTTGGATTCGATAGAGCATAGACAGAGGGAGTTTAGGGAATGCTGAAAAGAATAAAGAACAGGTTCAATGAATGGAAAACGGTACGAGTAAAAGAGGAAGAGAGAAAGAAAATGAGGAAAATGCTGGAACGAGTACCTGCACAGACGTTTTCTGACAGACGCACTTGTTGTGAATGCGGAGAATGAAAGGAAGCTAGATAAAAGGATTTTAAAGGGAAGCAATAGTGGTGAGGATGAAGCAAGGCAAGAAAGAGAACAAGACAGACGATTCAGGGTAATGAAGTGTACAAGGCACTAACGTAAGAATGAGACTCTCTTTAGTCTTCCCAAAGGCACAAAATGGGGCAAAGTTACAACCATTTTTCTTTCAACCTGTGTCTGCGAAGCGTTCAGTCTATTTCATTAAAACATCTTAAATGAAATGGAGCAGTGAAGGCCGCGGCTAAACAGTCACATTTGTCTCCATAATGAAAAATGTTACAATACAGTTTTTAATACGTTGGTGCATGATTTTTGCTTTCTTATGGTGACTCACGTCTGATTTGTTTGTCTTGATGAACTACAATATGATTATATACAAATATGAACTTGTGGATTGTTTGCCTGGTTGCACTGATGGATAATTGTCATTGGTTCTCTCTGCCAGGTGTAAACCTGCAGGGGATCACATGTTTAGTTGTGTGTGTGCACGACTGTGTGTGTGAGAGTGTTTATCTGTCTGTTCAGAGCTAATCTCACAAACTACAAGACCCATCAGCCTAATATTTTGTGTGCACACATATGACATCTCATGGTTGCTGTGATTCGCAACTGACCCTTCGCTAAGTCCCGCCCCTGGACACAGACTGGCCAGTCATAACGTAGCATCAGGCCAGGTCAGGCAAGGGTCCGATAACAACACAACTGTGCTCCATTGACTCTAATGCAATCGTTTTTCAGGCTTGTTTTGTGGTAATGCTGTACCTGATATGATATGATCGACTTAAGTTAAGCATGATACAAAGTGAATTAGTCCCTGTTTTTGTTATCTTCGCTGCTATCTTGACTGCAGGGGTAGTGGGAGGGCCAATGCCACCCGGCAAAGCTGTGCCACATAGCAGCTACAAACTGGTTCTGTTCTGTCTGCCGCATGGCATCATGGCGCCTGCCCAATTTGCAGACTCGCAGATTGTTGATTTAGTAAATTTTCCTCGATATTTGGTCTTTTACCAGAAGTAGGTGTCTGTTTTAGTTGTGTTTATTGTTGTTGTTTCCTACTTTGTTGTGCTGCAGCCTACAGACAAAGTTAATACCAGATTTGTGGCCGTGCTTTATTTTTTAAAATACATTTATCCTCATAATTATATCGTATCTTCTGAAATGTGCTGTGGCACGTCTGCTGACAAGAATTGTCTGGAGTGGCCGTAATCAGCTTGGACAGCCTGGCAGAGATCTGGACTCTACTAGTTTTAGCTAATGTATTCTCAGTGAAATTATGTGGGATTCAGACAAATGGAAATAGTGAATCGACCATATTTAGGTCTGTAAGAAATTCATAATATCAGCATTTCAATATCTTCAGACACTTGTCAGCTTAATTCAAGCCATAGTTCTTTTTAGTTGCTGAAGAAAAGTAAGTAAAAAGAGCAAGTCACTGATGCACCAGGACATCTACCCTTGAGGGTTATATCATAGTGCAGAGCACAGTATATTTTTCTCTGTATCAAACATTTCCACAGAACACGGTATGACTCAGTTGCAGTGAATCTGTTGCTTTAATGTCACAGCTCCCCACAGCAGCCATTTGATATCTGTTTGACTCAACTTTATTCATCTGAGGATGCAGACTGACATGGAAACACGAGCTGGAGCGCTCAGAATGTATTTTGCCTTAAAACAGTGAGCGGATGTGCTCTCCTTGGCACGATTCTTTTCACTTGTGCATAAAAAAAGAGACTTGTTTAAAAGGACAAGAATATGTGGTATAAAAAGTATGTTTTATAAAAAAGGCTTTTAGCTAATGGACCTGACAGTGCAATACATTTTCATTATGACCTGAATTACACCCCCAACACCACCAATTTCAAAGCTAATCTCATCTATCTGACCATATATGCTTTAAACTCTGCATCCATCATGTTGTCACATGTGTTTCCCACAGCATGCATTTTAGGTAGCTCGTGTGTGGCACAGCAGCCAGATGCGGCGTGCTGTATGTTGTGATTGTTTTGGCACGGTATTACAGAGGATTGAGGGAAGGAAAGCACAGGGCCCCTCTTATGAGATTATTTGTGTCCCCGCTGTGTAATCTGTCTAATCCAGCGCTGGATGGTTTGAGATTACATTAAGAGGAGTCGCTGCAGTTAATGAATCCACCCTGTGTCTTGTAGCTCCTTATCTATCGGCCTTTTCTCTCTGCCTGTGACCCACTAGTATGCATTCAAGAGGCAGATTAGCAGAGTGATTACTGGCATCATCTGATGCTGTGTGTGTCTTTGAGGTCATCTCTGCACTGCACAAACACAGTAAGAAAAGGAGCGTATACAGTACATCTTGTCACCTGGTATGTTTTCTCCTTCTCTGGCTGTGTCTCTCTCTTGTGATACGCTTCCCCTGCAGTGGTGCAGACCCAACTAAATGCAGTGTCAGAATTTTGGATGCTGTCAAGTGCTCTCGCAGTGTTGCCATGGTGAGGCGTCCTCAATGATGTCACTCACTCAGGCCTCTGGAGACAGAGCCCCACCCCTCCTGACATCTCCCTGCCGGTATGTGTTCCTGTGTTTGTGTGTGTATGTGTGTGTGTGTGTGTGTGTGTCTGTATGTGAAATGGGCCGGTGAAAATCACACCGTGTTATCCTTGAAACACCTGCCTGTGTGTTTCAGCCTATAATGAGCTGTCTAGCTGCAGTCTGCATGGCTTTTTAGAGACACATCATTATATTCTGCTGCACACACAGACACACACAAACACACACGCACATTCTCTTGCTCTCTCTCTCTTTCACACACACACACACACACACACACACACACACACACACACACATAGAAGGAAAACATTTCTATCAACACTATTTCACAGGAACCAAAAGCTCTGTAGCTCCTGCTATCCCTAGTATTGGTGTGTATGTGTGTGTCGATATGTAGGTGGAATAAAAGGTGTGAATTTGCATTCAAGCGTGTGCCTGTGTGTGTGTGTGTGTGTGTGTGTGTGTGTATGGTAGGGTGGGGGGCACCCCTGCTGGGTTTCTTTCATGGCAAAAGAAAGGTTAGATTCCTTTGGGAGGCTGCACTGCTCCTCCTTTCTCTCCTTCTACCCGCATCTTCTTCATTCATCAGCTCATCTTTTCTTCCCCTCTTCCCATCTTTTTTCACTTTCTCCTTGTTTTACTCCCTCCATCACCCCCCCTCCACCCCCCCCCCACCCAGTGTCAGCATTGTCTCAGCAGTGAAGCTGGGGTCGTCGGGTGGCTGGGTGGGTGGTGTTTTGTGCCTGCAATTCGACAGCACTCCTCTCCGCTTGTGCCTGCTAGCATATACCCCCCCTCTGCCTCCCTCCCTCCTTCCCTCCCTCCCTCCATCCATCCATCCCTCCCACCCTCTCTCTCTCTCTCTCTCTCTCTCTGGTCCGCCCTCCCCCCACCCACACTCCTTTCATCAGCAAGCAATGAGGTAATCCCTAGCAGCCTCGTGAAGTGCAGCAAGTGCAGTGAGAGGGAGAGAAGCGAGAGCAGAAGCGACAGAAGCCGGTGCGGGGCAGAAGCAGCCGAGATGTCAGGAGCTGCAGTATCTTTAGCTGTTATCAGTACCAGCTGTTAGCAGCTCGCTCGTAGCTTGTAGCTGATGTGGTTACCAGCAGCTGCTTGCAAGCTGTAGCTGTTTGGTGTTAGCTGTTTAGCTTGTAGCCTGGTTTTGTAGTGGTGGCACTATGTTGAGGGGCTGTTAGCCAGGCTGAGAGGCAGGCAGGCAGGAGAGCAGGCTGGCAGGGGTGGGACAAGCTTAGCCCGGGGGCTGGGGTTGAGATCGGACACCCTGGGTGGGGGGTAGAGATAAAGAAGAGGACAGGAGACGTGGAAGAGAAGAAGAGGGAGAGGTGAAGTAAAAAGGAGCGAGGGGGAAAGGTTTGAGGAAAGGTAGCAGAGGAAGGTGTGCACCCACCATGACGGAGAGGTGTAGTCTGTGGAGTGCCCTGTCGGCTGCAGCATGCTGCTTCTACCGGGGGTCTTTCATGCAGGTGCAGGTGAGTGAGCATCTATGTGTGTGTGTGTGTGTGTGTTTCTGTTTGTTTGCATGTGTTGCGATAGAGAAACAGAGAGGCTGTGCTTCCTGGTGTGTGACAAAGTGCTCGCAGTCCATGATATGTCACTACCAGGCATATGTGTGTCCTGATTTCATCCAAGTTTCCTTACATTTGGCGCATTTGTCTGTGCACGTGTGTGTGTTTGTGCTTGTGTGTATTCGCGGGAGGTGTGCTCACTGTTGGCTCCTCTCCTGTCCCGGCAGCCGGTAATGTCAGCCTGCCTGCGAGCTGGCAGACTGATGATATCATAGATGCTGTACAGTACTTGGGTGTCAGATGGACTGTGAGAAATCACAGTGAGGAGAGAGATAGAGGGAAACGGGTGAGAGGGGGAGAAGGGCTTGGGACGGCAGAGAGAAAAGGGCAATATTTGTGATTTGTGTGTTTGTATGAGAAGAAGAGAAGATGTGTGAAGGGTACAGTAGAGTGAAGCATATCAGTTTTACTTCGGTCTAATTCTGGCTTCGCGCCTGAAACCTAATATCTGACCTTATTCCCGAGACAAAATGACACCCACGGTATATTTTGCATGTGTATACAGTGTGTTTCTGTGTCTGTTATGCTTGGTATTTGATGCTCTTTGGCTGAAAGCTTGCTTCAAAATGTCAACTTTTCAGGGACCAAGAAATTCAAGGGATCACGACGCTTTTCTGTTTGTTTTCTCTGGCAGGGTTTAGTTTGCAAAGCTCAAAGGTTGAATATTACCAAACATGAGACTCTTCAGAGTGGGAGGATTTCACACGACAGGGGGGACAAAATAGAGAATTCGTAAAGAGAATTTGTTAACAGATGAGATAATAGGAAATAGTAGACTATGGGGAATTAAATAATGTTATTGCCTGGGGTTATGAATGTGTGCTGGACTGAAGTGGTTGTAGCAGAACATGAAGGAGCTTCTCTTCTCTTCGCTGCCACGTTGTTTGTAGCCGACTGTGTTGCTATAATTATGGCTTTACTTTAAACGGGAAAGCCACAGAGTTGTGTTTGTGTGTGTGGTTTTAAGTGTGTTTCAGGGCGGTAATCCTCATGTTGGGTGTTGGCGTGTCCCACCTTGTCCCTGGCAGCAGGACATTTCGTCAGTGTGACAACTAGCTGAGACAGTCATGCTGGATTACTTTGGCTGTTTTGTTCTAAAAACAAATGTCTGTCTTAGAAAAGACACAGAGAGACAGAGACACAGAGAGAATCTTGGCTTGTTTCTTTCTAGGTTTTGGAAGCATCTGCTTTTATTTAGAGTGAAGTGTTTCAGAGTAATGAAGTTATTTTAATTGAATCTGTCATAGGGTTCCTGCGAAGGGGTGGTGTTGTGGTAGGGGTGTGTATGCGCGTGTGAGCGGGGGGTAAATTAATTAGCAGTCGCTGAATGGTTGGAGTTAAGTGGGAGCCTTTTTGTTGTAGGAAAAAAAAAGACTTAATTCCCTGTAACTTGTATTTGTTTAGAAACAGTGTGATTTTGTCTGTCGACCAATATTGATTCCCCAATCCATTCTAATTAAACATAGCTTGTCAAGCACAATTCTGTGTGTCATGAAACCCAAACGGTGTCGGCTACCCAGAGAAGTGATGCTTTAATCATTACTTGTTCCGCGCATTCGATGTCATGTTGATGCTTTTTCTTTGCCTCCAGGGGGTAAACATTTCTTATGATGTTCACACTTCTCTCTGAGACACCTTCAACTTGTGATTGAATCTTCTTTTATCTGAAGACGTAAAGATTACTCACCGCCTGGATGGTGTGTGAAATTGGGAACACTCAGGGGAACCAATGATGTAGATCTTGATCTTCTTATCAGTTTTTCTACCCCCCCAAAAAAGCGCAGAAAAAGCCCATCACTAATGACTGCAGATTCTCTCAGTCATGCAGGCTGTTGCTTAATGAGTGTTCATTAGTGGTCAGTAACCACAGCAGGAGAAACTGCTCCCGCTACAGAATATTTTAACCATTATATTTTCTCTTTTCAAACTGTTGATACTTCAGAGGAAAGTTTTAAAGGCATAATTGAAGCCAACAAGGGTTAAATGCTACAAAAAGTAGGTGTGGATTTTCGGGGGGCGGACAATCCCTCCAACAAAAACATGAAAGTAGACTTTTATTTTGATTAAATTAATGACATGTCAACCATAAACTGATGCAGAAAAGCCACAAATTGATACCAACCAGAGTGCAGGAAGTTAAGTGTATGACGTTCAAAATGTCCTGGGGAAGGACCCCAACCCCCCTGTTCCATATGTGTCCCAAACAATGTTTTGTAATAAAGCCCACACCCTCGCTATAAAACAGTTTTTAAATGAATTTATGAAATGATTAACAACACTGCACTGTTACACACAGTGACAGTGGACAGCTTATCAGCTGTATCAGTGCAGAGAGATTACACTTGATCCCCTGGTCTAGACTGCAGTATGCTAACTATGGACACACACACCCCCCCAACACACACACACACACAGCTTAACCATTGTGTCTGCATTATACCCACTGCTTCCAGTGCATCGATGAAACTGGGACAATGTAACTGTCAGCTGAACTCCCGCAGCGATAAAACCCCCATGAGTCCCCAGAAAAACACACACACACTCACATGCACACACACACACACACACACATACAAATACATTAACAGATGCATGGACACACAAATACACAGAGCTGCCCCCTCTACTTAGATTGTTTTTGAAGTTAATCCTTTCTTTTCTGCGAGCCACTTTCTCTCTCCTTCCCCTCTCCCTCACTCTCTCTGCCACTCGACTCTGTAGCCTCAGTCCCTGCTGACCTGACCAGCATGTGGCAGCCGTCATGCCAGCCAGCAGCCGGTCCCTCTGTCCTTTAGCGTTCCTGCAGCCCGACTGTATCTGGAACACTGCTGTCGACCTCCAACCTCGCAACACGGCACCTCTCTGCCATCTAGTCCCGTGCACTGTTAACCAAGTTTCTGTTTGTGCAAACAGATTCTCAGCGACTCAGCCCGCTCATGATATTCATTCCACATACTGTCAAATAATAAAAGGCTGTAATATGACACTATAGTATAATGTGAGGCTTATTTTTACAGAAAACTAATTTTAAAGAGCGGATAAGATTTGATTTTCACCTTGAGTGTATGTCCCTGCGCACCCAAACACTGTTGTGTTTCCCGCTGCAACAACATCCTGATCACCATAGTTTACAGTAACTGAAGGACTCGTGAAGAGCAAAGCTCAGAGGATCTTCTGGCTCTAAAATGTGAAGAGACAAATGGGGCTTAAATGCAAATGAGCTGCCAATTATGCACCAGAGAAAATACACAGGGTGTTGGCATTGCAAATTCAGCAAGATTTTTACCAGATAAATTCACACATTTTTTAAATATAAAAAGTGTAAATATTCAGCTGTAGTGACATAAACAAGTTAGAGCATCATAGAGCCTCATTTATTTCATGCAGCAGGAGGATTTTTTTCAAGAAATCCTGCAACAAATATGTCATACATATTAAAGTGGCCAGCTTTATTGCATTGATGTCCCTTCTGTAAGTCTCGTCTATGATTTATTCCCAAGAGAAGGTCACAGTTTAATATCCGAAATTGAATTGGTACTGCCAGCTGTACGTCCTTTCTATAGAGCCTCCTCTACATAATATCTCTACCCAGTGCACAGTCTGTACTTTGATGTTATTAGTTTTACAGTAACAAAAAACTGCCTCATACATCTTCGCTTCCTTCAAGTTACATCTACTTTCAGTGATGTCTAATGCTTTGTAGACTTTCTTCCAAAAGATGATCTTAAATTAAACGGGAGAGCTCGGGCAATTTAGGTCCAGTCAGTCAGTCACAGCAGGTTAACCAGCAATCACCTCGTCGGTCACATCCCCAGGGGTCCCTGTAGTTTGTATTAGCCTTGCCCGTCACCCCATTCTCTGTCTAGTCAGTGCTAAGCTAGCTGTAGAAGATATGGCCCTGCTAATGCCTTTATGTGCGTGTGTCTGTGTGTGTGTCTGTGTGTGTGTGTATGTGTGTATCTGTCCGTCCAAGCCAGAAAGAGAACCCAAGCCAATTGGTATGTTTTAGTATTGAAATATTCACCATGTAATCCCCTCTTCTCCACTCCTCCTATCTCTCTCTCCCTCTCGCCCTCCTCCCCAAAGCTTTTCACCACAAATCCTCTTTTGGCGTGCCTGCCTGTCACACCCTCAGGCTCATAGTGTGAAGGGCAGCTGTGTGTGTGTGTGTTTGTGTGTGTGAGTGTGTCTGTGTGTGCGCTTAAATTGCCTTGTTTCCAGAGTCCATATCCTCATTAGAGCACTGTGATGTTTTTGGCAGTAATGAGGAAGAAGCCTGCGCGTGTGTGTGTGTGTGTGTGTGTGTTTGTGTCAGCTATGTATGTGTGTTTTCCATGTGTGTGTGACTGTGTGTGACTGTGTGTGTGTGGTGCTTCAGACCATTTGGTGAATTTGTTTTTCATTCACATTTCTCGGCTCTCGGCTCTTCCTTGGTTTGTTTGTTGCTTCATTTGAAGAGAAGGATTAGTTTAAGCTGGCGTAATCGATCAACAATTCTTTAGATTAACTACTTTATACAAGTTTGTTCGACACTTGCAGCCTCTCTTTGATTTGATGAGATTTCCTTGGAGTGAGATTTAAGTAGCACTATAACAGGTCCTCATATCTAATTAAGAAAATACACTTAATGTCATTGCCTTCCCTGGTGACCCTTTGAGCATTTTGTAATCCTGGTGCATCTATCGGCAGAGCAACATCAATTGTGCCCTTCAAAACTCACAAATGGAGTTCATTGAGTGTTTTTTTTTAATCTACTACCTCTGTAGTTAAGATTTGGTTACCTGTGAGAGCATTTCTGTAAGTGTGTGTAGGAAACAGGATGCAAAACTCAGTCAACAAAGTCAAAATCAGATCTTTATTACACCCAACCGTCCACCTCAACCAGCCACCCTTACAGGTTTTTCAGCTCTAAAGTACCATTCTGCCACTCCTGCCCTTAACTCAGAGAGAAAACTTATTATTTCGTCATTATTTGCATGATCACAAGATGTTTCTTGTCAAGAAAATTTGAACATAGTTTCAGTCAAAGATAGGCCTGTAATGATAATTATGTTGCCAACTTAGCAAAGTCAGCAGATATGATCGAGGTCATGTCCATATTCATTCATTCATTTTCTGTAACCACTTGTCCTGTTACGGGTCGCGGGGGGACTTGGGCCTATCCCAGCTGACGTTGGGTGAGAGGCACTGTATGTTCCGGACAGTTCGCCAGACAGTTGCAGGCAACCATTCACACAACAGCTCACACCTACGATAAATGATATGAGTCACCATTTAACCTAACCTGCATGTCTTTGGACTGTGGGAGGAAGCTGGAGTACCTTGAGGAAACCCACGCTGACACGGGGAGAACATGCACACTCCACACAGAGGAGCTCCCCCACCTTGGGTTCAAACCAGGAACCCTCTTGCTGTGAGGTGACAATGTCAACCACTACATCACCGTGCCTTCCTCATGTCCATGCGTTTGCTTACATAAGAACGTCATCAACATTTTAGCTTACATGGTGCCAGAATAAACAGCAGCCCTTTGACACATGAACTGCAAACCTGAAACTATCTAGACATTACCCAGAGGAGCTGTTTGTGAGAATGCACAAGTCCGAATTGGACATTAAATGGACTTAACCCTGCCTGCTCCCTAGCACAAAGTCTGTGTAATATCCTATTGAGCCCATGAGTGAAGGGAGCAGATAACTGTCTGAGGAATTCACAGCAAGCGAGTCAGGGTGTTGACGATGTTTCTATCATGAGGCTCACACAGAATAATAAGAAGATAAACATCCACATGTGAAGGAGAAGAATTATTTACCTGAAGACGGTAATAAAAATGTCTAGAGAGTTGACAAGATTCAGGACCTTCTGACGATAAGAGCCGACATGGAAATTGTCAGACAAATTCAAGGAACAGCAAGAGACTTTGTTGTATATCACAAAATTATGAACTGGCTACCTGACTGCAATGTAATCCACGTCATGTCCTGCCTCCTGCATGCTCTACGCAAGCACTATCCGTCGCCTAAACCAAGCACAGTATTTCCAGTAGGTGAGAATTTTTCTGACACAGACAATCTCCTGTTGTGTGGCACATGTGTGAAAGGGAAAGGAGTTCATATGAGAAAACAGCTTTGGATGCAGCACTCAAGCCGAATGCACAGAAAAAAAGCTAAGGTGTGTTTTACTCTCATTTCTAGTCCAATTAAAAGTTCATTGCTGTTTTAAAGGTTGAGCTTGTGTTATTATGGTATCATATCATCATTACATCAGTGGCGTAAAACGGTCTTATAATTACAGTAATATCTTCTATAGCTGTCGTGACAGGCCTAGTCAATGACACTTAAGGAACTGACAAAAGATTTTGAGCAGCCATGAGGTGATGTTACATCTGATGCCATTATAAACCTGCAGTAGCTCACTAATACCTACAGTGACTCTGCTGTGACTCAAATCAGCTACCTCACTGTAAAAGCCAAACAGAGGACTTATATTGTCTTGGCTTGAAGGCTCTTACTGTGAAGCAGCCACAGGAAGTGTTGAGTTAGCTTTAACAGCATACTAAAGAGTCCACTGCCCTCTTATTCTTCAGCAGTGCTTTGTCCTTCTTATACATTGCACTCAGACTCTCTTTTAATCTTCATCTTGGCCTGGTAGGTCAGAGAAAACTCTAAGTGGTCCTTCAGATGCAGTTTACTATTAGGCAGCTTGCTCTGTGAGGTTTAAAGAGTGCATTCATTCCTATAAAGATAAATGAGGATTCGTTGACACATGGTTCATTCAGCCTCTTATCAAATAATGTTAAGGTTGGTGGTACACATTGAAAGCTCACCTCTCAGTGTGCTCAGACCTAAGAGCAATCAGGTGATGGCATTAGTGAAAGAGCTATAAATATTGTAATTTATATAAATACAGCCAGGCTGTTTGGTAGAAATGTGTCTCCAGGCGGTGTATGGTTCAGCAAATTTCATGTGCTCATGGTTCAAACAAGTGAAAATGCAAAACTGGTCTCTTCATATCATGACTTTTAGCTGCAGGCCAGGATCAGAGTTTTCCAGCTCAGTGCTTCATGTAATCATCTGCTCCCTCTCTCTCTCGACATGATAGAGGAAAGCTTTAAAATAGGAGAGCATAAGGACAGAAAACGTATGGTAAATGCTTCTGTGCATTAAGTCTAGGCTCTTTATACAGGGGCTGGTGGAGGAGAGAGATTATACTAACGAATACCTGCCTGCAGGTTAGAGATGAAAATGGCCCGCAGTGTTATAATTATCTACTTCTCTCTCAACATTTAAAGTGCAGGGCTGAAAGTAATTACTTTGGTGAATATTTACATTTTGCCTTTTTTAATCTTTTAGTGGCGCTATAGAAACTCAGAAATGTTTAACAGAGTTCTGCGATTCCTGCCAGCTTAGCCGATGCTGTACTTGCAGTAATTGTCCTCTGTTGTGCTTGCTGAATCTGATTTTTCATTATTTAATTTGTCAGATTTGTTTGAATCCGTGGATTACGAGAGCTGGGTAAAACATGCCTAATAATAGCAACCATCACCTCACACGGAAGCTAATGAAGGAAGGCTGAATGAAGAGAAACGAGCCAGAGATGATCACAAATTGTAAAAGAGCTCCTGGTAACTGCGAACATAAAGGTGTAATTTCACATTGAAAGTGGGTTGATAGCATCGCCCATTAGCACAGTTTATGTATTGCATCCACTTTGCTCGCCATTGATCGAGAATAAGAATAATATTCTCCTCTCTCCTCCTTTTTTCTTATCAGGCTCTCTCACTTCTCACTCTGTCTTCTCTTACTGCTACATTCATTCACAAATTCTAATTTTAAGATGAATGAAGTCAAGTGTCTGTTAGTTTTACAAGCAAACCTTTAGAACTGACACGGAGGGCTGAACAGTGTGTGTGTGTGTATGGGTGTGTGTGCGCGCACGTGCGCTTGTGAATCAATCCTCTGAAGTCTCTCCACGAGTCTCTCGCTGAAGAAATCACACATGCCTGTGGATCCACACACAGACACACCACGCTCACATATGCTGGGAACGACACAGCTGAGAGGGAGTGTGGCATAGTCGAGGGATTTGGAGCAGGAGGTTGGCAATTGTTTGCTCTCCTCATCTTTGACCTCTCCTGACCTCGGAGAACACCGAGGCCATTGGATCAAAGGCCTGCGCAGCTTTAAAGGCTCAGTTCTTCCCAAATGAAATGAATAGCTGTTCCGGCACAGGGAGTTGTGCTCTCAGGTTTTTAATGCCCATTGTTTGATACAAAGAGCGTAGAGGCTTCTGGTTTGAAATGGATGCATTCTAGGAGTATAGCACCTTCTCAGACATTGAAATTAGGGGTGTCATGATTTTAATTGTGAATTGAAGATCGACCAAAATGAGGTTTCAGTCTTCAAAATCAAAAGCAGGATTGGTAACTCTGTGCTAACTCGTGTGCGTCCGAAAAAATCAACAAAAAGACAACATAGCGTTGCTAACACCATGTCCTAACTGGATGCAAACGTCAGACTATCGTGCTGCATCACATTACATTAGACGCTCTCTGTCCTCATTAGATCTGTTCTGTATGGAACTCCATCACGTCACGTAAACAAACTACTGACTTATCAGCTGTGCACTCAAAGTAACCACTGAAAAGATGGTGAGTACGTACTTCATTAGTATTCATACTCACAACAAAACTACCCCAGGTAACTTATATATAACATTGTTGTAGCTCTCTTACTATATCATACCACTGCCACTTTGTAAAACAAGCTAGCTTGCCAGCAGTCCTACACAATTCTTACCAGAAACGTCCATCTTCCTAGTGATCTTCCTCAAGCCAGATGCCAACTTATTTCAGTTTTTGTAGCTAAATAAGGAGGTATCCTTAATGTAATTTCTCATTTTAACCTTACGAATCAGGCGTTCCTTAGCCATTGTGGCACTTCCAACGCAAGCAACAGAATGGAAATAGGCATGGGGCGTCCGACAAAAGTTCAGCTCAAAACAGCATGCGGCATCGTGATGCATCGCTCACAGGCAGTTAGGACGACCCAATAGAAAACAATGCAGTCAAACTGATTTAGTCGCTGCAGTCATTGCATCCAATAAGGGCATGGTGTTACTGGTAGTCTGCAGCTGCATTTTTCTAGCCCCCATGGCCATTGATAGAGTATAGGACTGTAATAGAATAATAAAATAATAATAACAATAGATGTGGAAAATCATCCTGCTTCATCAAGTCAGCAGTGTGGCAGCATTTTTCTGTCCCCATCAGTTATGTAAACAACAAACGTTGTAAGCTGTGCAAGTGAAAGTGAAAGTGAAAGTCAGGCAAGGACTTGATGGCCTTTTGCAGGTGAGAAACTCAACCGCAACTTCAACTTTTTGTGTCCCTGGAGGGCAATTAGTTGTACAGCAAGTAAAGGAAGGGAACTCAAGCTGTTGCTCAAGCTGTTGCTGTGAAGTATCCTTTTGATATTTAGTGGCTCTTCTTTTTGTTTCCAAGTAATTGGTGAAATAAGTTATAAAATTTTAGATAAAATATTTAAATTTGACCATATGGCCTGAGTGGTACATTCCAAAATAATATGGAGGTCATATCACACTTGATACCATGTAACCTAACTTTTTTTACAGAAGAATTTGACAATGCACATGACAGTTGTCAGTGCACACACTCAATGATCTCTTAATCTTTAGGAATCAAGACTAAGTAGACTAAAACACAACAAGCCGCTGAAAAGTGCGGGCTGCGGTGAGCTGCCATGCAATATCCATGAACAGCTGTGGTGCAGCTTCAGGCTCAGTGAGCTGAGGGTGTTTTATCATGTGACAAAGTGCAGCCAAAGTAACAGGGATAGTTTAACTAGTGGTGAAATGCGTCCAGAAGATACCTGCAGCCAATCTGTAAACAGAGTCCTGTGACATATTTAATCATTCATTTTCTGTAACGGCTTATGCTGTTTGGGGTCGCAGGGGGCTGGAGCCTATCCCAACTGACATTTGGTGAGAGGCGGGGTACACCCTGAACAGATCACCAGACTATCACAGGGCTGACACATAGAGACAGACAACCATTCACACTCACTTTCACACCTACGGGCAGTTTAAAGTCACCTGTGGGAGGAAGCTGGAGTAAACCCACACTGACAGGGAGAAAGCACGCGCAGTCCGCCAAGTCAAACACCCAGGATTCAAACCAGAAACCCTCTTGCTGTGAGGTGACAATGCTAACCACTGCAACACTGTACCGCCATGTTGGCATAAGTTACGAAGAACTTCTGAACACGCCTCCTCGCTGCAGAAAAATGTAATTATTGCAATCCTTCTTCTTTAGCTGCTGCGTGGTGTGTTTTTGATGTAACATCGGCATAGCTGTCAGTGCTGAAAAAAAGTTTAAATTGAAAATTAATTAAATCACAACCTTAACATCAAATCAAATTGGATTTGTAGAATCCCCTGATCGAGATGGCCCTGATGTAAGTGAGAGTGTTAATCTAGTTCATGTCAAAGCATATAATTGATCTCCTTTTAGCTTATCGTGTTACAGTCATACAAATCCTCTTGTCCAAATTAATGATTCAGAGGAAGATGTAATTAAAAATGTACAGATTTAGTCATTAAAGCTTGTGTTTTACACTTATGTAGTTTGGAATCCTTATTAGTTTTGTGGAAAGGAAAATATTTATTTATGTGGACTGAATATTCAGTGCAGAGTTCGTTTTGCCAGGAAGATTGTATTTTCTTTAGGTGAAGGTTTTCCAGCCTGTGCCAGTGTTGCTCTCTGTTCTAATTTCTAATAAATCCCACTGGGTGGAGTGTGTTTGACTTACAGAAGGCCCTGGACCTCTGTGGAGTTTTAATGCATCATTTTCCTTTAAGAAAAAGACTCGGGGGCTGCTGGAGCGTCTCTGGGTGATTTGCAGACAGCAGCTGAGAATGGCAATGAACACACTTGCTCACTCTGTTTCTCTCTTACACACACACACATGCAGACATTCAGTCATGTATGTGTACATGCCTACACATGCATGCACGGGTTGACAGATTCGATGAATTGTTGGTGTCAAACAATTTGCATGTCATTTGCATTTGTCCTTATTAAACAGCTTAAGCGATTTAATCGATCATCGGAAATGTCAGATTTTTTGTCAGTTGAGAAATTGACTAATTGTTCCAGCACTAAATTACAGATGCACCAGTTTAACACCAGTAGTTACTCACAGAGATGGAGAAGACTTGGCAGATAGAGTGTAATTTTGCTTAAGATACTGATAACATTTATTAGTTATTAATGAAGCAGATCGGGGGTGTTAACGGAAACCAGATACAGATACTGATTAGAGATGAAACAGATTTAATTGACTGAATTTTGATTGCTTTGTTGGATGTGATTCAATTCAAATTAGATTACACTTCTGCTAATAAGATAGAAATCATGCAGTGTGGACACACAGATCGTGAGCTGGGACACGTATAACTCATGCATACACATAATCAGGGTTTTAGTAAAAGCGATTAGTTAAAGCAGAGAGACGGATGAGGAGACTCTGTTGATAGAACAGTGGATATCTTTTATTATGTTTCCTTTGCGGAACAGAAGTGTCCAGATATAAGACAGTAATGGACAATCTACAGGCAAAGAACATCCTGCAGCAAGGCAATTATTTTCTGTATCAGGACATCTCAAATTACGTTATCATGTTTGGTTAAATGGCTTTCAGTATGTGCTATCTGGACTTGCGTCTATCTATAGAGTGCATGCTGAATTTTTCATAAAAACTTGCAAGTACAGTGCGTTTAAATGAGATTCAGGGCTGGTTTGCATTTTGCGTTCACACGTGAAGTGTTGGAAGAAATCCCAACAGCTATGCTGGCAATTATAAGCCTGCGAGTGACATCATACTCTAAAATAAGGGGTGTTTGGGTGAGGAGCGGGAGGTGTGGGTGGCAAGAGGGGGAGGGGAGTGTAAAACATGTGAGGGGGAAAGAGAGAAAGAGAAGGAGAGTGAACGTGCAGCACTTTGTAACAGGCTATCACAGGCTAATTTCCCTTGAGCTTCTCTTTAGAGGAACGACTCTAGTGTTTCCCATGGGAGTGTTTACACTCACACCTTCACACGCACACACTTGCACACACTTCCACACACTGAAAGCGAGGCCTTTTCTGTTTTTTTTTTTTTTTCGTTTTTTTTTCAGCTGCTTGAAAGCAGTTGCAAGGGCAAGGCTGCTCTCGAAAGGTGTGCACGTGCATCAATGGAAAGAGGTGCTAGAGTGTGTGTGTCGGTGTGTGTGTGTGTTGTTTATTGCAAAGTCCCAGCAAGCAGTAAAAGCTCCATCGTCATCGCCATGACAACAGCCCGGTAACAACAGGGAGACAACACCCATCTCAACCCTCCCAACCCCCATCAGTTGTGTGTGTGCAAGAGTGTGTGTGTGCATGCTTGATTACTTGCATATTTGATAGTGTGCATTTGAGCGAAATTCTAATGTGTGTGTGTGTGTGTGTCTAAGAGAGAGCGTCCATTAGGGAGCATCCCAGCAGGTACTGTCTGTGTCTCTGAATGATGGACACGGCCCTAATAGCTCTGCCTGTATGCCTCAGTGGGGAGTGGTCACATACACACACACACACACACACTCACACACATACATACGCACACGCTCCATTGCTGCCTCTGTATGAATGGAATTGATACCTCAGCGGCGCTCTCCCACTGTCTGCCTCAGCCAGCCAATTGTTCAGCTTGCTGCTCAACCTCCAGGAAGAGATGACATCATTGCTGGCCAATGGCATCACAGCTCTAGGGCGTGCTTCTTTCTAACGGTCTGCATGATAAGGGGTGACAAGGGAGGTTGTGTATGTGTGCTGCTAATAGGGAGATAAAACTGATTGATATGCAGCCGTGGTCGAAACTGTTCCTCATTTCTTTCTCATCATACACCCATATATCCCTTCCTTACTCCTCTCTTGTTTCTTTCCCATCTTATAACTTTCTGTCTCTTCTTCTCTCACACCTTTTTTCCTTCTTGTTTTCTTCCCATCTCTCCTGTTTCATTGTCTGTCTACCTTTTCCGTCTCCCTTTATTTCTGCCCTCAACATCTTCAACTGCATCATCAGCTTCTCTTCCTGTGCATGTGGCGTGCTTGTGTGTCAAGTTCCGAGGCCGGTCGATAGGTCATTGTTTGCGCTGTGACTAGGCAAAATTTATGTGCGTGCGTGTACTGACACAGCAGGGAGTAGGATGACACCGTGACCGAGCTAGAGATAAACTTGTTCATGATACACTTCCCTACTGTGACCTTCCATCTAAAGTGAGTGTTTGCATCATGGGTTCCCAGACATGCTCTATTTGTTGGCTGCGTGTTTTACAGACAGATATGAGAATGCAAGCAGTTTTCTGAGAGTCACATTTCCAGAGCAGTGAATCTTTCTCGATAGGTTCTTGCATTTGAATTGAACAAAACAGTGCACTTTACATTCATAGAAATAACAAAAATTAATACATTAATTAACAAAATAAACTTTAAAAAACACCATCTACGCTAAAATAAACCTGCATAGCTCATAACTGCCACCTCACCCTTTTGACTAAATCCCCAAATCCTGCCTCTGTATCCCTTTACCACCCACCCAAACATAACATCTTATCACACACCCTCCCAAATGGAAAAAAAAGGGGATTCCCCATTTGGGGTGTGACAATAGGCTTACATCCCATGTGCCAGTAGTTCACCTAGGGGCTAGAGGGATTGTTCCAATCTATGGGCCCTGACACACCATGTCGACAGTGGGCCGTTGATCAATGTCGGGCCGTAGATGAATATCTTTTGGCCTAGTTTGTGCAGTGTGTCCTGCACCGTTGGCCCTCGTCTGCTTTCACTGGCTTTTTTTTCGGCTGATTTAGCATTTTGAATCGGCGTCGCAGATGGTGGAGCCGTTGGTGAATGATATCACTCTAATTGGCGGTTCAGCTCAGTACATAAGAAGAGTAACAGAAGTGAGGACAGTGTGAGATTAAAACAAACTTGATATGTTAGGTTAGTTTTTTTTAACCATTGAGCTTTTTAGCAGGGATATTCTAAATTGTTTGTGATATTGTTTGATAGCGCACAGTAAATATTTGTTCTTTAACATTGGGTAGTGTTGTAAATGTGCTAACTGGCTAACTAGCATCTTGAATCTGTCCTGTGGGTCTTCTGTTTTGCCTTTTTCAGTGACGAATTCTGACCACCGCTGCCTGCTGGTAAAGAGAGTTATCTCCTTTAATACAGATGCAGATAGTATGTGCTAGTTGGCCGCTGGCTGTGGTCTTTGCGGTGTGTTCAAGTGCAAGTTTTTGGCAGGGACACAGGCCCAGTGAGGCTACGCAACAGTCGGCCTTCGTCAACACTAATTCTTTGATGTTGTTTTGGTGTGTCCGGGCCTTAAAGCATGCCTTTCGTACCATGTTCTGAGGGGATAGGGATAAATTTAATAAGAGGGCTGACCCCTTTTGCTTAAGTTTCTTGGTACCACTGTGTGACTGAGGCAGGCTTGTCACTTATCCATTGTTTTAAAATACCTTTCATAGCCAGGAGTAGGAGTTTGTCACAGTTTGAGATCATTCTGAAGAGCCCTGGATCTATGATAACTTTTGAGTGAGAAAATTGTACCCAATTCTAGTTCTTTATTACTCCCAAAATTTTATGATCTTGGGACGGGGAGTGAATCCTGATTTGATCCCATCTGAGTTTTATTTAAAGCTTAAAGTTGAGGCTAATCCCTTAATATATACCATTTAGTCTAATTAATAAAACAAACAAACAAAACATCAAGAGCTGTGGTTGTTTGTCTGCGAGTGACCATGTGCGTATCTGCGTCCTATTTCTTGGCTGCGTTTCAGCCAGCAAAGCTGATTAATCCTCTGCTGTCAGTCATTGATTAATTAATTAGATGCTGTGTCACCATATGCGTGTGTATCCATGGTAACGAGGCTGCAGCTTAGGCCACAGCCTTTATTGATGACAAATAGGCATATTAAAAGTATATAAATTATATGTTTTATGTATAACAGTGAGCATGTTTCTGTTAGAGCATTCCTCTTAGAATCAGAACTCAATGAGAGATAGAAATTTCTATTTCCATTTGAACCAACCAAGGCCTTCTTCTCCCTCTTTACCAACCCCCTACTCTCAATTAGCCTCTCTGCTGCTGCCTGTCCTTCGACTGCTGCTATCTCCCTTTTTGTCCCTTTCCTGTTTAACTTTATTGGAGAAATGCATTGTGGGTTTGTGGTTTTCCCTTCACACCTGTCACTGTCAAGATAGATGGCACTAGTATGGATGGTAATGGTACTAGCTTGCGGTTAAATGGAAAGTAAGAAATGGATGTGTGTGTGTGTGTGTGTGCACCTGATTGGTTGCAATATATGTTTAAATTCATGCACGCATGTCTGCACCCAGACAGTTATGTGTGTATGTCTTTTTGTATGTGTGGTAATGGAGGATGGGTAGTATTGATGAGTCCTGAGACCTTCCATCCATCAGTGTGGTGACCTTTTGCCCCAAAAAGCCTGCAAATTAGCCATTAATGGTTCAGCCTAAAGAAGAGAGGATGACAGCGAATGGCACAGCCCGTAGGGGTACTTGTGTGTGTGTGTGTGTGTGTGTGTGTGTTATGTCATTCTGAGGAAAAATTGCGACCAAGCTGGACAAAGGTATCTGTCATTTTGAGTGGACGCTGATTTTTTATTTTGTCATGATGAGGTCTATTTTAAAATAATGCGTTTCCAGTTTGCTGACATTCATGCTTTTCCCAACCCTCTGCCCCACCAATCACAAGCTCTCCCCTGAGCTGCCAAAATGAAAGGTTAGATTTGTATTTCCAGCCGAGTGAATAAACTGCCCAGAGCATCTTTCAGCTGCCCCAGCTGGTCCTGGTTGTCATAGACACTAACAGCTCCTGTTTCAATTAAAGACAAAAAAAGAGGATGTTCTTCTCTGAGTGAAAGGGTGCTAAAATCAAAGAAGACCAATCAGACAAAGTGCTCTCATCAAAGGCAAATATAAGTTCTTTAAAACTGCTGATCAGATTAAACAAGTGAGAGCCAAAGCAACACATTTTTTCTGCTGTATCCAAACCGGATTTTCTTCTATTAAGTCTTCTGAGTTGAATGTTCCTAAAGTAATTATACATATGCAACACAATTTCACTCCCAACTCATTCAATACTGACGCTTGGTCAGTGGCCCTACACGTCAAAATGTGTCGCTCTAGGTACCCTCCAGCATCAGATTTGGATGCTCAGGGGTGGAGTGTGAATCTACACTTATTATATGCGTTATGTCTTTTCCAAAAAACAAAAATTTTCACAGGAAATGTACAGTGTTTGCATGTTAAATGAGTACAGTCTCCTTTAAAAAAAAAGGCTGTTTGTTACTAATGTAATGTAACATCACGTGACATACGTCGCTGGGGTAGCATGCTACACATAAGCCCACTACACTGATTGACTTTTGGTTTCACATTGGACATGAACAGCGGTCTGCAGAGTCAAAGTCCAGACCCTGCCTTATGTGGACTTTCTTGCTCTTTACGCCGGGTTCACACTGGACGTGGAAGCGCCCTGAGTTGTCTCACAGCCACCCATCAGCAGTTGTCTGGTCGTTGACACCAGAAGTGCATTTTTCCGCGCCGGTCAGCAAGTGATTTTGCTCTCCGGTCTGTTTAAATCACATGCAGAGCTCTGCCTCTGTCTGCTTTTGTGTGTGTGGCTCTGCTCATCTCTCTTGCTCTCTGTTTCATTACAACTGACAAATATATGAAAGCATGGGATACACAGCCAGATCATTTATATCATACCTGATATTTACTTTTTATCATTTAAATAGATTATTGGTGTGTTTTCTTGCCAGATTTACCCATGGCATGCAGAAAAAAATAGACCAGATGCTGAAACTATCGCTGCAGATTACAAACTAGCCAGGGCGCCTAGCTGTGTCCAGTGTGAACAGCCCAATCAGTTAACATGAGCACTGAAAGCATAGCATGCTTTGCGGCTTTTGTGTCCAGTGTAAACCCAGCGTTATACTTCTGCAGTTGCTTGGAGCATCAAAAAATGCTGCTGCCCACTGCATATCATACCACTGCTAAAAGGTGCCTCCGTGCATCAGTATTAGAAGTCTAGGGCCTCTGACCATGCCTTGGTATTTAATGAGTTGGGAGAGCATCCAGGTTGACATATGCCCTTAGAAGATTAGGTTGTCAAGGTGACAAAATCAGGAATGGAGTGCATATAACCTTTTTTTTTTAAAAACAAGATATTCATATATTAAAGGAAAGATTGATTTAATGCCCTAACACTTATTTCCTTCTCCCTCCTCTGCCTTCTAATGCATCACTTCTCTCTCTGTTTCTCTCTCTGTTTTGCTGATGGAACAAGGTGATGCTCCTGCTGTTGTTTTACATCAACACACATTCACACACACAAACAGCTACACACCCACGCCGACAGACTGGCTGAGTGGTTCGGTGAGGGAGAGTGCACGGAGAGGGGAATGATATGATATGTGGTTGAGAGATGGCAGGTTAGAGCAGCAGGGAGGGTGGGAGAGATGAACTGACAGTGGACTGCGATGATTAACTTCGAAGAGAAGGAATAAAGGAGAATTTTGAGTGGAGGAATAAAGGAATGGAGGAGGAGAAAGCCGAAAGGTAATGGAGCGAGTTGGCAGGATAATAAAGTACATATTAAGAAAGAGAGAGTAAGAAATGAGACAGACAGATCAGCCATGATGCTTTAAAGAAGAAGAAGAAAAGGGGAAATGAGACTGACCTCCCTCCACTTATTTATATCCATCTCTCCCAGAACAAGACAAGTTCAGAGGACAATAAGAGGAGGTAATATTCAAGTAAAGAGCATGAGAAGCTAAGATGTGCGGAAAAAGTCTGCAGCATTCGCCCAAAGCATAGGTGGAGAAATCTGACGAAGAGAGGTGGGAAATAAAGCAGCGAGGTAAAGGGAAGCTGTATGATGAGTCAGACGTGTGTGTATGTGTGTGTGTGTGTGTGTGTACATTTGAGCAGTCTATAAATTGCACCGCAGTGAGGGAGAAGTGAAGTATGAGAGGCATGGGGAAGCAGGCCGAAATGCAGTGATTGAACAGCAAAGCCTCAATTCTCTTTGATGACTCTGAGCTTTAGCCAGGAAAGATGGACGGGGTCGGTTTAGCCGAGTCAGTCAGAGTTAATAAACATCTTGAAAGAGAAGTGTTTTGAAACAGTTTCTATGTGGTCCAGAATATAAGTCTGCAAAGTGTGCAGTGCATTAGTAAAATAAGGAAAAGGGTAAACCACTGTTTACTCAGTCAAGATTTTATCTCACTTTTACGTACATCTTGGATATGTATTATTCTGTAAACCTCTACTTACATGTAGGATTGGACAAGTATGTACTGTCCGATGGTAAAGATGTATCCACTGGTAGACTTAAGTGCTATATCGTAGGCAACTGGACATGCTTGAGTTTCTTGAAGACGTTTCACCTCTCATCCAAGAGGCTTCTTTGGTTCTAACGGACTGGTGTTGGCGAACGGAAGAAGCCTCTTAGATGACAGGTGAAACATCTTCAAGAGACGTAAGCAAGTCCAGTTGCCTACAATATAGCACTTAAAATTACCATAACCTGGATGAATGAGAATCTTCACCAACATCTGCTGGTAGAGATTTGGCTATACCATTTTTACTATAATCTTTTTACCTCAAGGAGCTAGTTGAGGCCGATCTGAACAGGAAACCTCATGTGTACGCATGTGTAAAGATGGTTGGAGTTAGGCATTGAAATGGAATGGTTAGGGTCAGGATAGCACGTTGATTAAAAATCTGGTTTGTGGTATGAATCAGGTAGTGTCAGGCAGGCTATGTAGCAGTGTTTTCACAATACTGCAATCTCTACCTTTGATACAGTACCTTCAAATATAAATATCTGCTACCATTTTCCATACCACGGGGAAAAACTGCACAAAATTTAAAATTTTTGTAAAAAGATAAGCATAGCAAGGCTTTATTATGACAATGCCGACTTTTCCTTTCTTAGATAGGACTACTTATTACAAGTCTGAAATAGAATTAGCAATAATTAAACTGTTTACGTTAATAAACACGATAATCTTTGTGTGTTGGTTCAGAAGCCTCTGATACTGTCACACATTCAAAAGAAAATCAAGTGCAAATAAAAACCAAAACTGTGCCACAAAAGCCAGCATGCGACTGGAGTGAATGAGATAAGTGATAAGAAGACAGCAGTGAGTGTGAGAGGAGGCGGAGCTATGGGGACACTGCAGCGGAGTGTGTGTGAGCCCGCTGGTTGAGAGAAGAGAAGGTGGGAAAGTAGTATTGATATCACAGTTACTGAGAAAAATGAGTAGTGAAACCATTTCAGATCTTCAGAAATCAATATTTTTGACTACTTTGCAGCAAATCAGGGCTTGATTCTCGTAACACTAGAAAGTATTGCTCTCAGGAACCTTTAAGTTTCTATTTTAAGACTTTTAACTTTGCTGCTTTGAGTCTTTTATATTTAACTGAAGTGTTGTCTCATTTGCGGCTGTTGGTTTTTTGTTTATATAAAAGTTCCACATACAAGAGGAAAATAATCAAATGTGAAAAAAGTATGTTATGGTTATTTTAAATCAATTACTTAACTGAATTTACAGAACAATTACTGAGTCATGATAAATATGTTGCCGTGAAATACAATTACATATACTGTGATGGAAGATTTTGGCCCTGTTGCCCACCCCTACTCACATGTGATGTTGATTAGTTCATGACATTTTTATTTTAAGTTTCCTCAGTTGTCAACACAGACACTAAACTACACAGCATAACACAGTGCCACAGCAATGGCAAATTAGCCGTTACACATTCATTTAAGTCAGGCTGTCTCCAAATCCCTTATTATTCTTTGTGTAAGTTCCTGTGGTGAGTGATGCTACAGTGAACTAAACCACTAAATGTTGTACTTGTCTCAAATCCTTTCAGCCACGTTGGCAGCAGCCCAGGTCACCACACACTGTAATGTGTGTAAATTTAAAGCATGAGTCATTGTAAGAAAATAGCAACAAGCTGTGAGATAGAGTGGGCTGCAGAGGGATTTGTTTTTACTCTGGTGTGGCTCCATGACTTTGTTTTCCGCTATTGTTGTACTATCGGATCCTAATTAATTTGGATTGAGATCAGATTTTGGCAGTAAATTCTTGGCAGTTAAGTTGATCTAAAGGGTTTAGTGGCGTTTTATCTTCATTCACTGATTTGCCTATCCTCAATGTTCTGTCTTTAAATGAAAGCTGAATCCGGATTTGTCAAATCTCGTGGGCTTCAGTAAAGGATGAACTGCTTGATTAATCAATAGCAAAAGTGATGGCTGAAATTATAGAAGAGATCCATAGGAAAAGATCACACACACACACACACACACACACTCATTCACACAATGGGATACCATGATAACTGCTCCCAACCAGCCATGTTTTCCTCTTCACTACACCCCGCTGCACATGACAGAGCAATGCACACATGGGGCACATTAACCTCTCTCTGTCACACACACACACACACACACACACACTCACACCCATACATTTTTCCTCAGGGAAACACCAGCTGGGGCATGCAGAGTATGGTGTTACCATGGCAACAACATCCATAGGTGTGGCATTGCTGAGTCGACAGTAAGAGAGCGGGGTGTGTGTCTTATTTTATGTGTGGCATCTGGTGTTTATTCTGGATAATGATTTTGTTTAATGGACATCTATCCATCCCCTCATTACTGCAACAGTGTCTCCACATTACAGACAGACAGATAGCAGACATCTGCAGTCAAGCACTCTATTACCATACTTTCCTTGTCTCTCTGCTGCGTGCACATGTCTATGCAGTAGTTGTGCAACTTCGAAGCAAATAAAAAAAGACAACAAAGTTTGTTTTGTTACAATGGTTTTCTAAGAGTTTCTAAAATCTGTCTGCACTGTACTGTTTGTGAATATTTATCAGTGAAATCAAACCTGGCAACACGGTGTTGAATTGCTGCTTCCTGCCTAGTGTGCATTTGTTTCTGTGTCCTGGGAAAACTGTTTATTTCTAGAGTTTATGATTTTCAAATTCTGAGATAAACAAAAAGACGATGTGTTTCTTTATAATCTTAAGACTGAAAACAAATCTGTTGTTCTCAGCTTGTAGAAAGTTTTTTGAGATACATGGTAATCCGGGAAATTAAAGAACAAGCAAGAAAATTAAGCAGAATGAAGTCAACCGCTACGTCAGCATTTATTTGAAACATTTGCTTCTATTTCTTTTTCTCATTAGGCTTAAAGCTCCAGTGTGGAGGATTTAGGGGGATATAATGGCAGAAATGGTATATAATATTCATAGCTATATGTTTTCATTAGCATATAATAACCTAAACAAAGAATTATATTTTTGATACCTTAGACTAAGCCATTGTAAATACATATTGAGCAGCTCCTCTTACACGGTGTTCGCTCTATTGATTCTACAGTAGCCGAGAATAGACAAACCAAACACTGGCTCTAGAGAGGGCCATTCGTGCCACCATAGTTCTCCTACATGCTTGGCAAATTTGAGATGGTTGTAATGTTGCAACCTCACCGCTACATGACACTCAAGGAGAAATAATTAAAAAAGAAAAAAAAATTTACAGTTTGAATTGCACATTTAACGTTCCTGAAAACGTAATGGAGCTGTGTGCAAAATCCCAAGCATATCTGTGATTCAGAGTCTGATTCAGATTGCAAGCACACAGCTCTCAACATGGAGGTGGCTGGCCGGCGGCTAGCAGCTACAACAGCAACAGTGCTGACAGAGCCAACATTGCCAACCTGGGGCAACCTGAGGGTGGGCACCACACCTCCGCTCTGACGCTGTCCTGTTATCAGCGATAAGCGGCGTATGAGCAAGTGCAGACCGACTGCAATTAGCCAGTGGAATACACATACAGGGACTCAAAGGCACTCACAGAGACTCACATGCACTGACATGCACATGCAGCTGGTTTGGCTCACCACAACAGAGAATAGAGAACACAACACTGAGAGGGAGCGTGACTTCATTCTCTGGACGCCATTACTCCACTGTATCTTAACATAGCAAATAGTTGTCTGCTGTTATATTGATTCTCTTAATGTTGTATATGGCACCTTTTAAGCAAGCAACATCAAAGTAAAAACATCTTTATTTATTATTTATTAGGAATTTAACACTCAGCAACCCACCAACTGTCATCAGATTATTTTTAATCTACGCTGAACTGTGTGCTCAGACGCATGTGACATCATCCTCAGCCCTGCCTACTTCAAACCAGTGAGAAGAGAACGTCCTTTAAAATTAAATAACCCAAACATTTTCAGAATATAAAGTGCTCATGGACTCATCTCATCACTCAGTCAGAAGCTGATTGGCTCAGTTAAAACCCGACCCCTCAGTCATCTCCACTCTGGCCTCCAGTCATTGGCTGAGCCTTTGCAGTAGAACTGTGCATGTGTTAAATTTGATCATGTATCCAATTACCAACACAGTGTGTGCGGCCACATTGCTGCGTCATTAGCAGATTTATTAAACTAATTTGAATTGAATTAGGTTCAAGCGAGCTATCTCATTTCATCCAGAGAAACATCTAATTGAATCTGTGTAATCTCTAATCAGTATCTGTATGGTACTCTGGGTGACATCAACACACGTTATCATCTCTATTTTTACCTGTGTGTACACTGTGTGTTACGGTGTGTGTGTGCATTTGTGGGAAAAAGGGAGTTTGTGTTGGTATGGATTCTTTGGGGAGATGGATGTTTACTCCCCTCACTCCTCTGAGTGTGTGCGTGTGTGTGTAAGAGAGAAGCAGACAGAGAGAGACGGTGTGTAGCCTATAGGCCTGTTTAGCAGAGAAAGCAGGGGTCGGGAGGCGAGGGAGAGACGTGCAGTTGGGAGTCATACTTAACAGTCAAACATCATTAAAATCTTCTCTGCCTCTGAGTGTGTGTCTGAGTGTGTGTGTGTGTGTGCATCAGCACGTCATGTGTATTTATATCTCTGTGTGTTAGTGTTTCTTCGTATGTTCATGTTTGTGGGAATAAAAAAGTTGTTTTCTTCTTTTTTGCATTTCTGTGATATCTAGGTGGCTTTTTTTTCTTTTCACGTTTTCTCTCTCATTGTTGCCGACAGTGCTGTCATGAGCAAACCCTCCGTAAACAACAGTTTTTTTTGATCAATGAGCCAGAAAAGATACAATTCAATTCAAAGGAGTGACAGTATTGTGGCTACATACACAAAACCACACACACAAATGCAGGACAGACACAACCACAGAGGACATTCAGCCCCTTTAGGCAGCGAATTGTCGGCTATTGGCACGAAGACATGTATGCTGATGCACACACACACTTGTGTTTCACTCTCAGTAATGGTCCTCTCATCAAAGTGCTGATAGATGTTGCTCACAAGGTTGATTAGAGAGAGGGAGAGAGACATGGAGAGAGGAAATGCTCCAGTAGGTCTTTGAGCCAGACACAAAACATAGGAAAAGAAGTGAATCACAGAGGAAGACACATTAAAATATGAATGGCAGAGTCAGAAAGGGACACAAAGGGTCCACAGAGAGGAAAGCAGATACTTGCATTATTGTATTAATTAAGCAATAAGCTCCGCATCGTGCCTAATGATGCCCCATAGCTGCTCTAAAATCACTGTAAACCACAGTCTCAAGTGGCTTGTTGTTGTTATAAAGCAGTACGTATACCTGGTGATGCTTCGTAAACAAACACAGAGACATAAAATTGAATAATTTATTGACAGCAAATAATCATTCTTCATTCATGCTGCATTACAAATCTACAAAATGGAGCCGAAGAACTTCACCCACATGAGCTCTGGTATAGCTTTCTTAACATTAGGAGAGAGGAAAAAAGTTCTCATTATGTTGCAGTTACATTACAACTACACATGTATCTACCACATGCAACTATTATGCTCCCTTTACTCGAGGTGTTGTCTCTTGCCAGCGATATCAGTTTTTTTACAGTGTAGCCTGGTAATTTACTGAAACTATAATCTGAGAGTACAGATTAACAGATGATTTGTGCCCATTGAGATTTAATAGAAATCTTTTAGATTTTTTGTGATTGAGGGACATCTGAGCAGCAGCAAGATGAATCCCTAATGGCTGATGACTCCGAGGCTGATGGCTGATGAGGCCGATGAATCGGAGAAGACTAGGCGGGGAAAGGGAGGTGGAGGGTGCACAGAAGTGCAGCATGAAAGAACTACAGACAGAAAAAGAGCCATATTTAAAATGAGAAGCAGTAAGATCATCGGCTGACAGAGAAGGTGTGTTGCTGTGTTATTGGTTGATTGTGAATCAGCTGATGACTCAGTGGACAATGACAGCTAGAGACAGAGAGTGAGCATGCGTGCAAGGAGTGAATGGCAGGGTGAGAAAGAAAACTCACAGCCTAAGCATTAAAAGTATTTTCTTCCTGACTGAACTTTTACTAGAGCTCCATTACTCCAACTAATCAACAGCACACAGTCGGATTCCAAAGAGCACAGTTGATACTACCGACCACTCTGATGATAAATGATTCAGGCTTTAGTCGGCGGTTGCCCTCTTTAGCTCTGCGTCCCATATGCAGTAGGTGACTAATTGGTGCTGTGATACTGAAACTGTAATGTGGTCACAGCTGTGTGTTTATAGAGTATTTTACAATGGCTTTGAACGCCACTCAGCCAATCATAATCAAGGACTGGTACGATCTGTTCTATAAATGACATATCTTTACAACTTGTGGTTTATTACCATAGTTGTGGCCTTTATTCATATAGGTTGTGACAAGATCTTACTCCTCAGCATTACTGATGATAGAAAGGGACACAGTGGGAGGTCGTAGCTTTACAACTGTGTTCAATAGACAAAGCATCGCATATAATGAGACATGTTTCATACACACAAATCCACAGTATACATCTATATAAGTGGGGGAAGGGAGCTTTAAGGGGTTGTTACCCAAACTGACCTAATGTGCTGAGATGTACCAGAAGCTGTGGCTCACACAGTGCTGCGGTGCAAAGGATGATTGTAACAGACATTTTGGGTGCATCTTTTGTTTTTACTTTCACGCAAGAGCGTTATTCCCAGTGGGGATGGGAGGGACACGTCCCCTTAACTTTTTAATAGAGTCTTCCTACTGCCCAACGACCATAATTTAGATGAGAGGAGTTGATAAAAATGTTGATATGCTCATCAAGGTCACTTTGAGTTGTCAGAGCAATTAAGCTTTATGAGCAGAAGAGAGCGGCTTTCTTTTCCCTGGGGTTATGTCTCACAGGTTACATGAAGGCAACTGTCTTGTCCTCTGATTGGTGGAGGGTATACCTGCCTGAGGACTACAACAGGTGCTATTCAGTGGGCACAATTGAGCACAAAAAAGAAAGTAATCTTTATTTTTATTGCAGTCAGTGTTTGCCAAGAAGAGATGCCAAATGTGACAATCACTGGGGGAAAAATCAAGTCAATACAGGGTCTGTATCGGCAGTAATGTAGGAACAAAATGGAGGAAATAGCACGCTCATATCTTCTTTTTTTTTAAATTTGCCTTTGTCACTGTCTCTTCATGTCTAAAAAGTCTCTTGAAATTGAGTTAATAGAGAAAATGGGGTTGAGAGAAGGGAGGAGATAACCTCTGAGGACCTGGGAAAAGTGAGAGGAGAAAAAAGACTGTGGTGATGGAGAAAGCCAAAATGTACAGCAGAAGGAGAGAGTAGTTTTGAGGAGCCATGCAGTGCAGAGTGGCACTGTGCTTCCTGCAGTCTCAGTGGGAGTGTAGCTGTATGTCATATCCTGTCCACCAGCTGTCACTCAATCCAGGGGGTCTCTTCTCCGACACCGCACTGACTGACAGCTCACACCACACCTCTATATATGTGTGCGGGTATATATAGTCCATATATCGGCATCCAGCTGCCTCAAGGGGTGAATGTCCTGTGTGTGTACACGTGCATGTAGGAGACACTCATTCCAAGCGACAGTAGAAGGTCACTGTTATCAGTCTCATATTCTCTTCCTGTCTCTCCACCCGTCGTCACTCGCTCTCTGTCTGAAGCTGGTTCTCTGATACTGTCTGATCTTATGAGACATCAGCACTGTTATTTTTATCTCTGTGTTTTTTACTTTTTTTTGAATGCATGGTATATCCCATTTGTGACAAGTGCTTGCACATACTGCCTCACAAAACAGAGTGGAATCAATACTGCAAAAATATAAATAGCTCTTTATCTGAGGATCTGTGAGTTCACTGCTCTTACTTACAGTCAAAGCTCTGATTCTCATCCCGAGGACCCAGACAGGTTTCTGGATCTAATTTGTCTCCGTTTCCTTGCGTATGAATCAGTTAGGTTTTCATTAATTTTGTTCTTGAGTTTTTGTCACATGAGATCATGTGAAACAATGGTGTGTTAAAAAGTCTGCATCTGCTCCGCAGGCAGACAGTCATACTCAAAGAGACAAGCCTAATTACGAACAGCATTTTTCACCTTATAAGAGTAGGGTTACTCTAGAAAGTATTTGAAGTTTTCGGTTTTACATTAGACCATCATCTGGAGCAAGTACAGGTGTCAGGAAGCAACATCTAATAAATACCATGTGTGTGAGCTGATTACATTGCTGCATTAATTAGGCTGATAGGAGGGAGACTCTTGGCGGACGAGCAAGTACCACTGCTAGCGAGCTAATCTGTTTACATGCGAGCTGTTATAACACCGTTATCTAATATACCACACGGGCTGTGTGCTTTTGATGTTGTTTCATGTGTTGTAATGTTGCAACGGACACATTGCAGTAGGATTTGATTATGAAAAGGATGTTTGTTGTCTTTTTAATTCACTGGCATTGAGCTGCGTCCTCTTCACTCTGTTATTTGACATTTCTCCAGCTGCATTGAGTTGGATGGAGTCTTTTGCAAGACATATCGCACATTGAAGAATCTTCGGGACAACTCTATGATAAATAATAAATATAATATTTAACTGTAACTTATATTTAAGGGATTATTATTTGTGGTTTTAAAATCTGGTTAAATATAAGTGAAGTTTGTATGAATATTAATGAAGGTTGTCATAGCCTATTTTGGGAGGAGGTTGGTTCAATCACAGTTTGGCAGGTTGATTACGAGCTTTGGAGGCAGCATTTTTTTACTATGAAATAAAGAGTCTTACAAATATTTAATATGCAGTTGTGATATGTGCTTTTTCGCTGGTTAACTTCTTACAGTACAAGCATGGATAGATTGCTGACCTGGCCTGGCCTGGCTGCAGGCCCAAGAGCCCCTCCTGGCCCTAACCTGCAAAATGTCACTTAAATTAACATATACAGACCATGAAAAGACTCACAACTGACACAAATAAATGCAAAGGAACTTCAAAGGGATTCCCTAACACTACAAAAACAGGCAAAACAGCCACAAAATGATCCCAAAGAGGCACAAAATAACTACAAGGAGTCATAAAATGACTAAAAGAGATAGAAAACCACCACAAAGTCTGTGTGTATTGCTCCTCTGTAGGAGAGTTGGTGGGGTCTTTTGCATATCTGTGCCCAGGGGCCCATTGACTCGTAAGCCACCCATTAGGACAAGTAAAAAAAAAACTACCCTATAGTTTGGACCTCCGCGATCTCTGTTGATCACATGACGCTCACTTGCATGTGGTAGTGGTTCAGTGAGAGTCTCCCCTCGTAAGATACATCAGCATACATTACCATCAGCAGCCCTCAACATCATTTAAACAGCCTGTGTATTTCACAAAGCTTTAGGCCACTGTTTAAGGAAGGTTATCATCTATGTACACATTGGTCAATGATTTCTTTGTCTTAGTATAGTGTGCATACAAGAACACTTTGTGTGATAACGTAGAAAAGTGCTACATGAGTGCAGCCCATTTACCACGAGTGGCTGTAACTCCAACAAAAATCCAAGGGTATTAAGTCAGGGACATTGCCAAATATTTTTGAAAGGGTTCAGGCTTGTTAAACTGCAGTGGCTCAGGTTGACTTCAGGCTGAACCCACAGCGGAGCTGTCTTTATTGCATCATTGCAAAAGCAGTTTCATTAGCTTTGATTCAATGCCACTCTCACCTTGCTAAGAAAAAAATAAAGCGTAAATATAATGTTACCAGCGCTCCCCTCTAATGCTCATATCATTTTACATGTGTGTTATAGACTATTATACCCGTGTGAACCAGTGTGAATGCAACAGTGGAAATCAGGCTGGAGGGCACAGAGGGATTATAACAGTCTGGAGAGGGGTGATACTGGCCACGCACTTACACATAAACTCCTATAATGTGCCTGTGTGTGTGTGTGTTTGTGTGTGTGTGGGTGTGTAATGGGAGATAGGGGGATTCAAGGGTCTTTATGCAATAATCCTGGTCTCTATCTCACCGAAAGAGGGGATGCATAGAGTTGAAGGGGGCGAGAGGAGGAGAAAGAGAAAGCAGATCAAGGTATAGAAAGGTTCTTCAGGAATCGGACCCCTGACCTTCATGCGTGTGTGTGTGTGTGTGTGTGTGTGTGTGTGTGTGTGCATGACCAGGAGGTGGGACACCCCCTCCCCGCCCAAACCCAGCCCCCTTCCTCTTCCTCCCCCCACTGTCACCACCACTTGGGGCGTTACCATGACAACGGGGTTAGAGGCTAGCCCACGAGCTGCAAAAGAAAGGAGATGCATACTGACGTGAGCTTAGATCTAAGTGCTGCAGTCTGTTTAGACTGCATTCCTCTCTTTTGTTGGTGCTTTTTTTTTTTTTTTTTTTTTTTTTACTAGAATGTGTTCCTCTTTTTTTCACTTAGCATCCATGCTGGTAAATGCCAGAGACTTTTTTTTTCTCTTCCCTGCAGGGTTTTCTACTTGTCAGCAATTATCTTCCATTTCATTTCTCATTCATGCCTTCGCTCTTGGAGTTGTTTGTTTTTAGTCGCATCTCCTCAAATTGCTCAAGGTACTTGGCTTTGTGCTCCTTCTGCAAGAATTAGCAAAACAAACTAGTTCAACCACAAACAACAACATGCTGATTTGTGCCAGAGTTAACACTCTACCCCACTGTGCTGTGCATTGTAAATACCTGTGGCTGTATATTTTTGACTTACAAATTGCATACATTGATGAGGTGCTCTCAGTTGAATCTTGCATTAAATGCTCATTAACATTATTTTAGAGTGCATGCTTGCACAGAAAAGAAGACAGCAAGCATGCGAGCTGGACAAAGTAATAAACATATTAAAATTCAGTGTGGAACAGACAGCAGAAAAAAGCCAAGAACCGCAGTGACACACACACAACGTGCTAAAAAAAGGCGTGTGCGTGCATAATATATGTATAAATATGTGCATAAATTTAGAATTTCTCCCCATTATCATCCCCTTCATTTATTTTCCTTTTAGGTGGTCCATTTTTTCTCTTACTGATGTTGAGTGATAGCAGTGTCAATTTTCACTTGGTAGGCTATGGTGATGTCATCAGTCGAAACGTCTAATTGGCCCGCTGCGAGGAGAAAAGGCTTAAGTGGATGTTGGCGTAAATTAGGTGATGGATCACACTGTGGTGTTACCTATAACTTATATTCATACATGTATACATGCCCCAAACCCCCACAGCCTGTTCCTTGACTCACCCCCATCCATTCAAAGCATAGCAGAGCCACCATTATAAATGAATGTATCTAAGCTTGTCTTTATATTAACAGTGCTCTTATCTCTGGTAACCCCGGTGTTACTTTCTTTTCGGCTCAGACCAAAAATAGAGCCCTATCCATTAATAGTGCCACCCATGTAGAACACACACACATGCACACACGCCTATATGGATGAAAGCACACCCACACACATCCTGCATGTGCACTCACCAATCACTTTTCCTCTCTTGGCCCCCCTGGGGAAACAAAGTCCTGCATCAGCTGCTAAATTACCCAAACTCTCTCATCTGCTAATGGGCTACCTGTCTTCCTGCGTATCTGCCTCTCTGTCTACATTAATGAGTTTCTGTTGTCTGTCTGTCTGCCTCTGTGCCTTCCTGAATGTCTGATGTCTCGTCTATATGCGGGTTGTTTTGTCCGTCTGTCTCTGACCTGTCTGTTTCTTTGCCTCCTCTGTCTGTCTGGCTCTTGGTTCATAAATCTGTTGGTGTCTGTGTTTTGGAGCTGATGTTCTTTGCTACTCTGCACTGCTGTTGTGTTCATAGATCCACTCTCTTAATTGCCTAGACTTTCAGTATCTTTCAGATGAAATATGGTCATGTACTGTGTGCTGCTACTAAACCCAGAGGAAACACACAACAAAGCAAATAAGGGTCTGCTCACATTATAGATATATATATATATATATTTTTTTTTTCAGTGGTGTATATAGTTTTCATTCATTTTAATTCAGTCTAATTTGTATTTTTTAATCACACTCTTATCCTTATTTATTGATTAAGTCTTATCTTTGTTTCGTCTTGTCTCGTCTTTTTGACGGCCATAACTGGCCCATGTATTTAAAACACAATAACATAGAGTAATAGTAGCAGCTAACAGTCCAGAAGGTTAATATTGGTAGTAGAAGTACCAGTAAAAGAGACAGACTGTTAATTGTAGTGATACCAGAATGACTAATAGTAGTGCTTGTAGTGGTAGCAGTAATTGTGGCAGTTTTCTAACAGTAATCTTAGTATTATTATTTGGATGATAAAGATAATGTACAATAGGTGTTGGTCAAAATGAATCTATAGTATAAGAGTAATCATTGATATTAGTAGCATTAGTAGTAGTGCTGTAGTACACAGTCAGCAGAGTTACTGTGGTTGATGAAAAATGGAAGACTTAACTCATCTGCTCACTAACAGACAAATAAACACAATGATATGTTGCTATGGCAACCAAGGACTCAGCATGGTGAGGGGGTTGCGTACACTTATTGAAATTATAATAGTATTATCCCACTGGTCTTTATAGATTTATCGCATTTGCCAAGGAGGTTTGTCTCTTTTACAGCAGGATTACAGAAAAACTACCATCCCAAATTTTAACAAACTTTGTGGAAGGATGTAGCATGGGTCAAGGGAGGACCCATTACATTTTGAAGCAGATCACAGGGCAGATACAGGAATATTTTTTTCCCTTTTGTTAGCATTGCGAGATTGGCCTTGGTGGAGGTCTGCGCTCTCTAGGAACTAACCCTCTTCCCTTTGTTTCGAGCCCTTTGTCTCACTATTCAACACGTTTCACCTGAATGGAATTTCCTGTTCTTTATTCTCACCTATTCTGTGCTCTCGCACCTCTACTTCATCTCTGTTGTCCCCTCTATCTCTCTCTTTAAGAGGAGAGTGCGTGCTATCGCATCACAAAATGTAGTTGAGTTGAAGTCACAGGGGGAAGACATTTTCCGGTGAAACAGGCATACAAGGAATACACGAATTTCTCTGCAATATATTATATCGGATAGATTTAGACTGATGGCTACTAGTGTGAGTGTGTGTGTGTGTTACATACTTTCTATTTCCCTCATATGTTAGAATACAGAAAAGATTATATTTTCTGTCTTTGTCAAATTACTTTTTCTCCATCGCTGCTTTATTGTCAATCCATTTTCCACCCTCTTTGAATGTGTCCCCCCTGATGTCAGCCTATTCCATGAACCGTGTCATAAATAGAGCCCCACTGACATTTCAATTTGCCCCATAACCCCTCATACTCACACAAACACACACACACTTATACACACCAAGTTCATTGTTGGGCATCACTTCAGTGGCAGGCCTCTCCTGGGTTTCCAGGGAGACAAGGAAAAGCAATAACTGCACACTTGACCCCTCTGCTCTCTTATTGGCCTCTTCTCCCCTTCACATGTACACTCACACACCTCAAATCTAATCTGGGAGAGTGAGCCTCCATGGCGATATTCCTCCATCTTCCCCTGAGGATTGGAGAGGAGAAGGGGAGAGGAGGAAGTTAATAATTTCATCTTGCAGTGACCTGGAGACGATAAGATCGATTGTTTGGCTCTTGTAGTCTCCTCATATCACACACACTCGTGCGGGAAAGCGGATACACACTCCACACACACACAGATTATCACAGCTTCCCATCCCCACTCACATTCTCTCTCTGTTAGTGTCACACACATTCAGCAAAAGTTCAACAACTTGCTGAAACTTTATGATTGTGGTGATGAACAGAGAGGAAGAGGAACGGTGGGCAAGAGGGAGAAGAGTGTGCCTGAGAGAAAGTAGGAGAAAAACACTGAGCCTGGGAGAGAGACGGAGAGACAGAGGGAGAGATTGAAGGAAAATATTAGGGGGAACGACAGGCCAGCCTTAGCGACAAGGCTGTTTACTGTTTATTTTGGTCTCTAGTCTCATTTCTCCTCATATTGGCAGAGTCGAGATGAGTTCCTTTTCGCTGTTTATTCCTGTGTGGATTTCTTGTGTTTTGAGGTTATTTGTGTAAGAGTTTAAGTTTTTGTGTGTGTGTGTGTGTGTGTGTGTGTGTCCCCTGTTTGCCTCTAAGATCATCTATCTGAACTCAATCTTTCCACAATCATCGGTTGTTATGGTGTCGTCACGTAACATCAAGGTCCCAGTGTGGGATTTCTTATTTTTCCTGAGTAGATCAGATACTTGAACACATACTGTCTTCAAACATTTTCACTTATTGTGCATAGTTTCCTCTCATAGTTTGTCGACTGAAACTATCCGGTTGTCAGAATCACTTAAAGTCTTCTTCCCGCTGGACAAAGAGCCAGCTAACACCCACAAACATCTGGCTGTTGTCTGTAATGAGAAAGGTTACATTCGGCATTTGTTCCTGGGACAAGTGACGGCATGGCGCCACATACATGGCACCTGGGTAGATGTGCAAATATTTGTCCGTATCCAGTGCGATCATCTGTAACTCCTGCAACTTTTTGTTATCTCAGACACAAACTCTGTCCGTCTCTGTCCAAGCAGCATTCGAACGTCCTTCTAAATTAGTCTGCACCAAGCTGAATAAGACACCACATAAGTAACTTTCACTTGGCTGCCTGCTCCTACTGTTTACTAATCCTATTTTCTGGTGCATTTGTAACGTTGAACGTGACATACCAGTAAAAAAACAAAAAGACAAAACAAAGGCATACTGGTCTACTGGCAATGGAAAAGCAGTCTCTCGCCTTTTTAACTGGTTTTCCTGCATTTAAAGAACCTGCGTATACACACTAATTATCTCAGACACACACAGTTGAGGATTATTTGTATTTAAATAACCATAAATATTCCTTTTTTCTTTATTTTCATGTTTTACAACCCAGATTTCACCGAAGCGCAAACAGAAAATACGAAGCTTTGAAATCTAAAATCTGATCCATTTTTTTGTGTTGGTGTGTGTTTCTGTGTGCGAGAGTGTGTGTGTTTGGCATGAATATAAGCCATCCTGGGTGACCACACTTGAAAAAAATACAGCTAGGTCTCCACTGTACATGAGAACAATAAGAGCGCACTCATGATGATTTCTCCCTCTTAGTAATCAGGTCAGGGTCGATTGGATTGTTTCTCTTGTGTTTGTGTGTGTGTGTGTGCTTGAGTATGTGTGTGCGTGCTTGTGGAAGGCAGCACACACTGTTGCTTCCCCGCAGTGTCGCCTTCTGTAACACAGGTGTGTGTGTGTTTTGTGCATGTGTGTGTATTTTTTTAAATGCCACTCTGCTGTAGCTCGGAAGCACACACCCATGTTACATTGTTCTACTACTGCAGGATTTTTTTATCATGCTCTGAAGTATTTTTTCATCACCTGTTTGTATTGTAAATTGTGAATTATGCGGGCATACATTTATTTATGTACCTAAGTCGCTCTTGAAAATTAGATGCTAATCTCCATGGGATCTACCTGAATAAATAAAAGTTATATGGAGGCTAATCTGTGGTTCATTTCCATGTGAATAGGCTGTATGAGCTACATGTGAGGAGTCTCTTGTGTAAACTTACTCCCACTCATGTCTTGTGTGTTTGTTCCACGCAGTTCTCCAAGGAGAAGTACCTGCTGGAGTCTCCTCCCGAGAAACTTCGTAAGGAGCTGGAGGAGGAGCTAAAACTGAGCGCTGCTGACATCAGGAGCCATGGCTGGTACCATGGACACATACCCAGAGAGGTAAACAAACATAAACTGTGAAGTCCACTGTGCAATCTGTATACATGCACAGCAGAGTACAGAGAGAGTCATGACACTGCAAGTCCCGAATGAATGTTTGAGAACAGATGGGTGCACAGATACCACCCACGTCTAATGCAGCGAATCCTTACAGTATGTCCCAGCACATACACTGGTACACACAAATGTATACAGTACACATGCAGGCAGCCCTTAGGAACCAAATATATCAGAGCTAGAACTATTTGTCAATTAATGGATTAGTCGATTGACAAAATAATTCAGCAAATATTTTAATTTTCTGAGGAAAAGCTCATTCACTGTCTGATTCTCATGTGTCAAAATATGCCACTTCCTGTTGTGTCAGATCATTATAAATGAAATTTATTCAGGTGTTGGATTGTTTGTCAAACAAAACAAGACAAGACAATTTATAGGGTCCCTATGGACTCCATGGGAATAATCCTAGTGTTACATTGTCTTTAAACCAAATTTTCTAATGCAGAGGTGTGGACACAAGTCGCAGGACATGGACTCAAGCTTGTCCGTCCCTCACACCCATCTTAAGACCCGTGGTGATCAAGCTCTGTTGAAGCTGTAGCACCTAAATTATGGACTGCTCTGCCCACACCCTTGCGGTTTGCTGACTCTGTGGTTTCTTTAAAAAGCCAGCTAAGGACATGTATCTGTTTAGACAGGCATTTGGGTAAAATATATATATATTGTGTATTCTTGGTGTGTATTGTGGTTTTGCGTTTAACACTGTGCTCTTAGTTTTTCACTTTTAAATACGTGGCTCAGGTAGTCATTTCATCTTCTATGATTTCTTTCTTGTGTGTTGTAAATGCCTTTGTATGTGTATCTGTGAAAAGAGCTTTACAAATACATTTTATTAACTTACTTACAAATCTGATGACTTGAGCTTGACTAGACAAAATCAAAAAACCCTTTCAACTCATCTTGGTTAACAACAGTGACTTTGACTTCACCAAGACTTGGGCCTTTTGATTTGAAATAATTGATATCTTCCCCCAAGCCCAAAGATTAAAATGTATGTTATTTCAAAAGTGGGCCATAAATCAGTTCATAGCCCTTCATGTCCTGAATCAACTAACATTAACTTTATTCATTCCCAGCAAGTCGACACTGAATTCCAGAGATCCACTTTGTCTGAATAAATCCAACAGCATCCAATCAAGTTGCAGTAGAGAACCATGAGGAACTAATATCACATAACTGAGTACCAACTGGACAAAAATATACTAAAGATAATCTCATTCGTGTACAAAAACTATTTTGAAAATTACAGATGGAGATGCAACAACCTCCAACAAACTTGTTTCAACAAATGATTTCAAATTTTAAAAAGCATTCATGATCTTTGAAGATTCTCTGTGATATTTCTCAGTTTTTAAACAGAGAGAGGAATGCATCATGACTTGTTTAGGACTCAAAACTAAAAGTGGGACTTGACTTGGGACTTATGTGATCTTTACGCTTCTGTGTACACTTGACACGACGTGCACGCAGTTGCTCCACAGTTGCTGTGTGCCTATCATAGTTCTGCGCTTGGGGGTGTGGTGTTCTTTTATATGCATGCCCTTGCTTTTACTGATGCTAATGTTTTTAGCACAAGCCTATGGCATTTTACATTGTATAAATTAGCCTAGCGATGAGTGGAGATTTCCTCTTGACAATGTAGTTTGAAGGACCAATCGTAGCTCTTGCGGTCTGCGTTGGGTCCGTGTTGCCTCGACACGTGGTTACAATTTTTTGGAGGTGCACGTCCTGTCCGCAAAGCCCTCAGTGTCCTAGGTACGCAGATGCATAAACCTAGCATTACCTCTGACTTGCAAAACAATGACTTGGTTCCACCTACGTTCTAATGTGTTTCAGCTGACACACTGAAATTTTATACATAACCAAAACATAACTTACTACTTATCAGTGATCAGTTTTCAAACCTTTAATTATGAAGAAGATATGAGTCAAAAGCTTTAGTTAAACTTCACGTCACAGTCTCTCAGTCTGTTTAGCCCGTGGCAGTGAAATAAATTATGAATAAATACAGTCTGAAAAAGATGTATTGCTGCTGTGGTTTGTATTCCCCCACATCCCATGATATATTTTTAAAAGCCAGAATTGAATGAGATAAAAATACAAACACAATAGTATATCTGTGTGGGTTGATGTGGTTGTCAACCAGTAGTGTTAGTTGAGCGATTACTTGGCCAAAGTCTCTGGCTTTGAAAGCACAGTTTAAGCGCTTTACACACAGAATGACACTGATTACTGAATCCCATCATCTGTCACAGCTCAGTCGAAATTGCTTTAGCGTTCAGAAGGAGGGGAAACTCTGCCAAACAGACAGCTGTGTGTGTTGCTGATGTACGCAATTGAGTTTCACAGCTGGTGACTGACACACAGATACACAGAGACACACAACAACAGACTTGCACCCGCCCACACGCTTACACACACAACACACTGCATGCACATGTGGAGGGTACCCGTTCATAGACGCAGCCTCTGTGTCTTGATCAACCTCTGTTCTCTGTCTCTCTCTCACACACACACACACACGTAAACACAGACACAGATTCAAATCAGCCATCTGTGAGTCTTTCCTCTTTTAATTTACATAAAATATTCATTTATTCATGGTTGTGCCCCACTGGAAACTCGGGGAAACCCTGAGCCCCCCTGGATACCAAAACAATACTTAGTGACTACACCTCATACACGCCCTGTGTGTGGCGGGCACTGTACTTCATATCCTTCCTTCCTGTTTTCTTCTTCTGTTCTTCCCTTTTAAGTGAAGACTTCCAGCATGTGCACAAGTCACGAGTGTATGTGACTTTCCTTTTAGTCATATTATTTTACATATCTTGTTCCAAACTGTCACTGTAAAACATGATATCCTCTTAAATACAGCGAGGGATCAGATAGAACAGCTAAAAACACCACCACAACAGAAAGATGTTTAATAATGGGGGAGATAAGAGCATCCTGCACTCTGCGCCTTTGATCTGTGTATATACTGCCTCCTGCTGGTGTGTGAAGCACTGTTTACCTTGTGCTGTGTTGCATTGCATATTTCATGCCTTGTTTCCTGTGTTGAGAGAATTTAAAGCTTCACACCTCCAGCCTTCATCAGCAGTCTCTTTGCAAGTAGTTTTAAAGGGAATTCAGCTCAGTTGGAAACATGTTTCTCTTTTCCTGCACGAGTGCTAGATCAATATTTGCGATCTCTTCTCAAAGACACCAGAGACACATTTGCAGTGTTTGGGATCAGCAAGACGTACAGCCTGAAGCTGCTACATTGACCATGAATGGGAGATTGCTTTCTCTGGATTGCTTGCTTTGTCAATAAATTTAAAATAACTCTCATCTTTACAATAGTGCTGAACTCGATAAAATGCATCCTTTGGAAAGTCACAGCGGCCATTGATGCTGGCATTTTATCCATCATTGCCAATTCAAACAGCAGAGACAGTTTGGCAGTGAGAGAGATAGCCCTGTTTGTTCAGAAACACAAACTGTCCTCAGGCGTTTTTATAAATAATAACGATCCCTTGAATTCAATTATTCAACAAAGTGACAGAAACTAAATATTCACACACATGCTGTAGCTCGGTGAGCCAAGTTTGCTTCCAGCTCTTCAAGAGTGGAGACTTTTGTGTTGTTTTACTAACTTAAAACCATATACATATTTTCCTCTGTCTAGGTGTCAGAGACTCTGGTTGTGCGTAATGGAGACTTCCTTGTGCGTGACTCGCTGACCAGTGTGGGCGACTACGTTCTGACCTGTCGATGGGATAATGAGGTGCTGCACTTCAAGATCAGCAAAGTCCTGGTCAAATCCAGTGAGACCAAGGTACGTACTAAGCCTTGTTTATACTCCATGGCACTAAAGCTACAAGCGCATACAAAGGTGTTTATGGTCAATGCATTGTTCGTTGCAGTATTCTCCAAAATGCCAGGGGACCTAAAAGTCAGAAGTCAACAAGTGTTAACACGAGAGACTAAACATGTAACCCTTCAAAGCTGAGAAAGAATTGTAAATAACTGTAAACTCATATTTCATATCAGGTATTCGTAGGCATACTTAACTGCCTTTATATTATCCCTGTAATGAAAGGAGTCGGACATTTGGAGCAACAGATGTACGATGACACAAAGGTTGAAAGGCTGAATATCTTGTAAACAGTTTTAATCTGATGGCAAAAGATTTACTCAAATGCAGATTTTTTTTAGGTCTCCTGTCTTTGCAGCATTTAAAAATGAATTTCAAAAATCTTCTGAAATCCTGAGACATAGTAAATATATAGTAAAAATGTATTACTTTACTTCTCATTTAAGTGGCTTGCTTTTATTATTATTTGCAGCAGTCATGTCTAAAAAGCCCATCAGGGGCCTGGTCACAAAAGATCCCAAGTGCACAACCAAATGCTGCGTCAAGTTGCAGAACCTTCAGGCTTTACGCAAAATCCGTGATGACATCATTTTTGTTTAGGCACACTCTGGAGCCAGGGACACTATGATGGTTATATATTGGCCTTTCATCCACACACAAACTGCGTTTTTGGTCTGTAAAAACAAACCTTTTGTAAAACTTTGTTGAGGATGAAGATTTTCAGAAACCCCATTTTCAGTGTTGACGTACAGACTGGGAAAACAGAGTTTTTGGCTTGTAACATCAGATTGTGCATCGTTATCTCCTTCACTGAGCATCACAAATGAAGCGACATTTTGTGGAATGGCGGACGTCATCAAATTAGTGCCGGCTCTAACTTCACTAACAGTGCTTTTTACATGTTTACACATAAATGTGCAGTTGTTCTACCTGCATGTTGAGGAACAGAGGTGTCAGAATGCACTGTGGGGGTCATTGAATGAATTTTAATTGACAATATGTTGTGCGCACTTACTTCCTAATAAAGAGGCAAACTCTTGCTAAAAAATGTAATTTATTTCAATTTATTTTAAAAAACCATCACGGGGAATCTGTTTGTCGCTGTTTGCACGTGCAAATTACAAGTGCGTGAAACATCGAAAGCCCTGATTGGCAGCCAGTGTGAGGGATGGTAATATTTAATAAGAGAAAGCCGTGAGTGCGTCAATGGATTGCTTTATTGTGCGGAGCAAATTACAACAAATCACCAGCGAAGACGACCTACCGCAGAGAGAAAAGAGGAAAAAAAACTCAGTAGACAGTATCACGAAAGCTACCTGTCTTATATTTTTCCTCATTTTTATTGTCTTATGTCGTACCAAGAGTGATAACACATGTTATAGAAGCTATAGAAGATTTTGGTTTACCCTTTGGTGTGCCTTGGGCACAAAAAATTTGGAAGCCACTGCTCTAGGGTAACAGATATATCCCCACCTGTGGGTTTGGCATGCTCTTGACTCTGTTGCGTTTTCATTTGGTGATACATTTTTGTAATAATAACAACAAAGGAGGGAAAAACCCTGTTTCGAAAAAATACCCATGTCATTGTGGACTATGCCTGAACCTAGCTTTAAAGCTGTTACTGTCTTCTTCTGCGCTCATCACTTCTTAACAACTATTTTTTATATGCATATACATGATGCCTTTTACCTTGTTGCATTTACTTGATATTCTGTGCATAAGACAGTGAGCACATTGAAGGGAAGATGAATCTACTGTTGCTGTTGTTGGTTGTTGTCTGTTCTCTCTACTTTATTTAATGCCAAAAGATCAAACAATCAAACCGTCATCACTCAGAAAGTCACTCACTCCATTACTGCGTGGGAGCAGGGAGAGCACGGGTGTAACTAATAACATTAACGATGACTCTGTTGCATTAGAGTGTCTCAGCTAGTGCTCAGCATACAGAACACCAGAGCCCTGGCAATAGAGCAGCCATATTAATGTTATTAGTCACACCTGCGTTAGACCTGTCAGAATCTCTACTGGCCTTTATAGACATGACAGTGTTGCTCATAGCCTCTTCTTCTCATCTCACTTCAGAGCAGCACCATACCTGAGTGTAGTGCATTTTTAGCATAATTACTCACACCTGGCAAGTCAAGATCTATCCTCCATTTGAAGAAGCCTATTGTTGCCCCTAATGATGGAGGTAGTTACAGAGGCAGGCTAATTTGGCGCAGGTGTGCCTCATTGACCAGCTGTGAATCTCTTGCCTCTGTGTGCACCTCCAAACCTTGAATTCTGCCTCATTTTCTCAGGCACAAAGCAGTTATTAGATGCCGATGCACTGTCTTCACTGGTTTTAAGCACTGTAGAAATAGTAGAATTTAAGATGAACAGCAGCATTTTGTGCTCCCTACTTAAATAAATCTGCGATTACAAAACACGGAGAGTAGTCTCTGCTTCCTAGATGATATATTACAAGCTCCGGTTTATTCAATAATTACAGTAGGTATGCAATATAAAACCCAAAGATGCTATATTGAATTCTCTTGTCTCATCATCCTCAGGTACAGTATATGCTGGAGTCCGACAGCTTTGACTCGGTCCAGGAGCTTGTGCGGTTTTATGTGGGCCAGCGCAAACCTGTCTCCCAGTCCAGCGGCGTCCACATCTACTGTCCGGTCAGCAGGACTCTCCCTCTGCGCTACCTGGAGGCCACCTTCGCTCTGGCCACCAGCAAGCAAGGCTCCGCCTACTCACCATCCAGTCAGAGGGGAGCGTACATCAAGAGACGGAGCGTCACCATGACCGATGGGCTGACGACTGAGAAAATGATACCTCACAGGTGAGCCAGGGAGAAAAGAGGAGAGGAGTGTTTGTGTCTTTTAGTTGAAGATGCAACAGCTGAGCAGCCAATAATAAAACCCTTTCAGATCTTCTTCACAGTCTTCATCATATTTTATTCTTTCATTCTTGCTTTATGTTATATACATGATCAGTGACTCAGACAGTCCCAGTCCAGTTAGGACACCAGTGGCACCACCAGAACCAGAGCCGGAACCTGTGCCCAACTGCAGGTTGTGTGTGTGTGTGTGTGTGTGTGACACTAGTGTTGTGTTTGAGCACTAAACTAGTGCACCTTCCTCCCACATTCCTGCAGTCCCCTCACTTCACAGACACCATTGCTTTGACAGCACCACCCCTAATGAGCATCAAGTCCTGTCCTCAGAGTGGAGTTGCAAAATAAATCGTTCACTTGGCCACTTCTTCACTGGATCCATCAAGTTTCAAGCAGAACAAGGCTGTTTGAAACTTGAATGTACAAAGAAGGAGCAGACAAATATGTGATGTACAGTGGGAATACATTTAAGTCTCACAGGGAGTATGGAGGGGAGTTGAGCAAGCATTTTAAGCATGGGCCAAAACCAATAGTAATGGCACACTGGGCTTTGGAAAGCAAAGACGTGTGGAAAAAACAGATTTCGGCATGATTGATGAAAACATTTCCCAGTCTTAATGCACTTAAAAACAGTTATAGTGAACTTTGAAACATTAGTTAAAGGGACAGTTCACCCCGAAATCAATTATTTCTCTTCTTATTTGTAGTGCTCTTTATTAATCGAGATTGTTTTGGTGTGAGTTGTTGAGTGTTGGGATACATCAGCCGGAGAGATGTCTGTCTTCTTTCCAGTATAATTGAAGTAGCTTGTTTAGTACCACTTAGCTAGCTAAGGTAGGAGGCCATTAATGTTTACATCTCCCGCTGTCACAAGCACGAACATCTCGTCCATGAGTAGATGCTGGTATCCTTGATGATTATTTTCGACTTTGGGGTGAACTCTCCTTTTAAGTATTTCTATTTTGCAGTTAATCTTTTCCTACCCTGTACTACATTCTCTGCTCCTGCTTTAAAGTCCTAAACATGGTTTTAATTCATAAATAACACAAGTATATGAGTGTGTCATAGAGTAGATGAACTGTGTTTAAGGTTGCACCGACTAAACTTTCCCTCGTCTCTCACCCTTAAATAATTAGCATTTGCATCTGTAACGACACCATTCCTGTCATCTGAAAGTGCTGAATGTGACACCCTAAACTGCACTGCTTTGTGAGGTTCCCCTCAGCGACTTGACAGCTTTTTAATCCATACACAAAGATTTTTAACATCCTAAAAATGCTGTGTTGGCAGCCCGTCAACAATCCACCACCATAAAGACGCAATGCGGAACTGTGCCATGAGCATGGACCAGATTCAGGAGTACCGCTGCCCCTTGTCACCTGTTGGGGAAACACCACTGTCTCCTGCATATAGCGCTAGTAAGTGCCAGAGACACACACACTGAGACACATGAATAAAAAATCTAATCTCTCCCCTGCAGATTCACAAACACAGTCTCCACAAGTGATTTTAAGACTCTTCTCTCTTTCTCCAGTCACTAGGCAGAGAGCCCACTCCGGCGGGCGGGTACTGGCTGTCGTCCCACCCTCCCCCTGTGATGCGGCGTTCCAGCGACCCTCAGCTCAGCCCCTCAGCCGATAACAACCCTCCAGAGCATCCCGCGCATACATCTCACTCGGCACACTCCACGCCCGCCCATCATCCCAGCTACCAATCACATTCCTCGGAAACAGCAGGGAGCTACTGTGACCTCAGACCTTGCCCTGCTGGGCCCCCTAAACCCCCGACTAAGGGCTACGTGGAGCGATTGCGAGTGGAAGAAGGGAGGGAGGACGGAGCAAGGGAGGAAGGAGAGGGGATGTTTACCACCCCACAGGTGGAGACAGCATCCTCGTTCAGGCCATCCAGGTATGAGACACGTAGAGAGGAGTACTTTATCTAAAGGACCCACAACAAAGACAGCTTTTGGAGTTAAGCAATTTAGTTCTAGCACTGTTTTCCTTTTTAGGAAAATTTCTATTGATGACAAGAAAGAAATTCAAGAGCTAATTCAGGAGTATGTGACATGCATTGAGGGCTAAATAGGGTGCTCAGACTGTCAAAGACACTACTTCCAAATGCATTGTGGGTAGTGCTGGACTTGCCTACTTATATGTTGTGCAACATAGACTTAATATGCAAAACCATCCAGTTATAAAGCTGCTTTATAACCGCTGCCTGAGTGAAAAATCTGGATTATGGTGACCACATTTTGTCACCCATTTGCAAAAGCTGAATGTACATTTAAGAAATTGTCGTGTCCACAGGACAAAGAGAAGGTAGAGAAATATGTCCCAATGTGTTCCTCTTGTGTGTCAAGTTACTTGATTTCAGCTGAGTCAGTAAAAATTGAAAAAACTTCCCTTTAATTGTTGATGAAGACAACTACTGAAGTGAGCTGGGAGGCAACCAATATAACAGACACGGATAGATCTCATCACACCTGCAGGATTAATTTAAGTTGGTGTGTTCAAAGGTCAATACACCTGCTGACATTTCGTCAAAGAGGGCAGAAAAAGTAGAATGAGACCAGGTACTGCAGTAGAGCTATCAGTGAGCAGAGACTGGAAAATAGACTTGAGCAAACAGCTGATAATCCTGTGGGAAATAGCCCGAGGGCAGACTTTGTGCTGTGGTCAGAGGCACAGCAGATACTGTATTTTATTGGGCTTACGGTGCCATGGGAGGACAGATGAGGCTTGTAAAAGGAAAACGGTCAGGTACGCTGAGTCGGCAGCAGCGATGGAGCAGCCAGGAGCTTTGGACATCTAAGGGTCCCCTGTGAAATTTCGGTGTAGGGGGATTATTGTCAGTGTTAACACTACTGAGGAAGTTGGCAGTTAAGGCAGTAAAAACTACTTATGATTGAGGCACCAGTGGGAGTCAGAGAGTGGCTGGCTGGCTAAAGAGAATGCAGCATGATTCGGACACAGTGACTAATAATCAAACTAGTGTTGAGTGCCATTTATTAGTAACTTGGTCCCTTTTGCCACATGATCAACTAAGCCCCTTTCCTACTGGAAAAAAACCCCACTAACATCTGGATTTGTACTGCGTAGGAAAGGTTACATTCGCCGACTGTCGGTGATCGAATCTGTGCTGGCCTGGCTCATCTCGAACGAGCCTAATATAAAAAGAACCACTGCAACATATTCACTGGTCTCCATGCTGCTTTCTACTCTTTACTAACCTTGTTTTCTTGTGCTGTCATGATGTTAAATGTGACACACAAGGAACAAAGGGAATGACACATATCAGAAAACTAATGAGACACAGCTGGAGTAGGAAGACACCAGCAAAAGGAGGGAAATTGGGATTGGTTTACAACCAGGGTGTGGAGGGGAACACTAGGGTGGAGCAAACAAGACTAATACCAAAGAGGTGTGAAGGGGAAGACTCTGGAAACAGGGAAGGACTAACGAGACTGAAGGAAGACAGGTGTGATAGAAAACAGTCTGGAAAACACACAAAGACAGGAAGTAAAAGCAGATATGACACATGAGGAGAGAATCTACAAAATAACAGGAAGAGATTAAACATTTATGAGTAACATGAAAGAAGGACGAAAACATACACAAACAGAAAACCCCAAAGTCTACAAGAGAACAGAATATAAACAAAAACCAGGATCATGACATACTCGTCTGTTGCCAGTGGGAAAGAGTCTATTTCCTGTTTTTAGCAGATTTTCCTGCATTTAGAAAACTTGCGTATACACACTCATTTTGTTGGAAAAGGGGTAGTATTAAAGTCATAAACTGTGCATCTTCTTTGAAGCAAACAACTAGACCACTGTATGTGCCTACCAGGTTTACAAAAACACTCAGTTGAAACCTATTTATCTCAACAACACACTTTTCTTGGAGTCCTTGCCTGTGCTCATGTCTCTGTCCCGCTTCAGTATTTTTAATGCGGTGTAATCGCTCTTGTGCAGGTATGAGTCTTGCCTTTTGCCAGCTGAGAATAAGCCTCTGGAGATGTCAGTGCTGAAGAGAGTCAAAGAGCTGCTGGCTGAGGTGGATGCAAGGACCGCAGCTAAACACATCACCATGGCAGACTGCACGGTATGCACACACACACACACACACACATACGAAAGCACACATTCATGCATGCTGACTTGCATAATCACATAAATGCACAAAGACACCAAACGTGAGCACCAATAGGCATGCATGTAGGCACATAAACATCACGCCACATATATAGCTAATCATATTTTCACCTCTTGGACAGGTGGCTCGAATATTAGGCGTAACCCCAGACATGCAAAGGATGATGGGAGTGTCCTCAGGGTTGGAGTTGCTGACATTACCGCATGGACACCAGCTAAGGCTTGACTTACTGGAGAGGTACAAACACGCTTTTTTCCCCCACTGTCTTCCTTAATACATCACTCACTAACCCCCTTCATTAATTCAGGTATTGATTATCTGTGCTCTTCTGTTCTTCTCCTCCATCTCCTCTCTTCTCTTCTCTCCCCTCCTCTGTTCTTATCTTGTAACACACTACAGTCTGCCACAATGTGAATATCCAGAGTGGTTTTCAAAAATAGGCTTTGACTCAACATCCTCTGCCTCCCTATCAGCAGCAGTAATTAACTTTTATTGATGTGTTTTATTGAATAGCACGTTCTCCTTTTCTCAGGTTCTACACCATGTCTATCATGATGGCAGTGGACCTGCTAGGCTGTACGGGAAGCACAGAGGAGAGGGCGGCCCTGCTTCACAAGACCATCCAATTGGCAGCGGAGTTGAAAAGCAACCTGGGCAACATGTTTGGCTTTGCTGCTGTGATGAGAGCCCTGGAGCTGCCACAGGTAAGAGAGAGATAAAAGTCACAGTCATCAGTACAAAAAACTCCAAGGGTTTTGATTTTTTTTTTCTTGAATGCATTCTTCAGTTTTTTGCTGTTAATCTCGCTGCTTCAGATTTCCCGGCTGGAGCAGACGTGGGTGACATTACGCCAGAGACACACAGAGGGCGCCATTCTATATGAGAAGAAACTCAAACCTTTCATGAAGAATATGAACGATGGCAAAGGTGAGTTTACATGGTTTGTATGTGTTAATATGTTTCATACAGTAACAAGAAAAATGTGTATTTATAACAACTCTAAACTGAAAAATCGCCCTGCTTACAGAGTCCAACGCCCTTTCCAACACCTCCCTACCCCACATCATTCCCGTCCTTTCCTTATTGGAGCGGGGCATGGTTGTCGGGGAGACGCTGGAGCCCTGGGAGAGTGCAGAAGTGGGAGTAGACGTGGTCATGTACCACCTAGAGGCAGCCCGAACCATTGCACATCACGGGGGGATCTATAGAACCAACGCTGAGACCAAACTGCAGGGTAAGACCATGGGTAGTCTCTAGAAGCCTTTACTGAGGCAGCATCTGTGATGGTTTCAGCCATGTATGGTCACGTTGGTGTGATGGTCTGTTGGTCGGTCAGGCATTTGTACCCTTCAGCAGTTTGGTACAGACTAAAAAAATTCAACAACTGCTGGATGGACTGCCATAAACTAAAATGATCAGATATATATATTAATGTATACCTGCTCAGCATCAGATATGCTGAGAAATACATTATTAACCGCTGTGTGATTAATTATATGTGTGTGTATGTGTAAGAAATAATAATCTACAAATTGCATAGGGTACTGCACAGTTGAATTATTACACAAGTGAGGTACTGTACAAATTATGCACAGTTGTGTCAGTGTTGAATATTGTATAGTGAAGTCTGCATTGCACTGTAGAAAATATAAATTATAAATAATCTATGGGGTTATGGCGGCTGACCGGTAAGTCCAAGGGCCAGTCTATTGACTCAGACTGTCTGACACTCTGAGTGAAGGAGGAGCTGATGACCACAGGCAGGAATGACTTCCCATGGTGCATCTCAGGGAAATGAGTCTTGCACTGAATGTACTCCTGTGCTCAACCAGCACTTCGTGGAGTGGGTGGGAGACATTGTCAAAGATGACACGTAACGTAGACAGCATCTTAGACTGCATATTAGTCTTGTCATTGTGACAATGTTTGTATACTAATGTTAGCATTTTATTTAAAGCACCGCTGTGCTTAAATACAGCCTCACACAAGTGTGAGCATGGCTGTAGAATGTTGTTTGGTTTAAGCTCATTAATAGAGTCAACCTTGGTAATTATTTCATCCATACCCACCTTCAGAAATGATGAAAATAAGCCATTTTACCACCACAGCCTCTGATGTTTCTGTGCTACAGATGGTATCGTGTTCCATCTCATACTGTTAAAGCATCGTTGATAATAATATTGAGTGTGTTCAGTATAACTGGTTTGATGTAATGATCCTGTGTGTGTGTGTGGTTACTGTGTTAACCGTATTGATCCCTAATACCTCCCCAATGGTTCTCAGTTGGAGGCCATTACTGTTTTATTGAACAGTGTGTCAATAGCTATCAGCTCACATCTCTGTTTCTCGTTATATCTCGCTATCGACCAGCCTGACCTCAGTCTGCTCCCCTCATCAACATTTCTATGAGCCAAAGTTGAGATGCCTACTTCGTACAGTTTTTGAAATTGGTTCGGCTCAAAATGTTCATGTTCAGAAGCTAACTTTAGTTTGTTTGAAGGGTAGACTCGTTCTTTATTTTGGGAACTGTGTGTGACAGAATATTCTCTTTAAGGTCCACTTTTAAGAGCTTTCAACCTTTTCTCATGATCTTCATCAGCAAATGGGACTGGCTTAGTTGTTATACTGTGACCTGGAGTGAGGAAAGTCTGTCGTGTGATAATTTATAGGGAGAAGAGTGCTGATGAAAGTCCTAAATTATGGTTATGTCATTTTTTAACCATGATCATCATGAATACAATATTATCAATAAATAATAACATCTTCTTTTCTCTCCAGGATTCCAGGAGCGGGCAGAAATCCGAGAGATCTTCCAGACAGAATTTCAGATGCGTCTCCTGTGGGGCAGCCGCGGCTCCGAGGGCAGCCAATCAGAGCGTTACGAGAAGTTCGACAAGGTCCTCACCGCTCTATCACACAAGCTAGAGCCTCCTGTGCGCCACAGCGAGCTATAGCACCTGCCCCGACACCCGCCATCGCCAAAACACCCCCATCTGCACTCACCACTCATTGTGGTATGGTCTTATTTTGCATCGCAAAGGATGATGTGGAAGAGTCCAGCATGAACACTGAGAGGGTGGAGAGTGAATGAAGAGGCAGCTAACAGAGCATGTGGAGTGAGCAATACAGAAAAGAAGGTCTCACTTGTAAAACGTGTTGCACTCACTGTGGACTTCTTCTCTTCCTCCCTGTGGACTTCCTCACTTAGCGCTAAAATATTTAAATGGCGTCTGGGAAGAGACAAGCTAAGTGGAAAAGAAGACGGGGGAGGAGATTGACCAGCTCCTCTGCTTGGTACAAACAGTAACATGTGTACGGTGCGTCCCGAGGGCCGAACAGAGCTGCAGAGTTTGGCTTTGCTCCAATAAAAAAACAGACTCTCTCTTGTTTCAAACTGCTGTCACACACTGTAGCAGAAATGCTAACAATAACTTACATAGCTCATATATAGATGTTCATATGTGTGGCTGAGTCGGTGTGTGTGTGTGCGCGCGTGAATGTGTGTTTACATTCCTTCATTTTTGTAAGTCATTAATGTTTCATGTATTTTTTTTTGTCTATTTATTTGTTATGATCAAAGAATATCTAAACATCATGGACATCGCTTCACCAAACTCATGAGAATCTGTCAGTGCTCATTCGGAGGGAACCATATTCATAAAACCTCATTAAATATGTATCAAGCAGTCCCATTGAATCCCATTAAAAATGTATCAGGCATGCATTAATAAATGTATCAGAAATGAAACATTTGCAGAAGTGATGCAGCAACTTAAATACGAGGGCTTTGTGAGTTGTTAAAAATGTTAAGAGGACAAAACTTCCCTCTGTTGTAGCTGTTTGACTAATACATTTGATACTGTGTGTCTTGTGCACAAAATACTGCTAAAAACGGCACTAAAGAGACAGAGGAGAAAATGGGATGTGTGCTTTTTAAATTTAGTTTAAGCAATGTTTCACTTAGTGTATAAACATTTACGAACATTTGTTGGTATGACTCCAGCTTTAGTTTGTAAAGTTGCAGAAATAATTGGTTGATGCATGCAGCTATAAATGTTATACTGAGTAAAATGTTGCTTTAAACTACTAATTTAAACATAACAATGTGCTGAACTTGAGAAATATGCAGATGAAAATCTTTCATGTCTGGATAATCTTGAATGATCTTGAATGATACCAAACATTTTTTCCAGTTTGAAAATCAATGAATGATGAACAATATCCCCAAACAGAGACAAATAAGGACATGTTGACCACAACCCTACCAGAGAATGTCTTTTGGTTCTATGTTTTGCATTTGTGTCGCAGCTATAGAGCTAATCCTTTTACTGCTCTGAGTTTTTATTTTGGTTGACTGTTCAGTGTTAAATCATTGCTGTATTTGCAGCATGTGGGCCTGAGAGCGCCGCAGCCGACTCTCAGAGCTATGCAATCATTTCAACCAAGGGCTGAGACCCCTGAGAAGCAGACACCCATTCACAATACTCCCTCTTTGCCCCCCTGACATCGCCTTCGTTTTAAAATGTATATCCTTTGTTCTTCCTAACTCTATCCAAGCTGATAATCTACATATGAACTACAGTCATATCAGATATCAATCAGACAGAAATAATTCTAAAAATATCCGTCTACGTGAGAGTTGCATATCAGAGATTCTTAAATGGATGTTTGATTGTCTTGCTTTCCCGTCTGAGCCTGTACAGAGGAGCCATGTGCCAGTTCCCGCTGTGGTCCAACAGGGGGCGATCTTTAGTCAGCAAAAAACTCAGAATCACTAATTGTAATAAAAATAACAGGAATACATACACACACATACACAAAAAACACATTTATTGTATGTGTTTTGAGACCAATGTTTGATATCAATGTAATCAGATAGCAAACCTACTGGTTTAGGTTTGTTATCTGATAACACTGGCAATGAAAAAGTGATGATGATGATGATGTAATATGTTTTTATTTGTCCGCTGTTGTTGAATGCTGTACAGGAATGCTCTGACAGTGTGTGGATTCTCCTGTTTTTTTATAACAGGACTGTATGAGATGAACACGAAAAGCAAAAAGACAAGAAATGTTTCAGGACTGATCTCATGTTTTTTGTTTTTTACGTATACTGTACATAGCAATTCACTTTTTTTCAAATAAAATGATTGCTCGTGTCAAAGAGTTTGGTTTTGTCCAGAAGAAAAAGCATACTGGTACGTGTAGGTGCTGGTATTGGTTTGTCTAGTTGTCCTGTATTTTTATTATAGTCATTAAAACCCATAAAAAGGCCTAAACCTAAACAATGAAGTGCTGCCTATGGAGTAAAGCTTGATACAGCATATTCCTCTGTGGCACAGACTTCGAAAGCACATCAATAAGCTATACTGTTGCATCAGGCAATGCTGTTGTCACAATACTGGAATTTTTAGCTTAGATACAGTAACTTAAAAACTATCAGTATTCGATACCATTTTGAATACTACAAAAAAAATTGACATTGAGGACATAAACTCAAAAATTGTTAGTTTAGATGACATGACAACAACAACTCTTCTTCACTTGGTTAGTAGAGAATAACAGAATGACCAGTAAAATGAATACTGAAGCAATTTCAAATATTAAGAATCATTAAGAATCAGTATTTTTGACACTGCTAGGTGACATGTTCCTGCATCACAATGAACATGGACACTGCAGTTTATCTGAGTCCGCCCTACAAATGCTGCATATACATATATATACCGATGCAAATACTCTCTACAGCATCATCTGTGGCTTAAGTTAGTCCCCAATAAATGCACTATTAACTCCTGTTTGAGTAATGTTTACTAAAAACAAAAAATACATAAGAATTTTTTTGTTGTTTTGAAGTGAAACTATGACTTTGTGACTTATTTTTAATTATTTACAACTTTATTAAGAACGAATAGGGCTGAGCGACAGCCTTGGAAAGTATCAAGGCTGAACACTTTTGGGTCCTTTGGGATTTTTTGACAATACTTACTATTAAAATGAAGTGTAAAATAAATATTGCCAGACTAAGGCTACTCTTTAAAGGTCAAGTGTGTAGGATTTAGGGGCAGCTATTGGTAGGAATGGTATAAAGTATACGTAATTGTGTTTTCTTTAGTTTAAAATCGCCTGAAAATAACAATCTTTGTGTTTGCCTTACCTTAGCATGAGCCATTTATATCTACATATGGAGCTTGTCCTCACTCATGGAGTCCGCCGTGTTGTTCTACAGTAGCCCAGTGCAGACTAATCAAACACTGGCTCTAGACAGGACCATTCGTGTTTTCAAATTGAACGAACAGGTGCGTAGGAGAGGGATGAACAGAACATAACTTGTAGAAAAAAACTCCTGTATACTGTCTACCTTGCCAAAATAATGATTTTAATACTAGTCTAGTCATGCTTCTGTCACTAGACCTTCATCAGGGTTTGCCTGCATTATATCCTGCATGTTGCAGCATTAAAGTCATTATTTCTACAAGTTAGACAGCACATGGGAGTTTTTTCTACAAGTTGTGTTTTCTTGTTGGCCACCGCAGTCCTCCTACTCCCTTGGCACATGGGAGAAGTTTCAGTTCTGCAACCTCACTGCTGGATGCCACACTGCACCTCTAAGCTATATAAAAACACGAGGGAGCTTTCTTTTTACATTTCTTGCTCTAGTCAGAAGAGATCAAGATGACAAACACAATCACTGAGTTCCAAACTTAGTAACATCTACTCTAGAGTTCACTATTAGAAAATGTCAAAGGAGCCTTGTCCTGAAGGAGCAGTTCTCTTGTAATGTACATTAGTGGACACTAGGGGTCATCATTTCACTGTTAAACCAAGCTGACCCTTCTCTATACAGTTCCCAGTCCTCCTCCTTCTAGCCAACTGCAGTCATGAGCATCCTGGTTCCTGGTCCAGTTTGGCTGACTGGCAATCCTGAGTATTAATGATTCCTCCTCATGTAGACCAGAACATCCTTGTTAGTCTACATTTCCTGGATCATCACCCTTCTGGGCACTTTAGCTACTCTAGTAGTGTTTTAACATGTATAAAAATCTGCTACGTATCTCATGTTTAACTAAAAATTCACCGTATGGAGTGAGCATGCGTGTTGCACCAAGCATCACACATTGTTTTGCAGACAGACCCACAGTGATGGCAGTGGGAGGGAGACAAAGACAGATGGACTGTGCGCGTGTGTGTACCCATGCATGTGTGAGCGTGTGTCCGTATGTGCGCAAGCGTGTGTTTTTGTATCAACGTGTGCTTTTGTCAACACGTGTGTGTGTGTGTGTATGTGAGCCACAACACAGATGTTGCAGAAATACTTGCTGCCTACCCCTTCATGATGGAGGCAGTAGTGCGGCCTGGCAGCTGTTACACTGAAGGGGGTCCAGTTTATTCCAGGTGAAAAAAATTCCTGGGAAAAACAGAAAGTAGAAGATTTACTGCAATTGTGACATTCAGAAAGCTGTAACGTAGAACAGTGAAGAACAAAACAAAACAAAACACAATAGAGTGAAACAGAAAAGAGCCGAGAAGGATGCCCCATAATCTGCTACAATAGAAAATTATCATTCGCTCTGCTCTTTGTCTCCCCTTTACATACAGTTCCATAGGCGTAACATGTTATGGATGTAATCTCTAAGAGGATTCTCTCTGCTTGGTATCATGGTACATGTTAATTTCAGCTCTTTATGTTCCTTATTGAAACAGACCCAAGATCTCCCAGGCCTGCCAGCCAGCCAGCCAACCAGCCAGCCAACCGTCATCAATTCACCCCTAATCTCTCCCCCCAGTCCTTTTATAGCTAATCCATTGTGTGGGTCATTGTCATCTGATCATGTGTGACCCTGGCTGCTCTATAGCTGGTGCCTGGTAGCGTAGCATTGACTTCTGACGTCCATCTAATTTTAAGAAATGTCTAAAATCGCATCCAAGTTCGAGTATGAGAGGCTGAGATGAAGACGACTGAAGTTTGGGTGGGATATTTGGAGACAGCTGACAAAACAAAAGGGAAAGAACATAATATTTGTTATATCAGAGGTTGCCTTCGACTAATTCACAGGATAAACTAGTGGCCTAATTAAAATAATCTCATAAAAAAAATGCTTGATCCCATGATCTAGGAGGTGAATCACATTTTTAGAGAGTCCAGGGTGGATCATTTAAAGGGTTTAGAGGGTTTATGAATACTGGCTGTGGATGATGAGAGCAAATCATTTTAATGGGGTATTGTGTTTTCAGATTTTACAAACACAGCATTAAGGACAAGACTGAGCATGTCCGCTATTTCACATCATCTTTAACTGGTTGCATATGTTTAAAATATTAAAATATCTCAAATTCAGCTGAATTCAAAACCAAATTTGAATGTTTACACCTGTAAAACAGGTCATATTAAATTTAAGTATTGAATTTGTTTGTATACATCTATGATGTAAAGGCTCTTTAAAAAAAAAAAAGCCTAAAAAGTCCATCAGAGTACAACAGAGGCACGGCGTACCACAGCTGTACTTGAACCTCAAGGCAGCTTAGCAAATGTGACACGACACCCGGTGATGGCGTGATCATTCCTGGGTACCTCATGAACATTACAGCCATAACAATCCCACCCACCCTCCATCTTGCGCCTCTTTGCCTCCCTCTGAGCTCACACCATGGCTGCATACTCCTCATCACAACTATAACGAAAGGCTGCAACCACCAGTGGCACTTATCATGTCTTCATCATCTTTCAAAACTTCCACCGCGGCCTCCACCGTCAGAGGACCCCCTCGTTTTCCCGCCTGCCTCCCCACCCACGCCTCACTCTCCCCTCACCCCCGCCAGGCCCCTGGTCGATCTGTCTATCTGCCCCTGCACTGACTCCTCATTAACACATGAATGAAGACAGGGAAGGGCCTGCGAAGGCTTGGACGCCAACAGAAGGCAGCGGATTTGCAATTCAAACCTCTGACCGACCCTCTCCCACCCCCACCTCATCCTCCCAGCCCTGTATACTGGGACTGGAACTGTCACCAGTATGATTGAGGATGTATGTAAGGAGGGAGAGAGGGATAGAGAGAGGCAGATGTGCATTCACACACTCATGTCATGCCTCTGCACACTTTCATATTGACATACACAATGCAAATACATGCAGACATTCACATGCACAGGGAGTGTGTGTGTGAGAGAGAGAGAGCTGTATATACTAATGACTTTCCAATATAATGATTTTCTAAAATAAAGTTAAGTCCAATGGAGTAGCCAGTTCATAAATGGGGGCACCATCACACTGAATTAGTTACACAGTGCAAACTAAACATGGAGAAGAAGCATTTAGTTACTGTGCGCCACAGAGCTGGAACAAACACCCAGAAGATATTAGACTTTCACCAGCTTTGGCCGCCTTTAAATCTAAATTAAAATTTTTTTTGTTTTGCACTGTCTTTGGCTGAACATTAAATATTTACCATGAGCCATCTTGTTCTGCTATTCTGTATTTATGACTCTGTTGACAATGTTTTAATGTCCTTGAAAAGGTTTTTATTCTCTAATTTGCATTTTAATGCTTTTTTATGCTGTTTTTCTTCATTTTTGTGTTTGTAATGCAATAATAAATAAAGAATGCAGAATTTCCTCTTTGTATGAAACAAAACCTTCCTTTCCTTATAATAAAGGAGATGGTATATATATAACAGAAGCAAAACGTAACGTGCAGAGCAGAACTCAGTCCAAACTGCTCAAGGTTAACAAATCTAAGTGTATCACTGCTCAGAGGCTCCTTATCTCCTCTTAGAGGGACAAAGATCTCAATATGAAATAACACATTAAATAAAATCAAAGCAAATGAGCAACAAAATTTTAGAAGAAGAATATACACAACATTGTAGTCAAAAGTGTAAACAAAATGATTAAATTGGCAAAAACACTTCATATATTCATGGCTGTGCCCCAAAGTCATTCACTCATTCACTATTCACCAGACAGTAACATGTAATGGGCTCTATAGTGAATAGAGATGGGTCTTCTACAGGCCGTGCAGTTTTCTTTCTTTAACGGAGGCTATACAGTATAAAAAAAAAGTGTAAACAACTCTCTTATTTCTTTCACCCTTAATACATATATTGTAAGCCACACTGTAGCTACTTAATTATAGTCGCACAAATAAAGGACATTTCAGTCGAATTCTAGAAGGGACAAAAAAGAAAGCAAGAGATTAAAATTATCAATACAATAACGTTATGTTTGTTTACAAATAATGTTTCATTCTTCAATAATTCTGAGTTTGCTTTAGTTTGCCTATCACATTAAGTCTCCTCCTGTTTTATTATTATTTTTAATTAGGAAAAACAATGTGTGAACAATCAGTCATACCAGTTCATAATAAGGAAATAAGCAAATTAGTTACTACAGTAATAAAAATGATGATAATTTTTTTAGAGGGTTCAAAAAATAAGAGTAATTTATATGACAGACTTCATCTTATTCTCTCAGTGAATATTAGCGACTGAAATGGATTTCCTATTTGTTACAAGTGAAAATAGTATTCAATTTCAATAAGAATAACTTAAAATATGAGCTTGAATAAAGAAATTTAGCTTAATAAGAAGAAAATTTCCACTTACCATCGCCGAAGTCGCCGGCCAAAACGTCACTTCCGACTTCCCCTTCCACTACTTCCTGCATGTGCCGACAATATGGCAGCGCCCATAGCGATTCATCTGGAGTTTGGGTAGGCGAATTTTAAACTCTTTCTAATAGTTTTATGTACATGTCTTGGTATTCTGTTAGTACGTATTGCGGAGACAAATCGTTGGATAACAGCCATGTTAGTTTGTTTTTGTGTCGTTATCTTTTATTCGGTTAAATCAGAGCTCGGATCAGAGTGACAGCTAGCCTCTTGCTAGTTTGGTGTTTGTTTATGAAATATTCTCCATCGTGTGTTCGCCTCTCGTCTCTGATTTGACACGGGAAGACTCATGTAGAGAGAGGTTGTGTGTTGGCTTGTATGTGAGCAGAGAGAAAACATTCATATAACATTACACGGGGACAAAACTGAAGAGAGCAGACAGACTCGACTTGTAACAATTTCTCTGTCTAAGCCACGCTGCTGCTCTGTGCAGCCTGTAACATATCTAAAACTGTGAGGTTATCTCACACTCCTCCATGACAGCACACACTCGGTCGGACAAATCATCTCTCCTGGTTCCTCCTGCAGCTCAGCCAGATGTACAAAGTCTGTCCAGAAAAATATGCTAGGACTGTTACTGAACATAATGAATGACCTGTAAAACAAAAGCAGTCACTGAGGACCCTAGACTTACGTGAGACTTGCATCACAAAGATGAGGCTTGATTTGGTTGCTGTGAGAATTGACTTATAAATGAAAGATTAATATGACAGCAGACAGCAGCACATGGGTGGGGCTTAATGGGGAGCTTCACCCATTTTCAAAACTCATACATGTTATTCCTCTGGATTAAGACACTCCAAAAATATTAGTTAACATGAACAACTCTCTCTTTAATCCAAAAACTAGAGTGCCGAAACTCAAACTTGAGATGTCATGAGATGTAAAGACTGGGGCTGCTCCGCAGACAATGACCAGGGAAAGATGTTCTAGATCTGTAGTTCCCAACTGGTCCGATCTAGCCACAGGGTCCAGATTTCTCCTGAGTTATTAATAAAAGGTCCACACAGTTTAATACATTCAGCGTCAAACTTGTGTTTGGACATGTCGTTGAGCTAGTTTGCTGTCTCTGTCAAATAGCTGTCTGTTAGTCACTCACTTTACAGCAAGAAAAGGCACTTAAAAATGAAAACTCTGTGCCTGAAATTCCTTGTACTGAAAAATAAAGTGTATTGTACAAACACACAAACAAGAAAACTAACCAGAAAAATAAATTTGATATAATAAGACAGGCAGTATAATATTTTGTAACACTTTGTTGCATCTTATGGGTGTTACCAGTGCCTCATATGACAGCTGCATCATCATCTGTTTATGAATTGTGTGTGTGTGTGTTGTCATGGTCCTGGAATTTCAAACTTTGATGTAATGCATTAAAATATATCAAGATTTGATGCCACTTTCAATACCACAGGGAGAAACAGGTGAATGTGAGTAGTAACCAATGATAATAAGATGGAACAAGAAAGCACAGCTGGTACTGTTGTATTGATATTGTGGGAAAATACATATTGAAACTGAGGTAGGTAAGGTAGAAAGGCTCTATATGAAAGCAGTCTATTTACCGTATAATTTGCTATTAAGTGACTGTTATGTTACAGTAATTTATTGGAAGGTTCCTGTCTTGCAGGTGCACGGCAGGTCAGCTGAACATGCAAAGAAATTCCCTGAAAGTGTTGCGCAACTGTTTGCAAACTCAGCACATTTAACTAAAATAATTAAAAACTTAAATGACTCTCAGAACTTTGTCTAGTTTTCACAGTTATCAATATATCCTCCAAGCTCTTGCACCCCAGAAAGTCTCATGGACAGGTGTGTTGGATCAAAAGCTACGTATGTCTGTGAAAGAACAGAGAGAAACAGACTCACTTTATTAACAACGTTTTGATCACCATAAATTCATCAGGTACAATTTGTAGTGCAGTGCAGTTCTTTCCCTGCAAACTTCCCAGAAAAAATGAGAAAATTACAGACCTTTAAATTAAACCATTTGTAATTTTCTGGTAAATCTATCATTCATTCATGGTTCATGCCACGTGGGATTACAAGACATTATTTTACAACCATCTTCCAGTCGTGCATATACGAAACGAAACAAAACATGGAAAAGGATCAACTCAACTCAAAGTTATTAGAAAATAACCAGGCACAAATAACTGTTCTTTATTAATCCAGTGAATTCAGTGTCTGACAATTCAAAGTGCTTCACAGCAATGCAAATAATCCTTCTAGAAAAAATCCTCCCTGCTCAGTGCTCACATATAAAAAGAATAACTGTACTACAGAGACATGACAGTTAATCTTACTCAAAGTTTTTTTACACTCTAAAAAGTAATCCACTGGTTCAACTTAAAAAATTAAGGTAACAATTTGCATGCATCTTTCTGAGTAGCTCCAACTCTAGCATTATTAACTAAATCCCATTAGTCTTTTATAAAATGACAAAATTAATTAATCAAACCCTTTACAACCTGGAGCGACTTCACTTTTCTTGTTCTGCTTTCAGACGCCTTTCACGAGTATTTGAACCTTTGAAACCTGAGCAAATTGGTCTGATTTCTTTAAAAAGCATGGGAAAAAAGGCAATGAGCAATCTGGTAAGAAATGTTCCCCAAATTGCAAAAAAAAAAAAAAAAAAGATTTCGGAAATTAATTAAAGAAAAAAAAGGGAAAAAGAAAAAAGCTAGGGAGAAACTATATTTGTAATTATTAGATTTTTTAAACACTCCTCTCAGGTCATTTCCTTGTTCGTTTGTTAACTTTCTTTTTTTTAAACTGATTTCCTTGTTTTTAATTTTCTCTTTTTACTAATTTCTTGCTAGGTTTTTTGAGTGACTTCCTTTCTTTCATTGCTCACTGCCTTCTTTCCATGTTTTTAAAAAGAAATCAAGCTAATCTTTTCAGATTTCAAAGGGTTAATACAACCAACATGATTTGCTTTGATCTCGAAAAACTTAATTAAGTTAAACCAACTTAATATTTGCCCAAAAGTTGTGTTTGTATCTCGTGGTCAAACTATTTAATTAAATATATTCTAGGTATTTATTTTAATTCCATTCTATTAGAAAATGTCAAAAATGTGTCTGTGTTTGACCAACTTCTTTAAATAAGTTGTCAGCTGACTAAAAGACACTAATGAAACAAACAGAATTTTTTATGCTGAAAAATGTAATTATTTTTAGCATCATCCACTAACCCCTTGAATCATTAAAACCTGAGACTTGGCTTTGACCTGCCTGAAAAGACTCCTGCAGTAAGCTTGGTTATCATGCAGCCTCCTCCACTTATCTCCTGAATATTTGTTGAGCAGCAGCTTGTACACCTGTCAGCTGAAACCTCCTGCCAGTGTGTCTTAATGGTTTCTTTCAGGACGTGAAGTTTCCTCACTGAGACGCACATAATGTACCAAACCATTACCTTTGTCAGAGATGGAAACAGAGATAAATTAGTTTTCTATATTTAATCCTGCAGCCTGTTCAGGCCACTTTAATTTAAGTTTGTTCTTTATCTGTGAAGGTATTTTACAACAGTATTAAACAGCAACAGTATTTTAATTTTCCAACTCTGAACTCAGCCTCACTTCATGTCATGTTAACATATGACCAGTTCCTCCTGTATCTGTGTAGAAGTATCTACATTCCACAAAAACACAGTCTGATCAGTCTGACACTTTTCTTGTCTAGTGGTGGAGCAGAGCTGCTTTTTAATGGTGTGAAGGAGCATCATGTGACTCTTCCAAGCCAGGCTGAACCTTGTGAGTATAACCTGTCTGTCAATTTCATACTTAGAGCCTCATTGTGAAACAGTAATGTCCTCAAAGTTATAATTCTTTGAAATAACTGCAGTGTTTAATGTAAAAACCCAAGGATGAGAAATGTTCTTCACGAGTTTTGTGATCAGAATCACCTCTTAAAGGACCTGTCAAGTGTTTCGACATTGCACTGCAGGCATATTGTATGTTATGTGTTCATGGTGGGAAACTTAAACATCAAAGATGTTGGACATCTCAGTTTCTAAATTACATTTACATTTTTTTGCTGCATAAACCTTTACATTTAACTTCCAAATCGTGTTTACAACATCCATCTTTGCATATTATTTGTCTTCAGTTTTAATTTTTTAACAGGAGTGTTCGTTAATGAAACATGGTAAACCGACCCTTAGTCCACTGGCACTTGAACGCACCATCTTTGCTGACTTTTCAAATAAATCCATGTTTTTAGACATTAAACATTAAATGCATTAAATTAAGTGAATTAAAACTAGACATGAGGTTCAGTGTGATGGTTACATATAAAATTAGCAGCCTTGCCAAGTTGACTGTCATAATCTCCTGAAATGAATGAAAGCCAGCAGCTGCCTGGCAGGTGTTCTGAGGAGAAACCAAAGAATCCTTCACTGTCGAACACTTGTATTCCCCTTGTTAAAGACGTTTCGGGTCTGTACCTTAGTTTGTGATCTAAACATACCTCAGTGGGACTTTTTGGTGATGGTTTGGAAATGTTTGGCATTCATTTAACGATAAATTGCATTAAACTGTGAAGCCATATTGTCCTGATTCACATAATTACAGGTAATAAACATGGTGCACAGAATGTTTTTTCAGATCATAATTGAACCCTTTATTCACCCTTTATTTAGCCAGGAAGTCTTTTTAAGAGACCTGACATTGTAGCTACAGCTTAGGCCACTTGCAGTAAAATATGAACCATCTGGAAATTCTTTTATAGTAGGCTTTGTACAGGTAGGACTGGAATACATCTTTTAATTGTGGCTTGCGATATACCTTATTTTTGCGTTGTTTTTCAGGGCTATATCATTTTAGTGTAGCATGTTGCTCCATAAAGCAGCCCCCCAACTTAACACTTGACAGAACATTGTGTCTGTTAGAAACACACTTGCATTTTAACAGCTGATGCAAAACAACAATGTTAAGACAGAATACTGGAAGTTCAGATTTTCTTTAGCCGATATGCCATATTTTGAGTGCACTATGCTAACATTCAATAATAATGCAAGCTCTATCTTTATTTTTTTTCTCCAGCATTTAAAAACTAATGTAAATATGTTATATAGGAGCTTTCCCTTTCCACTTCTTCATCATAACTCTTCCTCTTATAAGCTCTTATCCTCCTGTCACTCTCCCATTTCTTCTCTCTCTGTCCTTCAATCCTCTCCTTTAATCTGATCCCTCCTGCCTCTTCTACCTGTAAATGTTGCCTGCTGGTAATGCCAACATATGTGTGTGTGTGTGAATGGAGGTAAAGGGAGCAAAAGGGGAAGTTTATGTATTTTCTGTGGGTTGCAATAGAGCAGTAGGGTGACATGCTTTTTTTTGTCAGAGATCATTTTGGCTGACTCGGCAGGCGCATGCTCATTTCTCAATTCGTAAAAAGTTTTCCACCTCAGGATCCAAATTGATTAGATTTTATTTTGCTGTGGGATTCAGGCTCCTTCCAATATGGGTCACTAACTCAGCATGGAGGAGTCGAGGGAAAACCCGCCTGCAGCCCGATTTTATTTCCCAAACCCAACTCGGGGCCCGGGTCATTGAGAAAATAAGGAGAGGGAAAGTGAAGTGAATGGAAGCTGCCTAGAGGTTAAAATATGTCTCTGAGTCTGAGTTTATATATATATTTATGTGTGTGTGTGTGTGTGTTACGGAGAGAGGGCACAAACGAAATATGTGCCTTTGGTATTTGACTAAACAAAGGGTGTTCATCCATGGCGCTGATGTTACCACGACAACAAAAAGACAAAAGTTGACCAGAGCAGGGAATGTCAGCCAGATATGACCTTGCTGCACCAGTCGACCTGTGTGTGTGTGTGTGTGTGTGTGTGTGTGTGTGTGTGTGTGTGTGTGTGTGTGTGTGTGTGTGTGAGTGAGTGAGAGAGAGTTTTCGCCATGTTGTGCACCAAGTTCATAATTTTAACATCACAGATGCGCAGACATTTTGACATAACATTTCCTGGACGTTCTTGCTCATTGTGATCTAAAGTCTGGACTGGTTGTGTGTCTGGCAGGTTTGCTGATCCTGAAAATGTCGCTCCGAACTAATTTCGTCTTACACATCAGTGTGTGTGTGTTTGCCTGAGTGTGTGTTCGTACAGAGGGGGTGCAGTGAAGGCAGATATAATTGGTTCTGAATCCTTCGTATTTCTCTTTGACCCCAGTCGGTGATTGATGACCCTCGACTGAAAGACCCCACCCCCACTCACTCTCTCTTTCTCTATCTAACTCAGTCTCTCTCATACACTCACACACAACAAAACCCCCGTGGTCTAAGGATCACACAGTTTTTTGCCCCACGCATCAGCAGAAAGATGGATAGCTCATCCCCCCTCACATGACCGTCATAATCGCACAAAGACAGAAAAGCAAAAGGAGAAGAAAGGGCGGAAAAACTGCATGCACAAAAGAAAAGCGGGCGCGGTTTTGAATCGGCGTCAAAATGGCGCCTTTTCCCTCCCCTCCCTCCATTTCTCCTTCCCACCCACGCAACGCAGCTATCCCAAGATGCTTCAGGAGCCTGTGACGCATTTTCCCCCTCTCTTGGCCGTTTGTTCCCTCATTTTCTTTTCCCCCTCTACCTGGACTGTAAAGCGCCATCAAAAACCTTCACCTCACAGCCTTTCCGTGTCGTCGTCCTTTTCTTTCACTCTCTAACTCTTATTTTCTTTACATTGTCCTCCATTTTTGAAACAGTTCATTGAGACAAGCCTGTGTGTTTGCATGTGGATGATATAGATTTGTAGCCTTTTACAAGAAAGCCTTTAACAGGGCAGCGCCTGATGACTGTTTATGTCATAAAAAAGAGCTTAATTGATGAAAGTGAATTATTACCGACCTGTGTGCTGAGCTAAGACAACCTATTTATTTCTATGTGCAACTTTTAACATGTTTGCCTGTGTGTGTCTCCAGGGAGGGAAATAAAAGGGCGAAAGATGGAAAGAGATGAAGGAGGGAAAGAGAGGAGGAGAGCAGGGTTTACGAGAGAATGAGGGAGAGTGTGAGAGTGTGTGTGTGTGTGTGTGTGTGTGTGTGTGTGTGTGTGACGGAGAGAGAGGGAGAGAGCACAAATGAAAAAGTAAATGGGTGAGAGGATGAAAGAGGGAATAAGGGGTAATGGTGGAGAAAAATTACCAATAGTTAAAGGCAGAGCAAAGAAAGGAGTCACCACAAAGAAGGAGTTATGACTGCTGTAGTGATTAGTTCTGTTTTTAGCCCTGCAGAGGTACAGGTCAATATTCACTGCCTAGTACTCTGTACTGTGTGTGTGTGTGTGTGTGTGTGTGTGTGTATGTGGAGCAAAGGGAGGTATTTGTCTTTTTTTATATGGAGGCCTAGAACCGTAGGAAACCAGCACTATCATTATACAACTGAGCCGGCCGACAGCACTGCAATTAACCTGAGCACCATTCACACACGCATGCACACACCTTATACATCACATATCATCCACACAGTCTGTTGCCACAGTGACCAGGCAGGTGCCTCTTTAAATCTTTTGTCACAAGCTAAATGCTGCAAGTAGGCCTTTTAATATTTCTTGTATAACTTTGTGCGATGTGTTTCTTTACCTTACATTTTATCTTGTGGTCATTTAGGTTTTACACACAGTAAAACAATGTCATTTCTATGATTTTATGGGTGAAATAATAAAACCGTGAACTTTGTAAGATGAATCTCCCACGGAAAAATAAAAAAACGGACATTTTTTTTAGTTGTGTGGACCTAGTTTTGATTACAACCACTCTCTGTAAATTTCCTCGTTCTTACAAAAAAAGCAGCTATATTTGTGAATCTTTGGTGAATTTCAGGCATTAAAATGTCTCTAATTATAGATGTGCACAAAATGCATGCCTGTAGTCCGTATCTACGAGAATAATTAATTGAAAACTAAGGCAAAATTCAAATTTGGCTCCACCTGTGAGCTTGCAGCGTTTTTTTCCCCTGCATATTTCTGAATGTATTTCATGTAAAAACTGAAGCCTTTGCACTGTTTTAATGTGATATTAGCTCTGCCTTTGATCCAGCTGAACTCCAGCATCCCCTTGTGATTCGACGCCTACCTGCTACGGCTTCAACCGCTCTCCTCACACCTGGCTCGGGATGACTCACCGTCGTCCTCTTACCCTCGCATCTCCTCCATCTGCTGCTCTCTTTCTCTCTCTTGTATTTGCTCTCTTCCTCTCTTCTGTTTATTTACTCTCTCCTTCTGCATTTCATCCCTCATCTTTTCTGCTCTTTCATTCCTGTGCAAACTGGTCAAGGAGGTTGATACTGTTAATTTTGATGTTGTGTGCGTGTGTGTGTGAGCATGTGTGTGTGTGATGTGGCTACTAGCAGTTGCAGTGCTGCTCTCAAGTGTTATCGCGAGGCGTCAAGCTCGTGTAGGTTAAGAAGACAGCTGTTATGATACACACTTGAGCACACAACCAGGAAATGGTCACAAGAAAATATTAGAGTGGTGTGTTTTGTTGCATTCGCCTTGTTTTTGTTGTCTGTGGTGTTATACTGTTTTTAATTTTTTTTTTTTTTACAAGAAATCATACAGAAACACACCAAGCACTAACACACAGACGCTCAAAAGCTCTCACACCACCTCGAATCCTAATATTACCAACCGCCATAACTATAATATATTCATCGTTAGTTGTTTAGTGGGGATTTATCCTAAAACCTCTCATTGTCGTCGCCTTTGTGGCGTTCTGTCAGTCGGTCTGAGTGAGGCTCAACCTATTGTTGAGACAAGGTCAATCTGATTGTTCAGGAGGTCAGACTCATAGAAAATTCAAGCATTGCTGATATTCAAGCTCAAGCGAGAGGCATTTAATGTTCGATTCGAACAAAGAAAATTATTCTTCTGAAACTGGATTTTCTGATCATTTTATTAGTCCTGCACTGAACATTTTCACTACAAGTGTGATGCTAGAGAGAAATTATGCATTTATAGTTTTTTATTTAAGAAGTAGCCGCTTTGGGGAAATGTCAAGCTGAATGTTTTAGTTTCTGTCTTCGTTTTAAGTTCTGAAAATTACACGTCGAGCTGTAGATCGTCTTTCCTAGTCAAAAAGGGTCGTTTCTAGATTTATACACACAAATCATTAATTTTATTTCTCTTTCTAACCAAGGTGAACAATGTCGCTCTTGGCCATTGACATCAGTCAACCCTCCCCCCAATTTCCAGTGTCCTCTCCTTCCCCCCCAACATACACATACACTCATAAATATACATGCACACAGACACACACACACACACACACACACACACACATATATACACAGCCTCGTCCCGCCTGGTGCCTCTGTCGCGTCACATCGACCAGGGGGCTGGAACCATGCACCTTGACCCTTAACCCCTGACCTGTGACCTCTGTTGTCTGCCTGTGTATGGGCTTTGTGTGTGTGTGTGTGTGTGTGTTTGTGTGTGTGTGTGTTTAGGGGACGTGAAGCAGCTGCTGGTCTGGATCCAACGGAACCTGCTGAAGGAACGACCCGAGCTCTTTGTCCAGGGTGACTCTGTGTGAGTGTGTGCGTGCACTTGACACACACTTGATCTGTGTACAACAATATAACCTTAAAGGATTTGTCATACATCACACTGCCACTGGAACAAAAATCTCAGCTGCCATATATGCCCGTAATATCTGATCAAAATAGCTCCGTAAGAACAGATTTCAACATATTAAAAATGTGAAAATGAAACTGAAGTCGAGGAGCTTTCTGAGGCATTTTTTCCTGCAGTTCAGAAATGCTGGGGAAGAAAAAAACAGTCTAGCCTTCAGGTTATGGGTTTCAGTAAGATGATTACCTGTGTGCAAGTGTGTGTGAGCCTGTGTGTTTGTGCGCACACGTGTGTATATGTGTGAGTGGGTCCAGGACTCACAGCAGCCTTATAGGACTGGCTGACTTTTACAGCTGCCTTTGTGCAGGACTATTTATAGCACCACCTAACCAATGAATGGAGAAAAAAGCTGCCCTACCTATAAACCTTATAGATTAGATGTGTGTGTTTGTGTGTGCTTTATGTTGGCAGCACACACTGTTTTTGAGCAAACCATCATCAAGGTGTTTCTTCATTATCTTTTCAAAAAGATCTACAGGCTCTGTGTGTGATTAGTTTACAGTCTTTACCTTTTTTGTGCTTTCTCAAAGCAGCCCTGGTTTTGTGTGTCTGTGTGTGTGTGTTCGTGCCGAATGTGTGGACACACGTATGTACTCGCAGGTTCCTCTCACATCGCCCTTTCTCACTGACGTCATAGAGCATCCACAAGGTGGAGAGAAGCTTATTCAGGCTGCTTCAGGCGTTATCTCACCATCCACTTTCCCCAAACTGTTTCCTCTGTGGCTTTCAGAAATAAAACACACCGACATATGTTAAGAAGGCTGCACCCATAGGTGCCTGTTGTCACCCTCCCCCATTATCCCCATTATCCTCTTTTGAAGGGTGGGGATTTTTTTTTTTTTAGGTTTCATCTGTATGTGTGTTATTTTTGGGCCGCCATTAATTTCCGGTGACAGTTTGTTTCCCCCCACGATCTCTTCTACCTCAGCCACTTATGTCTCTTTTTTATTTAAAAAAAACAACACTTGCAGTCCTTGTTATCCAGAATAATGCAGGACTCTATGCTTGATAATGCACGTGCTCTATGCATATTTGCAGACCGAGCAGTGTAAATGTACACAGCATTAGCAGCAATCAAAATAACCCCATAGTGCTTGTTTATGATCTTATATGGGCCATAACATGGACATAGCACACTCATGCAATCACTTATGCTGATAGATTTATTATCATAAATATACCAGTGTGTATTCTCACACATAATATTGGTTGTCTATTAATTTCATACTGTGAAGTGTCAGAAATTAAAACACCAGCCTCGATTTCCTTTTTTTCTCTGTGCTACATTTTGCTGTCAATTATTAAAATAATTTATAAAAAATCATATTTTTTTGGCTGAAATGAATTCAGTGAAAACACAATTTACATATTTTTTTCTAGTTACTTGAAGGTGTATTAATTAATTATCCTTTGCTGTTATCTATTGATATTATTGTAACTGATAGTCAGGCTGTGCTTGCAAAGAAATGACCTCTGTGTCTCAATCCAACACTCCAAAAAAATCAAAGATTATAATTAGTAAGAATTTAATAAGGAATCTTTTTATATAATTTATTTAATTTGACAGGCTTACATTTAGAGACAAAATAAAAATTCATGCCCAAGAAAAAGAGGAAGTGATTTATCTTGTCAAACATCACTTTAATATTTTGTAGCTCTTCTTCCACTAATTAAGTTATATATCAAAACAACATCTAAGTTTGTATTTTCTTATGATTTTTTTCTTTTGTTTTTAAAGCAGGATACAGATCGCTTTTTCCTTTTTTTTAGTGCGTTGTTTTTTTTAAAAATATATATAAATATATAGATCTTTGGAGGCATCCTGCCCGACCTGTCTGTATCTTTTACACACATGTGTACGTGTGTTTGCGTCTGTTACCTTTGGGAAATGCGTCTGACTCAAAACGGTGTGTTTTCCCACAGGAGACCTGGGATCCTGGTGCTTATCAATGATGCAGACTGGGAGCTAATGGTGAGCACTGGGAGCCATGTTAACTGTCAGATGGTGTACAGAGAGGGTGTGTGTGAGTGTGTGTGTGTGTGTGAGTGTGTTTCCAGCAGCTTGTAAAACCCTGCTTTTTTTATCCTTTAACCTATGTTTGTTTTCAGGATGTGTTCAATGATAGGTGATCATATACACAGCTGTGTGTTTATATCTTCATGCATAGATCCCTATAACTATACACACTCATGTAGACTTTTAATTCAGGACTGTGTGTGTGAGTGTGAAGGTTAGCCTGTATGTTCACTGATACTGAGATTGCTCATTTTCTCTGAGTCAGTTAATGTTTCATGTAATGTGAAAGCAGCAGCAAGACGAGTTTGTCCTTGGGGTCTCATATCTGAACACATATTTACATGCACACACAGTGTGAACGCTTCAATTTGAATCCATTGATTCAATTACAGGACGCAACACAGGATGTAAATGAAATGAAAAGTTTGTCATTGATCGGACCCCGGTGAACACAGGAGTGAAACATATTTGTATCAGTAAAGACAGGTATTTGTCGTTTGACTTATAGTGATGTTTGAATATTAAATATCTTGTGTGTTGCAGGGGGAGCTGGACTACCAACTACAAGACCAAGACAACGTTGTGTTTATTTCCACTCTTCATGGAGGATAGCAAACGAGCGAGGAATACAACCCTATCTTTGACTTCTCTGTAACAGCCTTTTTTCTCCACATCCTCTGCACTCTTCACTCCTTTCCTCCCTTCACATCTTAACAACACACCATCCCATTGGACGCTGTGGATGTGTCAGCCTGCACCGTGAGGTCTGACCGTGATTGATGTCGGTCCGCAGGAATGAGTGGAAATTCAGAGATGGATACCAAGAAAAATATGGAAACTGTGAGACGGGATTGCTGTGGACGTTCGCACAACATTTTTTGAAAATCAAACCAGACAGGTGTAATCATATGAAGCTCGGGTTACACCGACCAACTCAGGTGCAACTATAAATACCTACAGTTGGTGTGTAAACCTCCATCGTCCCTGCATCTTCTTTTTCAGCATGAGCGTGAAAGACAATATGACCCCATCTTATAGGGACTGTAATGACCTTCAGTCCACAAGAAGATAAAATAAAAGCTAACACTTTGCTTTAACCCTGCCCAAATTAGCATCTTGTAGCTGTATGTAAACATTTAATAATATGTTCATAACACACTCTAATATAGGGTTAAGCAGATATAAGGACGTTTTAGTTTTTTTTTTTAAATTAAATTATTTGTCAACAATTACAACTTCTCCTATGAAGGCATGTTTTATCTGTGTTTTACTGTATAGTCATTCATTATCTATTTAAACACCAGCAACCAGTATGAATGCTTAACATGTGGGGTTTAAGTTGTTGACAAATAATTAATAAACAAAACTGTCCAGTTTACCTATCTGCTTATTACTGCATTATAGTGTGTTATAAAATATATTAAATGTTTGTATAATGCTTAGAAATGCTAATTAGGGAGGTTAAAAATAAAGTGTTAAAAAAGAAAAGTTGTTTTTTATTTTTTTATGTTTTTTTTTTTTTTTGGCTGATTTTTTTTGTCAAATGTAATTGAAAAAAAAAGATTTTTTTTTTTCTAAAAATATGTTTTTTCTTGCTTAGATTTTTCCTTACAACATGAATAAACAATTAAAGATTTTTTAAAAAGAAAACACATTGTCTCTTTATTTTTATTCCATAAATTCTGTAATTAATCATCAAAATAGTATTTTTTTAATTGTTTATTTCTCAACCTACATTCATGACAGGAGCGAATATTTTCAGCCATAAACACAGCTGTGAAATAAAGACTTAAAGCTATAATAAATTAGCAAAATATACTTCCTAAATATCCTTCTCTTTCATTTATGACAAGCATTGCAATTGCAATAAAAAATATTTTAGTAGAATTTCCACTGCTATATTTCAAGTGTCGTCTATGTTGTGATTATTGTTCTTTACTCAATGTAGGCTAAATATTATTTTACAACTCTCAAATCACACTGTGTGTTTTTCTGCACTTTACAACACCTCTCTTGACTACGTCACCATAAGGTGCATTTTAGGCTGCAGGGATCCAAAGCACCCTGTACCGCACACAGAGGCCTATAGCCAAACGTTTTCCTCGATTAGGATTTTCCATCACGCTTCGATAATTCCTGGTGATAGCTTATATCTGATCGATTTAAGCCCAGCTCTGTGATCTCACTGCAGTTTTAGGCTGATTAGACGAGACTTGAGGGAGATTTTACCGTCCTATAGCCCCACTCAGCTGGAATATGCATAAGAGAGGAGGGGTGGAGGGTGTGTGTGTGTGTGTGTGTGCGCATGTGTGTGTGTGTGTGTGTGTGTGTGTGGTGATGGTGGTGGTGGGTGGGGTGTGAACTACAGGGCCACTGCGGGAGGTCGAGGTCTAGCCTCCGGGCTGCCCTCCCCTGAACGCCCGGGGCGACCTAAAACCTTTTCTCGGTTGTGGAGTCCGATTTGCAACGGGAAACCGGCCGATAATGGCCGGTAGAAAGGAAATGCTAATGAGGCTGCGAGGGGGTTATGGAGAGGAGAAAGTGTAGCACAGTGTCAGCCAGTGCAGGCCTGGGATATACTGTGGATACTGAGTGTGTGTGAGAGAGACACTTAGAAAAATTATATATTCCTGCATGTAAACCTGATGCCTCTTATGGGCCACCATTTTAAAATATGGACCAAATATTAAGAACATCAGAGGCTGCAAAGTCTATAGGCTCTTGTAAATATAGAGGTTTATAATTAGCATTTATTTTTAAATTAAGCTGTTACAGCCCACACATAATAAAACATGAGGCTCTAGTTTTCTATAATTCAGCACCTGTACCCTCATTTAATTCCCTCTCACTTTCCATTGTCATGTACTCAGTTCTAAATGCATGCAGGGTTTGGACTATTGCCTGGGCCTGCACAGTTTATAGCCCACTCCACAGCCTGCACACTGACTAGCTGTCTGCTCAACAGGAGAGATGGTGACGATGCTGGTGGTGAGACAGTCGACCTGGCCTCACCATCACCACCACCATCACCATCACATCATTACCACTGTGAGCAGCTCAGGTTACAACAGTGGGTATAAAAAGGCGCCTCTGATCTCCAGTCTGTAATAAACAGTCACGTAGTAAACAGTAGCCAATAAAAAGAAAGTGCTAGATTATGATTTTACATAATAGCATTGATTTAGTTTTCAGGCTGAGATGATGTTTGTAAAATTATTTTTCTATAGCGAGAAAGAGGGGAGCTAACCTGCATCTCTGTATTTAAGAAAATATATATTTATCCTATGATGTTTCGATTGTATTGACAGAGGCAACTGTTGCCAGATTTGCTCTCCATCGTGTTTTCCTATTGCACCCATAGTTCCCTGCAGTGCTGAGACCCAAAGCTTGTAGCTGTGTGAAACAAAACTGCAGTTATAAATATACAACTCACACTAAGCATGCAGCCTGCATGTTTAAATAACTCTTAATTAGAGGTGTTTATTTAGCATCTATCCCCACAGTCAAAATATTTTAAGGCTCTATTACAACCTGCTGGTTATTATTAAAAAAGCAGCATTTTATATATGAGATTTTTTCTTTTTTTAAACACGCAGAAAAACACGTGCACACATCAGTGCATTTGTGCATGTAAAATAGTTAAAATGCGGATGTAATTTTGAGGCTATTGATATGCTGTAAAATAAAAAGAAGCAGCAGCAGATTCAAATTCACACAAAAGCATCAAAGCAAACATGATGCACTCATCCCCTGGAATTAAGGAAGGTTAGCCTTTAATGTTCAACAACAACACACACACACATTGGTTATGTGTGTGTGTGTGCTGTTGTTTTCAATTAAATGGTGAGTCTACAAAATCAGGACTTTTTTTTTTTTAAGTTATTTTAAATAATCTTTTTGAAATAATATATTTTCAGGCCTGTATTTTTGCATTAACCGTTAAAAACGTCAATAATTTTAATTATCTGTTAGATTAATATGAGTTAAAATGTTTATTAATTTATTGTTTTTAAAGAAGAATTATCAGGGACAATTTTAAGCATTAAAATCATGAATTAAAACAAAAGAATTAAAAAATTAAAACACATAAAAACACCAAATGGGCCAAAAAGTGTCCCACGTGATTTATCAGTGACGCTGTTTGACTCCAGAGATTTGGCAGCATCAGTCACCAGGCCTCTTCTGTTCTGTGTGTTTTCTGTTTTTACAGCACATGAATATGCAGTGTGCTGCCTTTGTTTAGAAGCACCAAATGCCTTTTAAAAACCGTGTTTTAAGTAATATATCTGAGGTTAAGTGCCTTCCTGTAGGATGCACTTTGCCTTAATAGGCTCTAAATGTGCTCTTAATATATTAATAAATTATATTTCATTATTTTTTACAGCCAAATGTTGCTTTTAACGAAGACTTCTCAAATGCATTTTATCTGCCTCGTTCATACGTATTTATCCTCCTCGGTCATGCCTCCCATGTATCTGCTGGTCCAGTTTTTAGCTCCTCACGTGCATCAGTGCTGCATGCAGGCCTCACTCTGCGACCACTCAACTCACTGCTTTCTACTATTTGCCAAACACAGTCGATACATCAATGCTTCCGGTCGATATTTGCCATTTAAAACAAACAGTCTTGATTAGATCTTCGACAAAGTGTAAATACCAATCGGGCCAACCACAACGCACACCTCGAAAAACACACTACACGAGGCAGAGTAAGGTTTCCTCCACTTTATTTTGGCCCAGCCCGCCGTCTTTTTCCTCCATAACATGCTAAATGTGCTCTGAATCTTACCTGAAATGAGACAGTTACAAAACAAAACGACACTAAAGGCCTTTCTGTTAGCCTCCTTTGTGGTTTGGAGGCCCACATTCTTGATGTGGCGTTTGGCCAAAGACAGCAGTGATGAATGTGAGTCTGCAGCAACAGATGTCCATACACAATTCTTGGGGTTGAATTTGAGTTTACTCAAGAATTGCGTTTGGACAATCAGTCGCTAAAGACTCTGTATATCCTCTGCCAAGATTAAAAGGAAGAAATTAAGCATTTGATTATTTAAATCACAAGTGTGCACGAGCAGTTATTGTATAGGCCCCATGGCTGCACCTGCTACGCTGCCTATATGCCCTTTGACAGTATTGGCTGCGTCTGACACGGAAAACTGTTTTCTTCCCCCCTTTTTTTCTACAAGATAGGGAGTTGCAGTTCTGTGCATTATTTTTGACATCCTCGCTGCTCAGCATTACCTCGGATTTGGCTTCTCGTTTAAAAGAAATCTCACTGTGCATTTCCAACACTGAGCTGTTGCAGCAGAAAACTAAACCTCAAGATATTTTTTTGCGATGAAAAATATTCAAATATAGCCTCTAGTGCAACTTTCATCCAAACTAGTACACCTCACATGCTTTACACAAGCTTGGACTGATCTCCACATTAAGAAAGTCCTGTTTTTTTGCAGCCACAATCACTTTGTGACTTTTTCTGCTGCTGCTTGAACGCATCCTATTTCTTACTTTTCTCTCTTAGCTCCCGTTATCTCCTCTGTCTTTACACTGGTTGCTAGTTGTAAAGTTAACCCCAAGTGTGTCCACATCTCTGGGCCCTTAAGATGGCTGAATGGCCGTTGCATCTTTAAGTAAAATGTCATCTCCTTTGGTTCACCAGAGAGTCTCACTTTTAAAGTCTGTTTTTTTAAAGGAGGAAAGAAGAAATCAGCTCAAGTGGAGTTAATTTCATTTTAAAGTCCGAGGTGAGAACGTGAGGAAAACGCCATTTCTGCACCTGTGTAGGCTACTGTCATCGATTTAGGGAAAGACTGTTCAGTTCTGGTGCCTCAAGATGCACAATGGCTTTCCACGGATGTTAATTTAATAAAAAAAAATCCCCTCCTATTTGAAGAAAGGCACTTGGAGCGTTTGCGTTCTTCCCTGTGGTGTTTTATAGCTGCTGATGAGACCGAAATTTAAAAAAAAAAAAAGGAAACCCCTTAGTTCCCGTTGGTGCGTCCTTGGTTCAGTTCCCACGACGTGCGTTCTCTCGGATCTCTCTGCTCCGTCCAAAAGCCCCCCAGCGAGCAGCGTTGGATGGTGACAAAAAAAAAAAGAGGCTGAGGAGCAAGAAGAAGAAGAGCAGCGGGCTTCGTCCACTCCCGGTGAGACGCTCCTGCCTGCCTTCCTTCCTTCCATCCTTCCTTTACGGGTCTCTCGGACTGACTGACTGGCTGACTGGATGGATGTCTCTCTGCCCTCCTGGCTTTTTCTTTACGCTGCTCCAACAATAAACGCTGCGGCCGCGACGCAAGGCGGAGAGAGGAGTGGAGAAGGTCCTCGCTTGGTACTGAATTTGAATAACACCACGGGGTGATAAATGTCCATTGTACTGCTTAAGTAATGAATCTCCGCTGTCCTCTATGTCACACACACACACACACACACACACGTACACACACACTCATATACACACACACACGCCAGCAGCTGCGATGAGGGACCAGCAGCCCCTCTTAAAGACACAACAGCCCTATTTTCTACCCAAAAAAGAGATTACAATCCCGACACTGTTTACTCTCTGACCGCACTGCATGACGTTTAGTGTTTGTCTTGTGCCCCCTCTCTTGTGTGAGCAAACTAGTGCAACGCTGTAACCAGGCACTTGGACATAAAGCGGTGCCTTCAGCGCCATGTGCAGCCATTCTGCTGCAGAAAGGGCAGCCTACTGTAGGCCTGTGTGGCAAGTGTTTGTCCGGAGTGACAGAAAATGAGTGGATTATATGATGCGCATGTGACAGAAGACTGAAGGAGCGACAGAGGCCGCGTTGTCTTATAGTTTAAATAAGGATAAATCTTTATTCACAAAGATGCAACAGTCAGTCTGTATAGGCTTTGCATTGCATTGCCTGGTACATTATGAACTCTTATTATGTTGCACTTGCTGTTCTTTTATTTATATTAACGCGCAAGGTTAAATCTTAAAGCCCCCAGGCGCACCTGGTTACATCCTGAACACTGTGACTAATGAGATCAGTTTAAGTTTTATCTATAAGCACTAAAACAAAAGAACCAAATTAAAAAGCTTTTTTTTTTTAGTTTTCTGTTTGTATGCTCATATAACTGCATTTAAAGCACATTTTTAAAATCCCATCAAGAGAGTTGGCAGCTTTTGTGTTCATGCGTAAAATGGTTTTGCATAAGTGCCCCAAAGTGAGAGTATAATTCAAGAGGTAAGAAGTGTTAAGCTTGTTTCTCTCTCTCTCACTGGGAACTAGAATCTGAATCAAGCCCATCCTCATGTCGTGCATATCAGCAGTTTTGAATGCTGCGTTTGCTCTGCAGCTTTTTGATGCTTACAAACGCCACCTCCTCTCTCTCTCTCTCTCCTTCTCTCTCTCTCTCCTCTCTCTCTCTCTCTCTCTCTCTCTCTCTCTAATAAATCATCCTGTCTGATCCCGCCCCGGGCGCAGGGGATCCTCCTCTTTAAAGCTCAATCCGTTTTTTCCCTTTTCATCCTTCTGAAGAAGCCGAGTTAACCTCTGCTGATCCACAGGGCCAGAGCCCCTCTCAGCCCCAGCCCGCCTCTCATTCATTCAGCCAGTCACTCATTCATTGCTCTTTTTTTGAGTGGTGAAAAGCAAACCCCTCCATCTCCACTCTCCCCTCTTTCCCTCCTCTCCCTCTTTGCCTTTTCATGCCCTGACTCTTCCAGAGGCGGGAAACCCATAAGAAGTCAAGAGGGTCCACTTTCACTCTCACCTTGACATCCACTCACTCATGGTACTCAGGGTTAGGGATCTGAGGAGTCTCAACACTGAGTTTAGACCGTGTAACATAATGTGTGCAAAGATTTTTTACCTTGTAACCACACTGAACATGCACTGTTAAGATCACAGAGACTCTTGCAACAGACAATTGTTATTCTGATATAGAAATGTCTCCTAAAAACTGACCGACAGCTCAACAAGTGATGCACATGATATGTGGGATCACCCGCTATACTACTTGTTTGTGGAGACCTTTAATCCTGTAAATTAGCTCACAGCAAGACTTTTAAATCCTTTTCAGGTGATACAAACCACAAGTAGGACTTTTGTTTTTACATAGGTGTAGATTTCAGAGGGGATGCAGAGGACACTTCCCCTTTAGTATTAAGAACATAGCGTTTGTCTTCCCCAGTAAAAACATGAAAGAAGCAGAGAACTTTTATTTTAATAAAATTATTAAAATTTAGACCATAACCTGATGCAGAAAAGGTGCAGAAAAATCATAACATTTCACCAGAATGCAGGAAATTAATTGTCTGACGCTCAAAATTTTCTTGCTGAGAACTCCTACATCTCCCTGTTTCATGTGTGTCACCTTACAAAACTTACATCCTTGGTCATTTAATAGCGGAGGTGTCTTCATAAGCCGTTTTTGCCTTTAACCTCTCCTGCACAACGTTCAAACTTCTTCAAATATTGGCAGTCTTTTTTTAAATACATGCACATGTGCAATTAAACTAAACATTAAGATCAAGCACTGAAAGAAGTTTGTCTCCTCAACATGTTGCTCCTTCAGTTCCATCTGTTAAGCTGGCTCCAGTTTTTGAGAAAACACAAATCTGAATGTGAAAATTATCCAACTTTGCAAATTTAAAAGTCTAATCAAAACAATTTAAGGCTAAATAGCAACACAAAAACATTTGAAACACTCTCAGCTATCCTCAGTAGTTGAATTAACGGCCTTTTAGCACAGTAGCTTTCATGTTGGCTGTTAGTCTTGGTGGTGTATAGTAGGGGTGTGTGTGTGTACACACAGAAACAGTAGGGGACCGCTGCACTCTACGCAGGGGCCACTGTGCTTCCCTCCATTCACAAATCAATGTTTAACCCGCTGGCTAAAAGGCCTGGCAGGGGAGAGGGAGGCCCAGTCGGCGGGGTGGGCTATGAAACCATCCCGTCGAGAGATGGAGAGGAGAGAGAGGACAAAGGGAACAGGGGAATCCTTAAAATAAACCTCCTCTGGTGAAGGCATCTCCTCCCCGCTGCTAGGGCACGGCTATAGAGGATGGAGAGCGGAGTGGAGAGGTTAGAGAGAGAGGCAACGCTGTGGCAGGGAATGTCATTGGAATTTATAGTGGGAAGCATGTTCGGGTAAGACAGGACATTGAGTCAAATGGACAGAGAGGTAAATTGAGAGGAGAGGTTTTGAACAGGGTCAGTGGACAAACACAAGTTCATCTATACATCTACCTGCTGGAACACTACTGTATTCTCCTAGAAGATCATTACGGGTGCAGCATTGCACTAATGTCATCCAGCAACCGTGATATGGGTGGGACTTGTCTGTTGCATAGGTTAAAGCTGGGGACATGTCCACTTTTGATTTAGAGCATGTGTATTTGTCTCCCTCAGTGAAAACAAAAAAGTAGCAGGCTTTTATTCTGAAAAAATTAAAGGCATTTACACCTTGAACTGATGCAGAAAAGGCACACATTGGTGCACAGAATTCACCAGAATGCAGGAAATTAAGTGTGCAAAATTTTCTGGTGGAGGACTCTCAACGTCCCAGTTTAATTTCTGTCCCCCTAATGTTGAAACAAAACCTACACTCCTATTTGTCTGCACTGGCAGCTTGCAATAGCTGGTGGAAAAAAATGTGTGAGATAGGAAAGGAAGTATGATGCACAACCGGGGGCATTAAAGGAGACAGACAGCAAATGCAGGAAGCCAATTACAGAGCGGTAGAAATCTTAAGGCCGTGACACACAAGAAAGAGTTTTAGATTTCCTCCTGCGTCCTACAGTCTCATACGAACATGCAGTTTTGCTTTGTTACACATTTATTTACTTTTTGCCAAGCTGTTATGTCGCTTAAATATTTTAGGAGTTTGCCGTACAAAGCCAAATCTCATACTATCTTACTCTTAATTGTAACTGACAACAGATTGCTTCACGTGTTGTTGAGGGTCAAGAATTTGACCTTGTGACCAATGACAACGCACTGCACATATAAAAAAACACACATTTATGTGAGTGTAAACTATACATTTTTCTTGGTGTGAGAGAAGTTGACTCATCAGAGATAAGAGGGGTGTACTTTGTGACACTGATTAAAAGGCTGGATTGTAAAATAGATCCTGATGAATCACCAAGTGGCATAATGGCTGAGATTAAAAGATTAAAAGAAAATTCTCATATAAATGCACAACTGAGTGTGTCCTGCTACTCTCTGCTCAGACCAGCACACACTCCTACTTCTCCTCTGCCACCACTACAACCCCACACACACACACACAAACACACACACTCCTTCCCCCCAAGCATGCCGCTGCCTAAACATCCCCCAGAATTCTTTGACAGTGGCTGCGCTGTTGCTTGGCAACGAGGCGACGGACAGCGTCATCCAGGGAGTAACAGAGAAGATGAGAAGCAGAGAAGTCTCCACTAATCTCACCATTACTTTGTAGAGATCACAGGGCTCGAGGGTGTTCACAAATATCCTGTAATTTGTTATTGTGCGTCGGTGTTTGCAGGACTAAGAGATACAAATGTAAACCTGCCTTTGAGTCGGTGTGGAAGGTTTGAGGTTTCTGTGAGTTTTTAAAAGTTAAAACAAAGCTGAAATTCCTCAATCATGCCTCGGCAACCAAAATCTCTAAATTGACTGAACTGTAACAGCGTAAAAGGTAGAAGACAAGTTAAAGAGAGCATCCAAACATCTCATTATCCAGAGATTTATGTCTGTTTAAAACCTTTACTTCACTTTACACCAGACTGTGTGGCTCATTGTTATCATCATTCACAGCAAAATCAATTCACCGAGCAAGTATTTCACTTGACAACATTAAAATTGAATATATTTTTTAAAAAATCAAATAAAAAAATATAAATATTTTGTTGACAATCTGTTTCATATTCATGAGAGCAGATAATGGAATCATACCTGTATCACTGACCTCATAATCTCATTATTTCAGGCATTGCCAGAGCGTTCAGTCCGAGCATCAGTTTCTTTGTGCTGACTAAGTGGTGTTGTGTAAAGACTGGACTTGACGTGCACAGGTCATTTTTTTTAACTGAAGCAATTCTGTTTAAGTGCTTGAGTCAAACAGCAGTATTGGCCACCTGGGGTAAAAAAAAAAAAAAAAAGCAGAGCCCACTGGACTGACAGTCGATTTATCCATACTGTCTGCTGCCTCTTCACACTGTACGTTGTGTTCAGAAACATGACATCTGTAAGGCTGAGTATTTGTGATTTAAACATACTTTATCACAAGCACACACAAAGACACTGAGTTGTCGCTCAAGGGCGTAGGTTTCGTATCAACATTGGGGGGCACATTTAAATTGTGGGTTTGCGGTCCTCTGCCAGAAAATTTGAGCATCAAATAATTAGAATTTCAATGTGTAAGATTTAGGGGCATAGGGGCACGATGAGGATTGCACATTGTAACCAGCTGAAACTTCCCCCGATAAGAATTCCCTCAGTGTTTATTATGAGCCGAATTATCCGCAGAGGTTTCCTCCTCTCAAAAACAAACGGACCAGGTGATTTAAACGGGTAAAAACACTGAATAAAACAGCCCTGATGCTGCTTGGCATGTCGGAGATGAGCGGCTCAACCACCACATGCTAATGTATACTCACCTTTTTCCTCTGATAACCTAAGATCCAGATGTTCAGGACGTTTTCACCAGGCATCGAATTATCCACAGAGGTCTCTTCCTATCCAAAACAAATGGATTCAAACCAGTAAGAGCACCGAATAGAGCAGTTTCACGTCACAAATCAGTGTTTTTCCAACGCTGCTCATCACAGATGGCTTTCTGACTAAGGGCCAGTGTTTGGTTTATCCATACTGGCCAACTGTAGAAACATGGTGGTGAACACGGAAATCTCCATGAACAAGGACTCGCTCCTGTATGTACATATAAAGGATGCATTCTAAGGTAACAAAAACATAACTCTTATTTTCAGGTGAATATACACTAAAGAAAATATACCTATCATTTCTACAAATACACTCCCCTTATTCCTGCACACTGGACATTTAATTTCCTGCATCCAGGTGAATTTTTATGTACCACTTTGTGCCTTTTTTTCATCGATATATGGTGTAAATGTTTTTAATTTTTTCAAAATGAAAGCCCTCTGCTTAGTCTTATGGGGACTACAAGTGTACACCTATGTGCTCACTTAAACATGCAAAATTACTGTCACAGAGATAACTGTTGTCGGATTATTTTACATTTTGAAAGAGGAAGTTCTTGCAAAGAGAATGAGTTCAAATCAAACTGTGTTTTCTTTTTATAAATATAACTAAACGATGACTTGATGTAATTTTAGTTCAACAAAATGTGCACCCCAAAACTAATCTTACCTGCACCAAGTGTGGGTGTTCTGATTGATAAAAATACATCAGCTGTCCTATTATCGCTTCCTGGAAAACATCTTGAGTTTCTAAAATACCAGCTGCTCAGCAGATTAAAAAAAAAAAGAGCAAGACTTGAAACAGGCACAGAATTTTCAGTTCATAAACTTAATTTCAAAGAAGATTTGAATGAGCTCAAGAGGTTGGAATTTTCTAACCAAAAAGCTTATTGTGAAATCATTCATTTTACAAAAAATTACAACAAATTTATTGATAACAATGTTGATAATCTGCTAATCTTTTAAGTCATTTTTCAAGAAAAAATTCTCTGGTTTCAGCTTCTCAAATGTAATGATCTCCTGCTTTTCTCTGTTTCATATCAGTGTAAATGAAACACCTCTAGGTTATAGATTCATAGATTATTCAGAAACAATAATCACAATCATCATGAGCTGCAGTCCTCCTGGAATCACCAGATTTTCACACTCTGTGCAAAGAAACAAATCACTGAACAGCGTCTCAATTGGACATGAGTTCAGATAAAACACACGACTCCTTAAATCGTGGAAACATCACACTCCTGAGATACATGAGATGACATGGGAGGAGGGGAGCAGACAGAGCGAGGCTGCTGTAGCTGCTGAGTAAGAGGGTATGTGCCACGGCTCAGACCCTGAGTGACAGGTATTGACCCGCCCAGCCAAAAGACGTCTCTGTGGGAACGCTATTGATTATTGCCACAGCAATAAAGGTCCCGGAAGCTTGTGAGAATGTCACGACTCTTTGCTGCTGGTCCCAACACACAAACACAAAGACAGAAACACTTTCACTGTGACACATCCTAACCTACAGCCACTCATTCTCTCACGCTAACTAAAGCGTTCTGCCTGGGCGAAGAAAAGATGAAAGGGAGATTGGTGGCACAGTGACTGCCTGGCAGGTTGAGGTTTACATTTGTGGGACATGCATGGGTTGTTCCAAATGCCACATTTGTCCACTTATCTCCAGTGGCATCATGCAGATAGTTTGGGCTTATTTTGCTTGAGATATTTGTCTTTTAGATTTCTGATGCCACTCCAGTACAATGGAGGTGAATGGGATTTAATTTGTGGGACTCCCAGCAAAGATAAAAATCATCAGCAGCCTGACAGGTTGTTTTTTGATTTTAATTTCACTATTTTGTCAGAGCAAAGACGAAAGAAGAATTATCCAAGGGCGTAGATCTCGTGTCAACATTGTGGGGGACTCATATGAACTGGGGGAGTTGGGGGCCCTCCACCAGAAAATTTTGAAACACTTAATTTCCTGCATCCTGGTGAATTTTTGCACACCACTTTGTACCTTTTCCTGCACCAAATTCCTCTGCTATTTCATGTTTCTATCAGAGGGGACGAAGGCACATTTTCTAAATACAGAGGAAGATGTGTCCCCTGTTTCCCCCCTATAATCTACACCTATGGAATCATCCAGGATGAGTGAGAGCTGTCTCTGAAATGACACACTGCTGTTGAATTTTCAATTTTCAGTGCTCTGAGTGCCACGGGCACAATTTACTCAGAAATATAAGGGTTTAATATTTCAGAACCTTTCAAAACTATCTGCATGACTCAATATCTCTACAGGTAGATGAGAGATTATGTTTTTTATATTTTGGGTGATCAAACCATTTAGGACCAGCAGTGGAATGTAACTTAGATTTACTCAACTACTTCTCCTCCACTACATTCTGGAAGACAATATTGTATTTTTACTCCACTAAATGTATTTCACAGCACAGAGAAAGATATTGTTTGCTCAGTGGTTCTTATGGGTTGAGTACTGTATAGCACTGCTGCTACACCGAGAACCTTTCAAGCCCCCGTATGGTTCTTTTGAGGTTCTCTCCTGGTTCTTACCTCAGTAAACTAAACTAAACTAAGCAATTAACCTACTGGTTCTTCAGCTTGGTGCAGCTTAGTTTAAAAAAATAAAAACATATTGAAATAGCCTACAAACATGATTTTCCAGAGGATTTAAGGAGTGTCTCTCAACCTTTTTATCCCAATATACACTCAATATTCTACCTTTAAAGGGCATGTGAGCATTTAGAAGAAGATTCTGAATCTCTTAAGCCAATATTTCATAAAAAATGATGAATAATCTGCCATTTATTAAGAAAAAGTGCCATTTACACACGTTATCTCTTCCATGATATTATATGGCATCATTCAAGCAGCCACCAGGCTCAAAACTAAAAACAATATAGTGTTTTATGGCACCTCTAATTGTTCTGTTTAGCACTTCTTGACAAAGGGTTAGGGTTAGGGTTAGTAGCAGTACAGCACCTTTAAAAGCTGGGTGCCATATTGCACTAAAACAGGTTCCACTATGATTACAAGCAAAATAACTGCTTTTGGGTACTATTTTAGCACCATTTTTGTTCAGAGTGAACTTAGTTACTAGTTACTTTACAGATTTAGATTGACAAAAAATTGAAATCAGCTAATAAATGATGTTATATTTTGATAGACTTAACTACCCAGCGGTATATAAAGCAAATAAAAAGAGGTTCACCTTTACCAGCTGCAGCATTAAAGTGATGAACACATTTATGCATCAACAATAATTATAGTAATCCAATAATATGATATATATCATTCTGAAATGGACCATTCTGCCTAAAGAGTACTTTCACTTTTGGTACTATATTTTGAAGCCAATACTTCTGTACTTTTACTAAAGTAAAAAAAAAAGTGAACGCAGGATTTTTACTTGTGACAGAATATTTCTACAATTAAATATTGTGACTTTTACTGAAGTAAAATATCTGAATATGTCTTCCACCACTGTTTAAAACATGTATGAAAGCCTCAATAACTGCAGTTTATCCACATTCTTTATTCAGTCTTTCCTGCAATCTGCTCAAAACAATGAAGATTTTCCCATTCTCTTTCTCTCCCTCTGTCTTTAATGCACACCCCCCACACACAAATGCCATCTCCACCCTTGACCTCGCAGTGAAAAGTTAGTGCACCCGAGGTTGAACTCTCCCAGATCTGCCTCCACCACAAACGCTGGGAAAGTGCCCCTGATGTACGTATATGCGTACATGCGAGCGTGTGTTTGCGTGTGAGTGTGGCAACACTTGGGGTGTCATGAATAGGAGAGATTTGACCCTCAACCCCTCTGACCTGTCCACACAAACGACCCCTTTAACCCAGCTCCGCTTTTGTCAGCCATGACTGCCTCGGTTTATTCAGACAGCCCGCCAAAGGAGGCAAAATTCATTATATACCACTTTGCTTATTATTTTCCACCCACGTTTATGTCTTTATGCTTCTCCTCATTTCTTCTCCATTCTTCCCATCATCCTCATTCTCTTCCTTCTGCTCCCATCACTCCTCTTTTTGCTTTTTTTTTCACAGCCTCTGTCCCGTCGACCTCAGCTCGAGTGCTTAGTAGACTGAGCAGTGGTACTAAATCATTTGCATTCTTAAAATTGCTATGTGTTTAGCTTTACTCAATTCTCAGATAAAAATATAGCATTGTAAAACTCAAGCCAAGACCTCGACTTTAGTGCCACAGCATCTCTTGGAAAAATTAGAACTTTTAAAATAATTTTTCACTTCAAATGAGTGTATTTTTATCAAGCTGCTTCAACATCTATTTTGTATTCATAACAAAAGTGTTCTTCTGACACAACTAAGATTTCTTTGAAGATGAATGTGCATATGTATGTAAGGTATAAGTGTGGACTACTGGATGTGATAGATTTGACATTGTTTTCACAATTTGAATTAGTTTAGTAATTTTTTTTATGATCTATTTAATCTGTCATTTACCATATCGAGGGATGCTGCATGTTATTAAATCATTTTTGACAAACTTCTCTTTAAATGTAGGGATTTAAAACCTGCTGCATGTCACCTGTGATGGAACAGAGTTTCTCAACATGGGCCCCAGGGACCTCCAGGGGTCACTGAGGAGGTTCAAGGTGGCCCACTGCAGCAAAACCTGCTCTGAACACTTGAGTGCAGGAGATGCAAGTACATACCAGCTATGACCTCATCAGGAGGAGACTATTAAATAAGAGAGTGTGTTGACTCTTAGACTGACAAACACCAGCGGCTATTTATTTAAGTGAGTAATGGAAGCCATCGCCACGGTCTCATTCCCGTTCATTTCTGCTTGGCATTTTCCTTTGCTTTGCAACTGTTGGCCTTATGTGTGACCCACACATAAAGACCTGTTTGAAACCTCCGGTCTCATCTGTTTACAACTTCTGAAACTCTTTTTAATGATAGATTACAAGATGTATTTAAAATTTTGAAAGACCTCCTGGCTGAATATCAGAAACTTTCTAATGTTGTTGTTAATAACTGCCACAGCTCCACTGATTCAGCGATCAGTAGCCCTCCCAGCTCTGTTTGGACTCTTCCTCTTTGAAATGTGAAGCATTCCATTGAATATCAGGTTGTACATCACAGCCTCAAGCCTCCAGTGGCTCAGCCATGAAGCCCTCCTGCCTCTGTAGCATGCAACCCACCACACTGTGTGCTTCAACATGCAAGCACCCAACCGCACCTTTTCAAAAGATATCTTTTCAGTTTGTCTTTTCTTTCTAATGTTCTTATACCTTATCCTGTTATCATCTTTTTGGAGAACGTTAAAATTACTTCACAAGTGTTTGTGTCCCAGGGGTGTAGCACCAAATTCTGGGCCCTATGCCTGAGCAGTCACTGTGGGCCCCCCATCCTTTCATCCTCTTGATCCATTCCTCTCTCACACACCTTTTAATTATTTTTTACAAAGTCAGTTTGCTTTCTATTTTTTCTTTTCTGGAACCCTGTTTCAGCCCCTCACTTGGCTTTTGCAGCGTCTAGAGATGAACTGTAGTGCAGGGGCGGACTAATTTGCACCTTTAAGGGGTGAGAGGGGCCTCGGAGAGCTTCCATCTTTTTTGTTTTCCATTAAAAGTTCAGTCTTTATGCTAATTTTTTCAGCCAATTTCAATTATGGCACCAGTTACTTAGGAATATAAATATGCAAACAAAACGATTTTTTTTACACCAGGCTTTTCAAGGACACCCCTCCTATTGGGGCCATGGGGAATCAGTCCCACTTTTACACCCACTACGACGCCCCTGTGTGCTCCATAGAGGGTGTGAGGTAATCAATGAGCTTCTCATAGCAGCAGATGCAAACAAGTAAAACAAACAAATACAAAACCTGACAGAGATCCCAATGTGGCTTTTGACACAGCAGGCCATATACAGTAATTATGATTACCCCAGCAGTGGAGGAAATACTCACTACAGTGTAAAAATACGTACAGGAAAATGTACTCAAAGCATCAAATGACATTATACAAAATGGCTTCTTTCAATGTTGTTATGATATCACAATGTTGCAACTAATTTCATATTATTTCATCTCATTTATTTATACAGGAAAGGAAATATAAAGAAGAGAACAATTGACCTATATGGAGTTGTTGTGTGGAAGCTGTTTATGACTTCTGATTCTTCTACTTATTTATGTTTCTCTCTGAAGTAACTGTAGGTATTGGTTGTCAACTGTAACTGACAGACCATCTATTTCCTATGATTATTTGTGTTTTGAGAGAGGGGCAGGTAAAATAAGATTGGTTTCTGCTCCCTGCTCCTTTTCAGTCATGAAATGTGTATTAGAATTATTCTGATTATGACTTTGATTGCTGCGTATGGACATAAGCGGAGCAAATAAAGTAAAAAATGAAATAATTAAAAGTAACATTGTGTGCTACAGTTAAAACTCACCTGGTAAAAACTGGTTTTCAGCAGGTTCCTGTGATGCAACATAAACACATTACAATACAACGTGAATGCTATTTTAATCTGCAACAGTACATCAAATTTAGCAAATGTATCATATCTTTTATAAGTTGCAAAGATACTAGTATTATTGTTGCCAAATTAGTGCAAAAACAGCATGAAAATACTCACAGTTAACTTCAGAAATGTACTTAAATGTGCAGTAGTTGCATCCCACCATGAAGCAAAGCAAAGCAGTAGATCAGAGGCCTCAGAGAGTCACTCATCCTGGGTAATGGACCTTTCTTTTGGATCAAATCCTCCCTCTGCTGGTGAAGCTGTGAAACTGCTGCCAGGATAAACAGAAACAATAATTTCCTAATGCTTTTTTTGGACTTCAGCTTTACTTAATTTCTCTTTTACAGATTATATTTCACAACAGTAGGCTTAAATGTGCATGTCTATTGTGTGACTACTTGTTAGCATGTTTACATGTATTTACACTGCAGATGTAATGTTTATAATGTATGTGTTATGTTACAGATCATGCAAAAAGACATGTAACATGGAGAGGAGCTGCAGAACAACAAAGCACACACAGTAACATTGTAGCACTGCAGTTGTCACTATAGGGATGCGTTAGTGTGTATTTGACACATGTAAAAGTGATTTACCCTGTACAAACTATATTAATTTATTCGTTTAGAGGTTTGTCTGACTGCTTGTGTCGTAGTTAAGTCTACATGTCAGTGCAGAGATTTACTGTGAACCTAAATCTGGCCAAATCACGCCTTCATCCTTTGGATGATGTGGTCAGACTTCTCCTGTGCCACTTCAGGCACAAAGCGGAAGTTGTAATGTAACTCTCTATCTGACTCCGTTTGGATTTGTTCTTGGAAAAAGCGAGCCAGCTTGTACATAAAGTGAGGGGGAGGAAATTTGGGAAATCCTTCCTTTTTTTTCTTGGACTGCTGACGCGTCCACCGGCTAACGTTACGAGCTAGGTGCTGGAGCACCCTGGACTCACAACCCTCCCGAGCCTCCACCATGTTACTTCACTTTCTAGTTTTAGGGGCCTTTGTTTTCCAGGCAGAGTGTTACTTTTCGGAGGAAAAGTATCCAGAGGAGTCGAAGATGCAGCCTCCTACGGTGGTTATCGCTATCATAGCCCGAAACACAGCTCACTCCCTGCCGTACTACCTCGGAGCTCTGGAGAGACTCAACTACCCCAAAGATCGCATCTCTGTGTGGTGGGTTTTCCTGCATGGACACTGAAGGCTGCATGAACTGCCAGGCTGTTTGTAGAGGGCTCTGCTTTTTTATCCGAGCCGTTCAAAAGGTCAATGGCATTTAAATTAGTTTGTGAAAGCAGCAGCGTCCTACCCCTCCCCTGTTCCCTCTGTGCCTTTCACAGCCCTGCTGCCTTTCTCTCCGCCGCATTCATTTCCTACTGTGGGCTGCATGACATTTTATTCTCTGTTAGAGTTTCTTGCAGCTGATATGCTTTCTTAGTAGTCATTTAACAACAGTAATAATTAAAAAAAAGCCCTAAAACTGATCTGTCCTCAGGGTTTTTAACAGTATGCCTTTGTGAGATACTTAGTGTACTTTATGTGTCATTAAGTGACCCTTATTTCATTTAATATCCATTCAGCTTGTATATTTAAAGTTTGATGTGATGAACCTGGATCTAGAAAACAGATGAACTGTTGCCGGGTTACCTAACAGTGTGACATATCACATGATATGATCTATGGCCAATAATGATGTAGTAACACTAGTATGTGATGTGTGTTTTGTGTGATGAGACTGGAGGTGGTGTGTTCACAGCAGTGTGTGCACAGGATAGTAAAGTACACTTTGTGACAGTATATGACATTTTATATCACAAAATCAATGTCATGATAAAGAATGCTTTGTAAAAACCAACTGAGAAGTTGTTAATGGGCGACAGAACTAGACAAGAGTGTCTGTTTTCAGCTAATGCAGCAAATTACAGGCCCGACAAATCCAAATATTTCATGTCACTGATGCAAAAATCATAGAAAAATAGCTTCCATATCAATATCCTGAGAAAGTACACGTGTCAAAATCACTTGGGAAGTTGTTTATGGATGAAATAACTTCACAAGAGTGTCTGTTTTTAGCTAATCCAACAAATTACAGGCCTGACAAATCAAAATATTTCATGTCATTGATGCAAAGATCATAGAAAAATGGCTCACTGTACCGCTGAGATGCGGTGGTGACCATCTTCTCATTTAAGGAACGCTTTCTTGTAAGTTGCTGATTGAGATTTTATATTTAGTAGGTATTTCAGTTATTATTGTGATTATACAACAACAGCATAGAATGTAGAGCGGGGCAATATATTGATATCGTAATTGTGATATAACACTAGATATCATCTTAGATTTTTGGTAGTATGATCTTAAATAGTGTCTTTAAAGGCCGCATTACATTTAAGTGACGTCATTTCTGAACATACCAGACTGTTATAGCTGCTCTGGTATTTGCCTTTACCCACTTAGTCATTATATCCACATTACTGATGATTAGTTATCAAAAATCTCATTGTGTAAATATTTTGTGAAAGCACCAATAGTCAGCCCTGCAGTGTTGTTGTAATATTAATATAAAGGTATTTGGTGAAAAATGTAGCCATATCTGATTTTCTCAATGAGGCCCAGCTCTATAAGAATGCACTTAAAAATGTTCAAGAAAAAGAAAAATTGCTGCTCAACCACGGAGATGAATCTAGTCAAGATTTGCGTCTTACAGATTTGATGGAATTCCTTTTCCCTCCATTAAACCAGCATTTGAAGCATGTAAGTTCCTCAGTCTTACAACCTGTTTTCTCCGCACTCCTCAGGGCAGCCACGGATCACAATATGGATAACACCACAGCCATAATGAAAGAGTGGCTGACTGTCATGCAGAAGTTCTACCATTATGTTGAGTGGAGACCAATGGACCAGCCCACGTAAGTCCACATATGTGAATGTATTTGTTTACAACAGAGATCTGTGTGAGAGAACGTCTTGTCCTGACTCTGCAGAACAAGGCAAATCTTATCCAGGACATCTCATCAGGTGCAGTGTCTTCACATCTATCTATCTGTGTATTACGTTACTATGGGATTATATATCTTTACAGTGCATATTGCACATTCTTTTATACTTTTATGCTTATTACTTTTTACTGCTCATTGCTTGAACAATTTTGCACACCTCTAAAAACAGGCACTGCACATAATTTTAAAGCATTTTTTCTTATTTTTATAAAAATCTTCTTCTTTATTTATGTGTCTTGATTTTTGCAAACTTTGCTTTTATTTAATTTTCTCTCACTATATTTATGTTATGCACCAATATATCAAAGGGAATGCCCAGTAGGTGAAAACCTACTGGGCATTTCACTGGATTCTGATTCAGATTAGTATAGATGAAAGGGAAGGAGAGCAGTAAGCCACTTTACTTGAGCTATTTAACCAGAGATTCCTTGAAGTCTTATTTTGTTGGTTATAAGTTAAATTTATCAGCTGGGGGTAATCAAACCATTTTCTTTTTGTCCTAAAGTTAATTAACACACCTTTACAGCCTCTAATCTGTCATAGGGGATCAACTATGCTGCCTAAAGATAACTCTGATTTTCCATGATGAGGAATGATGCAGCACGCCTCTGCTTGTCCATACGCGTACTCTGTGTGGACGTGTGTCTGAGCTAAAGAGGCCATTAGTAGAAGTGATTTGTGCATGTCAATTATACAGTCTGACTGCTAATCTGTTTACAGTCACTGAACTCTATAAACTCAGTCTAGTTGTATTTTAAAGGGACAGTTCACCCCAAAATCAAAAATACATTTTTTTTATCTGTAGTGCTATTTCTCAGTCTAGATTGTTCTGGTGTGAGTTGCTAATTGTGGGAGATATTGACTGTAGAGATGTCTGCCTTCTCTTGAATATAATGGCACTAGATGGCACTTGGCTTGAGGTGCTCAGAACAGCAAGTAAATACATTTGAAAAACTGAACAGCAATGTGTCTTTCTAGAAATCTTGACCCTGTTACTTACGATAATCCACTGAGTTTGTTGTAAGTAGTTTCATGTAGGAACTATTTCTTTCTACCAAAGTACATCCACCAACTGCATCACCACGGAGAAGGAAGCATGCATCTAGCTCATCCAGCACCACTGAGCTAACTTAAGTTACAGATCAACCGAGGAGGACGCCATTAATGTTCACAGCTTGTCTATGAGCAGATGCATGCTTCCTTCTGCACAGTGGTACGGTTTGAAGGTGTAGCTCGGAAGAAAGAAAATAGTTCCTACATGAAACTGCTCACAACAAGGTCTGTGGATTATCTTGAGTAACGAGGTCATGATTTCTGGAAAGAAACATTGCTGTTGAGTTTTTCAAATGTAGTTTTTTGGCACTTTGAGCACCACAAGCCGAGTGCCATCCTAGTTCCATTGTATTAGAGAGAAGGCAGACATCTCAACTGCCATTATTTCCAGCATGCAGCAACTCACACCAAAACAATCTAGACTGATAAATAGCACCACAGGTAAGAAGACAAATATGTGTTTTTGATTTTGGGGTGAACTGTCCCTTTAAGCTGTGTATAGACATACAGAATGTTAACCATATACCTGTGAGGTAATCAGTACAATAACATACTATAAAGTCCTTATTATTTCTCCTTGTCTCAGGTCCTATGCAGGAGAGATGGGCCCTAAGCACTGGCCCAACAGCAGATATGAGTATGTGATGAAGCTGAAGCAGGCAGCGCTCAACTTCGCCAGGAAACGCTGGGCCGATTACATCCTGGTACATGATAAGATTATCTTTCTTGTGACAGCAGTGTAAGACTCATATCAGCACCGTCCCTTGATTTATCTGATGAGATTTGTTCCCCCTTTGCTGCTGTTAATTCATCCATGACAAAGTTTTGGCAACGATTGTTGCAGAGACACGACGCTACAGTCACTCTCCTGTTTTTTCTCTTTGTCACCTCTGTGTCTCTGTTTCAGTATTCTGACACAGACAATATCCTCACCAACCCAGACACACTCAACCTGATGATAGCAGAGAACAAGTCAGTCATCGCTCCCATGCTAGACTCTCAGGGAGCGTACTCCAACTACTGGTGCGGCATCACTCCACAGGTGAGTGTGAACTACTAATTACTTTTGAGTTGGACACATAGACAGCATACATTAATGACAAGAAAATAGTCCTGATACTTGCACCCACCTTTTAATATTTGTTCTCAAGGAACCATTCTTTTTTATGGTTTTGTATGCGCACTTATTTTGTCCTGACACTCTTCCTGTATATCCTAATCCATCTGTCTCCCAGGGATATTATCGTCGAACGGCAGAGTATTTCCCTACCCGTCACCGTCACAGAACGGGTTGCTTCCCTGTGCCCATGGTCCACTCCACCATTCTGCTGGATTTAAGGAAGGAAGGCATGAGGAAACTGGCCTTCTTCCCTCCTCACGACGACTACTCGTGGCCCTATGATGACATCATCGTGTTTGCCTTCTCCTGCCGGGCTGCAGGTTGGTTAGCGCTCGGTTGTGGTTATGTTTTTGTAATCATATCCACTTAAAAAAAAAATAGATTATGTGATTCATTTATTCTTCATTCATGTTTGTTGCTACCCAGAGGTACAGATGTACCTGTGTAACAAGGAGCGCTATGGTTACCTGAATGTCCCGGCCAAACCTCACCACACCTTGGAAGATGATCGCCTTAACTTTGTCCACGTCCATCTTGAGTCCCTGAGTAAGAACAGACTGTGTTTCCTTTTAATATTAATAAAGAAAATATGTGAAAAGCAAAAAACTGCATACATTTATAGATCCTTGTCTGACTGTATCAACTATGTCAGTGCATGTTTATCATGATATGTTAATTCCAGCTTTCTCTTCTAACTTGTGATCCCTCTTTTTCAAACAGTTGATGGTCCTCCAATGCACCCCTCACGTTTCGTCCATATGTTCCCCAAACAGAGAGACCTCATGGGCTTTGATGAGGTAAGAAACACCCCATTGTTTGTCTTCTTGTAGAGAAGTAGCCATGTTTTAGGAGCACATTCATTTCTGATATATTAACATACTGTATTCTGAACATCTGAACTTTTACGTCTAAAATGGTCATGACAAAACAAAGAATTCAGAGTTGAATAACCATGTGTCCTCCTCTCCTCAGATATATCTGATAAATCTGCGGCGGCGTGTTGATCGTAGAGACAGGATGTTGTTTTCTTTCAATGAGCTGGAGATTGACGTCAAGGTGGTGGACGCTGTGGATGGAAAGTAAGTACACTAGTCAGGTAGTCAGTGTTTTGAATGTGTCTATGAAAAAGAGAGAAAAATAAATACAGAAATAGAAGATACTGACAAAAAATGTATTTCGGAGAATGGTTGCATTCCTCACAGAAATGTAGTGATACAACAGCTCATGCTTTATTTCATGGTGGTGGGTTCCCAGATAGCATCCTGATATTTCATTCACAGTCTGGATGGTAATAAAAGGTCAAAACAATTGTTCATCCAGCTTATGAATTATTTCTGATCACATTTTGGGAAAAATCTGAATGAAGACATGACTGACTGAATAAAATCTGTGTCCTATACAAGTGCACAACACTTTGAAAATAGTGTGAAAGGAAAATGTGCATTGAGATCTTCTGTGGAGATTTGTGAATATAGTAATGTAACACTCCATGTGTGTGTGCAGTGCTCTGAACAGCAGTGACATTAAGATCCTGGGTGTCGACCTGCTGCCAGGCTATTATGACCCATTCTCTGGACGCACACTAACCAAAGGAGAGGTGGGCTGCTTCCTCAGCCACTACTTCATCTGGAAGGAGGTGAGAAGACACACACATTATACATGAAAGGCTTTATTGGTATGACTGGGAGTGGTTTGCTGAGAACGAACAGTCAGTGTAGTTAGAGGAATGAGCCCCTCTGATGGCATTATCAAATCTGTTTATCAAATACAAAACTGTCTTCATTGCATTCACTGCAGTTTATTTCATAAATGAATATAAAATCAATTTGACGACTTAAATTCAAAGAAGCAACTCCATTTTTGCCATATAGGCAAAACTTCAATGTTTGTTTCTCTGTATTTAACCACCCCTGTGTTATTCTGAAACAGATGTTTTTCCTTCTTCTCCTCAGATGGTGGATGTGCAGATGGACAAGGCGCTGGTGTTTGAAGACGACGTTCGTTTCCAGGCCAACTTCAAGCGACGAGTCCTCAAGCTTATGGAGGATGTGGAGCAAGTGGAGCTGGACTGGGACATCATGTAAGATGGACACATATTAGCCACGTGGTTCTTGTTGAGGCAGGGACGTGTAAGGTTAGACTAAGTCAGTACAGTATCCTCAAAAGTATGGTGTGCATGTGTAAAATGGGAATGGGATCAAAAGTCAGAGGAAAGGAATTCAGTACATACGAGTTGTGTTGTTGTGTGTCTGTGTTTTGTGATTATGTTTGTACAGGACATACAAACAAATGTTTGTAATTGAAAGCATATGGAAATGATTAGACGGAGCTTCAGACACATGATGAAAGTATTTTAACAGTATCTTTCAGCAGAAAGACGGGAAGTGTACCAGCTTCTTTATTTGTGCATGTTGTTGTTGCCATGACTTTCTTAGACACACGTGCAGAACAAATGCAGCAAAAAAGAAACGATACTTCAGAAATGATCTCCAACACGTGGCAACAAAGAACAGCAACTTTGCAGCAGACATTTTTTCGACATTGCCTCATTACTTCTTCAACATGTTTTTCTTCCTTCTTCTCTCTCTTATTTCTCCCATCATGGCTTAACGTTGCTGCAGATACCTTGGCAGGAAGCAGGTGAATCCTGGAAAGGAGGAGCCGGTGGAGAGCGTTCGGAACTTGGTATTTGCCGACTACTCGTACTGGACGCTTTCGTACGCCATCTCCCTGCAGGGAGCCCAAAAACTGCTCAACGCTGAGCCACTGTCTAAGATGCTTCCTGTCGATGAATTCCTCCCCATCATGTATGACAAACATCCCAAGTAAGTATGACATCAGCACTGAATCCAGGCTGAAATTTGATGTTCTTATTCATGCACACCTCTTAGTTTTGTTGTTTTAAACTTTAATCTTAATGAACATTTTTCTAAAAATGTTTCAGTCATTTTCACATTTAGCAATTTCTGTAATAAAACTTTATTTCCAGCACAACCTCCCTTTGGTGCCAGACCTATAAATCTAAAACGGACCTCATAATTGCTAAAAACATTCTTCCATATAGTCGCCAAACTTGTATACATGTTACAAATATATTTAGCTTAGTTTTTGTGGAGTTATAGATTAAAGAGCTATAGTGAAGTCTGTGGGTTCTTTGAAAAAGGTCAGTTTAGGCTCTGATCTCTATTCTTGTCAGTTTAATATGTAGCATTTGTTGAGCTCAAAGTAGGTTTTTTTATAATGTGCAGGTTTCATAGCAGCATCTCTTTCTGGAAATGATTGTCTGAAGTGTGGATTGCAACTTTTTTTGGCACAGTGTGGTTACCAGATGTAGTTGAACAGCCGGAGGGGATTCAGATGTTTGTGGCAAACTTGTGCTGAGCTTTTGTAAAATTAACATTTCTTTTAACGTTTTGAGCAATGCTGTTGGCGTGCCTTGAGGGATGGGAAAGTCAGCAGGTCTGACTCGGCCCACCTATTTGATCCAGACTGAAATATCTCGGCAAGAGATGAGGATTAGGATGGATTGCCGTGAAATTTTGTACAGACTGTAGTTGTGCCCAGAGAATGAATCTTAATGACGTCTTTGACTTCTTTCCGTTTCCTTTTGCTCTGCCACGAGGTTCACATTTTTGTTTTATGGTGTCTCGAGAACTACTGGATGGATTGCCATGAACTTTGATAGTGACGTTCATATTTGGCTCAGGAAGAAATAACTATGATGACCCCTTGACTTTTTAACTAGCGCCATCAAAATGCAAAATGTTGCTTTATCCAGTATTTTCCATCATCACATTCCATAACCAGAAGTGTGCACTTGAGTCAAATGACTTGGACTCGAGTCAGACTGGAGTCACAGATTTAATGACATTTCCCTTAATGTGACAAAATAAAAAAAAACTTGCCAGTTAGGGAAGAGAAAGTTCTAGAATTGTTTCCGATATGAGATGAGTTAAATACAACACGACAGGAAAGACACATACAAAATTTATTATGTTGTGTTACTGGATAATAGCGCTATGCTATAAAAGTGAAATATCTTTTTCTGATTAATTTCAGTTTCACTTGTTTTACCAAAGGAATTCATCATTACTGAAAATTGCTGTCAAAATGTCACTTGTACATTTGATGAAGAGCACATTATGGCTATTTTGGGACTTAAAACTCAAAGTTAAGGACTTGGGACTAGACTTAGGATATGAGTGCAAAGACTTGGGACTTACGTGGGACTTATACAACAATGACTTGGTCCCATCTTTCTTCTTGACCAATGGCATTCCCTTCTTCAGCCTTGGCTGCACTTTGTATTTGTACAAATTAACAAATGTTAGCATGCTAACACGCTTATCTAAACATTAAACCTGCCAAACATGAGCATATTAGCATTGTCATCATGACATGTTAGCATGCCATCCCAAGTACAGCCTTCGAGCATGGCAGTGGACTCTAGTTTACTTGCTTTTTAATTATGTTGGCTTCACAGGTGGTCCAACCAAGTTTGTCCTAAAACAGTAACAACATTTAGGTCCTCCCACAAGTCCAAAAATGTTCACTGCTACTCTTTCTGTTCACGCACAAACAAGGCCTCCAGGAAGTGTGGCAGGCTTTGAGGCCAATTTTTATAGTTGCCAAGCATCAATTTACATCCATTCTGCCCTATGGCCCCAAAAGACATTTTCCCTTTAAATTACATGGTGAAAGAAACATCTGTAAATCTGTAGATACTTTTTTTTAGCATGACAGCCCCTGCTAAATGACTCCATATCTGATTTGATCCATTCAGTCCAATAGCATTTCTAAAATCTGGAAGAGCCACAAGATTACATAATTTTATCATCTCACAGAGGCAGTGGCTGTGGACTCCATTTTATCCATGTTGGCTTTGCATTTTATTCCCATTCCTGGCTAAACCGGATGCAACTGGCTCGGCCATCAGAAGCCTCTGCTGCGCCTGCTCTTTGGGCCTGACAGTGCAGAGGCAGTGCAGTGTAATTTTATACACAACAGTTGAACTTTTCTGGCTTCATGCACCACTGAGCAACCTTCATAGGAATGAACGGGGCCCCGCCTCCAACACTGCATCCAGCTCTCTTTATACATCCATGACACTAACTCCTCCTTTATCCAATGACCCCCTATAACTCACACAAGGTAATTCGTGATGACTGTTTGTATGTTGTTTATTATAAAAACATGATGATATGCATTATTTGTGTCATCTTCAAAACACTTTTTTTATTGGCTGTATCTATATGCAGCCCTGACCCAATTTCCAAACCTATCTCACTGATGTTAGGCCCTCACCAAATGACTTTTATCTTCACCCCACAGTTATGATCTAGCAGAGTAACTGGGACACATATGGGGCGCTGACTGTAAGAGATGAAATGCACCTTGGGCTGAAGGGCCTGCAGACCAGAAGGCTTGGCAGTGTCTGTGTGCTCCATCATGTGTGGAAAACTGGCTTAAAGCCAACCCACTTTCTCTATTCTCTCTCTCACCTCTGTGATTCTAATTCGATATGCTTGACTAGTCCGCTAAGAATGCACAACGACCGCACACCACACATCGGTCCTGCTGTCGCCCTTCATGCTAAGGGTAGCTGAACTGTCTTTGAAAATCAGCCTCTGTCTCCATCTTTTGTTAAACCAGTGTATTCCATGGAAGTCACAAAACATCACTGTTAATGAAAGGGCTAAAAAAAATCAGTGCTTTAGTTTTTCTTTATGTTATCAAGAATTAAAATATGCATTAAAGTCTTAAATGAATCAAATCTATATAATCTCTTTCACTGTTCTCTCCTCTCTCTGCTTCAGTGAGGACTACAAGTCCCATTTCCCCAACAGAAACTTGCAAGCCTACAGTACTCGCCCCCTCCTGGTCCAGCCGTGTCACTACGCCGGTGATCCCCAGTGGGTGAGCGACACCGAGACGTCGACTCTGTGGGACGATGACAACGTTCGCACCGATTGGAGGGGTTCCCACAAGACTCTGAAAGGGGCCGCGCCACCCGACATGCTGTCAGGTTCCTACAGGGATGAACTTTAGTGCGGCGCAGACGTAGCTGTGGAGAACCTGCAGGTCAAAAGGCCACGAGGTCAAAGAGACAGATGCTGAGAGGAGAAAGTGTTCCCAGACTCTATTTCAGTCCACTCAGTGTCACGCCGCTGACATGCTCAGTGTCATTTCAGCTGGACTTTTCAAAGCATGTCAGCAAGTGTGCGGCACAAGAGGATTTGCATAAGGGACCGTGTTAATTGAGGCTGTTTGTAAAGAAAAAGAGTTTTAATACTTGTACTGAACCAACCTTGAGATATTTTTTAACTTTATTCAGACATCTTTTAAATATTTTGAGACTTTATACAGTTTGAATGGTTGATCAACAGCATTTTGTTTGAATGGTGTGATGGTGTGCATGCTTGTGATAACTGTATGTTTATAATGCTAACTACACAGCTTGTAAAAGGACATGAAGAGGTGGCTTTACAAGGACTTTTATTTGTTTATCTGTTCATCCCTGACTGAGGCTCCAGTAGCTGCACTGTTCATAACTCCTGGCAAGTCTGGACAAAAATTTGATAGTAGTATTGCTATTTTTTCTTGTTGGTTTATCTGTCTGTCTATCCACTTCTCTATTTGTGCTCATCTTCCATCAGGACTGTTACAAGACACAGTCATTTTTAAAGGTTAGCTTAAATTGGTTCATTGGTCCAGCATTAAGTGAGAGTGCAGTGGCAAACCACCAGGGGCATTTAGTTAGTTTACGTCCGCTAAAAGTTCTTCTTTTTGCCACTGACAGACTCAGATAATGTTCTAACTATCTGACAGCATTATGGCAATGACCCTACAGAAAGACTTTTTTGTTTAATAGTGACATCCTTTTTGTTTAACCAGAAACAGCTCCAAAATCACATTCACCAAACCCACCAGACTCCATTTAAATAAACAGTAATTTTAGTGTGTATAGAGGCAGCATGTTTTCACATCTACCTGGGTGAATTAAAGGTTTATTTTAACCAAACCCGACATGGCAATTGTTGGAACAGTGAAAAGACAAACCACAACAGGTTTTGTGAGTTTTATTTTGTTTCTGTTGACTTTAAATGACATGTGCTTAACCACGACAAAATGGCTGTTTATTTAAATGGAGTCTGGATGTTTTCATGGTAGCAATTTCTCATTACATAAAAAAAGATCTCACTCTTAAACAAAAAGATCTGTCCTTGTAGGGATACTTCCGCAATGCTGTCAGACATTTATAACAACAATCCGAGCCTGTCACTGTTAAAAACAAGAACTTTTAGTGGATCTAAATTGACGGTGCACAATTGCCCATTAAAGACACATTGCAGCCTGTTTCGCAGCTGCCAGTTGCAGCACTCTTCCTCAATACTGGACCACCCTTACAAATCGTCTCCATTAGCCTCTTAGACAAAGGCATGGGAAAATGGGGTCCAGGCTGAAAATACTTACTTAACACGAAACTAGACTTGACCTACTTAATATTTCCATTGGCTTCATTTGCAATTTTAAAGCTGATGTACCTCATGGTCTCTACTGTATAAGTCTGTTTCAGGCCACCAGATAATATTCAGGAAGTGTTTTGTAAGTGAAACCAACACAATTAATGTTTGCATTTCTACAATTTAAGCTTCTTTTAAATGTTTTTCTTACCTATCAAGTCATCAATAGATAAAGTGAAATGACATTGACTCATCAGACTACCTTCTCCTCTGTGGCTGTGTTTTAATATTTCTTACATTTCACATTGAGCCACAAAAGGTCGCAATTTGTATGAATCTGCCACCACCTGGTCATCTTTTCCACTCTGGCTTTTAATTTTATGTTATTATATAGTCTATTACGCTTAAGAGAGCTTCTTTGATCCACCTGGTGTGTAGTGTTCATCCAGTTAAAAAATGACCCCACACATGAAGCAGAAGTCTGTAAAAGCCGTAGTAAAACACAGCCTGTAATAACCTTTCTGTATCATCACTGGGATTGTCATGTTTTGAAATTGTCCCTAGTGGATTCATATTATGATGATCAAGTTACAGTAAACTTAGATTACATTCTGTCTGTCTTCTTAAGCATTTAAGATGGTCTGATTTCATGTATTCATTTTCTATCTCTGAATACGAGTGTTGCTCTTCCTTCATTATGTCTTAATTTATTTTTCGAGTCTTTATCAATGCAATCGATGGATGAAACAATCAAAGTGCAATGGCTTTTTTGTCAAAAACCTCTCTTTCTCTCTCTCTCTCTCTCGCTCTATGTCTTTCAACATTTCCAGATGATTTGAAACAGGATGTTAAGAGCAACTGTGTAGCAAGCTTTTCAAATGTTAAATGAAAAACATGTTTTTACACTTTTTTTTATTGTCAGATTGTGATCATGCATTTTTTTTATTAGTTAATAAAATGAACTTTCTGTGGACAAATCAGGGTGTGTTAACTCAATTATGCTCATTGGTGGGGAAAGAAATTACTACCAGATGTTGCACTGACATAAATCCACCACAAGAGGGTGTGATAACTTTTTCATCAGGCATAGGTACCAGTCCCTGGATTTCATCAAAGGTATTTGTGAGCACAAGTGCATTTTTCATTCTTGTGACTTGGATTATATTCTTTACCCTCTCCTTTTATTTTTTTAATTTTTTTGGCTCAAAAACATTGACAAATAGGAATAAAACAAGGGATGACTACTCTTGCATGTTCCTGTTTCATTCATAAACTTTAATAATAATGACAACCATTATAATCGTTATTTCACTTGAATGTAACATCAAACATTGTCTCAATTTCTCTATACGAGCTATCTAACACTACATCACTGTGCAGCACCTTTTTTTTCCCCACACATTTTTGCCAGCTAGCTGTATTGTTATGTCAACTGTCATTAACTGTCCAAACATTCATGTGAGCCACATTGGACCATCTAAGGTGGAGAGGGTGTGGCTAACGTGTTTATGCATGTTAAATGATGCTAATTTAGCAGCTATGGAACGCCAAATGAGACAAGACCTGAAAATATGAAGTAAATCATCTGAAGTGCAGCTCACTTGTATACAGTATATGTTGCAGAGTGTACCTGCTCTGTCTCTCTTTCAGCGGAGAGGTTCTTGGCTTGAGAAACACCACAGACCCCTGCTCTAAGAGTTATTTCTATATGTTACTGTAACTGTCTATCTTACATTTATAACTCGATCAATGGATTAAACAAGTCAAACTAAATCCTGTGTATCTATGTGCATCTACATGTGTAGCTATCTGCACGTGCAGTAATCTATCCGGTTTGCATAACCTTATGTCACACAGCACCATGTCAGAATGAATACAACCTACAGTATTTACATGTGGACTAGCTGTTTGCATAAGCACAGCACATACTTGCAAACTTACACGCAATAAAGATGTGCATGCGTGTGTGTACATGTCATGCAACACTATGCCACTAGTTCAGGTTAGTCAACACAGGTTGGTCAGCACAACACACCCATGTAGATAAAACAGAGGGATTGGCTACAGTTTCTAGATTGAGACCCTCTCCTGCTCAAGGCTGTAGAGACTGGAGAGAACCTCCTCTCACAGGAGGGAACCTAAACTCTGTGCCTTATTGGCTGCTGGCTTGGAGGTGGGGATTCATGAGGTCAACTTGGCAGGCGGAGCATCTGCTTAGGGCTCAGGGCTTCAGGGCATAAGGTTTCATAATGTTAAGTCACTTTGGTAAGGTTGTTTTGGGCTTTAAAACATTTCTCTTCCTTTATTCTCTGCAAGATTGCATGACTATGTATCCAATGCCTCACACACACAAACTCTTCATACGTGTAGTCGTATGCAGATCTGATGTTCTACTTCTGCTTGATTTGGTCTCTGAACTGTGAGGACTCTCAACAACAGCTGCTACCCTGCCGACCCCCAACACACACAGTTTATTTAACTGAATCCAAATTGAACAAACAACAAATCGACTCTGCGTTTCCTCTTTGGTGATGTTTGTGTGCTGAACATTGTCATTAAGGTTTTCCATTCTCATCTCATGTAAATAGTAGTAACCTGAAAGTAACTCTTGATCTATGTGTATGTGCATAGTCCTGTAATGGGCTTTGCTATTGAGGCAGATCCAGTGGTAGCATGCATGCCCTATAAAATAGCAGCACAACCATCTGCCCCCAGCTGTGGATGCAGTTAGAGGGCTGCACATGAACTCTTAGAACTAGAGTTATATCCAGGTAACTACCATTTTTATTTTGTGCATGCTTTGCAATCTAATGTATGAGTAAACACCTGAGGCGAAGGCTGCTCAGGATGTGATATGCTCCCAGCTGGACCTGAATCTGCGTATAGTAACTCAGACCCCACTGCTGACTGGGACGTAGCCAGGTCACTGAGCACTGCTCACCTAGGAGTCCCACAGCCTTCGCCTTCGAGCTTGAAGATGTTGCACCAAGCATGAGTGAGATATGCAACCAGACGACATATCTGCTGAGAGAATGTGAGGCAGCCATACAATGCCTTCCGACGACACGCCCCTGTGGAGGTTGGATGACGAGGAAACTTCCTGGTCCCGCCCAGGGAGCCCAATCCATTGCTTCATAACCTGTGCAAATCTAGAGCTACTTGCTGAGCTATCAGAGAAGCAGGCTGACTGCTGTGGTCTTGGATCGACTGTGGGAATCAGCTGATCCAGGTTGCGTCCATCCGAGTCAGACTTTTGTACCATTTGGCACCGGGGTCCCCTAGTGCCGTCGCCTTTACTGGCACTCAGCACTGATTCGGCAGAGAAATTGCATCATGCATCTCAGAGGCAGGAACAAGAAATTGTAAATGGAGCTGCACTTGTATAGCGCCTTCTAGTCTTCCAACCACTCAAGCACTTTTCACACTACGAGTCACAGTCACTCATTCACACAGACATTCGTACACCGGTAGCTGAGGCTTCCATACAAAGTGCCATCTATGACTCCGTTTTTAACACACTCACACACCAATGGAACAGCCATTGTGAGCAATTTGGGGTTCAGTATCTTGGTCAAGGAGACATGTGGACTGGAGAAGCTGGAGATCGATCCCCTGATCTTCTAATCAGTGAACAATGCGCTCTACCTTCTGAGCCACAGCCACCGAATGAGTGAACTTATCGCCCCATCTGAGTTAGACAGAGAGGAAGCAATGTGATCCCAGTTGGGTTCCCTCTGACTGGCACACGCACCTCAAATGATTCACTGTAGTACAGCAAGATGATGTTCCTTTAAAGTGGAGAGGGAAATGTGGTCCTGACACCTAAACCTTTTCAGGTTATGTTTACCCCTGATAGGACCATGGTGCTGTAAGTTCAGCTCCAAAGGTCATGTATATTTAACCTTTTTGCTCAACACGTCTAAATGCATACAATCCAACTTATAACATTTCAAGATATTTTGCCATTACAGGGAAATTAGTTTTTATTTCTTGTGTAGCGTGGTATTAATTAGCAGACTGACATGTGCTTCAAGGTTGTGTAGGGGCACAGAATTTGATCCTGTGTTGTCCTCAGAACTGATCTTCAGTGTCCTCATTTGACTCACCAAATGTCTGGACTGGTATCAAACTACCGCCCTCTCCTTTATGTACACCATGGATGTATGATTTACAGATATGTGCATATAGACTAACTGAATGTCTCTGTCATGCCTGAGTGACTGGCTGCGGGAGGGGAGGGGTCTAGACAGGGACTACAACTGCGGTCCTACACCTATTATCTGACAGCTAAACTGCAGCTCCCTTGCTACACTTGAGGACGCCGTCTCTCTGTGGTGTACACAAGTATTCGGCCATTTTTTCGGGACTCCAATTCGCCTTCCTGCAAACAGTTTTTTCACCTCTTGAGATCTTGCATCGAGTGTATTTCCCGGGACAGTTTGTGTAGCGGCGGAACCGAGTGTAAGTGTGCATGTGGAAACACCACAGTCACTGTGTGATTGAGGTTCGGTAACTTAACGGTGTCATGCATGCAGTGCTTGTTGGTGTGAGAGATCACATGCAGCGTTTGTGCCACGTTACCGTTAGCAGCTGCTGAAGCTGTTGTTATTTTGGGATGTGGCGTTTATATGTAGTGCATGCGGTGTTTTCAATGGGCATGTGCGTTTATGTGCGAATCTTATTCTCAAGTGTTATTAAGCACGTGATCATGCTGTTAAAAGTTTACAGTGCACTAACAGTGCTGTTACTGTAACGCCGATGTTGCACTTCTGCAGCCGGTTTGAAGTTTGTTACATTTCCTTCAGATCTCCCTTCAAGCTCCTGGAGGTTGCATAAGTTTCAAGTACTGCTTGCGTGTAAAGTCCACACTGCAATGCACATTCTCCCTAAACCTGTTACTCTTCATTGTTAGTTCAAAAATGTGCAGACAGGTTTGTAATGTTTGGCAGCTTGTGTTTTATTGCCCTTTTTGTGAGGGTGCACTGTACATGAATGATATAAACTTTATAGTAGCTGTGTTACTAAACTACAAATGGTGTTTGATATTCACACACCAGCCTGTTTTGAACCCTCTGCCAACACTAACCATGTGTCTGAGAACACAGCAGTGCTTTTACCTTCACAAACAAACAATACTGTCATTCATTGACCATGTTAAACTCGCAGCTTCATCTTTTCTTAGTGATAATATGACTCAGTGAACCTTGATCTCCAATTTTGTGGGCAGTTTTGTTCAGATCGCAGCCAGCTGCAGATATGCAACCTTGGTGATAAAAATCTAAAACAGTAATCAAGGAGAAAATCTCAAAGCGCCTGTTATATCTGACTTTTCTTTAACCTTTCAACCATATTCATGCACAGTTTCATTTAGTTAAATGGCACACAAGCTTTGGATATAAGTGATTACTATAAAAATGTGTGACTAGCTAATTTGACTTTAACTTTAATTTAACTGCTGTCCTTTTGCAAGATGTTTTGAAACCAATAAAAGGCTAAAATTCACAGGAAAATTCACAGGACAAAGGCAGCATAGATAGCATTTACTACAGCAAACAAAAACTGTCAAGATAGAACAGATGCCGTGCAAAGCAACAAGCAACAGCAGAGCACCAGAACGATATAATAACACAACCATAACAAACCGCAGTTACAGAATATACTGTATTTTTGTGTCATGTCATCAGTCACTTTGTTATGTTAAATACAAATGTATTTTTCTAAATAGCTTTGAAACAGGTTGCATTATACATGACTTTTTTTGTGAGACAAATAACATAGAAGAACACACAGCATTGTGCGCACATGCATATCTGGGGATCACGTGATGTGTTCAGAGCTCCCTCTGGTCATCAAAGCAGACTCAACATTTACACACTATTTTATTCCCCCAAACAAAAACCATGACAAATACATACACACACAGATAACATAATATATGATTATACACAAATACTTGCTCATATACACACATGCTCACAAGTATATACAAATGTGTATTAAATCAGAGTACGTACAGAGGTAGGTGGATGGGCCAAAACAAACAACGGAATAAAACGTTAAGGTTGATGAATGATAATATTAATAGCTGTAATGAGAAGTATATTTATCAATATATTACATGACTGAACCCTGACCTTGAATATTCTGCACAATACAATCCACATGTCCTCCCTCTGTGTCCTCCACAGGGGCCATGGCCTTCCTTGGAAGCGCAGTTCGGCGGGTGGTGTCAGCGGTGCGGCCTCCTCTCTCCCCCTTGTGCCGGACAACTTCTCGGTCCTACAGCTCAGAGCCCACCACAGAAAAAAATGTACCCTACAAGAAGACGCTCAAACAGGATGGAGCCTCTTCTGGACCCACCAAACCTTTACCCAGGTTAGCTTAGAGGATGGATGGTGTTTACGCTATTATGTGCTGTAAAAGACTGTTGACTTCTGGTAGTTTTTGCAGTTCAAGATCAGCTTCTGTTTGTTTCTGAACATCGTGACAAGGAGATTTAGGATGAAGAATATGCTCATAGCTGAGTAAGCTGAGGGTTTGTGCAGTGTATCATTAAATAGATGTGATTACGGACAAGCTGATGGAGGGATAATGGTCATGATGACCTCTGCAAAGCCTGAACAGATTGTAGGTGCTCTATGGGTCTCTCAGGTCTGGAAAATGTCTGACAACAAAGACATTTGGTGGTCAGTCTAAAAAATCTGCTCAGTAATAATAATAAAATACTTTTCTTTGTAACTTGTGCTCATAATTGTCTGTTAAATATGAAGCTACAGCCACTAGCTAGTAAGCTTAGTTTAGAAAAGACTTGATGAGGATGGACACAAGTTGGCTTTCACAACACAAGTGAAAGCCAACTTCAGCTTTGTCTGCTTGGTGTTTTGCCTCACTATTTTTGCATTTTTTTGGGTCCTGTGTCTGATATTCTCATCGCTTCCTCTTGGATGCATGCTGCTTATGGTCTTGCACCTGGTCGCCACCTTTTTATGAAGTCCCAACCTCACCTGCGCGCTGTGCTCAAGAACATCAGTAACACAGTAAATAAGAAAAAATACAGACAGAGGGCTGAGTCTGCAGAAAAGTACACCACCACACACCTTTAGTGGGTCAGAAGTGATGACTGAGAGAGATTAAAACCCTGCATTGTATACCTTTTGAACAAAACAGGATACAGCGTGTTAATTTGTTTGCTTTAGAGGTGCTTGTAGGTAGACTTTGTTACCTCCTGTCGGAGCTGGGCTTGCTGTTTCTCACTGTTTTCAGTCTTTATGCTAAGCTAAGCTAGTAGTCTGTGGGCTGTTTCTTCATATTTAGCGGACCGTCATGAGTGTGGTATCAATCTCTCATCTAAGCCTCAATAACAAAGTAAATGTGTGTATTTCCTAAATTGTAAAACATAAAGTACCTGAAAGCAGCATTTTATTTTTAATAACACATTTAGGGGATGGTATCGCTGGTTTGACTTTGAAGTGGCTTCGTCCTTACTGCACTTTGAAAGTCATGTTCTCAGCTCACCTGTAGTTATCTGCCACCTGCCTCAGGTCAGCAGATGTGGTGGTGATCGGAGGAGGCAGTCTGGGCTGTCAGACCATCTACCACCTGGCTAAAATGGGGATGACCAACGCAGTTCTGCTGGAGAGGGACAGACTGACTGCTGGCACCACCTGGCACACTGCAGGTAACAGATCATATAGAATATGGACAGGTGGAAGGAGAACTTCTCAGTGCACTGATACTGTTTAACCCACCTTTACGCTTACTCTTTACTTATCAACCAACAGTATCTGTTTGTCTCTATCTCCTGTACTTCAGGTCTAGTCTAAGGTCTCTGCAGATAAAGTGCTCGCAGTTGTGTGTTTGTATGTTCACCTGCAGGTGTGTTCACACACTCTGTACATGCACTTTCCATGAAATGTTAGTAAATCTGTGTGTGTCTGTTCTCTAGGCCTGCTGTGGCAGCTCCGTCCCAGTGATGTTGAGGTAGAGCTCTTGGCTCACACCAGGAATGTGGTCAGCAAAGACCTGGAGGAGGAGACCGGTCTCCACACAGGCTGGATCCAGAATGGAGGTCTCTTTATTGCCTCCAACAAGCAGAGGCTGGACGAGTACAAGCGCCTCATGTCGGTAAGAACTGAGATTGCAATAAAAAACGAAGCAGTGCTGATTAAATATAAACAAAGTTTCTGTTACCTATTTCAGCTTATTGTTTAACTGTAATTCAAGATTGTTTATAACCAGCTGGCTGCTGTATTGTTTCCTGTGGAAAAATGGCCAAGCTTGTTCCAGTGCTGTACAATGCATTTTGGTAGTTGTAGTTTTTCTACCTCTTGAGGAAGCGCAAATGCCACAGCCCTTTTCTTTTGTTTTGTTTTCTCTGGTCATGTAGCACCAACTTCAAAAGTATGTGTGTCTTACTACTGCATAGACAGCTTGGTTTTATGAAAAGACAAACTTTTACAGCAGCACTGTGCTTCTTTGTCAAACATGGAAGTGTAGTAGTAGTAGTGTAGTGCATGGTTACAGGTGACATACTGACACGTATGCTGCCTGCGTTTTTGTTTCTCACCAAACAGCTAATGGAATGTGACAGCGACTGCTCTTACATCAAACCGAGGTGATTTAAATGTATAATTAACTTACATAAGGTGCTGTCATTATAGGTTTAAATGGTAGCTATAGCAACATGTGTCACCGAGGCCCCTACAAAGTATGTGGCTGCAAATGCTAACTGGGTTTTTTCAAGAGTACTAAAAAACTTCAGACAGAGGAAGTATCACTGTGAAAGCGATGATGCGGGTAAAAGGAAAGATCAACACACACACAAAAGCTAAGAAAATAAGTTTTTGTAAACTTAATATGCATTTGTGCTCCAAGGAAAAGCTAAATAAGTGTGTGGATAGGAGATGTACATGATCACTGGCCTGTCCTGATGCATGTTAACACAGGTTTTACATAACCAGGCTGCTACAGTGCATATGTGACACTGTGATGTCTCCAACTAGAATAAAAAGATGAAAAAAAAACAACAAAAAACTGATTGTTAGTCAGTTAGTGGGCTGCTGACAAGTAATGGCTCATAAATATTTGTATTATCGAGGTAATGGCCCCTGTTGTCACAATTACCAAAGGACGATACCTGATAGAAACTTAATTTGTGCGTACACCACAGGCTCCCTCTGGTTAATTAGCAGTTTTTAAAAGGATTGCATGTTAATGGGGTGGAACAGATTTTTTTTTTTACATTTTTTTATTTGACATCACTTAACAGCAGCAGTTCACACAGTCATCTATGGTTAGGCACTTTTTACAGTGTAATTATAGAGCACAAATGGATCATGTGGTGTTTTTCATTTTAGATAGATAAATATTAATAATAACTAGTTATTAAATAAGTGATGCAGGACCACCGCTGCTCCACCCAGCGTAGTCATGGCAAGGTGCTGGAAACATGAAGAAATCCAAACTGGTAGAAAAGTTTTCTGCTCACATGCATCTATGCATTGTTTCACTTTATTTTTGAGCTTTAGGTCTTTTAATCTGAAAAATGGACAGGCATTTAAAAGTAACTAATCCCAGTCGAATTATTGGCAGTATGCAACACACCTGTGCACACCCCTGCTGGTAGAAGCTTCACCTGCATTAATTAAAGGAACAACTTTAAACAATAGAAGGTTGTTTGAGGGAAATATACATCTTTTTTTTTTTTTACATTTTTTATTTTGTTTTAATAGTTGTAGATGTTGAAAGTAGAAGCTCAAAAAGAGTTTGTCCCAATGAAAAGTTATTTTTGTCTCAGATATAGTCACTAATTCTGAATAAATCCTACGCCAAAAAGTGGTAGTGGTTGGCTTCCTGGGAGCCACAGTTCCTTTGCTGGAAGAGTCTGAAGGTTCAAACTCCTAAGCAGGTGTAATCAAATATTTATGAAGACTCCTCCAGCCAAATGATCTCCAAACGGTTGAGCTCTTCTGTGAAAATTCACAATATTTTGTACAGACTTCCTCCGGAATGCAACCGTTAGTTTCCCTCTCCCATTTTTGTTTTGTGTAGGTAATCTTAAAAATTACTTTAATCCCCAAAATTTGTCTTAAAGGTGCATTTATAAAAACTTTGAATAGGTTGTTTTCAAACACGTTTTGATTTTCTAACAGAGGATGTTGATGTGATGCCGTACCTGAAGAAATCTATAGAAGTCACTCTGATGTAATTCAATTCTTTTTAATGTCTGAAAATGATCCGGTGTCCCCTGATCAAAAAGGGTACTGTATGGGGAGAAGCGGTGTCAACAGATTTCCTACTACTGCAGTAACTCGTCTGGGCTTTAAAAGCTGAGTTAATATTTTGTTTTTTTATTTGCTCAGCACAGTGGTGGCACATGACCAAGGAAAAGGCTCAATTTAACTTTATGTGTTTTTAAGGTTCGAAGTTCACTTAAAACATCACCTAACCAATGCAAAGTGACCCAGCCAAACCACGAAAAAAGCAGTGAAATGGTTATATCAACAATGCTAAATCAAAACATAATTTTTGATGTGTTACCAAGTGACTATAACTCAACTCCTTCTGCCTCAGGAGTGTTGAATACAGGTGATAAAGCTGAATAAATCCCTCTTGGACAAGACCATAACCAATAAAACAATTTCCTCTCATTTCTAGCTGGGCAAAGTTTATGGTATCGAGTCCCATGTCCTGTCACCTGCGGAGACCAAAGACCTGTATCCTCTGATGAACGTTGATGATCTGTATGGAACCCTGTACGTACCAACAGATGGCACCATGGACCCAGCAGGCACCTGCACCACCCTGAGCAGAGCTGCCTCCGCCAGGGGAGCCACGGTAATGTGTGCTGGTCTGCTAACTGGTGGCTTTATTGTTGGACCAGCAGTGTACACAGTGTTTAGTTCTGTTCATACATCATTCATCACAGTGGATTTATGTATTTGTTATTGCAGCTTAGTTAAGCAAATAAAAAGCAGGAAGTCTTTGTTAATTGCAGCTTTTTTTAAAATTAGTTTTTGAATTTTTCAAACTGCAGGGTTAAATGAGCCCAAAACGGCAAAACAACAATACAATTAAAAGCTTATATAATTGTGTGCATGTGATTTAAGTTTCAGTTTGCACACTTTTCTTTGTGCTTTAAGTTATGTCGCATCATGTTAATTTTCCAGATACAGTAAATCCCACCCATCTGGACACTGCTAATAGCTTAGAGACATGCTAGAAATATTAAGTTAATAAAGTTTAACATCATTTAGCGGGTTCTAAATTAATTTATCTAAGGCTTGTATGTTTATTGAAGAATTCTACTCTGCACAGAGTTCTGCTTTTTTACCTGCAGCTCTAGGTGCCTTCTGAGTCGCACACTTTTTCTTTCTACTTTTAGTAGGTACTGCTGCTGCCTTTAAAAAGTATGTATTACTGCATTCAGTATGCACACAATTGAGACACGCTACTTCCTCATAACCTTACTCCCTGAACTTTGATCCTCTCACGCACATATCTGCCACCATGGAGATAAAACAAAATGCCCTTCACCGACCTCGCCAGACACAGAGGTCAATTTGAACAGCTCTGATGTTATTATTTTGCAATGTTATAACAGTATACATTGTAGAATCTAACATATTATATTCACAATAGTAAAATTACAGAGGCAGTTATTGTTATTTAATACTTGGGCCCTTTTTTGATGGTTATATTTATGATTTTTTTTTTTAATTAAACAAGTAATATTTCTATTATTACTAATCCACTGGTCATCAGTCACCTGAATGTGCTGTCATCTATCATTGCAACTTCTGACAGCTGTCAATCAGCTGTCAAACAGCTGTCAATGAGTTATCAAGCTGTCATCTGTTTGCGGCTTTGTTGATGGTGACGTATCGTCCGCTGCACAGAGGATTGTGGGTTGGAATAGCAAGAAAAGCATGCTGGCTTGCTTACTGCAAAATTGGACTGCATATAGTAGAACATCCTGGTATTTTTGTCATACTGCATTTGATATAAATTAACTGGGACATACTAAATCTTTTCTGGCATACTCTATAACAGGGGTTCACACTGGTGTGACATGATGCCAATCCAGGTGTGCCGTGGGATTGTGTGATAAGCACACATTATTTTTGCAATATTCAACTGGGACGATACCAAATGTTATGAATGAATTTTTAATCGACTGTATCAGTACATTGTGCGCACTCATTTCCTAATAAAGAGGCAAAAAAATATAATTTAATTTAAAAAATCTTCAAGGGGAACGTATTTGTCGCCATCCGCACTTCGGAATTTTAAGTGTGTGACACATCAAAAGCCCTGATTGGCAGCCAGTGTGAGGGATGGTAACATTTAAAAGGAGAACGTCGTGAGAGGAACAATGGATTGTTTTATTGTACAGCGCAAATTACAACAAAGCACCAGCAAAGAGAAAAAAAACCTGTCAGTAGACATTATCACAAAAGCTACCTGTCTTTTTTTTTTTGCCTTGTGTTGTGATAAGAGTCATAATAACGCACATTATAGAAGCTGTTGTGCACAGATATAAATACAGGTAAGCCTTGAGATTTTGGCTTGATTTTGGCACAAAAAGTTTGAAAACCACTGCTCTATAGTATAGTAGTATGGATACTGGAACACACAGTCCAATTAGTTTGCAAGTTTAGTGAGCTGCCCTCTGATTTTTGTTTTTGTGTGACATAACATAGCACTGTGTAAAAATAGCACCCCTATCTGAACTCTTATCTGAGAATCCAGTGCAGACAGCCATGTCGCAACCATGTGTACCGCTAAACAGTATATGTTGTTTCAAAAAAATGACATCTTGAATGGCAGTGAGTAGATCAATAGCCTGTCCAATACCTGCATATTTGTAATAGTGCAGTGTAAATAAGAACAGGGATAAAATGTAGGTTTTGCATATATGCACATAAAGAGGCAGGCCTTTTAATCAAGAAAAGGTAACTGTAGACTTTAGTCTGACCTTTTGGCCTCATAAAGGTAGCTACTTTTTGGGGGAAGGTCACCATGGTAACTGAGACTGCACAGCTGCTGGAAAGCTCAGGTTATCTGATCCAAAAATACTGTCCCTAAAAAAGGAAGAAAATCACCAGTAATTTTTCTTAAAGACTGATATCTCAATACCTGGATTAACTTAAACAGCTTATGAACGAATGAAACCATGTGATCACTGTGTGACAGACTTTGTGTGTTTTACTGTTCATTTTGCTTTGATTGCTCTCAGTGAACTACTCTGTGCTTATCACATTTTACATTAGTCTACTGCATAGGTAATCTATGATTAATTATGAATGATATGGCAAAATTTGTTCAAAGGAGAGTGATTAATTCAGTAGACTAAAGCCACACCGCGGTCACAGCAGTGCTGGAGAATTTTCGGCCACACTTGTGACTAGAAAATCCTTTCAAAGCCGCAGTGAGCAGATATACATGATATTAAAAGTATAATATTTTTTGACTGAACTACTTCATGACCTGTCTGTTCAATACATACAGGGACTGTTGCAAGAGTGGAGCAAAGCATACACATCTCCATGTTGCATGTCAATAACTCCACACTGTCCTCTTTGAATCAGGTGATCGAGAACTGCCCCGTGACTGGTATCCAAGTGCAGACAGATGACTTTGGTGTGAAGAGGGTGAAGGCAGTGGAGACTGCTCATGGGACCATTGAGACACCTTGTGTGGTGAACTGTGCAGGTGAGATGCATATAGATCAGCTAATCATTCCAAAGACAGCAAAACCACAGATTAAAGCTATATAGTTTTATTTGACATGTAAAATGAACATTGTTCTGGGCACATATCTTGACATGGTGTGAGGCATTGTTAACGTAACTTTTCACTCTGTGTGTTTCACACAGGTGCGTGGGCCACTAAGCTGGGGCAAATGGCCGGAGTCAAGGTGCCTCTTATTGCGATGCATCATGCCTATGTGGTGACAGAGAGAATTGAAGGCATACAGGTAGGACCTCTATGTGTCATATCAGGACAACTTGACCATGGTTTGTGACACAACAGTACTCAAAATAAAATCATCCACAGCACACAGTTTTGTAGGTCGTGGTAGTATGCTAGATAATGGCCGGTATGATTTTTCTTATTCTGAAAGGAAAAGCTGACCTGTGCAGCAAAGCTGTGTCTGAAAATCCTTGTGTTGTTGTCAATACAAGACACTAGAGGACGTAAGAGGCTCCTGATTATAATTGCACGGTGTCTGTTATGCTTTTTTTTCTCTGTGGCTCATACTGATGTTGTCATAAGTACTGATACTTCGATACTTTTTTGGGTTGCCCATCCATAATTTCCTCATAGTTTGCACGTTCACTTGGACTTAGTGGTCAAAGGTCAAGCTCACCGCACAAAACATGTTTTGGGCCATAACTCAAGATTTTTTAGGCTCTTTATGACAAAATTTTACACAAATGTCTAATAGGATAAAATGATGAACTGATTTTATATCCAAAAGTTGAAAGGTCCTCGAACCCTCCACCCTGGGAAGCCCTTCTGTGCAGAGTCTGCATGTTCTCCCTGTGTCAGCTGTGGGTTTCCTCCCACAGTCCTAAAACATGCAGGTTAGGTTAATAGGTGACTCTAAATTGGTTGTAAATGTGAATGTGAGCTGTGAATGGTTGTCTTTCTTTATGTGTCAGCCCTGTGATAGTCTGGCGACCTGTCCAGGGTGTACCCTGCCTCTTGCCTAATGTCAGCTGGGATAGCCTCCATCGTGAAACTGTGCTGATTGTGTAGATCTTTCTGTGCTGACAGGGGAGGATGTGTGTGAAGCATCCATGTTTTCACAGACATGGATATAAACTGTAAGTGCAGCTTAAAAGTCCTGCAACTGTGAAGCGGTAATTCTGTTTTTTTAATAAGGCTGGTTAATTGTTTTTTGTTCAATTTCATGACAACATGAGGCAGCTTGGTGTTTTCCAACGACTATAACCTTTCAAAACAAAGGGCAGGGGAACATTATGACAATTATCGTAGGATGTCAAAAGACTAACATTACATCATGCATGATTTATTACACGCTATTAAGGCATCCTTAGGCAAGAGTACAACTGTAACTTACATTTTACTGTTCTTTTAATTCTCCTTAGAGACAGAAATTCCTTCATCTGTGTGTATTAAATCCCTATGACCAGCAGGGGGCACTGTGACACTATAGATTTCCACCTGAAGTGGTCAAGACAGCTGTCAGTGAGTGTTGGAATGTGGTGCGTGCTTGTTTGCGTAAGAGAGAACGGGAGATTGGGTTTTTTTGGTAGCCTTTAATTCTGATAATATGTGTATTTGGGGAGCATTGGGAGGCCTCTGTTTGCAGATATAAGACGTGTCTGATGTGGCGTCACGAGCCGCTGTAACTCTGTGAATGTGGATCTCCCCTGTTTTAGTTTTAGTTGAGTGTACACATGCATCGCTGTGCTCATCCTCTAGAGGCCGGTGGTTTTAGGCAGGCTGTCAGAGCTTCTCTGCGTTATGTAGTTTAAGAGCAGCTTTACCGGCATTACTGCTACATCATGTACACAGACATCAGCCCACACACACAAAATGACACACTCACACACTCGGATGCCATCAGGAAATCTGTTCCCACCAGGGTGTGCAACTTGTCAGGTCAAACATCTCACGCTGACCACATGTCAGTACGTGAATAGATTTTTATGTCCTCAGAGGCTACAGTGGATTTGAATTTCAAAGGCTTGCTGATAGTACCTGGTGTGTGTTTTTATCTGTGTGAGCACATGAAGGACAGAGAGTATTGAAGTCCAGTGTTGATCACATGGAGTAAGCTGCCTGACTGTACTCGGCGCAGAAGAGAGAGGAAAGGAGCAGTTTGGCTGTTATTACATGTAGTGTGCTGTTTTCCAAATGTCAGCTTGTTCACTGGTATTTTGTTTTTGTACCCAGAGAGCCAATTGACTTTGGAATGAAAAGCACTCACGACAGAATGAATACAAATGACACAGCGTACTTTAAGTGTAACTATTCATTAGACACTTCTACAACAATATTTGCTCAGACTCAAGGGGGTTAATGCTGCTCTAGTTTTTAAATAAAGAAGATTTCACGGTACGTCTGTAGCTGCCGTGCTATACATAAAGAGACTGTATGGTTTGTTAAGGCATGTCATGGTATATACCACTGCTGCTGTAAAGATTTGTATGGTTGTTATATCTCACATTATACACCCTTTTCAATATGTATGCCTCTGTGTAAAGAGCCAAAGCACTAAATACTAGTGCTGACCTGAATGCTTGTAAGCTTTGATCGTTGCCATGGTTATCAACATCCAAATCAGTGTACTATGTCTATTTCTGTGTCTGTGTCTATGTCTGTACCTATCTATATATCTATACATATTCATTCATTCATTCATTTTCCGTAACCGCGTATCCTGTAAGGGGTCGCGGGGGTGCTGGAGCCTATCCCAGCTGACATTAGGTGAGAGGCGGGGTACACCCTAAACAAGTCGCCAGACTATCACAGGGCTGACACATAGAGACAGACAACCATTCATGCTCACATTCACACCTACGGGACAATTTAGAGTCACCAGTTACCCTAGCCTGCACGTCTTTGGACTGTGGGAGGACTGACGAGAACCCGAGATTTTGCATTAGCATCATAGACTGTATAAATAATCAGCATCAATCATTATTCTCAGACAACGACGTTTAAAGTAAGTGTTTGGCTTTAAACGTAGTTTTGTGGCTCTGACTCGCTCTCATCTAACATCAGTCACCAGCAGTCCAGCGCTACTAAAACTTAGACAGTTTGACCACACATGGCAAACCTACAGATACGGCAAGATGCGCGATGTCAGTAAGTCAAGTCAAAAATCTGCGAAGTTGACCCCGAAAAAGTCAAGTGCTAGATATGCCAAAGGAAACTGGTATGTCACACATCTACAATGAGCATGGCAAATCACCTGAAAACTGTAAGTAACAGCTCAGCTGTCTTGCAGAGTATTCTTCATCCATCCATCCATTTATTTTCATCCCAGTGTCTGGAGTTCCAGACATCCCCCCCCCCCCCCCAGCTCCTCCTGGGAGACCCCAGGGCATTCCCAGGCCAGATGAGATATGTAATCCCTCCAGCGTGTCCTGAGTCTGCCCCAGGGCCTCCTACCAGTTGGACGTGCCTGGAAAGCCTCTAATGGGAGGCACCCTGGAGGCATCCTGATCAGATGCCTGAATCACCTTAACTTGCTCCTTTCGACGAGACGGAGCAGCAGCTCTTCTGTGGACTCCCACCGGATGTCTGAGCTCCTCATGCTATCTTTAAGGCTTAGCCCAGCCATCCAATGAAGGAAACTCATTTCGACTGCTTGTATCTGTAATCTCTCTCTGTCTTGCTATTATGGCCAATGTTACTGCAACCTGCATGCTAACAAAGTGGGACATTGTCACAATATTTTGGGTGCAAAAAAGTCCGACTTATGTCCTTGTCTGTCATTATCCCACTGTCCTGTTAAAGTTTTGATTAATCGTTACTTTTTCTCACTGAAGCTTTGATGCCCAAATGCTAAGATTTGGGACAGCCCTACAATACTATTTGAAAATCTGGGTAGAGGCAGCACAGTGGTGCAGTGGTTAACATTGTCGCCTAACAGCAAGAGGGTCCCTGGTTCGAACCCAGGGTGGGGGAGCTCCTCTGTGTGGAGTTTGCATGTCTCTGGGTTTTCTCTGGGTACTCCAGCTTCCTCCCACAATTCAAAGACATGCAGGTTAGGTTAAGTGGTGACTCTGAATTGGTCATAGGTGTGAATGTGAGCATGAATGGTTGTCTGTCTCTATATGTCAGCCCTGTGATAGTCTGGTGACCTGTCCAGGGTGTACCCCGCCTCTCGCCCAATGTCAGCTGGGATAGGCTCCAGCCCCTCTGCGTTCCCTGAATTCTTGGTGGAATAAAAGAAAATGAGCTTAATACAAGATAAACAGCATGGCCATTTTCTTTTGTTTCAGAAAATTCCCCCCCATTTTTATATCTTTGTCTTGGTTTCCTTGTGATAAGAGATTAGTAGTTTATCAGTTCGTTGACAGACACAACATCAGCCATGATTTGCGATAACTTTTAATTCGAGAACATATGTTTTAAAGGTTTATCGGAATTTTAGAACAATGTCTGGTAAAAATGCCCAACATTTGCAGCACAGCTTCAGATGCTACCAACAACTTGCCTTTCTTTGAAGTTGTGGTTATAAATGAGGATTTTACAGTTCCAACTGCCAGTCAAGCTGAGTAATTAATTTCTTAGATGAAGACTGAGGCACTTATAATTCATCCTCCAGCTGAGAAAAATCTGCCCATCATGTTGTCACTGAAAATACAATGTATTCAGGCTAATTAATGTTTTGAATGTTTCTACTTAAATCTTTGCAGAACATGCCAAACGTCAGGGACCATGATGCATCAGTGTACCTGCGCCTCCAGGGTGACGCCCTGTCTGTGGGTGGCTATGAACCCAACCCCATCTTCTGGGACGAGGTAAGCTTGAATATGATGTGAACGATTAACCGTCTCATTCCCTGTCGATAGCTTTGGGACTGTGAAACCTCTCGTATTGACTTCCTATGCGCGTGAGTGAGATTGATGACGCGCATCTGTCTTGTTTGACACAAAATCAAATACTTCAATTAAGAAGCTGAATAAAGTTTAATCCTGTTCATATACTTTTCATTCTCTCTGTCAGTATGACCTCATCTCTTATTTAGTCTGTTTTGCTTTCCCCTCTTCATTACTTGCTGCTGTATTAGCTTGGAGGTCACACTGTATTCATAAGGGAACTCATAAAACTGTGCTTGTTCACTAATCTCTCAGTTGTAGAAGGAGGTTTTCAAGTTCTTTATTCAAGTAAAAGTCGCAGTATTATCATCTGGATTTATTCTATTCCAAGTAAAAGCCCTGCATTCAAGACTTTACTTAACCAAAATTCAAAAGAATTAGCTAATTTATTGTAATTAATCCCTTTTTTTTTATCTTAAAATTGAATAGTAATGAATATTTAAATGTAAAACCATGGAATTAATCTAGGATCAAAACAAAGAAAGCATATTTATATCCAGATACTGTTGTTTAGTAGCATCTTTTTAACCTTGAACACAGATTCTCTCCTGTTTCACTCACAGTTAGTGCAAACCGTCGCACATTCTTCTTCTTATCAGTAATCCCAAATAGCTGTCATTAGGCTGCTCCCAGAAGTGAGTGATTCCCTGTAGGAACGACGTCCTTTGCTTGCCTAAGCGTGTTCATCCTCTGTGCCCTTTTGCTTTCAGACAGTGTGTATTCTTGACACGATGGTTACTCTCGAGGGTAGATGTTAAAAGGTGACTCCTGATGCAATCTGAATTATTACTCTCAGTCTATTTTCTTCTACTGTGCTAAAGAGGGTGGCTGTTTTTAGCTATCAGTTCAGCCAAAGCTTGAGTTACTTTCTCATTTGAAGGTCTTGATGTTCGCCCACGAAATCACTTGTGGTCCATTCAGATGGACCCATGACCCACATTTGGACTGTGACCCACCAGTTGGGAACCACTGCTTTAAAGTAAAATGTTTAAGTCTTGTCAGTGCTAAAGTATCAACATTGAAAAAAAGTCATTATGCAGAAAAAGTTCAAGTTTGCAAAGTGTAAACAACATTGCAGTTTACTGTTTACACTGTACCTGGCGGTGTATTGAGGCAAGGTTGTTATACCTAATAGAGAACCATAAAATAAAATTTATGAGTGTTTTCCCACACTAATGACAGGGCCTAATGGATTCCGTGTGTTTTGGTAGATACCGTCAGCATCAAACTCACATTTGAAAAGTTTGTTTTCCTATTAAAGTGTTTTTATAGAAAAACATGTTCAGCAAGGTAAGCAATCAAAAAAGTATTGTGTTGTCATCCATGCTGAAACTCAAGTGTCTTATTGCCTGCACACTAGATATTTCATTTCTAATGGGCAGATTGATGAGCATAACACACCCTCCTTGGGCGATAAATCTATTGATTTTAATGACCCCATAGCTGTTCTTTTAGCACCACCCACAAACCTTATTTTCCGAGCTCCTCTGCCGCTGAAATCGCTTTTATTGGAGCATAAAAACCAAAGCATCTCTCTAAAATCCAAAAAGCCTGTGAAGAAGAGGGAGGATTATTCAAACAACTTTTGGCAACTATAAAAGGTAATCGCACAGGCCGTTCTTTCATGCACAGTCTGACTCTTTAAAGGGGTGGTTGACTTTGGAGAATGATCTTTACAAAAGCCTTTAAATCCACAGGTGGTCCTGGTCTTAATGGATGTGTGCTTACTCTCAAGGACAGGTTTTTAGAGCAGTTTGTTAACTATGCTGGCAGATCTGTGGCAGGCATCTGTGCTCTTTTTCCTGTCCTGGTGTTTCAAGCTGATTACTGCTCACTGCTCATGCATTCCTCTTTGATTTATTTCTTTTAATCATTGCTTTGACAGTGCAATGTTATTCTGGACCCATACCATTCACAAGCAAAGATTACTATCTATTCAACCTGTTGTTGATGTTTAACCTCTCTACAGCCCTCCATACCACAGAACCATTTTTGTCTTTTTTGGAGGGGCAGGCAGTCTTTAGAGGGAGATAGCAGGTTAGCAGTATATGTCACATACTCGTGGCACACATTATCTGAAAGACTGAGAAGTGGAAGGTTAATTTGAGCTAAAGCTCAGCACTGTGTGTCAAGTTTTTCTTATCATAAATTTGTAATGAACATTGTGTTTTGGTTAGCTGCCTGTTAAGACTCAAAGTGTAGTGTATAAGGGCTGAGATCATTATGAGAGAAGTACACATGCTCATCTGTGTCTCATAAGATACATGCAAATGGTCAGAAATCTCTCCAAAATACCACATTAAGACACTTAGACGTCAAAGAACCCCATAAAAAAAGTACATGCCGTGATTTGGTATCAAAACTTTTGACATTTGGAGATTTCTGCAAGAATTGCATTTTTGGTGATTTCATGGCGAGCACTTCTGTTCTGGAAACTGCTGAGAAGCCCTCCATATTGCCAGTGTACCTATGGAAGCCATACATATTTTGAATGCTTGAGGTCTCAAGTTTCTGGCTGTAAAGTTTCATGAGTCTGTGGTAATCCAAAAGGGTACAATAGATCATTTTATACAGCGAGGTCTGTTTAAAAAAATAGTCTCACTACAATGAAAAGGCTACCACAGGGACTAACATCATCATGCATGAAAAAATTAGGCCACTAGACTCTTAAAAATAAAATATACATATACCCAATTTATGAAATTTCAAGACCGTTTAGGGACCCCAGTATGCTGAAATATTCAAATACCATAGGCAGATATATCACACTTATACTGCATGCATAAACCACATGGTTTTTACACCCCTGTGAAAATGTTCGCTTACTAGAATTTAGCCCAACTCCGGAGCATTATTTAACCTCCTTCCCATAGAAACTAGCAAGACATGGCTTTGTACAATGGATTCCTTAGATCTTTTAGTTTCACATGAAAGTGGTATCTTCAGTGTGGCTTTAAAATAGCCCACCACAGCCTCTGAGAGAAAGTAATGTCAACTGAGGACACCAGCGTGCCAGTGAAGTAGAAAAGGTTGAAAATAATCCATTTCAATATCTGCGATAAAATACATTTATAAGAAATATCTCTCTGGCTTTAATAAGTGCTGTCAAGCCCAAAAATGTAAAGAAGTATTGAATAAAAGAATATTTAGTCTCAGTTTTAATGAAAGGCACCAGACAAGGTTTTTGCAGGACACTGATAATACTGACTTCATGACTCTCGGTCTTTCCGTCTGGCTGGCTGCCTGTCTGTCTATAGACTCCTCAGTGGTTTTTACATTTTAGAGGATTTCTTTGTTCAGAACCAGCTTCTTTTGTTCTCGTTCTGCAGCTGAGCATTGCTTTGATGTCTTGAGGCGAATGGAGGAAGAAAGAGGAGATGGAGAAAGGAGAATTAGCAGGGAGAGACGGAGAGAATAGAGGATGCCTACTGAGTGAAGATGAGCAGGATCGATGGCTTGGGAGGGATTGAGAGAAGTGTGGCGTCTAGGACAAAGAACGCTGCTCCTCAGATACTCCGGTTGACTGTCAGTGCTCAGTTATAATGCAGAAACTCTTTGTTCACATGAAAGCAGCTACTGTCAGCTCACGCATCCCTGTGACATTCAAGTCTTTATCAAAACTGAAAGTGTCACTGCTGACACTAATTGTAAAGCCATAGGAGCTCCTTTCTCTCTCAGCACTTCTGTCTAACTGCGGACTTAAAGAACCACTTACATTTAACATTTTAGGCTCTAAGTTGATGCTGTTATCCAGTGTGATATGTCTGGAATAACAAAGACAAGCAGTCACCCCCAGAAACTAAGAGAATTGCTGTTTTCTGAATCACATTTCATGGAGGAGATGGAGAAGTTTGAGTGGAGGGATTACCAGATCAGTGCTAGGATCTAAAGAGAAATGCATGAAAAAATGGCTGCACACAACACAAGCTGGTGCGCTGGACGTTTTCAATTTGAGCACCCTGAGTCAGTCAGATTAGTGTAGGAGGGGAGAATTTTAAGGCGATGTGGTCAGCACTGCTCAGCACGAGTTGTCGGAGCTAAAGGCTCCATTTTGGCCCGGCTGACAAGGAGGGAGTTGCGGAGGTCCAGATGGGAGCAAATTAAAGCTTGGACAGGGAACTGAGTGGGATTTGACAGATGTTGATTCCCTGGTGAGAAAGAGTCAATTCAACAGATGCTACAGGATTGTGTTGTGGCTGCTGTGTGTGTCTGAGTTGGCGGTCTGCAGTCACATGTGGTGGCTTGGACTGAAGTGACAGTGTTCTTGTCAACAGTGATGAGGAAGAAAGGGAAAAGAACACACTGGTCTTGACGACGTTGGCTTTGAAGTAGTGCATCAACATCTAATATTTAACAATCCATTGCTGTAGTGCACGTTCATTTTGTGGAGAATAAAACAGCCAGAGCTGTTCAAAATCAGCATCTCTGTATGTATCAATTGGCAGCGTGAAAGGGGTCACTCATAGTGATAAACTATGGAGAATTCTCCCCTGGTAGTTGGTAGACACTTAAAGAGAGCTTAAACATAGTGAATATTGGACTTACATTGACTCCAAATGAATTACAGTGTTGTGCTCTAACAGGTGTCGGCAACCTTTACTACCAGAAGAACCATTTTTGGTCCAAAAAAATTAATTAAATCTGTCTGGAGCCACGAAATATATTTGAGCCTTATAATAAGGGTAATACAGCCTTATTAAGTCTAAATTAGCTTATCAACATAACTAATATGTCTGTCATTCATATGTTTTAACATTAGGTGGCTCCTCTCCTGTAGGTATTTATGAATATTTGGTACCTTGCAGCGAAAGTAAACAAATCTGTCTATGCACTATTACATTCAGTATTTTCCTCCAAGACTTTTCCTTTTCGGGATTTGAAATCCACAGCTAGCTTCGCTAAGGAGACACAAGACAAACTACCACTCTTGATAACTGGCAAAATTAAGAAGGAAGTTGCCAGGCTGTAGACGTAGCCATGACTCACATTTTAATTGACAAAATGTTTATGATAAAACATTTTTTGTATTTGTTGTTGGCCTATAGGTTAGACATTTTTACAACTGGATAATGTAAAAATCACTTCAGGCTTTCAGCAATGATAAATGAAAATTACAATGTACAAAAATATCTGTGATTTATTTTCATGTAGCCTAATTTTTTGGTTAAAGAGCCGCATGCGGCAGAGCCACAGGTTGCCTACCCCCACTCTAGAACTACTGAATCTGTAAATAAGCACCTGTTTGCTAATTAGTTCATCATGTCATCTTGATGAGCTGTCGATGTTGTGTTCACAACTTTTTTTTGCTACCCGTAAGTGGCAAAAAAAATCCCAACAAGATCTGTTATTGCAAGTTGTTAAACTAATCCTTGGATTTATCTGGTTTTTTTTAAATAAAATCTAAAAGAGTGCAACAAAAAAAAAGAAAACATTTACAATTTTCCACACAAGCACTCTGTAATCAAACTTTTTAAAACTAACTTGGGGGGATTTTAGTGCATAATCAGCTGCTAATTTGCATTTTACCACAACTTTTTTCTTCATTTTTTTTTTCAGTGGAAGATGGGCCCCACCAGTTTACGAAGATCAAACTGCTTTTGCAGTAGAATACCTAATATAGTTGGTACATAACACTGTTTAGCGTTTCGCATCACAATATTTGCTTGGTGCTGTGTCTCTTGGATGCCTGACGCCCAGATATGTCCTAAGCACAGAAAATAAGAAGAGGGTAGAGTCTTTGCAGAAATATAAATCTAAAACTAAGAGGGATTACTTCTGTGTGAGTCTATACATTGTTGTTTTCAAAAAATCTTGCATCATACATCTTTAAAAACATCCCAACATGGGCAGCTGCTCTTAAAAATGACACACTTGTGTTTTCCCGGTATAAGGGACCCTCACGTACATTTCTGCTGTGTGTTTTATTCCCAGGTGTCTGATAAGTTTGCCTTCAGCCTGTTTGACCTGGACTGGGATGTATTCATGCAACATATCGAGGGTGCAATCAACAGAGTTCCTGTTCTGGAGCAGACTGGTATCAAGTCTACTGTCTGTGGACCAGGTACTCATACGCACATCAGCCCTACAGAAGCATCAATTTTTATGAAAGTCCTGCGAGCTCTCCTCGCAGATTTCTCATAACATTATGCATTACAGCAGGGAACAAGCGACTTTCATGACACTTTTTAAATTGGACACATTCTAATTTAAAAGTGAAATGTATCTGTCTGTGAAATATGTTATGCACCGCTCCAATGCTGCATTCGCTCATGAATACCTAAACTAGCTGACTGTGTGTCATGTTTGTAGAGGAGATAGTTTGATTAGCTCAAGCCCGACTTCCCGTCCAGGCAATATCAAGTTGTTGAAGTGGTTGAGCGAGCAGGTCTGTGGCTGTGCAGCCCGAAGAGTTACAGTATCGAATTGGATTTTTCATCACCATAGTGTGATGCAGCTGTTTGGAGAGAAAGAAGTGGAAGAAGTGACACGCACGTAGGGATGGAAGATAGAAGACAGAGAAGGTGAAAAGGAAATCTAAGAAAAACAGAAAGAAATGGCAAAACATTAACAGAGAAAAGTTGAATCGGAGAAATTCAGAGGAATATAAAGAGAGACAGAAACAACTTAAACTGAGATGTCAAGGTGGAGAGACAAAATGTAGAGAATGGTAGAGACGAACAAATTGTAAGAAACGGAAACTAACTATGATGGGAGGAAAAGTGAATGAAGGTCAGAAGTCAAGGAAGATGCAGCTCAGCGAGAGAGGAAGCTCAGATGAAATGGAGATAAAAATGAGGATTTCATCAGAGTTATTTGCAGAGCATCTCCTCGGCCGTGACCCTCGCTTTTAGGCTGGCTTTTGTATCGTTTCAAGTTTTGTGTTTATATGTTAAGTACGCCACGCTTAGCTTTAGTCCACTGAGTCTTCAACCGTATCTCAGCTATGAATCAGGTATTACGATTTCCATGAGTACCTGCTGTTTGTCCTCATGCCACGGTGAACAGAAAGGTATTGTGGTAACATTCTTCTTACAAGTATAAAGGTTGGAATTACAGTCGAGTAGTTCAGGCTAATTGAAAGGTTAAACATATTTTCTTTCAGCATATTCTGAAATTAATTGAATGTGCTGTGAACGTTCTCGTGTGTATCGAAATTCATGTCATTGTGCATATGGTTGTATTTGAGGGAGAGTGAATTCAAGTATTTTCATCTCAGTGAGTGTAATACTTGACCTTTTTTTTTTTTTTTTTTACCAGGACAATTATGAAACTTACATATTCATTTCCCTAATGTGCTTTCTCTCCCTCTTTTATTTTGAATACTCCCTGAAAGATCACATGCACAAAACAAGAGGTATTTCTTCATAAGAATTATGTGCCCTCCTGGCTTTATTTAGAAGAGTATTACTTGAAAAATGTAATCACTTACTCTGTATATTAAATTTAATTGAAAAAATAAGTATGCCATTAAAAATATAATTGTTTCATTTCATTGGTTCACTACATGCCTTTAAAACAGGTCTCCACATTGACGTGTTAAAACTTCTGTATTGGAAATAGTAAATGAGACATTGTGGTTTAACAAGCAGCCTGCTGTACGTTCCAATTCAGACTGACCATTAACAGCCAGGTCAGCAACTCTAAACAAAATTAGCTTATCCCTCAATGTTGGCTGACCAGTGACTAACAACAGCAAGCCAGCTGAGAACACACAACATGAAGGACTGCTTTTACATAATAAGGTTTTTTTTGCTCGCACGTGGCAAAGATTTGATTTTTTTACAGAGTGGTGTGGACACTGAAATCCATTTTTTCCAATCAGATCTGGGACACTTTTATATGTGGTCCTACATCCTATACATATTCTATCACTGGCCATGCGACTGCAGCATCCATGTGTGTTTTTCATATATATCCATGGTTTTTTCACGTCATACTCACTGAGCAGGTGCAGATTACTTACCTTACAGTGTCGGAGCGGTCTGCTGAAACTACACAAGCCTGCCGTAGCCACCCTGGCACTGCGGTAGAGCCTGACTGCTAGATGCTTTCTAATGCTTGTCTACATTTTGAGTCTTGACAGCCTTGTTGTGAGGCGCTGACAGAGATATTGGAATGTAAGCCGTGGACATCCTAAGGGTTTAGACGAGCTGTTCCTCTGTGAAACCCTCCACGTTGCGGCCCCAACACTCCAGACTCCTTTCCTGGCTGCACCCACACCTCTCTCACCACAGAACTACCAGCAATAGCTGCTAATAAAGCTAGTGGACCAAAAGACAATTTGTACGACAGCTGTTATCCTGAAAACAAATGCCCTTGCTCCGAAGGGATATTGCTCTGAAAATACACTACAGTCTCTCCCAGACAGAAGCACATAGGTGATTATTATGCAGAACGACATCATTGGACTTTCCTACTATGAAGAAGATATAGTTTATTAATCCCCGAGGGGATATTCAATATTTTTCACTCTGTTGTCATATACACACAGGCCTGAAATACACACATGCACAAACAGGACCTATACATGCATTAAATAGAGAGATGTCAGAGCAAGCGGGACTGCCCATGGACAGTCGCCTTGAGCAGTTGGGGGTTCGGTGCCTTGCTCAAGGGAACCTCAGCAGTGCCCAGGAGGCAAACTGGTACCTCTCCAGCTACCAGTCCACTCTCCATATTTAGCCTGGATGAGGACTTGAGCTGGCGACCCTCCAGTTCCCAGCCCAAGTCCCTACGGACTGAGCTACTGCCGCCCCAAATGGCGAAGGATTGGCCTGCCCTACTCTGCCACTGATTGGCTTACCACGATATTCTTATCCTTACCTTAACCAGTTGCAATAAGTGTAAGGTCTGATGATGTCATTCTGCATAATAGTCATCCATGTGCTTCCGTCTGGGGGAGTGCCATCGGAGAAATTGTCATCTGACTTTCGCAACATGTGAGGCATTAAAGGACAGAGATCAGCTCACTCTGTTTCTAGCGGCTAACAGCCTAGCCTAGCTCCTGCACCAAGCTCAAATTTCCCAGGCAAATTGGTCCACACAGTACTCAGACACAAAATTTGTTGTCAACCCTTCATTGAACTCCCAGTATATTATTTATTTTCATGTATTATTTAATCGTGTAACCAGGAAATGTAAAGTACATTGTTTATTTTATCAGAGAGCTAGCCAAAAGGGCAACATAAGTAGCTTTCAACAAATGGCTAACAGCCACTCATAACACAAAGACCTTACAGACGTGGACGCAAAAGTATTATTGGGGAAAATATGTCACCTCTTTGATAAGCTTGTCTATTTTACATTTTTTCCCACTTGCTTATACAAATTTTCTCTCGCTGTCTGTTTGCAGAATCATTCACAGCCGACCACAAGCCGCTGATGGGAGAGGCCCCAGAGGTCAGAGGTTTCTTCCTGGGCTGTGGCTTCAACAGTGCTGGTAAGTGCTGCAGCGAAGGAAAGATCGAAGAGAAAACAGGGGAACAAGTATGTCAGAGAGTGTAACGACATCTCCGATCAGAACGTCTACGCCGTAAACAAACGATATATATCACTCGCAGTTGTATGCTTTCAAATACTTCATGGTGTAGAGCTCTCTCTCAAGGGAGCCATGAAATGATAGAGGCAGAAAGGTCAAAGCAATCCTCAGCACATGGCAACATAAGAAGGAAGGAAACCAGCAAAGAGAAATGGCCGCAGTGTTTTTCCCATGCTTTGACCCAGCCTTCGCCAATCTCTGTGGACACTCTCAAAGCACAAATGAATAATGGAGAGCTTTTCATTTCACGCTGAGTCCGTGAAGAACACACACACACACACACACACACACACACACAAACAAAAACCCAAGTCACTCCATTACTTCACTCATAGATGAGCTTACCTTTGACATTAGACAGAGAGGAATGTAAGTATCCCAGCAATCTGAAAAACAGAAAAAGAGGGGGCGTAAAGGGTAAAGTAATCGCCATCAGCGTTAACAGACGGTTTAGAGAAAGCCTTTTTCTGCATAAGAGCATAAGACCACAGGGTCGAGCTCTGAAATTGTTATGACAGGAGGTTGGGAGGCGCAGAGAGGTGGAGCTCTAATGAGGGAGCATACTGAGGTTTCAAGACTCCTAACTCAGACACACACAGACCTTCCTTCTCTGTTGTGTTTTTGCTTTAGAAGTGTAGTTTTTGTAAGTTGGAGGCAAACTGCTGATTGATCCTTGCTGTTCTTGAGCTCTCTTATTTCCCAACCACTTATCCATGAGACACTTTGTGTGTCCGTCAGTCTGATCGTAGGTCAGTTAGTATCTTGTTATCCGTTGTTGGGTCAACAAAGGTGCTCACATTCCTTTTCCTGCGCTGTTGTTCTTTTATATCTCATACAAATTGCCTCATAACTTATTCATTGGGTCTTTATTGCTTATGGTTTTACATTGTGCTGAAAGTATTAAGTGTATAAAGTATTAATATATTGATAGAAAACTAATTGGCAACAATTTGGACGATTGATTTTTTAAAGCAAAACCGACAAATACATGCTCGTTCCATTGTCTTAATTGTGACAGTTTGCTTGCTCTCTGTTATGTATCATTGTATATCGAATACCTTTGTGTTTGGGACTGTTGGTCAGATCAAACCAGTGATTGAAGACTGCTTTGGGCTCCAGGAAAATGTAACAGGGATTTTTTACTATATTCAGTCAATTATAGACTGAGGGCCTGGACACATTCAAAGTCTGGTAAATGTAAGGTCGGGCACTTGGTACTCCTTTGCGTACTCTGTGCCAACTTTCAAGGGCACGGTTGCTTGCATCCGAAGTTGCTAAGCAACCATACCCAGCACTGTAACATAGCCTAAAAACCAGGAATCCTTAGTTCGGAGCTTATCTTCTTCCAGGTGTTGTTTTTTAATTGTGTGTGAGGCCTTGAAATATTGTCCACGGGACCGACGTAAAGTTTTGGATGCCCTGCATTAAAATAATGAAGAAGTTCTCCATATTTATCATGAAGTGATATTTGCAGGAGAGGGGAAAGGTTTCTGCTGGCTGGGATTGATTGTTCCCTTGCTTGTTGGAAAAAAGTGGAAGGAAATTATTTCCAACAATGTTTTTGAACACATTGAACATTGAACTGACCACAAGAGGCACCAATACAAACGACAAATAATCGACTTACGTAAACAAATTCCTGAATGTGATATTGCAGTCCTTCGCAATATGTTTATTGCGCAAGTTGATATTGCAGAAGTTGAACTTGTGAGAGAGCATCTTTCTCGCCTTTTTAGCATGCCTTCTACACATCTACATTGAAAACAACAGATTTATTCTTTTTTTTTTTTTTTATATTGCAAGACATTACCAAACACTAACAAGACAACAAAGACAGTGGATACAAAGGTGAATACAGGCCAGTAAATTAATTGATGTCGGGGATAAGGGAACGAGATTATGTTGGCTGTAGTGTGTGTGTGTGTCTGTCTCTGCTCTACAGGTTGACAGGTGGAAAGGTGAGGGGAAAAAAAAAACAAAAACGAAAAAACAAACAATGGATTAAAGTGCATGTGGCGTGTGTACGCACCCCAAATTATTAATTAAAAACAAAAAAGATGGAAAAATTTTGTTTTTGGAAATAATGCCTCAGGTCTTTTTCAAACTGCGTTCTACTTTTATCTTTTTCTTCTACGGTATACAAATAAAACAAATACAATAAAAATAAGACAAAAAATAACATTCCTTTTTGAATGGAGGAGGATATATTATTGCAGTCTCTTTGTCCTCTCGTTTTGATGTGTCATGCTGGGACTGAGCTCATTTAAATGGGCCCAGCATCACAGATACATCAGGTAACGGTGACTTCGTAATTAAAGATTTTCCAGCGGCCATGCACAGCAAGGATATTCCAAATGCTTTTCACTTGCCTGACACAGACTCACTTGTGCTCAGCATGCAAACACACAAACAAAACATCCTTGTTTTTATCAAAGCAGGAGCTCGTTTGTGTCCACTTCTCCTCGCGCCATCCTTTTTTTCCCCCCTCTGTCTTTGTGTCTGTCACTCCTTCCTCCCCCTGCCTCTTCGCCCCTCTGGCAAGGGAAAAGTCCTCTGTCCATTTCACTCCATCACATAGAAACGCATGCACACACATGAGCTCACACGGCTTATTTGGCTCAAGGCGGGCTATGACAAGTGGGGTAATTTAGAAACCACAGGGTCAGAGTCGACAGATTCACATTAAAAAATCCATCACCGAGTGCTCGCCAACTTTCTGAGCCTCCAGTTGTTTCTTTTTACTCGCTGGCTTTTATTTTGGCTTCCAAGCAATCAGTAAAACTCTGCTTAGAAGTTGCATTTGTTGCCTAGCAACCTTTAGGTTACTTATTCTCAGTGTTATAGCCGTGGTGCTGAACTTTGAGTGCATTTATTTATTTGTGATTAAGGTTGCTGCACTTTGTATATGTATCATCATGTTGCCCATAATAACAATACTAAGCACTTTTAGACAAGCAGAGGGTTTTTCTTTATCACATTATCAGGGACAGAAAATTGGCTGCATTTAAGGCAGTACACAGTGAAGACTGAGAAAACCATCGGGTTTAGTGACATGTTGCTCTTATCAGGATAGAGTCGATGACGCAAATAGCAACAGGACCTGATCCCCTACAGTTGTGCTTTAGTGGAGGATAGAGATGGTGATGATAGCCCTGAAGAGGAGCCAGTTTGAATCCTCATAGATGAGGAAGAAAAAGGCCCGAAGCAAAATCACATCTTACTAAATGCAGTTTAGTGCTACGGCTTGAGATTGTTGTTATTTTCAAATTTCTTTTAATTTATGGTTAACCAAATTAGATTCATTGTGAAAAGAAGTAGGGACATAACGATACATCAGTCGGTTAAATGATGAACAGTCCAATATAATCGATGCAAAGTGAAAACATCGCTACATATCATCATCTTTAAGACACATTGAAATTCCTGTGGCATGTCTTTGTCACCATCTAGTGCCAGGAAGACAATGGCAAGCAGCCAAGAAAAAGACAGTGAGGATATTTACCTATATTATATATCATATCGCCTCTCCATCAGCTCTACTAAATTTGTGTTAAGTTTAGGCTCTTCGGCATATTTTGCAAGTGTTGGTGATGCCCTTTGTGGTTAGCGTTGGACAATGGATGGCTGTGAGTTACTCATCGGGATGAGGAACTTGCTAGTCTGTAAACTCCCCTCGTGGTGACTACTGCTAGCTGGCTAGGTTGTGCTTTCCAAATGTAAACATTAAGGAAAGATTAGAGAAGACGGGCACCAGCCAAACTAGCATCTTGTTAGCCAGTGTGCAGGCTTTGGATAATAAACTTGACGACCTCCATGCCTGCATCAGTTTCCAGTGGGATATTAGGAACTGGAATATTCTTGTTTCTCCAAAACTCGGCTAAGTTCTGAAATACGTGATAGCATCATTCAACTAGGAGGCTTTTTTTATATTGATTCACCGGCCACTTTATTAGGTACACCTTGCTAGTACTGGGTTGGACCCCTTTTGCCTTCAGAACTGCCTTAGCTCTTTGTGGCATAGATTCAGCAAGGTGCTGGAAATATCCCTCAGAGATTCTGGTCCATATTGACATGATAGCATCACACATTTGCTGCACATCCATGATATGAATCTCCCGTCCCACCACATCCCAAAGGTGCTCTATTGGACTGAGATCTGGTGACTGTGGAGGCCATTGGAGTACAGTGAACTCATTGTCATGTTCAAGAAACCAGTTTGAGATGATCTGAGCTTTGTGACATGGTGCGTTATCCTGCTGGAAGTAGCCATCAGAAGATGGGTACACTGTGGTCATAAAGGGATGGACACGGTCAGCAACAATACTCAGCTAGGCTGTGGTGTTTAAACCATGCTCAGTTGGTAGCAGTAGCAGAAAATATCCCCCACACCATTACACCACCACCACCAGCCTGAACCGTTGATACAAGGCAGGATGGATCCATGCTTTCATTTTGTGTACGCCAATTGTGACCCTACTATCTGAATTGCGCAGTGGAAATTGACTCATCAGGCTCACTGCTGTGCTCTGTTCAGAGGTGGCTGTGGAGCGGGGTTGCTGCCCCCATTGATGCAAGAGATGGAGCCAGGAAACCACCATCGACGTCAGCCATCTTTGGTGGATTTAATTTGGAAAACAACAAAAGCAGCTGTACCTGAAACTACAGTTAAATCATTCCACTACCAAAAACCATGGATTACCAGAAACATCCAGGATGCCAAAAACACGGGCACAGCAGACAGTCTGGATAATGGAAAATAAAAGCAGCAATTACTGCACTGACATTAGATTGGCACATTGTCCAAAATGTTGGAACTTTTCCTTTAAATGTAACCTAGAATTCGAAAAAAAAACAACAACATTTTTTAACTGAATTTGTCACTGTTTTAACATAAATGTCTCAAAGTCTTCACCTGCAAATCAACATGCTTATTAGGCTACTATAGTAGAGAGGGATAAATAAAATTATGCATGGTTTCTCCCTCTTTAAAAGCATTTCATAATCACTAGGGGCATAACTGTAAATGTCAGAAGAAACAGAGAGCAACTATCTAAAAAAGAATCTGAGAGCTATACGGAGGAGAGGAGAGGGAGAGTGATAGATAATGACATAGAAAGGAACAAATGTTTGCACAGCATAAAGGAACAATAATAGAGCGAGATACAGATAGCGAGGAAGGACAGGGGAAGCGCAAAGGCAGAGAGAAGGGGTGATAGATGAGTGGAAGCACGAGCATGTGGGTTCACATGCAGATGCACGCTCACATATCAGTGTGACTATCTCAGGTGACATTTATCAGTGCCACCTCGCCTTGTTGGTTGTCTCCACATTGTCTTAGGAGAACTCTATCATCCTCACACCACCCTCCTCCCTCTATCTCTCCACCCCTACTCCCGTCCATCCATCCATCCATCCATCCTTCCATCCCGCCAGTCAAACATCCGCCCAGGCTTGGCCCGCAGTGACAGTGTCCGCACATGAGTGAAGCAATGAGAGATAAAGGCAGAGGGGACGCTGTGAGAGATGGAGATGGAGGGATGAAGGAGGGATGCAAGGACACCCTGATCGTGCTGCTGCATATTGATGGTGTGCTCGCAACACATGCAAGAGTGTGTACACGTGCACAAACACGCATGATGTATGCAAATGAGCAGCAACACAACACAAGAAGGGGGTTGCCAAAAGGGAGCAGCTCATTAACCCAGCAGTTTTTGGGGCTAGATGGATAGAATATTGAATTGCTGGTGTTTGCTCGTTGGTTAGGTCGAGAAAAAAACAAAACAAAATGCTGCAGCCGGTGGGTGCAGCCGATGAGGTCACATTGCTCAGGGGCAGCTGTGAGCAAGGGTCAAATGATGGGACAAAGGTCAAAACTATCCTCTGTAGGTCGTATGACATATCGAGGCTGTTGCAGAGGACAAAAAGGCTTCTCTCTTCAAATTAATGAGACATTCTCACAGTCCTCCAGTGAGGCTATCAGTGTGAGAAAAGGGGAGAGAGGTCTTGTTTTTATGTTCAGATTGTCCACTCTCTTTTTCCAGCTAGTGCCTCAGCAGTGGACCCAGTGACCTGTGACAATGTGATATAAACTGTGTGTTTGCTCTGCAACCAGCAGTCATTGTCATTAGCTGTTTAATTGTCCATTATTTCTTTTCTTTTGTCTGACATTTGATTGACTAAACAATTAATCAAATACAGACTTATTGACAATAATTGCTCGTTGCAGCCTGAAACCAAAACCTAAAGATCTTTGATTAAATGCTCACACTCAAGACGAATGGATAGAACCAGCAAATTAGGCCTTTATGGTTTAATAAGAAGGAGTTTTACTGTTTGTGAATTGGGTCAACAGCGAAAGCTCAAGTGAAAGCAAACCCAAGATTCACTCTCGTTAGCTGTATTTATGTGTTTTTGTTTTTTGGGCCTTGTGTCTGTGATTCTGCAGCCTCCTTATGGATGTTTTCTGTTAAAGGTCTGGCACTTGGGGTCTCATTTCTAAACATTGCGTACACACAAAACAAAGCCTGAAAGAGGCGCACGCATCTTCCCACGCAAAAGTTGTGATCTATAAAAAACAGACTCGATGGGAGAAACTTTGACCCATGCTTATGAACATTTAGGAGAGGAGAAATTGGCAGTGCAGATGGTGAGGTGGAAGCTTGAAGAAATTGTTAAATATTTTTTGGCACATGCCATTTTTGGCTGTACAGTTTTGGTATAGACCCTACGTAGTGTTTTATAAATGGGACCCCTCAGTCTCCACCATACATGCTGCTGTGCCCAGGGAACTACCCTGAACCTAAATAAAACTTAAAGCAAAACAAAAAGAAAATAGGGAAATACCAGCAGAGGGTGGTGTATCTGCAGATAAATACACACACTTCTAGTGCATCATAAGTGATGACTGAGAGGATTGTGTTTGTGTGAGTCTATACATTGTTTTTGGGCAAAATCCTTCCAAGTATACCTTTAAACTTGATCGAGGCCATGCTCATACTACAGGAGTTTTTGGCCAATTTATTCCTGATTCACCCCTCCTGACAATTAGAGAGAAATCCAGCTTGAGACCTTAGTCTCATAGTTACTGATGATCAGCCCAGATTATCTGACAACATGAGAGGTTTACAGATCCAGTCCTAAACCTCCAAAACTGCCCACAGACTCATCAATAATTTCAAACATGTTAATGTTAAGGATTTAAAATATGGATGGTTGTGGCCATGATTATGTCAGTACAGAGCAGCTGACGGTGTTGCCAAGCAACAATAAACATTCTAGCCCCGAAGCTAATATTAGCTAGCATCTGTCTGATGACAGCTATTAAAATTAACAGTTAAAATCTCAACCTACAGTTCTCACTTAAGGATAGACGTGTTGACCGCATTTCCCCAACTATTTTGTCACCCAAACTTGTATAGCCTTCTGCTTTTGTTTTTTCTTAATGCAAAGAATTATTAACGTTACAGAAATTTGTTGCACCACATCAGTCTACATTTTGTTTACACCTACTTCCCCATAAGATCATGTGAGGTGGTACATTCATGCTCCCTCTGGCATGATAATCTTTATTATATCCTGTATGATGTGCCATCTTGATGGTGTTTGCATGGTTGAGATCAGAAAGAGGTTTCTCCTTTTGTGTGTGGCGCAAACAGATTTCAAAATTGGTCAGAGTTAAGTAAACTCTTGTGGTCTAAGCCTGTTAATTGACTAATGAACTGTTTCAGCTGTGGTGAACATGATTTCCGTAAGGAACTGACTGTGATTATGAGATGCTATTCATAACGATTTCTGTATTATCATGTCGTATTTGTGTATTTTTCAGGCATGATGCTGGGAGGTGGTTGTGGTAAAGAGCTGGCTCACTGGGTCATACACGGCCGCCCTGAAAAGGACATGTATGGATACGACATCAGGTACATCAATGCACACTAAAGCCCTATTAGCACGGGGCGAGTATTACCAGGAGACCTCATGTGACTTAGAATTTACCCTGCCATGTCTGTATTTTGTGTGGCACATTTGCACAGGATAAACAAATCTGTATTTTACTCAGATTTATTGACATTATCTCCTGGATATGATGCTCACAGTCATTTGTAACTCCACTCTACAAACACAGAAACACTACACAGCTCCATTAGCGGTGGGTTTAACAAACAGAACAGACATGTTATCCATCTCATTTTATGAGATTTTGCTCTTCCAATTGATTTGAGCTTTCTTTTTTGGCAAACAGTGCCCCATGCTGTGTAGTGAGATGAGCCTAGTGCACCCAAAATGCTGTCAGAACTTTCATTTATAATTGCCAATGCAGCCTCTGTAATTCTCAATCGGGAAAGGGAACAAAAAATCTCAATACAACCCCACATCACTGAGACCCCCTATTAACACAGGACTAATATTATCTTATCTTATCTAATATTACCTCTGTGTTTGGCGAATTATGGTAGGTAATTTGCAGTGGAATTTTCACTTGACCTATTACAGACGTGGCAGATTCATGTGGGATTAAGGTCACAGATGACCTCAGCGATTATTACAAATTACCACAGGTCCCCAGGCAATTCCAGTCCCATGCAAATAGTGTTAAAGTCTGTATAAAAACCTAAGTATCTGAGCAGCGACTGACCTCAGGAAGTTTCACACGTATGGTGCTGCTCTACAAAGCAGATCATGGTTTTTAAGTTTCCATTTGGCATTTTATTAAAGGGCAGCCACAACCGGAATAATGAAGTTTTAATGAAGTCTGAATGATTGTGACTTTTAATGAGCATTAATGTCTTGAATTCCTCTGCCTCCCGTCTCAGGCGTTTCCATAATTCGCTGACAGACAACGCAAAATGGATCAGAGAGAGGAGCCACGAGTCGTATGCTAAAAACTACTCCGTGGTGTTCCCCTTTGATGAGCCGCTGGCCAGCCGGAACATGAGGAAGGACCCTTTCCATCAGGTAAATGAGCGGTTAAACAGTGTGTTACTTGAGGAGTTCAAGGAAACGACCCTTAATGTGCGTCTTTCCTGTGGAAGTTAATAACACTCCTTTCAACTGTGGTTTGATGAGTCATTGAAGTCAAGGCACCACTGGTTTAATCTCTTTTTTTTTCTCTCTCTCCTCTTTCTATCTAACAAGTATTACTTTATAAATGATAGAAAACAGGAATGAAAAGAATTTTGTGGAAATTCATGATATTTTTTTTTTAAATCTCTTTTTATTGAGATAACCAACCAAATATCTATCAAACATTTGTGGCCTGTGAGTATATATCTGTCCCTACATTTTTCAATTTGTCATGTCAAATAAAAAAAGAAAAAGGAAATAATGATTACAAAACAAAAACAAAAACAAAAAAAAAATAATAAAAATAATTCAAATTAGATTAATTTGAAGGGATTAATTAAAATCAATTAAAAACATTAAGAAAATGTTCTCTATTTTATGTCCTTTAAAAAGTAAAAACATGTAAAAGAATACTTCAAAATCTGTTGTGATGAACTAAGAGATTCTTTAATTTGCGCTCTCTTTCTTTTTCTCATTTTTTTATATACTTTTTTTTGTTGGAAAACTTAAAAAAAAAAAAAAAAAATGTGCAAAAATCCATTCATTTTGTTGCATAATAAGAAAAATAGACACAATACCTTTTTCACACAATAATTTTCTTGTTATTTCATCTGTCCTTGTGTCATGTTGAAGGTTGTTATTTTTTTCCCTATCCTGAATACACACTTAGACACAGTGTGTAGTGTGATTGTCTTTATTGAATAAGTAAAGTATGATTAGTGAAATAAAAGCAAAAATGTTACAAAACCACATTCACATATATTTTTCCTCGATCTGATGCACATTAAACACAGCCTTGGCTCTATTCAGGCGCCTTCAGTTAGGTAAGCAGGGCTTTTACTTGCTGTGAAAAAGTGTAGGCAGTGTTGTGTCTCTCTCAGGATTTCGACAGACAGACACCTTTTGGCTTGAACATAGCTGAGGGGAAAACTATCTGGATCCATATCGACAAGGTTTCCTAACATAGATGAAACCAGTTCACCTTGTTAAGTCACAGGAGCATTTCTGCTGCCACATAACCTGACCAGTCGTCTTTGATCGCTTCCTATATTTTTAGAGGTTGTATGACTCACTTTTTTTCTTCTTTTTTTTTTTTCTCCTGAAGCCATTCATTTCGCTCCTTTTCAGCTTTTTTTTTTTTATCCATGCTTCTACCCACGGCCTTCACTCATATGTCTCTCATCTGGTATTCTGTCTTTTGACATCCTCCTCAACACAATTTCCTTTTCTATTCATCCTACTATTCATACTTAATGTCTGTTTTTCCCTCTCGCTCTTCCTGTGGTTGCCACTGTCTTTGTTCTTATTCCAATCTGTGTTTTGTCTGAGAGAAAAAAGATTTTTCTTTTCCTCAATTGACTTCTGTAAACCTTTTTTGCTGGGATGATATGCTTATCTCCTGATTCAATACAATCACGATCCTTTGGTGCCAATTTTATATGTATGGCATTGTACAATTATTGCGATTCAAAATTACATTGTTTTGCCAATCATACTCTTCTAGACACAGTGTATCATGAGGCATATTTCCAATAACAGTGCACATCACATGTGTTAATATCAGCAGCATCATATGCTGCATAGAAAAGTGGTAAATAAACTGTTGTTATGGTATTATTATTTAACAATTTTATTCCACTTAAGCACTTTGTGACCTTGCTCTGTGAAAGGTGCTATTTGAAATACACCTTACAAATCCTAAAATGTACATGTACAATAGAATGAGTCAAAATATCCATATCCATGAAGTACACTTCAGCCAGAAAACTTTATTTCCATTTGCAGTATTATGTTTGGCGGTATGGCTCTGTTCTGGGGCCTCTCTGCCTTTCCTCGGTGCTACGCAGAAAGCCTCTTTCACGTGCCTACGTGGAAAACCTAAGGCAGAGAGAGCCCACCTCCCTGCCCTTCCACGTGCAAATCAGGAAAGCCTGAGGCAGAAAGAGCACACCTCCCTGCCCTTCCATGTGCAATTCAGGAAAGCCTGAGGCAGAGAGAGCACACCTCCCTGCCCTTCCACGTGCAATTCAGGACAGCCTGAGGCAGAGAGAGCACACCTCCCTGCCCTTCCATGTGCAAATCAGGAAAGCCTGAGGCAGGGAGAGCACACCTCTCTGCCCTTCCATGTGCCTACATAGAAAGCCTAAGGCTCGGAGAGCAACAGCAAAGATTCCTCCCAGGGAACAGAACAGAGCAGCATCAGTGGCAAACAGAAATAACACAGCATGAAAAGGAGGAGCTGGGATGAAGGCGGGTTGCAAAGCAGTTTGCAGAGGAAGCAGCAACAGTAGGCAGGCCAGAGCAGTTTAAATAGGGCGTCCTGAATGAGATTCGCCAATTGGTTGCATAGAGAGGAATCGTGTGATCAATCAGCTGACTCCCTTCCATCAATCAGCTGCTCTATCAGTTGACTGGGCTGTTTGAGATCAGCTGATGTAGCTGGGATGTGAGCTGAGCTTGACATTGCGTCAAGAAAAATAACCAAGCTAGCCACGCTGCAGTCCCTCCGCCTCACTCCTCACTGCTATGACACTATTTGCTTAGAGGAAAGCGGGCGGAAGCTCAGTAGCAGCTTTAGCGACTAGAATTCAGCGGTTGCCGCCAGGGTTCACAGTAGGATAGGTCTAATCTCTGTAACTGCAGCAGCAGAAAGTTTGCTGATCCTGCGGGTAGTTTGCACTGGGCTGGCTGAATTCGAGTTGCTATTTGAGCAGCTTCAGTCCCGTGTACTCAGACCATCACCCATTTTCTGCTTCATTGCATCAGCTTTGTCTTTCTTGAAAGAGATATGATGTCATGCTGTTCTTGAACTACCACAATAGAAGCAGCAACTTCTTTCCACCCTCACTTTTGAATTATATTTATTCAGACATTAAAAAATCTTTAAAAACAATGCAGTACTGAAGAGGTGAAACCCCAGTTTGTGCAGGCTTTGATATCTGTGTCTGCATGAATGTCGGAAAGTTGTTGAATTGAGTTGAGTCGTTGAATAGGAATGTAGAACAAACTGCGTCTGTGTGCTTTCATGTCTCTCATTAAATATTTTGCTAAGCTGCTGTAGTCTTGAAGTCCTGGTGATACAAGTGTTTGCACAGATATCATCTGTCAAACTCTGACCGCGTCTCTCTCAGTGCTTACAGTTTGTTTATCCCTCTGTCCCCCCTCATGTCTTGTTTGCTAAAATCTTGAGGCAAATGGCTGATTCAGGCTCCAGCAGGCTGCAGTTAGCAGTGTAACTTATCCCCAGCAGCTACATTTATTAATGCGATCCCTGCCAACATGACTATAAATGATACACTTAGCTTCGGTAGCCTGGTCTCGGATGTCTTTCAGCTTCCTTTCTCTCCTTAGCCTGACACAAACTCTTAATGGGCCTCGCCAACATATTTTATGCATTAATGACCCACTTAGCCTTGCTTTCCTGTTCCAGACTTCATTTACCTTTTAACTGTAGCAATTTCAACCCCCGCTCACGCATGCAGGCATTCTTTCAGAACAGATTACTGTCACACGAATTGCATTAGTAGTCTTGTCAATGTATTTTGTAGATCATGCCCACTGCTTTCTTACAGCTTGTTTTATTTAGCTTCCCTGACACCTTTCATGCATAATTAACCAGATTTCCCTAAGGGCTTTTTTTAAGATGTTGTACAGAATGAGCAAAGACAGAAAAGGATGGTAACTTTTTTTTTTTTAATGCTCTTCAGTTAGTGGCTTGTTTCCTCCTAATGAATGCTTAAATAATGAAGGAAAATGTGCTTGTTTTTGGGGGGGTTTATGACTGTCTGATTTATTACTTTGATCACAAACACGTTTTGTTATGCAAAAATGTAATTTAACTTTATATCATTCTTCCCTTTACCTTTAATATTTGAAGAGATTCAATGTGCATAACTGACAGCTCATGGAAAAATAGTGTTAAAAGAGCACTGTATTAAATGTTTTTCTCACATGCCCCCGGTGAACGAAAAATCTCTCACACAACTTACGCAGTATAATTGTGAAACTTATCTATAGCTCTCTTTAAAGCACGAAAACAGTTATTTTACCACACCGTACACGCTGTACACGGGTGAATTCAAACTAAACATTTAAAACATCAAAGTCACAGTTTAGTGAGTTTATTTAAGTGAGGTAAAACTACTGTTTTTGTCAGTGGAGTCTGGCTATAAAGAGAGGATAGATAAGATTCACTTTTAGTTCAGTGCCCCTGTTGGGAATAGCTGTCTGTTTGGGAAAGTACTGAGCATACGACTGGGTAAATGAGACTTAGATTATACCTGCAAACAAATGTTTCGATAATGGTTTTGCTGTTGTTAACTACGGACCCATATGTCTTTAATTTATCAACAATTTTCTCTGTTTTTGGATTCTTTGTTCAGCAGAGGCATATGAGAAAAACAGAGGTTCAAGTTTCAAGGCTCAAGGTTTAGTTTATCGTCATTCAAATTTGTGAAAGAACATGAGGTAACTAAATTCATTACCCAGATCCAGCAGCGTACAGAATAAAGAACATTTAAGATAGACATTTAAGATAGAAACTACACTTTTGCCTTGCTGTTCTTGCTTTGAGGCGGTGTCCTAAGGAATTCAAAGTGACACAGGGTCAGTAATTGATACAAAAATGCTCATTTGGGGGGAGTGAAGTATTCCTTTAAAATCCGTCTTTAAAAAATCCAGGTATCTTTTTAATGAAATGCATTAAAACACAACTATAAGCCTTATTTGTAGCAGCATGCAAACAACACTGCCAAGCTCAATTTATAACTACCAGGTCATAAAGAGTGCTCCACTTGTCCTAAAAGCAACACACCGGTGACGTATGATGTGCATCAAAACATTTTTTTTCACACCAAACATAGTGCGAAACCTCCTCCTCACAAATATATATAGAGTGCGTGTAATTTAGGATTCAAGCCTTAAATATTCAAATAGCTCTTGACTTTCAGTGAGTCATTGTCATTACTAATCAAAATTAAATAATTCATCGAAACATGTAGGCTGATTGACACCTTTACAGGCTTGGTAGGTTGTGTCATCATGCAGTGTTATTTTCATGCAGCTGTGGCAGATCTGGTGTCCTGTTGTACAACACTGTACCATTAAGACTTAATTCCTTCCTATTACAGCTTTCTCCAGCCAGCGCTAAAGACCTGAATTTGCATAACAAGTGCAGAATCAGGTATTATCACGTTATGTTCATTACAATTATAGCACCAGATCTGATGCTGGCTGGCTACAGTGCAGAGCAGTGAAAAGACACAAATAACTGCTCTCAGGTAGAAAGACAGTAGCTCGAAGGAGAGCACAATCCCTGTGAGACTGGGCTGGTCCAACCCTCAGCTGCGAGCCCATTAGACCCCTGCTAATCACTCATCGAGGGCCATCACCTAGCAACTAGCCTTCCTGCTGTCGGAGAGCCTCAGATAAATGTAGGGGTGGCAGAGTGGAAAAAAAAAGAGAACACACAGAAGTCTAATGATTATTTTTTAAATGAGCTGTTGTTCACGATACTGGCTCCTGCTTTTAATCACGACGCCATGTATTACGGCTAAGAGGTACTTAAGGAGTTTGATCTGCCAAGGAAGCTGTCCCTGCGCAAATAATGCGACTGTCTACTTTTAGGAGGCAATATGAGATTATTTCAGAGCACAAACAGGCCATCTCTGACACTGCTGCTCACACGTTTTCTCCACCTCGGTAGCACGGATGGTAAATATAGCTCGGTGTGGGAAGTTTTGGCAAGAGACAGCTAGTTGCCTGCTAGGAGGAGAGCATAGCAGAACATACCTACTAACTGTGGGCGACTGTCAATTTTAACAAGGACGGTGGTGAGCGCTGAAATATCTCATTTTAACACTGGTCAAGATATCAAGACTTAATAAGTGAACTATATTTGCAACAGGTTTGTGCCAAAAGAGGGTTTTTACATCACTTCTTAACGATTCCTCGCTCGTTAGATTGATTTTTAATATGCAGGAGAGTTCATTTGTGGCCCATCATGTTACACTGGGTCTGCACTTCATCAGCAACATCGTCATCACTGTTTTTATAGTAACAGTGGATCAAGTGTATAACGTGACAGGGGTTTGCCTGTAGTGATGGAGCTGCAAGAACTGTTATTACTATCCTCTACATCATGCAGGTCATTCTGAATGGACCACAAGGTGACTTGCCAATGTGTCAAGTCTGTAAAGAACACACTTTATTTTTAAATACAGTGAATTTCTGGCACAGAGCTTCTATTCTGAAGTGCCGTTTCCTGCTCTAGAGTGAGTGACTTATGGACAGATACTATGACGTTGAATGTATTAAACTGTGTGGACCTTGAACTGATGACTAAGGAGAAATTTGGACCCTGTGCCTAGACCAGTTGGAACCACTGATCTTTTGTTTCTCATCTCTGTGAAACATTTTAGTGTCTTTCAGCTTGTTGTTTTGGATCAACATTACTGTTTGGTTTAGTCCGTCGAACATAGCATTCAGCCCAGTAAGAGCGAGGAAATGGCGGAGCCCAAAACAGAGCTAAAAGGAGAGTGAAAATAGAGCTAACATTCCTCAGGTTGCCAGAATCACGATGCTCTGTATCTGTTTAAAGTGTAAATAGGCAACTGCTTGTTTACAAGTTCTCCTTATAAACTTTATAAAGTGATAAGATGTCAATTTTGTTGGTAGAGCTCATTCTGCTGCACCCCAGTGGTCACAAAAACTAGTTTGTGCCATTGTTGCCAAGTCGCTAGCACTAGCTCCAAAAGTTGCCAGATGATGCCATATGTTTATTTGCATATTGATGACATCTTGCACATTCATTTACATATCGGAAAATGGAAGCACCGACTCTTTGCTGAATTAGATTTAATAGAAAAAAACTTCAACATAACATTTGAATAGCATGAGGGCTATGGCACTTGTACTTCGTGCACCACTTTCTCGCACTTCTAATCCAGAGAGTGAGAGCATCAATGTAACCATAGAAGCTCGCTACAACTGAACTCCCACTCCCGTTTTTCCTGCCTGTCCCACATGTACCTGCACAGTGCCAGATGAGAGAGGGGGAGAGATCCTGCACCGATGTTGGAAAAGCCATTGACTGTGATGACTCCGAGCAGTGTGCATGGGAATGAATTACAATAATGAATAATGAATAAATGAAAGAAATGAATAATGAATTACAATTTCTTGTTTTTTCCCTGATGGTCTGAACAGGTCGCTAAATTTGTTGCTTGTCGATTTTTAGGAAAAAAGTCACCAAGAGGGTCTGAGGTGCAGCTAAATCTAGCGAGAAAAAGTCACCAAGTTGGCAACATTAATTTATTACTGCTCAAATACAGCAGTCAAAATGCCCTTGAACAAGACTCAGCAGCTGTGGTTCCTCTAGCAAGTGATGTGTTCAGTTCTGTCAATATGAAGTGTGAAGTTGCTGAATGTGAGAATAAATTTATGACTTTACAGTTTTGTGAACATATGCTTTAAAAAAGTCCAATACATCCAAATTTGTCTTCTGACTTCCCAAAGTAAACACTAAATAATAAACACTCTCTGCTGAGTGTATTTCTGTCCTGACTTTACCTCCATGTTTGTCATTGTAGGTGCTGACGGAGCAGGGCTGCGTATTCCAGGAGAGACACGGCTGGGAAAGACCTGGCTGGTTCAACAAAGACGGGCCTGCTCCTGTGAGACCCTACACCCTACATATTTAACACAAGCACATGCACGCTAATGATTTTAACCACATATTGACAGAAGGCACTTGGAGAGACATAAACAATTAAGATGCAAATTTTACCACTTGCTTGCTGGGTAGGGACTGCTGGAACAGACTGACTGCCTCTAACGGGCGACACTGACAGTGGCTGGGCAAATGTTTTGTCCTTCTCTGCATATGGAAACAGTGATGATTAATTAACCTCTAACGATTTATTTGTCTGTATCACTGCACAGCTTAAAGACTATGATTATTACGGGGCGTATGACATTAAGAAGAATGTGAACTACAAGTACAACGATTTGCTGGGGAAAGAGTACACCTTTGACTTCCCTCCACATCATGACGTGGTAAGACACCAAGCATAAATGTGTATTTGAGTGTGGGCGAATGTGTGTTATTCAGTAGAACAATGTCACTAAATTACACACAACTATGGGCCAAAAAAACTCAGAGTCGCCAGATGAGTGTGAGCACTCTCTGAAGGCTCCCGTGAGGACAGGGAACATGTGTCCTCACGGGAAATAACCATCATGGACATCTGACAGTGATGAGAGGACAGTTAGTGAGGTTTATGGTGCATAAACTGCGTAGCCAACTAACACAGCAGCTCAGAGGACAGATCACAAGGGGAGAATTATCAACCTTGACGTCAGAACCTCTCAATGCGTTTTCCTTTTAATTTCACAGTTGTGATGAATGTTGCCTTCAAGGACCTGGCTCCAAATATGAAGAGTCATCTCAGAAATGTCATGTTTGGCAAAGAGAGGAAGACTCTTTTATTTAATGTCAGGCTTTATGCTAATTGGATGTGTGTGTGTGTGTGTGTGTTTTTTATTATGCAGATAAAGAGCGAGTGCCTCTCATGTAGACACGGTGTGGCAGTGTTTGACATGTCCTACTTTGGAAAGTTCTATCTCACTGGACCAGATGCCAAGAAGGCGGCTGATTGGCTGTTCACTGCTGATGTCAACAAGAAGCCAGGTCAGTGTGTTGCAGCAAGAACACGCACATATACACACACAAATGCACAGACAGATGGGAGAGAAGATTGACAGAATGAAGAGGGCAGTTAGGGAGACTAAACAAGATGCCAGCACGAGAGCAAAACAGTCCACTGTTCCACAAAATCCAAATATCACTGGTGTTCACTGCCAGTACAAAGTCTCATAGAGGGTTTTCTTTTTTAAAATCGGCAAACTGACAGCTGCGCCTGCTTTCTGTAGTGACAGGTGAACACAGATGTGAAAATGGGCCGAGCCCCAAATGCTCTGGATATTCTTTTTTCTCCACTTTCCTCACACTTCCCACTTCATTCACAGTCTGTTTTCACTGCTGAACAGGATAGATTGCCTCTGGGTTGACAGCGGTAGGTTTTCAAAAACTGGCATCAACTTCTGAAAGAATGCAGAGACAGATATATCTTTTCAGTTTAAGCCCACATAATTCCTGGTAAATCACTGGGATAACCTCTCGGGCATCGCTTGTGATTTTAACTGTTCACACTTGCACTTCAATCAGGAACATTTCCATCTTAAGCCTTTTCACACATGCCATGGCAAAACTGGAATAGATGGGACAAGGGGGAGTCCAGCAGATGGCAGTAATGCAACAGTTATGGATGACAACTGTCATAAAACAGCAGAAGAAGAAGATGTGGCTAGGCTGGATGTTAGTGCAACACAGCAGAAGACATCTTTTATCATTTTCAGAAACACATGGCAGGCCAATTTTCTTGTAATGTATAATATTGAACAAGCTGCTAAACCATAGTTTTAGATTCAAACATGTCATCAGCAGACTCCTGTGATTGGTTCACTCCCTTCATGTGAAAGCACCTTTAGAAGTAACACCTTTAGTGCCCGTCTCTGCAACGTTACTGCTTTAATTCACAACACAGATGTACTGCCATTTTCCCTGAAATGTTACTGGGTCTTGAGGTGGGAAATTGGTGGTATAGATTTACATTAATTACTAATCCATGCTTCCATTAACACATAACCCAAAGCGGGAAATGTTCATGTGTGAAAGGAGCGTTTGTGTTTGATGATGTCTGATATTGATGACTCCCAGTGGCACCACCACTTAAAGAGGAACTCAACCTGTCAGTTTGCGAGACACTGGGAGCATCTTAGCTTGTAAAAAGAGGTGTATAAGGTGTGTTTGTTGTTACTAAACTGGAGGTTTGTGGACATTAACCAGGCACGGAGGGTCCAATGTAATATGTTGCATTATGGGAAGTGTAGGATCTGTTGCAAATGTAAGATTCAAAGAGTATCCATACACTGGAAACAGAGCTCCTTTTTTTTATCAGCAAAGTTTTGACCAACTACAGGTCTATCTCAGGCAAATACCCATTGGAAGGAAATTTCGGATGTACATATAGCAAAATGACCAGTGATATTATAATCATGTCATCACATTCATATGTGTCAGATATCCTCGTTACAAGGAAAATGAAAATGCATAAATATGAATAGACATGCAAGTATTATTCAAAGGAGTCTTACACAAATTTCTAATAAATAGGTCACAAAGGATACAATGAAAATATCACACACACAGCCTGTAGCCACATAAAGGCCACACATAGAGCCCCTTTTAAGGTAATACTGCCATAGATTAGCAAGACACTAGGGGCCAAGGAGTAGGGGTGTGCCATATCATCTTATTCACGATAATTCCAGTATAATTTCTAATATGAAAATTCATATCATGATACTCGCCATATTTTGACTTGTTAACATGTTGACGTCATACTGTTACCCACGGCAACAACAAGCATGGCTAAAAGTGAAAATATTACCAACTCCAGTGGTTCCAAATAGACTCTTTTAGCTCATTCAGCAGCTCCTCTGGCGGCAGCACAACATCTCTCCCTCTCCTCTCTAGCTGTACACACACAGTTGTCTATGTCGTTAAATGATTTTTTCATAAACCTTTGATAAAATAAACCTGCATGACGCTCATGGCTTGACAAAAAACTACATAAATGTAAATGTGCAGTGGTTATGGCAGCATAACAGCCTGTCACAGGTTACAGCGTGATGATTAGAGGAGAAATGGCAGAGCATAAAGGTCCAGGTGGAAAGAAAACAACTTAATCATTTAGGATTTTGCTAAAAGAAGGAAATCATCTGTTGATTTATATATATATAGATCCCAGGGTACCATTCTTTTTTATGTTTGGGAGGTGTTTAAATGTGTAATTTGTGGTAGATTTTATTTTGTTGAACTCTTTTGTATTTTGAATACAGAATCTGAATCTCACTCTGAGTTACTGTTGTCGTTTACAAACTAAAGAAATGAGAGATGATTTTTGTTTAATTTTTACTGAATATTTCAAGGCAAACTGTAAAACTATATCACTTATTTTGTCGCAATTCTATCTTTCTTCTTTTGTTTTCACTAATTAGTCACATCGTCAAGAATATCGTTATCGCAAAATTCCCTGAATTCTTGTGATATTATTTCAGGGCCATATCGCCCACCCCTAGCAGTGAGTCACTAAAATGCATTTTAAAAGAAATGTCAAATGTTTATAACTGTTTGTATAAATAGAAAAGTGGAATGTCACAGATATCCTTTACATCCAGATTAAAATGTGTCTCAGTTCAGGAGCTGCAGCCTTTAAAGACTGTAGCTTTGGTTTCTCTTGTTAGATGGATAAAAAACCTACCATAATTAAAGTGCAATATGAAATTGCTGGAATAACAGTTGCTGTTTATTTTCTGTAGCCTGTTTGATTTCTTGTGCTAACATCTATTTTCATTTCATGATCCTCTACTCATGATTACAACGACCTCTCACCCCCAAGAATGTTTCTCAAAATGTTTTCCAGCTCTTAGAGAGGACACATCATCCAACCTTGCTAACTCAGTCTCTTTGTCCATCACTCTCTTGCCCCCAGTTCTCACTCACAGCAATTACAGTGGTCACACTTTCTCCGAGAATATTTGATGTCTCCGCAGGCCTGACTTAAGCTTCTCTAACACATTTACACACCCTTTCCTTTAATACCAGTGACAGAACGAAACGGTAACATCAATCATTCATTCAAATGAGAGATGACTGAGGGACAGCCGCGATTAGCATGTCACTGCAGCCACCAGCTCCTTTGGCCAAAGGATGACGGGAATATTTTGTCTCTTTTAATTAGATATAGCCTTCATTCATTAGGAAATTATTTTGATGATGTTCCTATTATGAATATGTGTGGTAAGCAGTGTTCTCAGCTTTGATGAGGTTCATATTTCAGTTGTTTCCTTGACAACTATTCAACAGAAAGACAAAGTTCACATGTCGTCAGGGCTCGTGCGTCCCCTGAGGCACATATATATAATTATTAGCAAGTTGTGAAAGAACTATAAGCACACTTGAGTTGATTAAAAATCATTCTCTTCCTATTCACATATGGGGGGCAGGAAAGCACACGCACAAACACATAAAAGCTCACAACTGGATTACTCACAAAGAACCAGTTACAAACACAAGACTGACCTCGAATTCGGGTTCATTTTTTATTTTGAGATTTCCGTCGGCATGGTTCCAAAAGACTGCACATGTTAAATTGGCCTACAAAGTCTGCCACGGGAATTAATTGTTTATGTGTGTGTTTCAGGCTCCACTGTGTATACCTGCATGCTGAATAAGAGAGGAGGGGCAGAGGCTGACCTGACAGTGAGCAGACTGGAGCCTGGTGCTGCCAACCTGCCCCTGGCACCACAGTCCAATGGTGAGAAACCAAGTGTGTTTGTGTTGTTTTCTATATTTATCTGCCGTGCTGTTATATCTATTGCCTCCTCTTTTATTCCACTCTTTTCTTTCTCATTCCATCACTGTTGTGTTTTGTCATTTTAACCGTTGTGTTTTATCTGTTGCTGGATAAATCTGTCATTGTGTTGTGACTTCTTTTGGATTCATTGTTCTTTTGCTTTGTTCTATTTATTGTTCTGTCGCTCAGTATCTATCAATACTGTATATCTGCTGTTTTCGTCGTCATATTCTTCTGCTTGTAAATCTATCTTTTGTTGTGTTTTGACATAGCTATCAGTTTATGTGCTGTGTCTTATTTGTTGTTCTACCTAAAGGCACAGTTCACCCCCAATCCAAAAATACATATTTTTCCCCTTACCTGTAGTGCTGTTTATCAAACTAGATTGTTTTGGTGTGAACTGCCGAGTGTTGGAGATATCGGCCATAGAGATGTCTGCCTTCTCTCCAATATAATGGAACTAGATGGCACTTGGTTTGTGGTTCTCTAAGCGCCAAAAAAATATGTTTGAAAAACTCAACAGCAGTGTCTCTTTCCAGAAATCATGACCTCATTACTCGACATAATCCACAGACCTTGTTGTGAGCAGTTTCATGCAGGAACTATTTTCTTTCGACCGAACTACACCTGCTAACCATATCACTAAGCAGAAGGAAGTGTGCATTTACTGCTAGCTCACCTAGCACCATGGCAAGAACCATGGCCTCTGAGACATTGCTGTTGAGCTTTTCAAATGTATTTTTTGGTGCTTTGAGCACCGCAAGTCAAGTGCCATCTAGTTCCATTATATTGAAGAGAAGACAGATATCTCTAACACTCTGCAAACACACCAAAACAATCAAGATTGATAAATAGCACTACAGGAAAGAGGAAAAACGTGTATTTTTAATATTGGGGTAAGAAGCCCCTTTAAGTTTAAGTTATTTTGTTGTATTTTGTCATACTCCTCTTAGTCACTGTTTTATTCTCTTCTTTCCCGCCTTTGCTTCAGGTGACGCGTACTACCTGGCCATCGGAGGCGGCGTAGCAGAACACAACTGGAACCACATTAGAACAGTTCTTCAGGACCAAGGCTTCCGCTGCCAGCTGACAGACCACTCTGAGGACATGGGGATGATCAGCATCCAGGGACCCAAGAGGTGAGAGAAGGAAAGGAGGAGGGAAAAGAGAGCGGGAGGGAAGAGGGCTGTGAATGAACAGACACAATGTCATGAGTTATAAATCCAGGTGAGAAAAAGGACAAAGGGAGTGAGCGAGGGCAAGGAGCGGTGGAGAGGAGAGGAAAAAAGAGGAAGGTGACTGATTGGTCTAAAGATTGGTTATGATTCACATCCTGGACACAAGAGGTGGGGAAACTGAAAAGACAAGCTGTTGGATCGATAAGAGGAGAGCAGGTTAAGTGCCTATTTTCAAGACTTGGCCATAAGCATGAGGGGTGAGAGAGTGCAGGGACGGAGGTTGATTGAACACAAGAGATGGAAGCGGGGAGGTTAGAGGGTAATTCTGCACTTTAAAGTCGCCATTGGCTGTTTCATGATGCTCTGAACCCTGCAGAGTAAATTAAAATCTATTTTTCACCTGTGTGAGTGATAATGATAAAGATTACTCACAGCTGTTGTGCTCTGTGTCTCAACAACAGTTTACACCTTGGGTTAGAGGTCCATGGGCATGATCTGTCACTATCTCACCTGAATCACTGAACGACCTGTGCTAGGGATACAAAATAATATCAGAACACCATCGATTTTGGCCCGGCTTTAAAATAAACTATCAGTCATCATGCTTTCTCTTATTTTGCATGATGAATGAGTATCACATACATTGAAAAGTACTGTATTTCATGTCTTCATCTGCTGGTGGGCCATCATGATGAGAGTATAAATGCATAATATGATGTTTATTCCATTACAGAACTGACTTGACGATCACTAAAATTAGGTGGGGAAAAAAGTGGACACATCAATATCAGTATGGGTTATCAGTCAAATGAGTCGTTAAATGTCGGCATATCAGATATCGGCTAAAAATCCAATATCGTGCATCCCTAACTTGTATATATGAGGCCTCATGAAGGCAAGAGCAAATGAATTTAAGCCTGTATGAGCCTGAATGTGACATGATGCCAAAATAATCTGTGGTTTTGGCTTTGGTTTTTTTATTTACACCTCTGCGCTGGTGACAACCGAGCCCAGAAGCATCATGTTTTTGGGTTGTGCGTCTGTCCAATTTCAATGAGTGCAATATCTCAAGAACACCCTCAGGACATTTCTTCAAAACTGAAATGATGATACAAACGATGATAATCTCGCGTGCCCCAATTAAAACTGTGGTATTTGTAAAGATCTTCAGCGCTGACAGGTTAAAGATCTGTGTGATGCGTCATGTCTCCCCGAAAAATACACTGAATACCTTTTATTGAATTCCTTTAAAGTCTGCACTGCATATATTATCTGAGTCTGGACAGACTCATGTATGTTTCAGTACAGGTACCAAACGGACCCTTTTTTTGGTCCTTTACTCTCTCTAATAACAAAAATTAAATTTTTGAACTAGCTGCAGGGTTGATGTATTAGAATTAACTGCAGTTCTGCTCCTCTGCTCTTCTCTAATCACACATAGACCTAATCTTCTGTCTCTGTCTGTCTGTCTGTGTGTGTCCTTCGCTCTTATTTATAAACAATGCATACGCATAAAAAGAGGCCTTAAAGAGGCGTACGCCACTTCCCACGTAAAAAATCGTGATCTATAAAAGCAGACTTGATGAGAGAAACTTTGACCCATGCTTATGAACATTTTGGAGATGGGAAATTGGCGACGCAGATGGTGAGATGAAAGCCTGGTTGTAAAAATTGGCGCTCACCAATTTTGGCTTTTGTCTGTACGTACATTTTTAGTATGGATCCTACTCATTGTTTTATAAATGAGATCCCTGGTGTGTGTGTGTGTCTGCTCATCTTGCAGTGATACTCTGCTACTGCTAAAAAGATAAAGAAAATAGACCAGATGCCAAAACTATTGCGGCAGATCGATGCTGCAGCCATAGTTTGGGCTCGCTGGGAAGCGGATGCAGAGCTCTGTGGCCGGCTTCCTGGCGTCAGGGTACCTTCACCTACTTCATAAAGTTGAAGCTGGCGGTGTCAAGGAGCTCTGTGGCTGTCTGTCAGGCTTTGGTGTACTTAGCGGCACTTCTCCCTTTTGTCCTCACCTGGTGTTCTCACCCATATGCGTTCTCAGATATTTCTGGCACCGATGGATTTAAGGTGAATTGATGCTCTGTAGTACCAATGCTTTTCAGTCTGTACCCTTAAAAGTACCAAGTTTGGTACCCGATCCCAACCTCAGGATGAATCGTACCAACTTCGGCAATTGTTTAACTTCCCAATCATCTGTCCAATATTTTGGGTTATGACCAAATACATGTACAGCTAATGACATTCTTATCCAGTTCAGCTATACTTGGATATTTTGTTATAACTTAACAGTTCTGTAGTAACTGTAAAATTACCAATTTAATTCAATAAGCTTTACTGGCATGACATTTCATATGTGTTGCCAAAGTACAACACAATTTACGACACTGACTTCAGAAACAATTAACAAAAATGCATTAATACAAAATCATAGACATACATTTTAAAGAAAAAAATCTGTGAAGGAGTAAATAAACGTTGTGTTGGTTGTCTCTTAGGCTGACATGCACTGCTGCATATCTTGCTGACACTCTTTTTTCTTGATGTAATTTTCTTTTTCTTTGGCTATAATTTGGTTTGGCTGGACTGTATGAGGGTTGTCCTGAGGCCTTGTGCTGATAGAGGAGGTGAGCCTCAGGAACAGCTGGCTAAGAGGACTCTATTAACAAAAAGGTTAAGTTTACATATTGTCAGGACAACTAAAACCTCATAGCAGACAGGACATGATAGTGACTGAACTCCTGAAGTACTCCAGTGTAACCCTCATCTATCAGAACCATCATCCATGGACTTCATCTCAGGATGAGACAGTGTGTGCACAGGTGCAAATTGTACAGCACATTCGGACATGAGATATACTCCATTCTTGTCGTTTTCTTCTTGCTTCCCGCAGTTCTCCTTTTGTTCTTCACTCGCAGAGCGAGCCGGGCTACCTTTTACCTCTCCCCGATCTCATTCCCTGAACTCCTCATCTATCTTTTCCTCCCCTCTCACCTCCTCCCCTCCTCCCCTCCTCCCCTCCTCCCCACCCCACCGCCCCGCGTCTTTGTTCTTCCCTCTTACCAGCAGCAGGGTTAGGCCACTCTGTTCTCTGTGTGGGCTGTGTCGATTTCTTCTCCTTGAGGCTTTTTCTCGTCTTCTGTTCTCCCAAGTTTCTTTTCTCTCAGTCGTCATGTGTCTGTAGATCTTATCCAGCTCTTCCTCATCCCCTCCTCCTCAGTCCTCCCTATTTGCTCGCTTTTACTTTTCAAATTTTCTATCCCTCACGCTTTTATTGCTTACGTCAAACCAGAGATCAGTGCGTCACTAGCAGCAGTAGCTCAATGCATATGTGCGTGTCTGTGTTTCATTATAGATACACACACACACGCATACATTAAAGGATGCTGATTATGGAGCTCATTGAGTTTTCTTGAGCATCCAAAGCACACTCAGCTTGGGAGTGTTTGTATTTGCATCAGTGGATGTTTCCCTGCGCGCATGTCAGTAATATAAATAAGATTTGCATCTGTATCGCCCCTTTCTGCACAACTGTACTCGTCCTTATTGTTTCTACCACATATGAGAAATTGCAGAAAATAAACCCTGCGATGTTTGTTTTCTTATGAAGCAAATTGATCTCTTTAAAGTTTGAGGAGAAGGAAAATTACAGCGTTTATGAAGCTGCGTTTGTGTCCCAGAGATGTCTCATTCCAACTCCCGGGAGAGGAGGGAGTCTCTAGATGTGCAGCTTTTCGCTCACACAGCTTGGCAGCTCGCTCCAAAGGGTGAAACTGGTGCTTGATCGTTTGCTTTGTAATTATGAACCTTATTTATAATATATGAAATTATGTGATATCCTGCGAGAGAGCTCTGTGTGTGTGTGTATGCATCCTCTGATTCACAGCTGAGAGCCACAGTTAAGTGGAAAGACAGAGAAACAAATTGGTGGTTGCAAGACTCCCTCAGCACACACACAAACACACACACAAACAGAGCCATTCACTGATTATATATAGCTAATTGGCCTTGCTCTTGGTCTTGAGAGTTCAGTGAACAAAGCGTTGCCAAAGGGAGGACAGCCTGGAGAAAATATCAGCCTGTGCATCACACAAACACATTCATGCATACAGTACATGCAAGAAATGTTCTATTCACATATAGCCACAGTCGCATACACACATTTCTGCATCCAACTATGACCACATTGATTGCTTTCTAGAAAAAAAGGACACCCACACAGATGCACAAACATGAACAGCACACACAAACGTAACCTGAACCCCCTTTCCCAAATATCATCAACCCTGGCTTCCTGCCACACTGTTGCAAAAATATCTCCCAGAGAAGGCCTCTACCTGCCCACTCACAAACACACAAGTAGCAAAGTAAGCTAAACATAGTCCTTTTTTTTCTGTTGACTCATCTTTATGTAATATTGATTTTTAGTGTGTGTGTGTTTGTGGGAGAAGAAGAGATGGTACAGTTCTGTGCAACATACTCCTGTGTTTTTATAGTAATGTTTTCTTGACATATTTAAGATTTATTTTTTTAAAAAGGATCATTTGAGTATCAAAACGCGTATAGATTAAGCATCTTTAATGACACCAGCTGCACAGGTGCAAATGTAAAATAAATTGAGCAATGAACATTGTCTTTTCTCTCATGTGCAGTCGAGAGGTGCTTCAGGAGGTGTTGGACACAGACCTGAGCAATGAAGCTTTCCCCTTCTCTACCCACAAAGTTGCTAATGCAGCCGGGCATCAGGTAAGAACACACACACACTTATACACAGGCACTAGGGATGCCACAATGAGGAAGATATCCCACCTGTATCCCACTCACCATTGTTACCGATTACACCAGGCATTTAACAAGAACAGGTATCCATCAATAATTCAGAGTGCTTTGTTAAGTCACTGCTAATCAAAACTGAACATTGCCAGCGGCTGGAGCTTCACATTAAAATCATTTAAATGGCGAAACACAAATTGACTTTTCTTATTAAATTGTCACAGTAAACATGTCAGTCAGATTAACACTACTGCCAGTTTTCAACAAAAAAGGCATCAGCAAAACAAGACATCAGTCATTTTTGACATTTGTTGACAGCAGATCAGTTTGAAATATTGCAGAGAATAATGAAACAACAAGGAGCATCCACAGGGAAGTGTTAGATGAAGGGCTGCAGGAGACAGGCTGCACACCTCCAATTTATTAGCAATGTAACCAACACCTTTCCCCTCATTTATGTGATCAGATTCCATATTAGCAGTAGGGATTAAATCCGAAAAATTGCCAAATAGGCACTTTTTCAGTTTGCTTTAACACCATATCCTTTGCAGTTGTCTTGTTGGTCATTTTTCCTTAGAAGTGAAATCTAATCAAAGTGCTTCTCTATGCTGCAACCAAGCTTTCAGGACATAGTGGCAAAATGTGGAATTACAACCTCTTGGTCTGTCCATGACGCCATTGAGCCGAAAAAGACTTTTTCCAATAGACTTAAATTGTGAAAGAGACGTCTGTAAATCAGTGGATATATTTTTTGAGTGCCACAACCCCCACAAAATGACTCGTTTCACAATTCAGTCCAGAAACATTTCTCAAGTCTGGAAAGGCAGCAGGGGCAGCACGGTGGTGTAGTGGTTAGCACTGTCGCCTCACAGCAAGAGGGTTCCTGGTTCAATCTCAGGAGGGAGCCCTTCTGTGTGGAGTTTGCATGTTCTCCCTGTGTCGGCGTGGGTTTTCTCCGGGTACTCCAGCTTCCTCCCACAGTCCAAAGACATGCAGGTTAATTGGTGACTCTAAATTGTCCGTAGGTGTGAATGAATCTGTCTCTATGTGTCAGCCCTGTGATAGTCTGGCGACCTGTCCAGGGTGTACCCTGCCTCTCACCTAATGTCAGCTGGGATAGGCTCCAGCACCCTCGGAACCGTAAAGAGAATTAGTAGTTACGAAAACGGATGGATGGATGGATGGAAAGGCAGCACTACTAAGTAATTTTTATCCCCATTCAAGTTAGCAGAGGGAAGATAGCTGCTCTGCCGCACTCGGCTCTAGTGTGGCTCGATGGGCCCCGCATTGCGGAAGTTGCAGGTAATTTCTTACTGCAGAAATTGAGCTTTGTTGACTTCATGCGCCACTGGGCAACTTTCACAGGAATAAATTGGAGCCCGGCTTCAATGCTGTATCCAGTTCTCTTTACATCCACGGCTTCCACGCAACTTTGCTGCTGCTGCTGTACGGAGCAGACACTTCCAGTTTATAATTGTAGCATCTGATGTCCACCTAAGTATTGATTAAAAAAAAAACAAAACAAGGTTATATAATCCCTGTATGCCCGAACACTGTGTAACATCAGTAACACTGACCACCCCGCACGCACACACCCCGTGCCTCAACTCATTTCTGCAGTAATTGGATCTGGTACATTTGTCAGCTTCAGAATAACCTTGTCACTGCTATTTAAATAAAAAATGAGTAAATTAAATAACACTTCTATGCAATGACACACTGCTTAGTGAAACTGGTTTTATTATTTCAAAGGTTTAGTCAGCAGAACTTGTAGACTGTGTGTGTGTGGCAGATGGCATGTCTCAACAAGGCATCCTTGTGACTTCAATATCAAGTCTGTCCGCACCTTTTGTTTTTCTTTACCTCTGTCCACCTTCTGTCTCCTTCTGCATCTGCTTCTGAGGTCTAACACCTCAAAACAAACTCAATGTGCTGTTGTTTACAAGCACTGGGGAAATCATGTATGTTAGCTGTATTTTTCATTCAGTTTTTAAACAAAACAAGGTAATGGAGCTACGGCCTCTCGGCTTGACCTCCACACTGTTCCTGGCCTTGGATCAAGAAGAGCATGTTGTACCAGCTCATGCAGCGACACATATGTCCACACGCTCTCACTCTGTCTTAGTTGCTCTTGCATGAATTATGCAACGCTCCGGTGATTGCAGTCAGCATCTTCTCACAGCTCTGCAGAAGTGTTTGTGCATGTGTGTGTGCGCGTTGCTTGTGCTGTGTTCCAGCTGGTTGCTGGCCTCGTCTGGGTGACATTTTAATGGCTGCACTGCTGCGAGAACAGAGCTCTCTCTCTGCCCTCTGCTCCCCTCATAGCTCATTAGACTCTCTCGCTCTCTCTCTTCCCACCTCGCCAGTTGAAGCGAGTGTCCTGGCATGCTTGTTAGGTCACATGGATTCATGTTTATATGCATTTTTGTACTTGTGTCTGAGCTCCGTGTGTCCGTGTTTGATGCCTGGCTGGTAAAAGTTTGAGTGGCAGCGTGCATGAGGCATGCATGTGTTCCTGTGTGTTTAAGTTTGTCGCCTGTGTATCTGTAAGAGTGTGTGTTGTGCACAAGCGTGGGCCTACATGTACTGTCCTCCCCAGAGTTTCGTGGCGTACATATGGGGCCCAGGGTGATCCCTGGCCGGCCAGATGGCCTGGCTGTCAGAGCACCCACTGGGGAAACTGTTGGAGAGAGTTTTCTCTCCTCTTTTTTCACTCCCTTCCACAATTTCCCACTCACTACTTTTCCCTTTTTTCCCCTTAGCTTTCCCTCTTGCGTCACGTATATAATTTTGCATCTTTACCGTTCTGGTATTCGTCAACATGGGTGTTATTCTCATAGTATTTCTAGGGTGTGACTTTAATGGCCTGACAGATACGAGAAAATTCAGCCGAACCAGCTCTGTATCATAAAATGTGTGTAGTATGTCAATGCTAAATGTACCTGCTATTGTATAGTGCCTTTCTGGTCTTGCGACCAATCAAAGCGCTTTTTCACATTCATGCATTTACACACATATTCAGAGGCTACCATACAAGGTGCCACCTACTACTCAGTTTTTAACACTCTCACACACCGATGGAACAGCTATCAGGAGCAATTTGGATTTCACTGTCTTGCTCAAGGATACTTAGACATGCAGACCGAAGAAGCCGAGGATCGAACCGCTGATCTCTGGATGATCTACTCTACCTTCTGAGCCACATCCGCCCCTAAATATAAATGAGCTATGTTAAACTTCCATCCATCTTTCCAGTGCCCACATCTTCCTGCTCATTTGCGTCATTCAGTGGATTTTTGCTGGCCCCAAGACTGTTGCTCAAACTACAAATTGTACTTCCTCACTTTTGTACGGCTGCCACCACCACGGACTAAAATAGTATGGAAATGGATCAAGAAAGAGATGTCTCTCTCTGTCTTGCTCTCTTAAACTTAGATTAAACAGTACAAATGGGCCAAACTGATCAAATATAAACCAAGATACTGTGACTGTATTAGTCGCCTAATATGTTTTTAGAAACTGAAAACTTTATGCTTTGGCTGGGTTACTTGAATCCCACTCCCACTGGCTTCACCTATAGACAAACACAGGCAGAGTCCAGATTTTAAAGTTCAAAATTTGTATTGAGAATTAATATAGGCAGGGGGGTTACAGCACAGGCACATGAATGATGTGGTTTTCCACAGCTAACAGGTGTAACAGGTAATGATTATTGATGATTGATTAGACTGACATATGATTTCTGAAAAACAATATAGAAATAAATGGATGAAAGCAAAAGGTGTTCAAATGAATGGCACAAATGAATGACATTGACGTTAAACAATGGTCACAATGCAGTATTTAAAGGCTGGAAACGAGATGCTGAAATGCAATAATAGGTGACAATTGCCATGATTAACATTTGTGAATATTAATTCACTTCACAAAGAACAAAAGACATCAATTTCTGATGACTGCTGATGTTTTTCTACACTTAACAACACGAATAGTGACAAATCAAAACACATAGTGTGTGTACTGTGTCTCAAACAAATGAATGAAATTAAGAAATGGTGATGTGGCACACAAACCTGGCGGCGAGCCAGTGCGACACATAACAGTCAATCTAGATTCAAAGAAAATTATGAGCCTCCTTGTTCCCAAGGGCAAACGAGACAATAAAGGTGGACTCAAATGGGCAATCACTCATCGGGTCAGTCAGTATGTTTGGGGGATTGGATGAGATGGAATAACGTCAATTGCGGCCCTCTGACGCTTTCTCCTCATACGTTCAGTGTGCCCCGTGCATCTGGGCAGTTTATATAGAGAGCACCGTGAACAGGAGCGAACTGTTCCAGCCAGAGAAGACAGAGGGAATTCTTCACAGAAATATATTTTGGTTCACTGTTTAACTGTAATACCATACTAATCACTGTATTGATTCCAGAGGGGCAGCTTGCATTATGGGAGTGTTTATTGGTCTGGTGTGATGCAGTGCGTCCTGGTAGTTGTAGGTTTTCTGCCTCTGTTTTCTGTGGCAGAGTGCTTGTGTCTTTCCACTGCATAAAAAGACCAGTTTTATGAAAGACCACCTTCCCTGCAGTGAAATCCTTTTAATATTTGATCTAATTGAAAACACAAGTAGTCCCATGGATATCCCTATAGCTGCTGCAAACTGCATAGCATGATGGATCCATGTCTTGTCACTCTGCTGACTGACTTCTCTGCCATATTAATATGCACACCAGTTTCTTTACATTCAAGTGAGGCTGTAGCCTGCCTTTGATTCAAGCCTTTGAGGTTGTAGCCTTCTTTGTTGTTACGATGTGTGCATCCTGGAGATGTAGGAGGAAACGCAGATAGGGTTCGTCTGCAAGATTCTAAATTGCAAAAATGAAATGACAAGATACACACAGCACAGTTTTCATTGATTGGCACTGTGTGAAAGACACATTCTAGTTGTGGGGTGATTGTTCCACAGCTGCAGAGCAGTTCACTTCAGCAGCTCCAGGGATTGTCTGTGTTTACATGCAGTTTGAAAGACACAATTTTAAAGATGATATCTATGAAATTGAGTTTTTTGGAAAGCTGCGCCCCATTCAATACTGTTCTCGCTGCATTTTCCAAAAAAATGTTATCATGCACAATATTCATAATGGACAAAATTATGAGAATAACAACCAGGTTGATAAATACTTTTTCTTCCTTTTGATTCGTAGCACCCCTTTCCTACCTTCCGTTCGCCTCAATTTTCTTGTTGGTCATCTTGTATGTTTCACCTCTGTCTGCCTGGGAGGCCTTGTCTCTACCTACGTTGCTGCATTGTTTCTCTATTGTGCTTTCTCCGTCGCTTCACTCCCTCCTCTGCTCTGCCGTCATTTTCACCCCTTAACCCCCATCAGTCTCTTTCAGGACTTAGAGCATTTTGGACATTCATTTCTAAAAGGAGATTACAGTTACCCTGTTTCCCTCTTTGTGTGTCTTATCTTATCCTTGCATTTATTCTATTCTTATTCTTTTCTGTGTTTTTTTGCCTTTTGGTTTCCTCTTTTCAGCAACAGCACACAGGAGCTGCTGTTTGTATTAAAATGCAAGACAAGTAGATCTGGTCCTTAAAGGTGAAGTGTGTGTGTGTGTGTTTGTGCTTGTGTGTGTGACAGAACACAAACAGAGGCATGGCAGCTTGGTCCTCTACATGCCTCTCTCAATCTCTCTAAGCCTCTTCTCTCTCATCCAGGTGCGAGCGATGCGTCTGTCATTTGTCGGAGAACTCGGATGGGAGTTGCACATTCCCAAAGACTCTTGCCTTCCTGTCTACCATGCTGTCATGGCTGCTGGTAAAAAGCACGGCATCATCAACTCGGGCTACAGAGCCATCGACTCACTCAGCATAGAGAAAGGTAACTTTTAGTAAAAGGTCATACTGTCAATAATTTATCCCAGCATGCAAATCCAGCTCAGGCACATATTTACTGAAAGTTAGCCAGTAAATAAAATTTACTGCAAAAACTGCCTGCTAATCAAACTAAACAGAGTACAGCGTCTCAAAGCTAATGTCTCCGCTCTTTGTCTTCCCCTGTTTATTAGGGTACAGACACTGGCACGCTGACCTTCGCCCAGATGACACACCCTTGGAGTCGGGGCTGGGCTTCACCTGCAAACTGAAGAGCTCGATCCCGTTCCAGGGCCGTGATAGGCTGGAGAGACAGAAGGAGGAGGGGCTGAAGAGGCGCATCGTCTGCTTCACCATTGATGAGTCAGTAAAGCCTGATATTATATGCTAGTCAGAATGAAATGAATGAATATATCCTTACATCAACAGATATTGGTAGCAGACATTGTAGTACATCTTAGGAGACACAAAAAAAAAAAAAAATTAAAATATAACTACCTGCAGTGAAGCTTCTTAAACTTGTGACACAACAATTTCATAACCATAATCTAAAATAATCCAGAGAATGTTCTTACTCGGAGAACAGAATTCATCAAACAGCCACAATGAGTTTTTATCCATTTATAAAACAGTGTAAATGTAATCCTGATACCTCTATGTAATCTACATAAGAAAACAAGAACATCAGCCAAATGATCGACTATTTCTTTATAGTTTTTTGTGTCCCTGCCCCGCAAAATCATCAAAAAAATCTACGGCACACTGACCGGAAGGGCTTATGTTTACATTTAGATTTTTCTTTTAGGAATTTTATTTTGACATGATATTTTGTGGTTGTGGCTGATACTTGAGCAGGATCAGCAATCACAAAAAGAAAATAATTAAAAAGCTGATATGAACAGGAAAAAAAAATGAGTCAACCGTTGATCGGTCATCAACAGATGAAAAGATTGCGGGATTTGAAAGTATTGAAAACTGATCCCGAATTGGCCCATTTCTTCCTAAACAGGTATGTAATATGTCTGTTTTACTTATGAAAAACATTGACATTACATTTACATTTACGTTAGTGTCTAAAACAAAGTTGTTCACTGTCATCATATTACAGTTATTAATCTTACATAGCCACATATAGATGCATTATCTCAACAGCTGTTCAGTATATATACACACATACACACACATTATGTATGATTTAAAACTTAAATGTCACTATTTAATGCACAGCACCAGATTGTAGCTTGAAGCTGATTTGCTTCTGTAGTTCACTGGAAGGTCAAAACAGAGAAACAGCACAGCAGCAAACAGCAGAGAGTAACTACATAATACAAAGTTATACAAAAAAACAACACAAAGCGTCACACAAAAGCACATCACAAATATATCCTTGTCAAAAATAAAAGCAAGTTATGAAGACAATAAGTAAGAATTCAGGGTCAGTGAGTACAGAGCTGAGCAGTTATTTTTCAAGCAGACTTTTTAAGTTGGTTTTGAAAGTGCTGATGGCGCTGCAGCTCCTCACATCGTCAGGCAGGGTGTTCCACTGATTTGTGGCTTTCACAGGAAGAGCTGATTGCCCAAATGCAGTGCGGCAAAATGGTATGGTACAGCCTCATATAGAGGATATTCTCAAGATGTAATTTAACTTGTCTAATTGAATTAGAAACAAAATCACACAGTACAGGAGAGGCCGAACCAGTAAGAATTTTAAACACCGGGCACGGTTTAAAAAAATATTCTACTTCTCAGAGCTCAGTAAATTGTGTTTGCTCCACAACCCCACAGTGATGATGATCATTATGACGTGAGGCAGTGGTGCTTGTAGCTGCTTTAATATGAATGTATTTATCAAATTTGCAGTGACTAAATGAAACACCGATGATGAAAAGACATCGTGTGTATTGTCTGGTTGCCTGAGCCCAGATATTGTATAATGAAAGGAGAAGCAGCTTAATGGAATATTACTGAATTTCCTTATTCTTACTTTATTATTTTCTTTTCATGCTAGATTTCTTTTAGGACCAAACTGAAACTTTGAAAACATTTCTGTCTTCTCCTATTAGATTTTTGTCCAAAAACATAAAACATTCAAAATATTTCACTTAGTTAAGATTCTAAGATGCAGTTACACCAAGTCGTGGTTTGGTTATTATTAATGTTTAATCTACAGATGGAGGATTGCCCTCTCTAATGAGTCGAGGAAAGCCTATCAAACTACACACTCAAAACTGCTAGATGGTCAAACTTAAAAAAGTGTTTTTCTCTGATCTTGAGGAGTTGACATGCTAGACGTGCAAGCACACAACAACAATTAGCCACCATGAGAGCACTGCTTTCTTTAAGGGAAAGAGATGTTATCAAAGTGGGCATATTCTGTTTGGTCCTGACAGTTGTGATTAGTGCGAACGTGTGTAGTTGTGCTTGAGTCTGTATACAAGTGGATCTGGTGTGTGCAAGAGGGATTCAGTCTGCTGTGTTGGAGTCTGTTTCTAATGAGCTTACAGCCAACAGACTTCTGTACATGTTTCTGTGCACATGAACAGATTTCATTAAATCTGCTCTGGGTTTAAAGAAGAAAAGTCCAACTTGAGTTAAATGAGTTGATTTTGTGAGTGTGTGAAAGAAACGAGGCGTGTGTGGTGTTTGTTTGAGTGTAGTTAAACTTCTCTCTGTTTTTCTCTTTCTCTCTCTCTCGACCAGGAAAGTACCAATGTTTGGTCTGGAGGCTGTTTTCCGTAACGGCACACCTGTTGGTCATATACGGCGTTCTGACTATGGATTCTTTATCGACAAAACCATCGCTTACGGATACATTCGCAACCCTGATGGAGGAGTGGTAAAGACCTTAAACACACAACACTTACACACATTGACCTCTTTTATAAATCAGTTTTGTTTTCTGGGCTGTTGTTATCTTGTCTCACTCTGCCCAATTTTTCTTGAAGGAGCTCTACATGACATTCAGAGCATTTATACTGTAGCAAACCTCTTTTTGCTGTGGGAAGATATAGTGGAGTAATGGCGTCCTGAGCAGAGAATGAGGTCACGTTACCTCTGTGTGTGTGTTGGGCAGTAACTATTACTGGACTAGTAAGGTGTTACAGTAATAATATTACTTTTTCCAGTAAGGAGTAGTGTAACAATATTACAGTTACCCGAAAACCAAACTCATTACAGTGTTACTTTTGTTATCACATCACTACTGAACTGAAATACAACAATCACATCAGTGGACTCATTTTCGTAATTGTCTCACTGCGCAGGCACGTCACAAAGCAGCAAGCTAGTTAAGCAGGTGGAAATGCTTACGTTGGGCAGCTGGCAATACTCCCATTACTTTGATTTTGTTGGGAGGAAAAATGACAAGAACATCATGGCTTTAGGTAGCCGTACTAAAACTCTTACCACTGTGAAAAATAAGTCCTCAAACCTCCAGTGTGAAACACCTCAGCTACTACGACCGAAAGCACAACAACGTGAAGCTCCGGGAAGTATACCCTGCCATAGGTGAGCCCTCCTCGGCCGCGGATGTCAGCCGTAGCACTTCACTGGTTAAAAGTGGATTTTAATTGTGGGCAGCTACAGGCTACAAAGAAGTAATGAAGCTCGTGGCTGGATATGTTGTGGATGAAATGTTGCTCCACAAGTGACTCTCTTCCTACAGGCAGAGCTGTAGGAAAATACTGATCACAGGGAAGTGAAGACCCCCAGGTAAAAACAAACAAAAAAATATAATTTGCACGCTATCTAGCCTCAGCTACGCTTACTGGCTAATACCCAGACCCATTCACTCAAAGGCACACATCGGAATTTTGGAGAGTCATGCAACTACCCCCTTTGTGGGGTGAAACGGAGTGCAATTAATACGTATTCAGTGAAATGTAATCTTGTCAGTTCCTTTAATTTTTGCATTAAAAAAGGCTGTGAAATTAAATTAATTTATTGATTAAATTAAAATGAATAAAAATGTAAAGATCTCTAAATCATAAATACACTCTGAATGTCATATAGACGTCCTTTAAATTAAGGTCATGCTTTGGCAGAGTGGTGAGATAACCCCTGCAGACTGATTGCTGTATTGGCACTAAGAAAACATCTTGAAATGTCTTCTTTTTTTTTTTGGTTATGATCCGAGGACTGAGTAATAGACAACCTTTATATTATTTGGGTACACCATATCTCATCTTCCCAATGCTTAGAATGACTACAAACACTCAACCAGAAACCAAAGTACTTTATTTGTGTAGTTGTGTTTTTGCATACAGGGATGTGAGCTGCTAGGTGCATCAGTCTCTTTCTATTTATCTATTTTTTTAAGATATCATCAATCGTAGCCTCAGGCTGTCGGTCAGGTCCCAGTTTAGACTGAATTATAAGTTTTATTGGCCAGCGTACAGTTTTGTGTGTGTGTGTGTTTTTGTCTCTTGATAATAATACAGACGCACACAGAATAACAGATGGAGCATCAAACAGAAGGATGGAAGCAGCAAGAGAGACAGAAAAACTTATTGGTTGGAGCAGGTTGTTCAAAGGCAGAGTGCTTTTTTTTAATTCAGAAAAAAATAGAGCAATCCTTCTGTGATTTGTCAGAGTATTGAGATCTGTATCTGTGAGTGTGCGCTCAGTAGACACGCGCACTGTGTGACCATTATGTGTGTGTGATAGTGTGTGTGCCCTCGTGTTTGTGTTTGCGTGTGCTCATTTGTTTAATATCCCTCCACGAGTCGTGACCAGCAAAACAGAGCAAAGTGGATTGACCCTTGGCTTTGTTGAGCACTTCAGTTCGGAAATGCACTTACTCAAATGTGGACACGTGCACGCACACACACACACACACACACACACACACACACAGGTCTGAGGGATCTGGTCTCCTGTCACTTAGTATTACAGAGCACATCCTCTACAATCACATCACTGACTTCTACCGAAGTGTGTGTGTGTGTGTGTGTGTGTCTGAAAGAGAGAAGTGTCTTCTCTCCTAAAAGTGTCAGCGCTCCTCTGTATGCTTGATCGCTCTCTGTTTCTTTCTGTTCCTGCCTTCTCCTGTTTCCTTTTCAGTTCACCGTTTCACTGCTCTGTGGTATACTGATAACTAAGGAAATGGGCACTCCATTTAAATGTATCCCCCAATTTCATTGGCTGTCAGACTGAGCACTGTACATGCGTCAGTGGTTTGAAGAGTGAATGTACTCAGTGTTCCCTGAAAGAAATGGTAATGCTATCAAGCTTGAATGTACCACACTATCAAATGATGATGGACAAGATGGTAAATTAAGCATATTCATTCAAGTCGCAGCGAAACAGCAGTTTAAGCATCTTAAACTTCTGTAATGTGCCATGTCCGAGTGAAGTGGGATATGTGGGCAGGGTATAAGTAATATAATACATCAGGAGGAGGAGGATATGATGAGTTTAAAAACTTAAATCATTCTCTTTTGAAATGCAGACAAAGTGTTTGTAACTTGTAGGGCTGCTCCTACTAAGAATTTTCCTAGTCGTCCAACAGTCGTCATTCAGGGCCATTAGTCGACTAGTCGCCCGCATGTTTATGATATTAATTTAATTATTAAATTATATATTTGGGGCGGGGCAACACAATGGTTTGAGTTGAAGGTGTGAGAAAGAATAGTATCAGTAACATTGTTAAGTCGAGTTTACATATCACCTTGGGTTCATCCTTCACCTTCTCCCACACTTTGGCTTTCCTGCCCGACAAGTTATTAACTAGTCTGTGGGATAACAGCAGGTACCAGCCCTGTAAATTAGAGGCTGAAACACATGCCGCAACTGTAACCGACTGGAAAATGCGAGGTCAGGTGCTGGGCACTACTCTTGTGTCTCTTTTGTGTCAGCTTACAAAAGCACGGTGGCAGGTTGCATCTGAGGTTGTTAAGCAACCTTAACAAGCAATGCATGGCCTATTTACCTGAAGTCCTGAGTGCAGAGCTGATCTTCATCTAGGCGCTGTTTGTAAGTGTGTAGGCCTATTGTCTGTGGGACAGATGTAAAGCTCTGGGTAGCCCTGCACTAAAATATTCAGCTTTTCCATATTTATCAGACTGAATATTTACAGAGGTAGAGAAAGATATCTGTCAGCTGTGATTGGTTTGTAACGTGACTGTCTGACTGTCAGTTGACTGTCTGACTGCTGAGCGTGGCCTCTACCTGTGTCTGTCCTTTCAAATTAGGGTTTTGATTTATTTTGACATAGCTCACCTCCTAATAGAGTTTAGCTTTTTTTTTCTTTGATTAAGCGACCAGTGAAATCTTGCCGACTAATGAACTTTCTGGTTAACTGATGTTTGGTCGACTGTTAAGAGGGTAGCCCTAGTAACCTGATAATCAAATGCCCACCTCCTCCTACAGTCTTGCTGTGTGAGCTATAACCGCACACATTAACGATCAAGTGCAGTTTTATATGATGACGTTCAAGATGAGTCATCAAAATCACTGTAGTGTTTTACAGGAAGAGGCATGGGAGACATGTTTATGTGAAAGTATTTGGCGTTCTGAAAACGTCAGCAAATGCGTCACAACTGGTAACTTAGCGCTTTCAGATAAATCTCACCTCTGAGGTCATGCATACCACAAGAGGGGGTTGTTCATGTGGGATGTTCTCGTGAACATGGTAAATACGACCCCATTTGAATGCAGCAATATCCTTGTCCATTTTAATGGAAACAAGGGCATCGGCATCATTCCTGGTGTACCTCCTGCTGTAATGTCGTACGGCTGCAGGTGTTTTAAGCTGGAATAAAGGCAGCTTTGTCCCTGAATCAGGTCGTTGGTATGATAGAGCCTTTGATCACAATATTGTTCCCTATACTTCCCTCAACATGAAAGTAGTAAAAACTAAGTGGTGATGAGAGAGAGTTCAGTGTATGTGTGTGAATGAAAGAGGGAAAGAGTGACAGATCAGTGGGAGAGCTGCAGGGAGAGAAAAGGGAGTCAGTCAGTGAAAATTAGCTCTCTGGGTTACGAGGGAGCTGACATTGACTCATGAGTGAATGGATTGCTTTCAGCGTTTTATAACTCCTGCGCCGCTCTCTTCTGTCAGATAGGAACGCCGTGAAATTGTCCGTTCTGGAGCGCTCCGCCAGCTGGGAACATTATTTTCACAAAGAGTGTGGATTAATTGGTCATCTCATTTTCACCCTCTGTTTTAATCTCCATCGTCTCCTCATCTCCCAAAATGTAAATTCCCTCCCCTCCCTCCCGACTTTTCATGCTCTGATCTCTCTCTTCTTTTCCTTATCAGGTGAGTGCCGATTTCATAAAGAGCGGTGAGTTTACCCTGGAAAGGATGGGAGTGCCGTACAAGGCCAAGGCCCACCTCAAATCTCCATTTGACCCTGAGAATAAACGCGTCAAGGGCATCTACGCTTGAGAGGGACCACACGTGAAAGCTGAAGAAAACACACTCTGGTTGGAGAATCAGGCTGAGAGAGGTGCAACTGTGATTTTTTTTTTTTTTACATGCAGATGCAGCTGTTTTAGTCTGAACCATTCTGTCAAAAGCTATGCATCTTTAATTTAATAATTTTATAAAGATTATGTCTGCGATTATATCTGTGAACTGGAGCAGATGAGATGGAACTTTTGTAGATGGTCTGAAATCTGTATCAAGATATAAAAGAGGTGCTGATTTTAATCTGGTATGAATGGTTTATTGTTAAACTTTGAGAGTAACACTGTTCTTTTGTGAATGTTCCCATGTGAATAGTGTTATTGTGTAGACAAATTTAAGAGGTAAACCCATTGTGTTATCGCCATTAATGAATTAAGTGTAAACCTTGGTAAACTAAAGAAGACCCATCCATGATCCAGCTAACCTCTTCTGGATTCATCTTGAGGACTAAAATAATAGCGCATGATCAATCTTTAGTTTTAGAAATAGAAACTAAACAATCTTTACTTTTTTCAGAAAATAGAGACAAATCAAACTAATTCAGAATGTCAAAGCCTTAACACTCGATAACTCAGGTAGTCTTAATTTATCTGTATGAATAACTTGCAGCTTCTATAGCAGTGAACCTTAGGACAGTATTCATTACCATAATTATAGGTATGATGGGGATGTTTTATATGAAGCACAGTCAGCGAACTACAGTAATGATAAGGGCTAAAAAAAGCAGTGATGTATGTGTGTAAAGTCAATACTGTAAATTCTCAATAAAGCCTGTTTCCACTGAGCCGTACAGTTCAGTCTAGTTTGGTACGCTTTCTTCCGTTTCCATGGGAAAAGTTGTGATGATACCAATGATACCGTTCTGCAGCCGTCCCCATCTTTGGTCACCCCTCTGTTGAGCCTTGTTTCCACCAAACACTTTCAGTATGGTACATTTGGAAGCAAAAGTAACCCTTCAGACAGGGTACCTAGACCCTAGCATTTCCACCGCACAGCATTTGGGTTGTTGTGACTCACTGCTCCGTCCAGCACTCATTATTTCCTCCTTAATCAATCTGCGCCTTGTTTATCGTCCACAAGATGAGGTTGCACGCTGACATTTTCAAACCAAAATAGAACAGGCTGCAGAGGGAGCCTCTCTCCATGGGATATTTAAAAATAGTAGGTTTGTCCTTGGTTTAGTCCTTATCAGGCAAGCTCAGGGGTTTTGTGTTGCCATAGCCCACAGGAAGGACAGTCTGTGATGCTTTTTTGTTCTCCGAGTGAGGAGTGGGATGTATGTAGTTCAAAATGAATATATTTTTAAACACCTGAAGATCCACTCATTACTATAATTGTATGTCATCCATGAGAGACAATAAAAACTGAAGTAATGGTCAACAGCAACAGCCTGACATTCAGTTGTTGCTGCCGTTTGACTAGGCACTGTGTCCCCGTAGCAGCTCTCCGTAACGCAGGTTAGCTCCAGCTAACACAGCAGCAGCTAACAACCGACAATTATCCGTTAACCGGTCCCAATAAACTTACACCGACACCAAAACAGCTCAGCTCTGACTTAAAACCTGTTCATAACCGTTGGGTAATATTAGCTGAGTGATGCTAACAGTTAGCCCTCTCACTGTGCGTGTGCAGGCAGACTATCATCAACAGTCTCTGCAGCGGAGCTGGCACTCTTGCAGAAGTAGTCTCATGATAAACAGAGAGGGCAAGATAGTCACAAGAAGAAGCTGAGCAAATAGTTTAAAAAGAAAAAGAAAAAGGTCACCCTCCCCTCCAAGCGGCAACCTCTGGGACTGAATAATGAAGCCAATGCTGAAGTGTGGTTTTTGCCTCTATAGCTCATTTCAACATCAATGATAAATGTACATGGGCTGATTTTTATATAATTCACCCATTTACATTTCATAGGGGCCTCAAGTTATGCATTATTATAGCGTGGCAGTTTGAGTTTGAGGCTGTCCGTGATGCGTCACCACAGTCTGTGAGTCAGATCCACCCCTCACCCCTTCACGGCTCTACCCTCTTGTCCATATACGGTCACCTCTGGCTCCAGAAAACCAAGCTGGCAATGGCCAAAATGCCAAACTCAAGGTGACATAATGGTAGCTACATTAATTATCTCATACGGTCTTATGACCTCCCTGTTTTCAGTAGTCGCTGTTGATTACCACCGAAGCTGCAGAGCCTTAAACATGGCATTCAGGGCAGCTGTAGGTAATATAATTGCATTGCATTGTAGTGCTGTAATAATTCATTTCTAAAGCATCCTGTGAGGTCATAGAGTCCCGTATTGGGGAATGAAAGTATTCTCAAACTGTACTGTGGCCCCTCTGGCAGTTTGAGTCAGATTAAAGTGACTGATGTTTGTTCTGATAATAACGACTAAAAACAGAGTTTTACTTGCTTGTATGGTATCTAAATCTTAGCCAGACAGAGTGTTTATCAGAGTCAGAGGGAGGGGGAGAGAAAAAAACACCCCGAGGCACAGTGTACCAGCCGGGGACAAAACACTGCTGGAGAAAAATGACAGAAAAAGACAAGAGTTATCAGAAAGCAGCTGTTACAGATAGAACCCCCTTGTTTTCCGATCCGTCCCCCCGCCGCTGTGCTCCGCGGCGTTAAACTGCTGTCGCTGCTGTTTGCAAACTCAATTCTCTTAGTTTTGTTTTTTAACAGATGCATTGTTATTTAATAAGACTTATCTACCAAGTCAGGCTTTCATAAGAGGCCCTCATTTCATGTTGTTATGCTGCTAAATCAAACTCAATTTGTGCATCTGCTTCACGCCAAAGCCCTCCCAGCAGGGGGCATGATGAAGCACTTTAACTGTGAAGCATCTGCAGGAGGAGCTCAGCAACGGCTCATTAAACAACGTCTTGGCCTCTTAATGTTTTCAATTCAAAATATGAGCTTAGTACAGTGGAGTAGTGAGCATAGCAGGACTCTATTGTGGCATTTGTGTAATTAAAATTTATATTATGCTGCTGGAGCAACTAGCCAAATCCTCCAATACTGTAGCTTCTGTGGGACAGGCTTTAATTTGACAGGTCTATATATTGAGAATTTACAGGTGCCTTTACATGTCTGTGTGTGTATGTGTATGTGTAAAAACTAAAACTGTTAACAAGTTTGCTAGCTATGTAGCTCCTGGTTTCTTCGTCAACAACTCGTGGTTGCTGGAGCGAAAATGTAGGAAAAACTGACTTAAACAGCATAAAAAGAACCTTGATTCATGTCTTATGTGCTGTAATTAAAAATGTTTTGTTAATTCTTTGTGTTAAAATTACAAGCTAACTACAAATTTACATTTTGTCTTGACACATCACAGAACTTTATTACTTTACGTGTTTACTTCCACTTTAACCAACACAGTCGAGGCCAAACAAAAACCAAAGTTCATCACACACACTGTGTAAACAGCAGCCAAAAGAAGTAGTAGAAGGTATTTGTATGTATAGGCTACTACCTGCCTCTCAGATGTGTGTTGCTGCACGTTCAGCACAAAATGTTTACTAATGTGGAATGATTCATTGATTCAGCCCAGAAGGCCATTAATCACTGAAATGGTTGTTCTCAGCAGTGGCTTAGGTTAATAACAAGATTTATATGGGAAATGTGAAACAGACTGATAAAACACTATCACCACTGGTCCTCGACCACAATATGTCCACAGGTTTGTTTGTCTAATTCAGTTTATGGAGTTTCTCTTCCCTCCATAGTGTGATGTGAATATTGCAAAAGAGTCCTAAAATGTAAAATATCTTAAGAGAATTATGTGACCAGTTCAGACAACAAAAATGACCAGTGAAATTGTACACTCAATGCTAACCCGGACTCATTTAATCTGTCCAGACCATGTTGTGTATTAATAAATTTCTTTTTAACAGCCAACGTTTTTGTGACATTTATTATTCAACACACAAAAATTATGCAAGGACACACAGTGGAATGTAGCAAAGAGAGTGAACATTACTATAAAAGTGATGAATGGAAATTAAAGTCATTTTATTTATTTATGTTGATGTGTAGGAGCAGTAAAGTCACATTGATTTTTACACTAAACAAAAATTTAAACAACACTTTTGCTTGGCTCCCATTTTTCTCAGGTTTAAGTTTAAGATCTCAATAGACATATTTCTCTCAAGTTTTGGTCACAGTTTTGTTAAAATCTGTGTTCACGAGCACTTCTCCTTTTGCAAGATAATCCATCCACATAGCAGGTGTGGCACATTGAGATGCTGATTAAACAGCGTCATTATCACACAGGTGTGCCTTGGCATGGTCACAATATAAGGCCTCTCTAAAATGTGCAGTTTGATCCCACAACACAAAGCCACAGATGTTGCAAGTTTTTAATGGAGCGTGCCATTGGCATGCAGACTGCGGGAGTGTCCACCAGAGCTGCTCCCTGTGAGCTGAATGCTCATTTCACTACCACAAGCTGTCTCTAATGCTGTTTCTGTGAATGTGGCAGTACATCCAACCGGCCTTACAACTGCAGAGCACACTGTCACAGAGGTGAGGGGAGAGACATAAACAGTATTGTTAGAGGGTTTTAAAGTAGAATTGTGCTGTCAGTGTGTATCTTGCTGGAGTCTCTCTCTCACCTCTGCTCTATCTTGTTGCCACCTGTCAGTTAACTTGGCTCAGGTGTGCCCCTGCACACAGGTAAAGGGGCGTGGCTTCTGGGGGAACAAAGGAGCAGGGAATTGTTTGGGGAAGGTTTTTTTTTATTTTGTTTGCTAAGGAAGAAAGGAGAACTGTGGCTGGAGACCAGACAGCCTGCAATGGAAGAAATTAAACCTCACTGGACTTTTGGTGTTTCCTCGACCAGGTGTGTGGAGGACCATAAAAGGACTGAGCAAACTAACAAGAAGAACCAGATTGTTTCTTTTCCACCCCAGTGAGTATGATTCATTTTTTTTCTTTTTTGCAATAAATTGCTTTTTCCTGGTTCCTGTTTTTTAAAGGAGATCATTATTAAAGCAGACATTCATCCAATTACCTTTTTTAAAAATATTTTTTTCCCGTATTTTCATTCAGGGAGGAGAATAATATATAAATAAACCATGTTTGAGCCTATTGAAGTTTCCTTTAGTACATTCTGCTGGTGTCAGAGTGGAGCCGAAGGCAGGCCCCTTATTTTGTCTACCCCCCTCTAAACAAGTTTAAGTAATCACTGTAGCTTAGGCTTTAAAGGTAAGCTGATAGTTACAACATGTAGCCACAGCAGCTCAGGACCTCCACATCCAGCATCTTCACCTGCAAGATCATCATAGCCCAGCCACTCAAACAGCTGATGCAACAAATGGTTCGCAGAAACCGTCTCAGGGAAGCTCATCTGCATGCTCATTGTCACCCTCACCAGGCTTGTGACCTGGCAGCAGTTTGTCGTCGTAACCAAATATAAGTGTTTGGCTGGTTGGATGTACTGCCAAATTCAGGAGAACAACACTGTGAGGTTCTGTGGTAGTGAAGGGTTAGCTCATGGCAACGGCATGCCAGGAACACGCTCCATCAAAACTTGCGACATCTGTGGTTTTGTGTTGTGGGATCAAACTGCACATTTTAGAGCGGCCTTGTATTGTGACCATCTTATGGCACACCTTTTGTAGTAATGCTGCTGTTTAATTTGCATCTTGATAATCCATACCTGTCAGGTGGATGAATTATCTTGGAAAATGAGAGGTGCTAGCTAAAATGGATTTTAACAAATTTGCAACCAAAATTTGAGAGAAATGTATCCACTGAGTGTTTAAAAAACCTGTGAAAAATGGGAGCAAATCAAAGATGTTGAGTTGAAATTTTTGTTCAGTGTACTTTCATAATACTTTTGTCCTCAGCACTAATTTGGAAGTCACGCTTCTTTAGTATGTTACATGCCAGTCCCATTTCTCATGTCCCATGTCCACTGCTTATAAACATGACATGAGTAGGATTATCATTAATTTGTGTGTATTAATAATAACACAGACAGTGGATATAAGCATATAATTACAATAGGTGACAAAAACCCAGTAGAGGACATCATCTATCCCCAAACATAGAGATAAAACCAGGGTACGCTCTGCAAATCACAGGAGTTTCTTTAACTTTCCCAAGGTTAGCTGTCCTCTGATTGGGCCTGAGCGTGCTGTGATGCCCCCTCGCTCAGACTGGAGGTGTAGGGGGTCGGCTGGTGGGGGCTGCTCCTGTCTCACAGGGGTAGCGAGGTTTTTCAAGGAAGGAGGTAACCACTGGTAGAGGCTGTTTGTCCCACTCTCCCTGAAACAGAGATATGAACTTTGATGGGTTATACTCATTTTAAGGATGGTACAAAAAAAAAAAGAAACCTTGATATTTAGACTGCAGGTTTTATTAGTGACCGCACAGTTGTTACTGAACAATACATCGAACCTGTAGTGAGTATATCTTTTATTGGAGCTTGAAAAGGTGCTTCCTTCCCTTTTCACAAGGTCCAGTTCCCCATTATATGCGGTGCTTTTGTGTGAAATTATTGATTTCAGGTGAGTGCCACTTCATTGTTCAGTTTTCATCTGCTTCTTTTGTCGCTGCTGATGACAGGCTGTCTGCAGGTCCTTGAAAGTCTGAAAATGTCTCTAACTCAGTTGGATTGGGCCTTGAAAATCTGATTAAATTTGAATGCGTGAGGTTTTAATTATCACAAACATTCTGTAAATTTCATTTATCCAGCTTTTAATTTATTTTTCTCAAAATGAGTCAAGCTCTAGTTTCTGAACCTAATATTTTATATTTGTACTTACCTGCTGGCAAAATGTAGATTTACCTAACTCACTCTAATTATAGCCATATTCCTACACAAAGCCTACCTTTGCATGAGACCACAAATATAGATTCAGATTTAGCCAACTTAATTAATCCCATCAGGGACAATTTGTTTGAACAGCTTGTCTTGCACACATACTATAACATAACATACAGTACACATAAATAGATGAGCAATAAAAGAAAGAGAAAAAAAAAAAAACAGTAAAAAAAAAATATGCCAAGGAGTTAAGTGGAATAAAGTAATCTGTACATTACAAAAGTTACTAGACAGTTCATCATAAAAGAGATAAAACCCCCCCCCATAAAAACAGACATTTACAAGGCTGATATCAGAGGAATAAAAGGTTTTGAATACCGGTTAGTTTTACAAGCAGGCAAAGCGTAACGATGCCCTGACAGCAACAGAGAAAATACATCTGCAAGAACATGTCCAGGAGAGCCTTTAATAGTTGTGGCCTATTATAAGGATCTGCTGATTGCAAAATCTGGTCAAGTCCCGTGGTGTCACTCCTGTGATCTTAGAGCAGATTTTAACAATGCTATTTAGACTGTCTTTGTCTTTCAGTGTGACGCTGTGAAACCAGCAGGTGAATGAAAAACACAGGAGGCTCTCAATAAAAGACTGATAAAAACAGCAGAGGATGACGGGACTGATGAAAAAGGAATTTAGTTTATGGAGAGGGTGAATTCTCTGTTGCCATATATACACCGATCAGGCATAACATTATGACCACTGACAGCTGAAGTGAATAACATTAAACATTTCATTACAATGCAGTGTTCTGCAGGGACACCTTTGGTCCTGGCATACATGTGGATGCCCCTATATCTATATAAATATACAACTTATTTTACCTGCAATGACTGAATAAGAAAAAGATGATTTGTCCAAAAAACAGTTTTAAATTTGGTTAAAAATGATCTTGAATAGATCTTGTCTAATACCTGAAACACCCTGTGATTAAAGAAAAGTGAAAACAGGTGTGCATCGTTGGGTCCACTCAGCAATGAGTGATTTGACCTTTCAGGTAATGGGAGTTGGGTAAAACCGTCAGAGTTGGTGTGCTTGTGTGTCTCTTGGTAAATTCAAATGTCAGCCATCACTACCAATTCACCCTATGCTTGCCTGAGCTGGAGGTAGGTTGCCTTTCATAGAGTTTGAGAGGGTAGCTGCAGTTGGAGAGTGTGAGGCTGTGGCTCTCAGTTGTTGATTTCAGCTGTAAGTTTTCTTTATTGAACCTTGCAAGTTTTGCCTAGTAGCATTTTTCTTAATAAAACTCCACTTTTTTTTGCAAGAGCTCCTGCCTACAGGCCGTGCATCGCTCATCATCCCTTGCTAAGTTTGGAGAATCGACACTACAGAGACTAACACTGTGAGAGCCTGACTATAAGCTTGGCTGCTGAATTACTTTCAGATTTCTTCACACACGATGGTTTCACCCAAAGTATCTTGAAAGCTGTTGTAGCCAAAGTCTTTCCACTGCCTTCCAGTGGTGGTGGCACCATTATTGTAAGTTAAATTAATGAAATAAGTGAATGAAAATGAATGCTCTCAACATCTGTGTAAGGGATCGAGCAGTATGCTTCCCATCATGAACCTCATCCTGATTTTTTAAACTCTGATCAGCTCACTGTATGTTATCTAGAGCCCCTCCAGAGTTCTGCTCCTGATGTTTTTACCCGGACACTGGAATCTGTTTCTCTGCATTTGTCCTGGTTTGCACTTGCACAACTGTTGGTACACATGAAGGAGAAAGCTTTTTTTCTGACTAAAAAAAGACCTTGATCAAGGTCTGTACATATTTTTGAACTGTGATTGATTTATGTGCTCTGATCCAAACATCCTCTGTGTGTGTGTGTGTGTGTGTGTGTGTATGTGTGTGTGTGTGTGCGTGTGTTTATGTTACAAGTTAACAAGCCGTTCGTTCAGCTGATCTGACTGTTCTGTCCAACTGATGTCTGCCTTTGAACTGGTTTAATTGGTGGCTTGGCAGTCAGTGGTAGTGTGTGTGTGTTTGTGTGTGTGTGTGACCGAGGACTTACAGGAAAGAGGCGTGCAGTCGACTGGTTGCAGTGCATGGAGATGGGGGCTGTATTATAGAGGGAGTCCAGCACTTCTCCAGTAAATGCGTCCCACTGTAGTTGAGAATACTGCTCCGTCACACCAACCTCACCACACACACACTGGTCATTTCCGTGGAACCTGGAGGGAGGGCAGGATGGCGGGGGAGCGAGAGGTTGAAGGAAAGTCGATAAAAGAGGGAGGCAGAGTGAGATTGAGAAACGAGGACGAGATTGAAAAAAAAAAAAGGCAGTTAGAACTGGCGTTAGGAGAACACAGTTTCACTTTAAAGGACAAAGCGTCTGGTTTTTGAGATTAAAAGAAGTAATCACACAACTCTGGTTCCCGGGAGCGGAGGACAGAGGGGGAAGGGGCGAATGCTAGAGTCAAAAAATTGCTTAGTCACAGAAGATGGAGAGGAAGATGCACGATGAAAAAGAAAGAATGAAGGACAAGGGGAACAAGCAAATGATTTCAGGCACAGAGAGATGGTCCCTGCGTGTGCTACCTGTTAATGAAGTTAAAGTATTTCTGAAGGTATCCCGGGTCAACGTGGCTCTTGCAGAGCTCCAGCTTAGTTCGGGGGTAGTAGTGAACGTAGTTAACACACATTTCCTCCATGATGCCAAAACCTCCCTGAGGAGACAAAGACATTTGGATGGAGATGGAGGAAGATGTAAATATAAAGAGCAGATGTCAGTATTAGTGGGGGGAAAGATGGAAGGATTACAAGAGTTAAGGAAATATGAAGGAGAAAGAAGGAGGGAGGAGAGAGATTAGAGGAGGCAGTATTATTCTGTTGCTGTTGACAGTGCTCAAGGTGAACTCTAGCAACATAAAAAAGTCGTGTATATTAGTGTGCTGCTCACCACTGTAGGCTTGTTCCTGTCTTCTGTGTTATAAGTACACTTTGTTATGAGGACGTCACCCTGCAAGATCAAGCACACACGGTTCACCATATTTTATGTTTAACAAAGCGCTCTGAAGATCATTTAAGGTTACTGACAGAAAATTAGTTATTAAAGAGAGCCAGTGGCCAGTTTTTCGCTTTGTGGAGCTCAGCTGCTGCGGTTTTGTCTTGTCTGTCTCCCGAGAACTTCCTATGACAGCACAGATTTTACAGCCTGTCCCTTATTTCCACTCCATTTAAGCACCTTATGCAGCAGCGAGGTATTCTAATTCAATACTTTAAATGCAAAGCGGGGAAAAAATACATCTGGGGCACTACCATTCAGAGGGAGCTGGCTGAGCTTGCAGAATAGTAAAATTCCCATTCTTGTCTGAATGTGAAAACTGCTCAGTGGAAAACTAAAACATAATAATAGTCACCGCTTTTGTCAAATGCAGGCGGTAGTTATCAGCTTTATACTTACGGGTAAAACATTTGCCATTTTCCTCAGAACTCGGATTGTCTGTTAGAGAGAAGACAAAAACAAAAACAGCACATTTGAGGGGCAGTTCACCACAAAATCAAAAATATACTGGCCACTTTATTAAGTATGCCTTGCTAGTACGGGGTTGGGCCCCCTTTGGCCTTCAGAACTGCCTTAATTTCTCATGGCATAGATTCAACAAGGTGCTGGAAACATTCCTCAGAGATTTTGGTCCATATTGACATGATAACATCACACAGTTGCACATCCATCCAAAAGGTGCTCTATTGGATTGAGATCTGGTGGCATGGCATCCATCAGAAGATGGGTACACTGTGGTCATAAAGGGATGGACACGGTCAGCAACAATACTCAGGTAGGCTGTGGTGTTTAAACCATGCTCAGTTGGTACTAAGGGGCCCAAAGTGTGCCAAGAAAATATCCCCCACACCATTACACCACCACCACCAGCCTGAACCGTTGATACAAGGCAGGATGGATCCATGCTTTCATGTTGTTTACACCAAATTCTGACCCTACCATCTGAACGTTGCAGCAGAAATCCAGACTCATCAGACCAGGCAACGTTTTTCAGATCTGTAGCCTTAGTTTTCTCAGAGCCTCAGCCTTAGTTCCTTGTTCTTAGCTGACAGGAGTGGCACCTGGTGTGGTCTTCTGCAGGTCGTCTTTACCATGTCTTTCTAGAAATCATGTCTTGGTTACTCAAAATAATCCACAGACCTTGTTGTGAGCAGTTTCATGTGGGAACCATTTTATTTCTGAACTACACCCACCAGAAAGTGGTGTGACATTACAGCTCAGTCAAGAAGGATGCCATTAATCTTTACATCTTACACTGTCATGAGCACAAGCCTCTCATCAATTAGTAGATGCACACTTCCTTCTGTGTGGTGATACTGTTTGTGGGTGTAATTCAGTTTCTCTGATGAGTGAATTGAATAGAAAAGTTATTTATTTAAAGTTTTCCAAAAGTCAAAGTTGAATTCCTTGTTATCACGAGACAAATTTCTCCAATGCATTTCCATCTCTAGCATCTTAAATTTGGGCACAGTGAGACACTTTATGTACAGCAGATTTATTTCAAACACAGCAAGATAAAACACTGGTTGCTTTTGATGATTTCCTTTGAGGCAGCTTTCGTAGTTATTAGTTGTGTTGTGTGTGTTTGAAAAGGTCTATTAGCTTTGCTGAGAATGGTTTGATAAAGTCTTCATATGCCTATAATGAGGCTGCAGGGTTTGAAACGGCACTGCCACACAGGTACACTTAAATTAGTCTGACATCAACAGCAGCTGGAGATTGTATCAGGCAGCCTAGCAGATGTCCTTCTCTGCCCTGTGTGTGTGTGTGTGTGTGTGTGTGTGTGTACCTGCCCCAGGATATTGTGCATTAAAAAACACAACAGATGTTGTCTCTCAACAATGTTAATGTTGTTGTTTGTCAGCTCTGATGTCGAGTTGATGGTCAGGAACTTATTTTATACTGCTGTCTTGTTGAGGGAGATTATAGAGTGCTATATTTTATGATGTCTAAATTCATGTCGTGACTGATGTGACAGATTATAATTTTCTGTAGAATGCCAGCAGGACAGCAATTTGCACACGAGTGCAGATAAATGCTCAGGCATGCTACTCCTTGGCTGAAGTGTCTAATATTGCACGTTATTAGCGTAAACACAGGTTTGGGAAATATTGAGATACTGAGTACCAGATAAATGGGTCTTGAATTATGCTGCACAAGTTGTGTGAGAGTTGTTATGGTTTTACTGTTATTAAATGAAGCTCCGATTTACTTCAGTCAATGAAGAATAGATGCTTTTTTTGGATTCTCAGTTCACACTGGAGGCATGCAGGAAAAATAGTGTCCTTCATAAAGTCAAGGTAACACAGAGAGAGTAACTGATAGATAAATGGTCATTTTATAGGTGAAGTATTCCTTCAAGGAAGTAGTACAGAAGTTTGTAGTCATGTCTGTGTCACTAAAGCCTGAGATGCTAATTCCTCTGTGCCATATATGGTTGTCCGAAAACTATTTAAAGCACACTTTGCATTGGTCCATATGTTCTTTCATTACAGTAAACATGGGCACAGTCATTTGTTTTGAAATGGTCACCAGGGCACCACATGTGTATTAATCCACTGCTGAAAATAGTCCCCAACAAATGCTCTATTTACTCTAGTCTGAGAAACGTTTGCATAAAAACGACAGTGCCCTGCTGTTTCAGGGAATTACTGAGCCCTTTTTAAAGAATGAAATGATACTTTTGTGGGCTGTTTTTAAAGATTCATGTCCACAATATCAGCTGATGGGCTGGGTTTGGTCTTTTTATGGGATTTGTTGGTGATAAGAGAAATAACACTTTAATATTCGGGCTTTTCAGCTCCACTTCTGTGGCCTTTATTGTAATGAGATGGCAGCTTTTTATTTGAAAAGATGAGTAGGAGAAGTCAGTAGCAACAGTAAGCTTCGGTCTTCATTTCTCTGTTATTTTGTTGGAGGTAATCTTTGTCCCAGCGGCACACAGCTCAGTGTAATATGAAGTAAAACCCACTTTTACCCAATCTAATAGAATATGAGATACGATGCACAAAGGTGGTTCTCTGCACTGAGTTCCTCTGGGCAAACTGAGCCCTGCTGTTGCTCACCTGGTAGTGTGTACTGAAGTGCTGGTCCTCTTGTACCACCTCCAGCTCTTTGCCTCCCCTCACCAAAACTGTTCTTACCCCACGGCCCGCCAGGTGGGTGTGCAGCTGGGACGCAAATATAAAGATTCCTCCTGGAGGCAAAGCCTTGACAGACAAACAGATAGACAGAGAAACATACTTTTTAAGGACAAGCTCCAACCAAGATGTTTGTGCTTTAGGGACTAAAACTTAAAGAAATGTGCAGCTCATTCTTATATTTGTATATCTGAACCATTAATAATGCTGTAAATGATGTTTTTTTTTTCAATACGTACAGTCTTTGTACACTTGGAGGTGCAATATCCACTGAGGTAGAAGGTGTGTTGTTTAGGTGGGATAGCCATAATAGGAGTATAAACAAGGCCCAGCTCCATGATCCCTGCATCGTACCGCCTCAGACTAGGGGTGTAATGCAACCGTATCCCTGATGAGTCACGACGGCCTGCATGAGGAACATCATGGAATATTAAAATATGTAACGTTCAGTCAGTTTACTAGTACATCATATTAGAACACCGAGCAGAATGATTTTGCACTGTCGACCCTCTAATAAAGGTATAACATGCTGAATACATTCAAAAAATTCAAATCAAGATCACACCAGTGATGCTGATATTCTGACTCAATTATTAGTGTCAAGTTGATGCAAAGGCTTTGCTGTATCTCTGTTAAACTGCAGGAAAATTTAAATTAAGAGATAAGATGATGCACAAAATTGTAGTTACGGAGGATATGTATTGTAAGGTCATATCAGGACAAGGAAGGCAAAGTCTGTGGCTACTTGTACAAGTGAGATCAAGAGGTATATCTGAAAAATTTTAAATGAATCGCTGAAGATAAGCCGAGCGCTCATCAGGAGACGTACACATAATCCTGCTGTGTGAGTGTGCATATGCATTTGCACCCTCCAATAAAAACATGAATGTTGCAGAGGACAGAGTGCAGGAAATTAGGTGTTTGGTGCCCCAAAATTCCTGGAGGTGGACATGAAGCACAGTGTTTCATGTCAACACATTCTCACTCCAAACTCATCACATATTGACAGTTGGTCACGGACCTTCCACGTCCAGATACAACGTGAAAGTACCCTGGGTGCATTGGTTATGCCTGTTACATGCACTGTCTGTTGTCAAAATACACGTGTTTTCACAGGAAATTTGCCGGTTACATACATTCTCTTTTAAAAACCGCAAATTGACGTTTTTCTTTCTCCAACAACTAAGGCACGTAGTTAACTTTAGGCTTTATAATCTTACGCGACACAAACACTGCTCTCCCAGGTGAAAGTCTGTGTTTGTAGGGCCCATCCACCACCCCTGCCTCCCGCCCTCGTCGGACTTTTGCGGCCTTAACTTTTGTTCTTTTTCTGCCACCTTTCCCCCAATGCTGCCATGGCAACCCGCCACATATTATGCCGATGTTAAAGGACGTCTTTTTTCATTAGTCTCTGACGTTGCAAGTAACTGCACAAGCACCGGATTTCAGCGACTTCAGTGTTAGACCAGGTTGTTTATACCAATGCTAAAATAGAAACCTACACTTGTGTGTGTGTGTGTGTGTGTGTGTGTGTCTGCAAGAAAGAAAGTTCATGTGAGTCAGTATGTGCTCAGATTTAAGTCTCTGGGGGTGTTTACCAAGCGGCAACCTGCGGGGTTGAAAAATGAAGCTAATGCGGAAGTGCCAAAAACTGCAGTTCCTTGAATGGCCACTTGAGGCTGGCTCTAAAAGCCAGTCAATCCCCATAGACCCCCCATGTTAAAAACTTTACAGCAGAAATAAACATGTGTACAGCCTGGTACCAGGCTAATTTAAAGTTCATTATAACTGTACAGCTTTAATATAGGTTTACAGTTATGCATAATAAGGGTGTAGCTGCTTTGAGTGACAGGCCTTCTGTGAGCCGTATGTGTCAAATCCACCTCTTGCTCCTCCCCAGCTCCACCCTCTCATCCAGTATGGTCACCGTAGGCACTTTTGGCTCCAAAAATCCAAAATGGCAATGGCCAAAATGCCAAACAAGAGGCTTCAAAACACTTCCATAAATCAAAGGGTGACTGTCACAGTGGCTAAGGCCATTATTTTTGCGGTAGTCTATGATGTCAACATGTACACTGTGTACCTGATATAAGGAGAGGGTTGTGGTAGTGGACCTCCAGACGGAGGAACCTTGAGGAACCGGGTCCACCCATAGACAGGCCTGCATCAGGAGGATAGTAAAAAGCCTGCAAGCAAACACACACGCACACAACAAATCATAATTCCTCTCTTTTATGCACAGCTGCTTTGAAGTCAAAGCAAAAACTCTTCTTCATGTTGCATACAGATGATGTGGCGTAAAAAGATTTTTGTTTCCTCTCTGCAAAAAGTCAAAACATAGGTGCATTTTATCCCTGTAACACACACTTACTTGTGATTTGTTGTTATGTTCTGTATTATAAGTAAGAAGTAATGCATTTTAGACTGAGGAAGGTTTCTCTAAACAAAGCCACTGGTGGAGGGTGACAGTGTGTTAGTGAAAGGAACCAAACTATTATCACACGCTGGGACTTTAATGCGCTTAGGTCCCCGACGGAAAAACACATTTAAATGTCTCAAATTCTGAGGACGGAGCTGAAAAACAACTTTTAACATCCTCGCTCAAGGCAGGCATTGTTAGAGGATGACAAAAAGAAGTCACCCAGATGTACTATACTGCTGAGCAAATGTGCAAATGAGGTGTTGGAAGACATATATCTGGCCTCTCAGGAGCTTTGACAGGTGTTTCTCAAACTTCCAGACGAGAATGATTTATGTGACCCAACGTAGAATGTCTAAAACTCAACGACAGGCTTCTTCAATCCGCTTCAAACCAGTCCTGTTTGAGATGTGATCCCCTGTCAAAGTGGTATATCTAGGAAATCACAATTACATCAGTCTTATTCATCTTCTTGCCCACACTGCACAGATAATAGATTGCCTCTCTAGCTATACTAGAGTGGTTCTCTGCAATGTTTGATGATGGCTACTAAAAATAAAGCCATGCCTACTCACAAGCTCCCAACCACCCACAGAATCTAAAATTGTAACGGGAACAGATTGTATGGCAAAAAAAGGGATTTAAAACTGATTATGATACAAAAAAACAGATAATTAGCACAGATTTAAATCAGTCTGCATCGACTATGTTCCTTGTTGAGATTCTTAAAATGTCTTTGAGGCCTTTTTGGAGGATCTATGAGCTGGCTGGAACAATCTTTATTGATTATTTATTCACAGAGGAAGGTTGTACTCTCATATGGATGTGTCCTCTGAGATGCTGGTTGAACTTACAAGGTTTTTTTTTCCTTTCCCTCCTCAGATTCTGAACTGTTCTGCTTGTGGTAGAAATTAATATTTGAGTCACTGCTGGCCCCATGGGCGTCAAACCTCCGCGCTTGTATCAAGGAATCTTGATTTAATCTCTATTCATCCTCGGTGTCTTCACCTTAAGCCACTTCTGCTGATATACTCAGTTTGTAATGGAAGAAAGAATTGTTTTATTAAATCCTGCTTTAATGTCAAAATCCTTAGAGACTGGCTGTCTTCGCTCCACACGCATCTGTCTTTGTCGCGTGCTGTCCTCTCTCCTCGCATTTTGACAGTGTCGTACATTATTGTTTCTCTCTTCTGTCAAACTTCACCCTCTCTATTTCCCTGTTTCTCTCTTGTTTTGTGTTTTCGTGCGGCCACGTTTCCCTTCTGATGCGGTGCCGGGGAGAATGAAACAACACTATTAAGAGGTGATGAAAGAGGCCTGAATATTTCCCACCTAATCTTGTCTTCACAGCTCACAGCTCACAGAAGGCATCCTGCTTGTTTTTGTTTGGCTGGCAGATAATCCAATCAGAGAGGGGCCAGGCTGGCTGTGATACAGTGGGGAGCGGAGCAGAGAAATATGGTGACAGGCTCACCGTTCCCTGTCCTCTTTGCTTTATGTGACCAGCAGGCTGCTTGCTTGCTTGCTCGGTCAGCCGGCTGGTTGGTAGCTGTGGTATGTAAGTGGGGTGATTTAATGTCTGATAGATGACTGGCTGAGAAGATGGCTGAGGAAACAGGTGCGTTTCTCCTGCACTATTTCAGTCAGGAGCTCTGCCTCAAAAGAAGCGGAGGAAAAGAGAACTCCAGTGGTTTCAGTGATTTCAATGGGTTGAGAGTAGAATTCAATTAAAGGACTGGTCGGTCAGGGCCATAGCAAGGATCTTAGAAGATTCTCATCCAGAAAGAGATTTAGTATGTCCTAATGTATAATATATCAAATGCAGTGTGCCAGAAATACCAGGATGCCCTTCTGCATCTGGTTGCATTTTTCAGTATGCAAGCTAGCATGCTTTTCTAGGCTAATCTGACCCAGAGTCCTCTGCATAGCGGAAGATATGTCACATTGCCTGACAGCTCATTGGCAGCTGACAGAAGCCACAGTAATTATAATCAATCAATTAATCAATCAACTGCAAACAATATACAAAGTACAGTATCTAACGAGCTTGTAAATGGCATGTTTTTGTATTTCCAAGCTAACCTGAGGTGATAGTGTTAAGATCTGCTGCATTTCAGATGCACATACTTTTTATTTTTACTTCAAGTTTCCCACTACAGACTGCGTCGAATGTATGAGCAGGAGGGTCAAAGTTCAATGCACAATGTTATGACAAAGTAGTATGTCCAAACTTTGAGCACACCCCGTGCTACAGAATGTATTTTGTAACGGCAGCTGCAGTATGCATGGATAGTAAAAAGAAAAAGTATGCTGTGCGACTCAGAATGCAGCTATTGTTTTGGCCACTAGGGGGCAGCAGAACAAGCTGCAACTAAACATTGTCATACCACCTTTAACAATGTTAGCAGCACTTGGACTAATGTTAACATTTATCTGGAGTCGTGGTCCTGGTTACCCGATGACTGCAAGGCCACCTTTCATTCTATTTTAAAGTTTCGTTTGAGACTCACCAACTCCAGAGGAAAATCTGTGTCTCTTTAGCTGCTAAATGAGCAGAGGTTGTGGGCTAGAGAGTCTAACATAAGCTAAAAAGAGGCACTTTGTAGAGCTCGAGGACAGTTCTGAGTAAGGAAGTAATTCTCAGTGGGTTTTGGCTCTATGAATAACTCATTTCACATTGAAAGTAGTCATTCAGGCTGTACTCATGCACTGTTCAAACCTAAACCTACAAAAAGTAATACACCAGAATCTGTACATAACCTGTGTAATCATGAGTCAGTTATTCATTTATAACCCATGTAATCAAGACAGCTGCGATCCCATGACCAATGCATTGTAAAGAAAGAAGAAGTAGAGAGAGCAAGAGTTGACATAAGGTTGAGGTCAGGTTGAGGTGGTGGATGAGTCAAACAAACACAGGACTTTCCCCAAGGAGAGTGGTGTCTGTGTCCCATGTGAAACCAAGTGAACAATATCACGTCATCACCATGTTTCTTTTCCTAAACCAAACCTACATACCTTTACTTTCCTAAACCTAACCTACATGTAGTATGTAATGTGAGTATGCCCGGCAATTTTTCTTTTTCTAAGTCAAGCTTACCTAACTTTACTTTCCTAAACCCAACCTACGTCACTTTACTTGCCTAAACCTAACTTATGTAGCTTTATGTTAAGTCACATAACTAGGGATGCACAATTTGCCGATATGCCGTAACAACTCATTTGACCAATAACCAATGCCGATATCGATATATCTCACTTTTTCCCTACCTAATTTTAGTGATCATCAGGTCTCCTCTGTAGTGGAATTAACATCATATTATGCATGCATACTCTTATTGTGATGGCCCACCAGCAGATGGAGACATGAAATAGGAAACTTTTAAGTGTTTGAAATATTCATTCATTATGCAAAATAAGACAAAGCATGTTGGGTGAATCTGATAATTCATTTTAAAGCCAATATTGGCTGACACTGATGATGTGCTGATATTATCGTGCATCCCTATACGTAACCTTACATTAAGTATGTAAAAATAAGGACACCCAACCATGTTTCTTTTCCTAAACCAAGCTTACATAACTTTACTTGCCTAAACCTAACCCAGATTTACAGGAGAAGCTAGCATGGACATAACCTTATTGTCCTCAGTGGTAGCTATGGCGGATGGCAGATCAGTCGGTGAATGAGAATATCAGTCATGATGTAACCTCTTCTGCCTTGTACCTCTTTCCAAGCTTCCAATTTACATAAATATGTGATTTTCACTTGTGTTTGTGTTGAGTGTCCATGTAATGGAGTTTGTGAATATTTGCGTGTGACTGTGCTTCCCACATACAGACTGTCTCCGAGCTCTTAATAGACTTGTGCTGCGTGTGGGATCAACTTTACAAGGTTTTCTGCTCGCACTTCTAGGCTTGGATATTACTCCCGTAGGAGTTTTTGTTTATCTCTCATAATAGGTACGAGGACAGGGCCAAAATTAGGCTATTATTCCAACCCTCTTTCAATTAGACACCTGTTATGCTTATTAAAAACTCGTCAATGTATATGTTTATTCCGCTTTATCTGATGGGGTTTGTGTGGGTTGATCGTTACATCTTTAAGTGGCAGTTTCAGGGTCAGGACTTGGATTTGCATCATAAAAGTTATATTATTGAACATTATATAAGTTTGCAGCAGTGTTTTCTTTGAGTTCTGGATAAGGAAGAGGGACTGAATATAGTCACTGAAAGGTCCCCATAAGGATACAAGTGAGAGGATTCGTGTGGGTGTCTGTTTCCCATCGTACCTCAGCACCCATAGCCCATGCAGCGAGCACATGGCGGCAGAAGTTGAGCTTGCCCGGCTTCATCTTGTCATCACAGGAGCCGCTGTACTCTGGAACGTCGCGGATATCCGGAGAACATTCAAACACTTCGATGTGATGCACGATGGCCTCGTTACCTGGAGTTACCACTGACTCATACTGACAGGAACAGAGAGAGAGGTGGAAAAAAGAAGCAAGTGGAAAAAGTGAGAATCCTGTTGTTTTTTGTGTTTTTACTGCTAAAAGCTTTGGCAATACTACTACCTTAGACAGGTATGTCAATAAAAACATCTCTGAAATGAACTGTAGGCAACATACTGTGCAGTAACCTCCATGTCTTGTAATACCCCACGTTTTTAGGTCAGATCTGTTCACATTTCATCAAATTATACATAGCAGATCTATTTCTGAGAGACGAGATTAAGGATGTGAGGTGATGTTTTCTTTCTCCTCTCTAACCATTACAATGCCTCTCTTGCTTTGTAAGGCCCAGCTGGTAAACAAGGAGCAATAATAACAGCTGCCTGTGCACGATCTCCATCTAAAACACCCACTCCACTGTGTTTAAAAATCAGTGTTCAGTGTTTCTATTTTGGGAGGCATTTATACCATAACAATGTGGTTCTTGGGCATGTTTTCAGGAAGCTCCTGTATGAAGCACCAGTAAGTGGTCTCTTGATTTGGTATGACGACATTTGGTGCCACGACATCCAGCGTCTGCACATCTGGAGGCAGGGTGGGGGCCGGCGTGTCGGGGCGCAGCATCAGCACCCTCTGTATCCCCGTGTGGATCCGGGACAAGTTGAGCTGCTCCAGCGAGGCAAGTGGCTCATCCAAAAACCCATAGATGACATGCACAGTTCCCTCCTGACCAATCACAAAAAAATCAGAGGAGAGAGCTTGTTTTATGGCAGAGAATAAACAGCAGGGATGTGTTTTTCAAATTAATAGTCTCTCATGATTATTATTTGGCTGAAATGCCTGCAAAGGCAAACAGAGAACTTTTCATTATGTTGTCATGGTGATGACCATTGGTTTTATGTCTGCAACTTAGAGGTCTGATGCGGCACCATGGAAACCATAATAACTGTAATGAATGTCTCAGTGGAAATTGTGCAGATCATTTCTACTATATGAGGATTTTATATCCACACCTGAAACTAGGGAAAGGAATGGAAAAGATTTTATTGATACCAACGGTCATTATTCTGCTTATTGGTCTGATTCTAGTACATCGATTCCCTTTGTGATTCTCTGTGCGAAAAAGTAGCCCACACCCTTTCTTCATTCATTTTCCCTCCATGTGCAGCAAGCGTGAGCTGATGTGTGAGATGAGGTGACTGTTGCAACAGTCTGTCTGTCATCATCAAAATACATGTGATGAGAGAATATTTCTACAGCATTCATTTTCATTTAGGTTTTCTTAGTCAAAGACAAAATCTGCTAAGCCTGTGCTAGGATATTTACCCTCTTAAGTAATACTACTACTACTACTACTACTACTAATAACTTTATTTGTAGAGCAGTGCTTTCCAAGGTGAACAAAATACAAAATCAAGTGATACTAATAAAACATAAGCATAAACATACACCTACACCAACATATACACATAAACACATATATATATATATATATATATATATACCTGTATTCATGCATATAGTTTGTAAAGGACCTGCTGCTTGTTTTGGTCGGAAGCAGTGTCAAATACACAGTAGTGCAATGTAACAAAGTAATAATACTTCGTTTTAGTACTTACATTTTTTTTTAGAGTATCTGTACTTTACTTGAGTTTTTATATTTTGGCCAAAACAACGTTTTTCCTAAGCATCTTAGTTACTTACTACAAAATAGGGAAGGAAGGGAGGAAGGGAGGGAAAGAAAAAAATAGATTTTGTTCTTTAAATCCTTTAAGTTGCAAAAAAAGACCTTGTTTTTCTCAGGTGTTATGTGGGCCCCATTTTTAAAGTTGGCATACATTCACTGGATTCCTGGCTGGCAAACGGGTGGGGTTGGAATGAGTGAAATGGAAAGAAGAGAAGTGTTGTTGTTATTATTATATCATATTTGATCTATTATTAATATTGCCTTTATTCATTTATTTTCTCTCTTTTATGCATGTTTTTGATTTGTGCTTGTTCTTAGTCTATTTACATTGTCTTGTAGGACTGCAATCAATAGTACTGATGGTGATAATAATTACGATGACGATTATAATTGTCAGTCAATATCTGTCTTACTCAACTAAGCTACTAGTATTTGCAGCTGCGGTACTGTGGTCTCTCCTTGTCAGGGTTTAGGGGGTCTGGGGAAAGGGAGCAAGGGAAATGAGGAGGGCAGACAAATGTTAGATTTTTTCTTGTATTATAACATATCTGTGAATGCAAAACACCACCCTTTCTTCCTATAATATAAACAATAAACAACTGATCACAAAAAAGTTGGCTTAGACTTAGTAAACCTCAAAATCCTGACCACTTGCTATTTTACTGACAGCATTTACTTGTACTTTTACTTTCATATTGATGTAATATTTAATACATTTTATATTATAAAATTACTTGATACTTACAGTACAGTAATCATCAGATACTGACATCAGACTTGTACTCAAGTAATGTTCTATTAGGTGACTTTAACTTCTACCAAAGTCACTTCCTGGTAAGATATCTGTTCTTCTGTCAAGTGTGGCTTTCAGGTACTTCCTTCACCACTGAAAATAGATTGCATTCGTGGAACTTAGGCTCACTTTGTGCAGAAAGATGTCTACTGCTGATGTTTCCACCTTCACTTCAAGTGATCGTTTTACAGACATTACAAGCAGCGTTGTTGTCATCTTTCTTTGTGTGCTCTGATGAAGGTCAAGTAGACTGAAAGCTTAACAAATCAAGTGAAACACTGCGTAGATGCAAATGTGCGGAAATCTTTTTTTTTTTTTTACCATTTTGGACTCATTGATTTTTTCAGCACCTTGCCAAGACTGAGCCAGGTGGAGCGGTAGCTATTCTGCATTATCTGCGTCATCTCCTCTCTTCCTTCCTCTCTTCCTCTCTGCCATCACTTCATCTTGTTTCAAGTTTCCAGCAGCATATAGGTAGTGACTTTGATGTCATTGTTTTGCAGTGGGAAACTGCTAGATAAACATGCTGGCATCAATAAAAGGAAGTAGTAAGCTCTGGGACATACGACTCAGTGGACCAGACATTTGGAACTGGTTCTCAATTGGAACCAGTTCTCATTTTCCATCCATACTTGAAACCATGAGCTCTCTTTGATCATCTGTGTCATTGCTTTTTTTTTAATATTCATTAAATACAGCAATGCGCACCCCCCCCCACGCACACACACACACATGTAGCCTACACATTCATCGACTAACACGTACAGTGCAAATACACTGTCGTTAGGTTACACACGTGTGCACTCGAGCACCATCTTTCCACCTTCCTCACATGTTATCTTCTCGCCACCTGTTAACTGTCAGTTCAAGTCAGCGCAGGATTGACAGACATTATTTTGGCTCGAGGCTATGTGTGACATATAGAACAACAAGTGTGCTCGCCCTTTACATTCACTTGGGTAAAATGGAGGGCTGACGTAAATCATGAGGAGAAAATCCTGCTGTTAAATAAGTCAAACATTTATATAGCTCTTTTTCAGACAGGTTAGGGCAGTTCAAAGTGCACAGGGGAACAATGGGAGACTACTGACAGCAGAGAGCTGCAGTTATAGTGATATAAGGAAGCCAGGAAGGTTTAAAAAAAACTATTATACAGAGCTAAATATACAGGATTCTGCCATAATACAATGCTACGTGTGCTCTGGCAGTTTACACAGCTCATAAAAGATAAACGAGCATGACATTAAGATAGCAGAGTGAGTCACAGCTATGTATAGGTCTACTATAGGTGCAAACCCTCCTAGAGTCGTCAGAATAATTTCCATCCATTATTGGAGAACATTTTTATTGCAAACTCAACATTCAACAGAAAAGGGGCTATAAAGGAGAGACAGAGGCCAAAACGAATTACTCTAATAGGTGCACACTAGACCCACAGTTTGCTTCCCTGACACGTACACACACACTGTTAAAAGAAAGATGTTACATACCTCTATGAGATAGTCTCTGGGATCACAGGTACTGAACGGTCTTTTGAAGAGCAGGTAGAATCCATCAGATTTTTGTTCGGCTTCTATCAACTCGTAATCTTGCTGGCTGTCCAGTGAAACGTGACCCTCGCTGTCACTCCACGCGTCCTGAGGGAGAAGACACACACTGTAACATTGAAGATAAACCTGAACACTAAATAGACACAGCAAATCATTTAAGGGTGGATTGATATGAGAAAATCATATAATGATTTCAAGTAAGTTAGACGATGGATAACTTTCATATTTGACGGTTCTTTCTCTTGACACTTATTTTATTAAGTCTTTTTTTTGGTTGTCAAAAACAATAATACAGAACATCGCTGCCAGACATTAAGACAGTCATCACATTCAGATAACAGACAGCTTATATTAAAGAATATAGGCAGGGGGTCTTTCCACAGCACTTCATAATTTGCATATAATTTTTCCAGTATAGACGAAGCAGACAGTAAGAGGAAGGTAAATCACATTTTAGGCAGTGAGGATGAGCAGAGCACCTTCCTCTTTTTTTCTTGGAAAAAGAAGTCAGCTTTCTGTCTCATGGATCTTTTTGATCATTTCAAGTCAGTTAACCACTGCAGGTTTATCGGCCTGTAACCATTTGCGAGTGATTGCTTTTCTTGCTGCTGCTGCTGCTGTAAATATTTTCAGGCGGTATTGACATCTCCTATTATTCCTTCTGTCAGACTGCACAAATAAAGTGACACACGTGTCAGTAGGACCTGCAGCCCCGCCTGATTCTCAAGATACAGTATTTTCTTAAAACAGTTGTGTCTTAAAAGATGTGGTGGTGATTTGCCCCATCATCCCCACATTTTGTCCGACATGTGGTTTGTAGATATAAGAATTGTTTTCAATTTAGGCGTAGTGAAAAAAACAAACATTATTCTTCCAACAGAATTCACACCAATGTGTAAGAGAAGAAGTAAAAAAGATCCACACATTGCTGACTCGATCTGTATGTGCCAGGGGCTGAATATGAGACAATGGACCCCTGGGCACAGATGAAATGAAAAAGGCTCAACCCTCTTTCCTAAACCCTTTTATCATCAAAATAAGCGTATGCACGCAGATTTACACAGGAAATCCTGCGAAATATAGGCTATACACCCCTTTCCCATGAGCCCGTTCTCACTCTGAGGATGTCAAAATGCAGTGCTTGGACAGTGACTTCAGGCGTCAGAAACCAACGAGAACAGGTGTCCATTAACGTTGACATGATACACCGTTATAGTTTAATGGCGCCCAGTGGCATCAGGGTGAAACGTGGTGGACAAGGACGAAAGTTAAGGCGGCGAAAGTCCGACTGAGGAGGGCGGGAGGAGTGCTGTATGGGTCCAAGAAACACTGATTTTCACCCGAGAACGGTGTTCATGTCTCGTAAGATTCTACAGCCAAACCCTGTTCTTTTTTCCTAAACCTAACCACGTGTTATTGTTGCCTAAATTCAGAGTCATCTGACCCAGGTGTAACCTTTCCAATCACATTCTAAAGCCACATGTTAGTGGATGTTAGTGGTTTTTTTATTAAGTGGGAAAGGGACTCTACATACACATCGACTTTGTGGTGGTTTGGTCTCTTTTATTGTTGTTGTTTGTGTCCCTTTGTAGCGGTTACGCAGCTTTTTGTGGTCCTTCTTGGTCATCTTGTGTCTCTTTGTGCTTGTTCTGTCCATTTCTGTGGTCATTATGAGTCTCTTCCTGGTCAGTTTGTGTTAATTTGATTGACATTTTGCCAATTAGGCCAGGAGGGCCCCTGACACTTTGAGCCCCTAGGCTTGGTTGGTCTGGTTCAGTAATCTATCCATGGTATTTGCCTCAATTTTCCCAATCTCTTTGAAGACGTATTGGCAAATTGTAAATATCTGAATAAGTCATACTTTTTCAAGTTGTTTTTTTTGGACAACTTTGTCATGTGTTCCTCTCCATTATTTTGCAGTAAGCAGTGATACCTCTACTCATCTTTTACTTGAGTCTATAATCTATACAATGGTTTCAATTCTGTCTTAACTGAGGTTTTGAGTAACAATAAAGGGAAGCAGATCATTTCCACTTTAAAAGAGGAACTGAAGAGTGTAGTTGGGTGTAGCAGAGCTGGTTTCACCACGTAAAACTCAATATTTCTGCCTCTTCACCAAAGAAACTTAGAAGGGATCTGTGTTTCCATGCAAACCAGGTTGTAGTATAGGCATATACTAAATATAAAGTGCAGCTATAAATTCTTCAAACTATACTGCAGAAAAAAGTAACCAATGGTTGAAGTTAGGGAAAACAATGTTTGAAACTGTATTGAGAAACAAAAGAAAGCTTGGCAAAACTACTGTTGCTATTGTTTGTCTCAAACAGTTTTAAAATGAATGCAAACTTACGCAATTTTAGTGGATTGTTATTGGATTATTTTACAACTGATAGAGAGAAATCAGTGAAGCTGTGGCGGTTCGTGTTGTGAAACCTTCCCCAACCTGGTGTACAAGATTCCACATCTCTGCCAGGAGGCTTTGCAACAGCTCAGTCTATCCGCTTCTGTTATGTTTCTCACATTCATATCTGTCCAGAATAGCACCTAACATCTCTGTATTTCTGTCTCCCTCTCTGTCCCTCTTATATAACTGTTCTACACTAACTGCAAAAGATTCTGAAACCAGCCATTTTCAAAATAAGTATATAAATCTAAAAAAATATAGGCAGTGTACAGTATGTGTTATGTGTGTGGTACATGTGTGTGTACAGAAGACACTAGCTACAACCTCTGCGGATGCTTCAGAGAAAGAGTCGTATAAAAAAAAAATCTGAAGTTCCTTGACATTGTGTTATGTATAAAGCTGGCATTTTGCCTGTAGTAATCTCTAAGTTAAGGGTAGAGAGGGCAGTTAGGTCTGGTTTTGGTGTAGCAGAGGCATCTCTAAAGGACCTTCATATCTGCTTAAATTTAGATTGAGATCCTTAAATGCTGTATGTTTGGTTAAAGTATAGTTTCACATCTTTCCTGTTGAGTTGTTTCTCAAATTTGGTCTTGACTATCCACACTGTTCAGATCAGACTTGTGTGTCCAGACGGCACCAACTTATCTGCATGGGTTTCTGTGGTAACAGTGTGGCGTCAGTAACTACGTCACTATGCTGGTGATGCGGTTCTCCAATGCTAAAGCATGAGAAATGGAGGCTAACAACAATAATGACTCTTTTCAGCACAGAAAAATGAATTGAAAATCACAGAAAACATTCAGTGTTATCACTATGAGTTTATTTTACACAGCCTGAAAAAAAAAAACCTAAAAAAGACAGCACAGTTCAAGGCTGGATTACAAAGCTTCTGATAGGGATATGATTGCACTGGTGTCCTCGTTGGAACAGCACAGTGGTTTAAGTTAGCTTCTGGGCTAAATTAAATAAGTCTCTCATATGCAGTGTTCGTACGTGACATCATCAACCCCAGCATTTACTTCTTTAGTGTCCAATATGTAAACTTTTCCTCATCAGTCCTATTTAACACCTGGTAGTGAGACAAAAACTCAGCAGGAAAACCTCTGCTTCAGCGAAATAGTAACGTTGCAAAAAAGACACTTTGAAATGCTATTTCAGTGGCCAGAGAATCTGTAGATGCATCTGTAGAAATGTAATTCGAATCGCATTTCAAACCACCTCCAAATTTGTTTCGGATCTCATTTTCAAAAATCACATTTGATGTTTTTTTTTCTGTTGAGACTTACCAAAATCAATCTGTGTATGCCAAAAAACAGTTTTGGGCCGGCACCCTGAACAAGGCCTCTGATCATTTTTCCTGGTTATACTTAACATAGCATGGCAGCTTGATTCTCTAACATGACAAGATCACGTGAGAATCTTGGTAACACCTCAGGACTCACATCAGATGTTCTTGAAGTGATCCTTCCCCAACAGGATTCCAGTATTGTTCCCCTCTTACACCTGGTATTAACATATGATCTGTATCTGGATATATTATCTGGTACCTTGCTGGCTATATGTGGTTATTGTTTGAGACAGACTTGACTGAACCTATCCTTGTTTTCGTCCTGATAGGGGCCTAAACTAGAGACATCATGAAGGTATCCATAAACTGTTTAATATTAACCCAGCCAAATTGCAAATGCAAGTTAGTCTGGTATCTCCCTGTTTATTCTGAATTGCCAAGCGGAGTTAGCAGGATATCAACATGTGAACTACAGCAACCAGGGACCAGTAATGTATCTAATATAGGTGGCAAATCACATCACATAAGGGCGGGGCTTGGCAATATATGTGGGAGAAAAACCATGCCTCAGCGATGACAAAAATGTCAACAGACTACAACATGCAGTGGATTCAACAGAAAGTTCATCATCAGCTGCAACCATCTTGGTTGTTTTCAGAAATGCCTTTACGATCTCTGATTTATTAAATAAGCAGTTGTGACTTGCACGGCACGTCTCAGCTCGCTGGAAATCTGTCCAAAGCAGAGGGCGACCAGACGCATCAATCAGAGCAAATTAGACATTAGTTTGCAGATTTGTCTGGTTCTCACGCAACTAAACTACATATCACTCACTGTAAATTGTCAGTATTTGTCTCTTGTGTTACTGTCTACCTAATTGGCATACTAAAAATAGCGTACATCTATAAATGTGCACAAAGTCACGTAACCAAAGAACTAGAGAAAAGAGAGAGAGAGAGAAAGGAAAAACTTCTGTCTCCATTTCTCTGGTATGGTAAGACAAAGTCTTAAAATTCAAATCTCCACGGCCTGATTTGAATACATTGATTTAAAAAGGGATTTTAGGAGTCTCTGAACTAGAGCATATCTAAAATGTGCCTGGCTTTGCAAGAAGGAACGTGTGTGTGTGTGTGTGTGTGTGTGTGTTTGAGAGAGAGAGTGCGGGAAATAGAGAGATAGCTCAGCAGTGACCTTTCTTCTGATGGTAGTTTTGCCCTCCTGGAGGAAGAGACAGAGATGGAACGAGGAGAGGACGACAGTCGAATAGAGGAGAGGAGAACGATTTAACAAGAAAACAGTTACAGCAACATATGTACGAAGGACAGACTGTTCAGGGATTTATGAGACACAAGTATGTGTCACCATCCTTCCTGAAACTCTGCTGTGCACCACCCAATAGATAGAGTGGCCTCTGGAGCCCAGCGTGCTCCCTCTGGTCTCAGATCGAATTACAGTGGAGATTCACAGCAGAGATTTCATTTTTATGTTTTATCTCTGCTGAATGAGTCAATAAAACTTTACAAATGGAGTTGACTGCTGCTTCTCTGTTTAAGAAATGGCTATTTTTATCCCATGGATATCAATAGGACTCAGTAAAAGTTTGGTATTACATTCGGATGGTTGAGGCTCTGCAGGAAGCAGCAGTGCACTCTTCAGCAAGCTCTGTGACCGCCTTGTCTCACCTCATGTTCATACTGATAACCTGTGTGTACCTTTGTAAGACTGCAGAACAAAAATACTTTATTATCTCTGTTTAATGAAAATGAGAAGTTTTATTCTAAAGCTGGAAAATCAGACTGGCAAATGCACAATGCAAGATATTACATTAATATCAGAATACAGGTACGCTGCTTCTGAGTGGATTTTTCTTGTTGGACATCATTTATTCCATCTAAATGTCAGTATATTTTAGTAGTATTTAGTTGCACATATTTTCCAGTTTAACATTATGATGGTTAATTAGAGAATTTATCAGCAGTCAGGTAAGGCATTTGAAAATCTGCAGGGAAGCCTAATCGTGGTTGCAGCCTTGCCAGCAGTGCAGAGCAAAATACTGAAATAAATAAATAAATAAATCATCTCTGTTTGAAGTTACAATTAGGCGTGAGGTCTCTCGTGGGTTCAGCCTTTAAGGCAAACATTAGGTTAGTAAACAACTTTTTAGGTTACACTTTTGCTGGCTTATCCAAACAGTGACAAGGCGACCAAATGCAAGCCAGCAAGTGTGGGCATCATGCGCACGACGCTGTGTGTGATGCAGGATGTAAGGCACCGCCCCTGGGCTCAATGGCAAGTTTTACGAGAGTCCTGATAGCAATCAGCATTAAAAGAAATCCATTGTCCATCATAATGGTGACAGATAGATGAGAAATTGATGTGTGATTATCAAAAATAAGTATCAGAATAATAATAATAAGCAAAAAGTAATCTTAGTTTTGGATGTTATGGTTCAAAAAGAGGCATGCGAAAGTAAATGTAGCAGGAGAAATCTGCAGGCCTGAACACTGGGGCTTAATATTAACCATTTATATCTTTAAAACTTATTAAAATTTCATTTTCTTTTTTCTTTTTGTTTTCTGTTAAACATTTTCTCACAGTCCATATGGCAGTTAATGTAAAATTAGATTTATTTTGTACATTAAGATCCTTCACTGATGTTTACTGCGATTAAATAATGTAAATTTTAATATATTTAATAGTTTTAAATGTCCTTAATTATTGGCATTGATGAGAGGATCTATTTTAACACTGCACACAGTGCACTCTGTTCCGTAGTGATATGCCTTAAGGGATAAAAGAAGGCAACAAGGAAATTATATGTAATATTTTAGCAGTCATTAAAGAAGAACAAGTTGCATTTAAAGAGCTGTCCCTGTACTTTACTTCACTTATAACCTGAAATGAACCCTGTCTTTCACTCTGCATAGAAACAATCACTATGGTGAAACCAAAAACCTTACAAAACAAACAGACAACATCCGTATTTGCTGTAGCTGTAGCAGTAGTTACTGTAAATACTCTGGCACACCAGGAGCTGCCTCTGTGCTAACAAGTTCCTCAAGGTCTGAATGTGTATCATTCATAACCAATCAGATGTTGATAGATATAGTCTCAGTATTCACCTTGCTTACTGTTTCTCATTATTGTTTCTACATGGACAAAATGCTAATGAAAAGAAAGGTGAGTGGGATTTTTATGACAAGATAAATGGTTAAGTTCAAGAAATTTCTGGGAAAAAAATCTTGCATTTGTTAGTGGTGTGTGTGAGGCAAAATGAAAATGAGGCATTTGGCACATCTTAATCAGCCCAGGATTCAATTTTGATATGCTAATATCTGCTAATGATTCCCAGATGAATCCCAGCTATTAGTGCAGTTTGAGTGATTTCCAATTAGCAGGGGCCGATAACATCCTTTGTGACTATTTGATCATGAAGCGAGCCGTCCGCCTGCTCCTCGAGCAAAAACACCAATCTCACGCCCCGGAGAACCAGAGACAGACGAGGGATACCTCCATTCCTTAAGGACTTTCATGTAATCCCTGTGCATTTATGAATTTGACAAGTGAACATAGAGAGGAAACGGGAAGAAAGAAAGAGAAAGGCAGTAAAACGATTTAATTTTACACCTTCTGCTGAGAAATCTGCGCACCTTTCTTGAGGCAAGCCTTATGTCAGTCTGACTTTTTACAGATATAACTCCTCAAAGTCTTTTCAATTCAATCATTTGGGGGACAGATTAAACAGATACACACTTACCCCAAAGTAGCTATTAGTTCCAGAGTCCCACAGCACCACCAGGTCAGCGTTGGTCAGCTCCCCGCGGTCAGACATCCCCAGGACCACGCCGTGTTTGAGCTTTGCGACCCTCAGCTCCATGTAAACCTCCTGGTTGGCGTAGCTGATGTTCCAGGCCAGCTGGAGGTTCCCACGTGGGTCAAGGGGCACACGGAAAGGCATGGGGAGAGGTGGGAGAGGGCTGGAAGGTTTTGATTTAAGGCTGGACACGTCGACAGCATTAGTGGGCCCCTGATATGAAGCCACCAAGATGACCATTAGAGCAGCCAGGGCGGTGAAGTACATGATGGTGACGTCCTGAAGGCGAAGGTTCCTATTGAAGATTCTCATAGCCTGCTGTTGATGCTGTAGCAAAATTAGGGCTGATTTTTTTTTCTTTTGACCTCTTTTTTTGTCTCTCAGGCTTCCTCAGTCTCTTCAGCCAGAGTTGATGTGGAGTTCAATGCAGAAAGTTTTTCTCCAGCGCTGTTGTATCAATACTGTACTTCTGTATTAGCTCTAACTCTTCAAACTCCAGCACTCGCTGGTTTTGCTTGCCTTGTCAGGTCTGCTTTGCTTTCTGGCCACAGTAGACTCAATATCTCCCTCGCAGTGGTCAGGTGAGGTTGTTTATTCCTTTCTTCCCATGTTTTCTATCCTCTCAGGCCCTCATTTCCTGAAAAGTTTGACTTTCTTTTGAGTTTCACTAACTTTCCAGCCTTTAGGTTTCTCTGTTTTCCAAGCCCTTATGGGTTTTGTCTCTTTCCTCTGAGCAACTGCTCTGTCTCTCTCTGTCTCATCCCCCTCCCTGGTTTTTAAGAGACTCCTCCCTTGTGAGTTGTCTGTTTTTATCCACCCTAATGGTATTACATTTGTTGAGGAAAATTGGATTGTATCCTTTAAGCCCTGGGGTCAACCATGATTCTGCACATCTGCCAGCCCCTAATTGATCCAAATTCAACCATGGACATTATCAACGACAATCTGCTTCAGACTAACTAAACTTTATTGCTCGCTCCATCTCTGTCTTTTTTTTCTCTTTGGTGAGCATGTATCAAACATTTTCTTGTACTTTTTCTGACAAAAACTATCCCATACACTATAGCTCTCACCTGGTTTGTTTGGTATTTGACTCAAAGCGGATTTATTGGGCAGTAAGCACTTTTGGAGGCGTAAACAAGGCATTAATGCATTAGGCCCTTTCCTTAAGCCACCGCCTAAGGCTGCAGAAGACCTAATCAAACTGTCAATTATGGGTTTCAAACGCAAGAGAGGGACACATTCAGGTTGGTTTTAAAGGTTAGTAAAGCCCCTGTAGAAAAGTGTGTGCTTATCTGAGTGTGTGTATTTGATGACAAACAGGTGAGCTGCAGTGGACAAATGGATATTAATTGATTTAAAAAACAATGAAACGCTGCTGCTCAGCTTGTCCCCGCCTTCTACGCACATTTGGGAATCAATACAACATGAAAAAGATTACAAATAGGGAGCCTGACATTACACAAAATCAGCAAAAAGAACTGTAAAAAATCTGGGTAAATCTAAGTAAAGTTTAAAAGGCTCAAACACATATAGAGACTGAAAGCAAATATTAAGGATTATGATAGGATTTTTTTAAATAGAATTCTCCATATCTCCGTATCTGATTATAATGCAGTGTATTTGTACACTGCAGCACTTCCCAAAACCAGTGTCACAGAGTCCTTTACATAAAGCCAACAAAGCAAAATAAAACCATCATATAAAAAGTCTGCACGTATGCTGTATGGTTCAGGGGTGACCAGCAATATGCTATGAAGATCCAACACTCTGCAGATTCTAATAGGCCATTTTCACAGAAGACATTTTGACATGTCCAAGCAGAAAAAGCACAGCTGAAAAAAAGGAAATCAATGATGGCTGAATTCTATTTAACCGCTTCAGTTTCAGGGTCCTGACACTGTGCAAGCTGCCTTCTCTTGACTAATGCCTGGTAGGCACTGGAGGATTTTCAAACCTTAACTGAATCTAAAAGTGTGTGAGACCAGAGACAATTTTAAAAATATGTATTTTAATTGTAAAAACACACCAGAGTGGCGATTTCAGGGAGATGGGATCTCACAGAAACTCCCATGACCAAATGTGATTCAAGAAATATGCAAACATAGAGGCAGACTTTTCATCATCAGGGAGATATTAAACAATGTGATGACCTCTGTGGTGTCATCTTGTGTGCTGGGGTGTTCACCTGTCTGTGCTCTCTCTGTAGACAAGGGGTTGTTAGAGTAACACCTGAGAACACCTGAGGGTGTTGTTGTTTAAGTCTGGGTGCAGCTGGTAGCTGCAGTGGTTAACATTAAGATAATGTCTGTAAGTCCCCGCACACTACAGGATCATTTATGCACATAATCGGCTCAGACCAGCCTCAAATCGGGAACACCCTCACAATTGTTGGTAGGGGCAAATCGGACCAAAAATCTGCTTTATTTTCTTCTAAGGGACAGCATTAGGGCACAGTCACACATACACAGAATTACCATTCATCTCCATTCAATTTGAGCCAAGGGGCGAATAAAAAAAATCACCTCTGGTGGCAAAGCAAATCCGCATCCTTAGTTCAACTTTGGTGAACTTATCCTGGCGAAGTTGCAGCCTTAAAGAATATCAAAGATGCATGAGTGATTGACCCCACTTGGCTGTCATTGGCTGTAATTTTTCACATGAATCAAGATGGAGAAAACATTGATTGCTGCCATATCTAACCAGCCAATATTCTATGATATCAGGCTGTTCTCATACACTGTTCGTACCACAAGTCATATATAAGCCGCGTAACCAAGAGCCTTTAAGTCCTGTACAACACACATAATCAGGAAGGCTGCGATCACGTGACAAATGCACTAACGGAAGTAAAGAAGGAAGTGTTATGAAGATGGAAAGTTTGTATAAGGAGGCAGGTAGAGGGGATGGATGGGTCAAACAACACAAGACTTTTCCCCAGGAGACCCCAAGTGAACTTTGAGTTATTTTAAAGTACGTTGTCACCATGTTTCCTAACCTAAACCTAACTTATGTAACTTTAATTGACCTACATAACTAACATTAAGCGAGCAACATCAAACATGGGGTGCTATCCATCCATCCATCCATTTTCTAACTGCTTATCCTCTTGAGGCTCCTGCACCCGGGATCGAACCTGTGAGGTGACAGTGATAACCACCACACCACTGTGCCACCCTCATGGGGCGCTATTTCGTCAGATATCATATGAACCATTGTATGAGGAGATGTAACGCATGGAGTACAAAACGCTCCACAAGATAGATGCTGCCTGGTCAGCAGTGAGTCAGGAGACAGACACAGAATATAAGAAAGTGGAAAATGTACCTGTAACATCATATTTCGCAGTGTTTATTAGCACGTTAGCTTTCCATGTACGTAACTTGTGGCACCGGCCACATTCAGTATGAATATTGCCTCAACAGGCAATAGTCACTCGCCTGCATTCGCTCAAGTGTCACTGTGCCCTTACTGTGACAACTCAATATGTTTACAGATTAAAAAACTTATCATAAGTGATGTCACAGATAGGTCATTTCCTCTTCTTAAAGGGGCTGGTGGAGTCCTTAGTCGGAATGAAAATCTAAAGAAAGTAACAAGACATCAAATATAAAGAAATATCAATCAATACAATTGAGTTTTGAGAGATATTTAAAGGAAGATATTGTGATCTGAGCCATGGAAACAGCCAATAGGTTCCTGTTTGGAGTTGGTATATGAGAGTGTGAGTATACGTTTACTCCGGGGCCCTGTGACATCACTTAAGTGTGGTTACAGAGGGCAACAAAGCCCACTTGTGACCACACCTTGCTGAATCCAAGATAAACAGTCTTAAAGAGGGTGGTGAAGCATCGCTTTACAGCCTGGTGTTATTGCTCTTTCAAGTAATATGGATAGTGATGGATGGACAGACGGACTTACGGATGGTTTACATTGGATGCAGCCTCATTTGTACATTAGTTAATCTCTTTTCATGTCACATAGGGATGATTCAATGCATGTCAAGTTCCTGTGAATTCCAGGGAAAGCTCGTCATCAGATGTGCTGTAGCCTGAATGTGTGTTGGATTAAATTTTGTTCATGACGTCAAAGCATTGAATCCATTTTCCGCAAAGGGAAAGGTTTGGATCTGAGCAGAAAACGGAGGGAGCAGAACAGAAAGGCACAGACTGGTATTGTGTTGGTTAATGTAATAAAGACGGTTGGTCCCTGAGGCAAAAACAGAGATGTGTGTGTCTCTGGCCTTCATGTGAGGCTTGATAATCTTCTCTCTCTCTCTGCATGTCTTTCTGCTTATTTCCATCTTTTACACAATCTCGTTCTTTACCGGTCTGTCGCACCGCTCTCTATTACTGCTGATCACCCTCTCTCACTCTCTTTGTGCCTTCTCATTTCTCTTACATGCACACTTATCCTTCTGCCACCGCTACTGATGTGTCAGCAAACATAGACGCCGTAAAGTCGTCTGTGATCCGGAGGGAACGACAGAGAAAGAGGGGGATAGAATGGGGGATGGGTGGGGAAAAACAGATTTAGGGAGAGAATGATGGTCCCTCTGTTTAATCGTGTGTGTTTGTGTGTGTTTATGTAAAAAGCCTGGGGGTCTATCTGACATTATCCTGCCTAGAACAATCCTAATATTGCCCCCCAAACTTTCCCATCATGCTTTGCTTCAGTTTGGGAGAAAGTCATTTATGGTCACACACAGAGACACACACGAAGATGCCAAAAATATTTAGGAATCTGTGCGACAAATGATGCAAATCTTATGAACATAGTTTTATGTTTTCTGTCATGCATGGTTTGCATTGTATATAGGACTGATTGTGTTAGATTATACGTATTACCTAATAGCTCTGCAACAGCTTATACAAAAATGCATCAGGGATACATTGTGTTGATTTAGCTCATGGTAATTTTATAGGGCTGCATTTATAATCAGGTTTGCCAAATACTGTAGCCTATATTACCCATTTAAATACAAATGAAGTGGGACAAAACATAATGGAATCACCTTTCAATATAATGCAACATTACACAAAAAAACCCCACCAGAAACTACAGCCTTAATAATTGCAGAAGAGTTCACAACTTTCTGATAAAGTCCTCACCCTGCACCTCCTTCATTATAGCCCAAGATGCAGAGACCACAGCACCTGACTCCAGTGAACACAACTTTATTTTAAAAATACTATTTGACCTTTACAGTAGACTACAACTACATTTTTGCAGAGAGCCCATATACAGCACAGAGCCACACTGTTGGGCAATAATCATAGACTGCATAAAATAATGGACATAACCTCCATGATGTCACTCATTGGTTTGTGCCTTGAGTTTGGCATTTTGGCCGTCGCCATCTTGGATTTTTGGAGCCAGAAGCGATGAGCAGTAACCATATTTACATGAGAGGGTGGAACTAATCTTAATGCTAGCTGCTAGCTTGGTTAGCACATTGCATGAACAATAGACTTACTTGATTAACTTTAATAATGCTAATGCTGAATTTCAGTAGGAAAACAGGCTTAAATCCATCCAAACAAAATGTACTTACCTGAAAAACGAAACATCTGGCTCCTTGGAGGGTCATTTAGTACAACCAAACAAAGACTTTTTTAGGTGACCAAAACATTACAATTCAATTTCACTAACTGAAAACGCAGTGAAATAGTGACAGCTATTAGGCCATGGTTACATTACATAACCAATGTTGTCGCTGTGGTAGTGACATGTAAACAGATGGCATCCACCTGTCATTCAAAGCAACCACGCTCTTTATTAAGCACAACTTAAGCCTTAATACAATTGAAGGTGCGTTATATTAAAATTCATCCCCTTACAGTTGTCATCAAAGGGGAAATTAGCTACAGAGACCAAACTGTTTTTGTACCAGGCTGTAAACATGTTTATTTCTGCTGTAAAATTGGGCATTTTAATATGAGAGTCTATGCAGATTTTGGAGCCAGCATCAAGTGGCCATTTGAGTGAACTCTATTTTCTGGCACTTCCGTGTTGGCAACATTCTTCACGCTTTGAAGCTTATTTTTGTAGTGGCCAGACAATGGAAATACAGCGTCCAAGTCTGTCACATGATGCCATTGGGCCTAAAAAGAATTTTTCCCATAGACTTACATTGAGAAGGAGACATCTGTAAATCAGTGGATGCATTTTTTTTTTTAGCGTCACGACCCCTGCAAAATGATTTGTTTTATGGTCAGAATTTGATCCATTCAGTCCGGTAACATTTGGAAAGCAGAGCAGCAAGATTAAATTATTTTATCCACATTCAAGTTAGCAGAGCGCTAAACCAGATATTGCTGGCTTGGCCGGTGGAAGTCTCTTGTGTGCCCACTCCATGGGCCCAATGATGCGGAAGCAGTGCCGATCATCCAGGTAATTTCATATGTGGCAGTTGAACGTTTTTGGCTTCATAAGTCACTGAGCAACTTTCATAGGAATGTACGGGGTCCTGCCTTCAACGCTGTATCCAGTTCTCTTTATTCATGCATGGTTGAGTCTTATTAATGATACAGAATCTCTCTTAGGTGAAGCCTATGTAACATTTGCTGAACAGCAGCTACTGAGGCCACAAGTGGCACATACAGGATGATGATAAAGGCTACAATATAATGTAACAGGACCAAAAGTAGTACAGTCATAATGTCCAGAAGTCAACTAGAAATATTTAATGTTTACATTTGAGTTTGTCCCCATACGCTACAGGCTGTGACAATAAAACTTTAGAGTGTGAGGAAAAAATAGGGAGTGCTGCACTGGGTTAAGGCTTAGTAGTTAAAAATCAGGTGCTCTTCGAGGATGGGGTATAAAGTCACATAAAGATAAAAAAACAACGACTGGCCAGCTCACTCAAGTGTAAAAGTCCATAGTGCAGGCAGGCAGTCCAAAAATGCATCCAAGGCAATCTGACTGTAGTTAAAATGAATGTTATGAATTCACCTTTTCTGTTACACAAGAAACACTGGGTTATTTCTACGTTGCATCGTCTCTTTTTAAGGGTTGCAAAATCCCTTACGAGTCTGAAACCACCAAAACTAATTGGAGTTGATGTTCTACAGTTAATCTGGGACATTCTCAGCCCCAAGGAGTCTGGGGCCACAAGTCAGTTGCCCACTTTGCCTGTCTGGCAAACCAGCTTTGACAAAATGATTGAACCGAATTGCAGGGGTTGATAGTATTTTGTACACCCCTGTTCACTGATAATACAACAAAGCCTTAATTTAAATTCTGCCATTGAGTCTTTTATAAAAAGTGGGCTGCTTCTTACTCACTTTGACACACCTTACCCTGCGTGCATGAGCACACACACAGAAAAAGAAAGAGAAATGGGTAAAAGCAGAATTCACTTTAACATGACGAATCCAACCATCTCATTCGCTCCTAATATAAATATTTCAACGCCGCACACTCCCAAAGTGCACTAATCTCCACTTCTGTGAGTTTGAATAATGAATGCAATAAAAACTCACACTGCTACTCTTAACATTGCCTCAAACTGCCCCTCGTCTGATCTGAAAGGGAGAGGCGAGCCGTAGTAGGGGTGGACTGGGTCATTAGTTAGAGGAGACGATGATGAGTGAAGAGTCGGAGGGGAGAAAAGACAGAGTTAGAGAGATGGAGACAGAAAAAAGTAGTGAAACAGTTCATGATCAGAGGGTGACGAGACGAGAGTACTGTGGCACTTAGGGGAGCATATGGATCACATAAAAGGGAGTTACTATTTGGAAACACAGTCACATCCATGGATGGATTCGCAATGTGTCCTGACACAGAGACAGAGTGAAAGGACAAAAGACAGGAGGGGAGGCACAGAGAAAGAAAAATGATCCATTAAGGGACAGTTGTGTCCGTTGTCCTAATGGAATTTAATGAACATTTTGTTCCAGACAGAGAGAGATAGTGTGTTTTATCCACCTTGGCTGAACCTTGGGCAGAGGACAGGTGCAGTAGTGCGAGTATTCAGATCCGTACCACAAGTAAAAGCACTAATCTCATACTGTGAAAATACTCCGCTACAAGGAAAAGTCTTGAATTAAAAACCTCATTTAAGTTAAAGTCAGTAAAATGTACTTAAAGCATGATTGTGCAGTACAATATTTCCTGTCAGTGTTTCATTATATAGCATGTTTTTGGATCAATATTACTGCTGCATTAAAAAGTATGTTGCATTTTACTGCTGTAGATGTTTAAGGTTGTGCTCTCTTTCACTCCCTTATATACTGTTGGGTAGTTTAGTCTACAGCAATGCCTCATATTCTATAAGATCATATTTCTGTAGCGTTGCTGTCCTGTGAGAACGACATATCTCTAAAAAGGCCACGTTCCGTGGTGTTAGAAAAACAGCCCTGTTTCCAGCTTTGTGATGATACATTTTCCAGCTGATTCATGATGGTTTTTAAATAGGAAAAAGAGATGGGGGGCTTTTAAAAACCCTGACCAAGACCTACAGTGGTCGAAACATTCTGGAGCTTTTATTGATTTAGTCACTACAATAAAGGCTTTTTTCCCTTCACCGCTGAAATGCATGAATTGCCTTCTGTCCTTTCCAAACATTCAGAGTCAACACATTTGGGGGTATGTAGTTTTCACTGGACAGGAAAGGGATGAAAAGTTGTAATCTGAAAAGGAACTAAAGCTGTCAGACAAATATTGTACTGTAAACTGTATAACAAAAGTACCATGAATTTGTACTTAAGTGCAGCACTTGAGTAAATGTAGTTAAATTGCAGCACTGGACAGGTGTCATTTTATAATTCTCTCTACAGAGTTGGCTGTCACATCTCCATATAGCTGTGGTGATTAACTGCTGTGACTGTAGTGTAGTGGGAAGCTTAATGAATCTTCTCTAAATGCTGCACAGCTTCTGGTTTCCAGTGCAACAGGAGGACATATAGTGAACTCTGGTTTTGGCTGCAGCACGCTGTGTGACACCTGTTTTCTCTCGCCACCTCTTAATCCCTCTTGCACCTTTTCTGTTTTTTCTCCAGACTTGTGATGATGACTTTTTGTTTTGACACAACTCATTGTATATGCAGTGCAGATTTGTTTTGTGCACGTCTGTATGGCTTAGAGCTCTTCCGAAATGAGTTTTTGAAGTAATGGCACATCCCACTGCTGCAAATCCAGCACCTTTGCATGCCCTTTAAAGGAATATTTCACCCATAAAATGACCATTTGTGTATCAGTTACTCACTTTGTGTTTCGTTGAATCCATGAAGATAACTTTGTTTTTCTTGCATGTCTTCAACGTGAAGGAAGAATCCAAAAACAGAGAAAATTCTTGATGAAGTAAAATCATATGCAACCATGTTTTATGCAACAGCAAAACTATCTCAAATGATCCATTTCGCAGTATAATTTAAGTCTAATTTTTCTAGTCATATGCTCCGTACTTGCCACAGACAGCCCTTTCCAATGCTTAACTAAAGTGAAAGTGAAAATTGATCCATGCTCTCTTCAAAACCAGACTCCATTAACAAAAATAATAATTTTTCCTTGTTGAAGAAAGGAGCTACTGGTCTACCACTGCCTCAATCAGTTAGTTTCTTTATGTTATTGAGTGACTTTGGTGTTTTAAAGGCTTACTTCAAGTTCACCAAAGTCACACAACAACACAACAAACTACCATTAAGACAGAGGTAGAACAGAAGGTCTTGTGTTTAGCAAGGTAAAATCACTGTGTTAGAGCCCTTTCTAGCAAGTCCTAGTTTCCTATAATTTTTTAGTCACTCTAATGCGCCACCTGACCTGGCATCTCAGGAACCTGTAATTAAAGGCAGGTGTGCTGAATTAAGTGTGGAGCGTGGAAGACGCCACAGGGTTACGGTCTTTAACCGCTGTGTTTTTGGTTAATGTTAGGTTTTTATTGTTTGATGAAGTCGTTTAATACCCCATTGATTTGAGCTATGTTTTTGTAAAGGCCTGTTTATTTGGGGGATGTTTGTTTGGGGATTTTTGTTTTCTTTTTTATGAATGCGACGGTAAAGACAATCAGTTCATAGTTTCATCTTGCAACTCACTATACATCCTGCAGATCAGTCAACTCTAAAACCAACAGAAGCACCCTGGATCATTGAAGAGTGAGTAAAACTAAACCAAAGACAGTGAGTTCATCATATCTCCCGTTGTGGCGTCTGTGGGTGGCTATTTTTGAACTTATTTGGAAGCCACAATAAATACTGTTTTTGTCGATGAGTTCTGGCTTGAAAGAGAGCATGGATTAGCTACACTTTCGGTTCAGTTCAGTTCCCAAATGATCATCTGTGTATCAGTTACTCACCCCGTGTTGTGACAAATTCATAAAGAAAACTTTGTTTTTCTTGCATGCCTCCTGTGAACTAAGAATCCAAAAACTGGGAAAGTTCTTGATGGCAGCCGCATTAAACAACAGCAAACAACATCAAAACATCAATTTACAGACTCTCACACAACTCATGCAGAATAATCCAAGTCTTATTTCCAGTCATATGCTTAGTACTTCCCAAAAGGACAGCCCTCTCAGATGTGAAATTGAAGTGCAAGTAAAACTTAATCAATACTCTCCTCAAAGCCAGACTCCATTGACAAAAACAGTCATTTTATCTTGCTGAACACAGAAGCCGCTGGTCTACCACTGCCTTGATCATTTTTTTTAATGGTTATTTTATTATTATTGTGTGACTTCGGTGTTTTAAAAGGACAGTTCGGATTTACTTAAGTCACACAACAACACAAACAAGCTACTGATTAAGGCAGAGGTAGACCAGCAGCACCAATGTCCAGTGGGGTAAAATTACTGATTTTGTGAATGGAGTCTGGCTTTAAAGACAGCATGGATAAGCTGCACTCTTAGTTCCACTCCCCATCAGAAAGGGCTGCCTATTTGGGAAGCACTGAGCATATGACTGGATAAATAAGACTTAGATTATACCGCAGAGTTTCTAAATGAATGTTGTTACATAGTTTTGCTGTTGTTAAAAGTGGACCCCTATGACTTTGATTAATAGAGAATTTTCTCTGTTTTTGGATTCTTCAAAAACAAAGTTTTCATCATGAATTCACTAAACACTTGGTAAGTATTTGATATAGGACTAGTCATTTGGGGGGGTGAAGTATTCCTTTAAGTCTCACCAAACACACACAGCTGACAGACTTCTGCTTGGAAGTCAAAAAGGGGACCTCACTCCCCCCCCTCTCTCTTTTCTCTTCTCTCTATAGCACCCACAGCCAATCTGAGCCTGTGACTAAAGCGCCATCTCTCAGGCTACACACTCCAGGCTGCATTCACTCACTGGGTCTGCAGGCACTGAGAGCCACCTCTGAATTCAAAGCGCATTTGACTCGTCTCCGCGCAGCGCCCGGACGTCGCTCTGCAGGAATCAGCAAAGATACGGAAATCCGGCGACCGTGCCTCAAAAATAAACAGTAGCCTTTATTCTCTGAAACCAGCCAGCTGCAGACACTTTGTAGCCCTAGAGCGACTGGCCGGCTTGCTTTCCGCCAAACATGGGGCGCAAAGAGAGAAACACACTGGAGGGAGGGAGGAGATAAACAGATTGATAGAGAGAACAGAAAGGAAAGGAGAGAGGAGGAGAAAAAGCCCCGAGTCGATTGGCCGCGGAACCCAAAGGAGCAGCTCTACAACAAATATCTGACCTCGACCTCCTCGGACGGTGGGAAACCGGTTGTTGAAATGGAGATGTCGAGATTTTCTATCATCCCCTCTCCTCCTCCAACACACATGCTGCTGAGGCTCATGATGATGTTTGCGTAGGAGTGTTTTATTTTGCGGGCAGCGTTGGTAAACGTACTGTTCAAACAACTCCAGACAAGCGGTGGATGGAACTGTGAGTGTGGCTGGCACGTCTTTCCAGAGATTATAATACTGTTGGAGCATTTTTCTTCTTGTCTTTGGATTGTTTTTCAGGTGTCTTTCTGCGAGTGTGGAACTGGACAGAAAGTGTTTTGCATGTGAATGACTATAATGTGTTTGGAAAAGTAGTGTGGAGGCACAGAATATTTGGCAAAGGACGCATCTGCTGTTTTGTCTTTTTTTAATTTACAACTAAAGAGAATCAGGCCCAGCGGGGTTTATTTGGACTCAAGTCGAGCTTGTTTTGCTGAGTACTTTGCCGACATTGGGGGCTTTTTTCTCTCCTATTGGTCTTATTATTCAGTGACTGAGGTCGACACAAACTACAACCAGCAGAGGTCGGGACCTGAGCTCCAAGGAGCCACCACTTCCCTAGATGTGACCCGGTGAATTCCTCTTATCTCTGAAGGTAAGAGTCTCCATCCCTTAAGAAAGAAGGTTTTATCTCCTGTTGGATTTTTGCATTGGTTTTGCAGAAAATCTGACATATGCTTGTAGAGTCATGCCTGCAACTAAGAAGTTGGCTGCTCTGCTTGTGAAAAATATCCCTGATTGATTGCTTAGACATAGATAGATAGATAGATAGATAGATAGATAGATAGATAGATAGATAGATAGATAGATGCTTGGGCTGAGAGGCAGAGAGCAACATGAGTTTCTCATTTCAGCACCATGGACAGATCCACACTTGTCTTACAGCAGTATGGAAGTCTTATTTTTTACACCCCACAACATTTATAATTCATCATACTCCATCTACCCAACATTCAATCCAGTCTACATGTTGCAGAGTGTGTTTCCAGAGGCTAAAATCAAACCATGATACAGTAGAAGATAACAGAAATACGGGCAAAAAGAAAGACGAGAAGGAGAGGCTGAAGGCGAGGGAGAGGTTCAATGCTTTGTATGACAGACTCGCTGGCTGGCCCGGCTTGCCACATGCTGACAAAACAGCATGGCTCATGAGCCACAGCTACTGTCACCAACTGTTAGCCATGGTCACATCCAAACTGTTTGCTCCAGATATTTTTAGGCAGGGTGGAAATGCATCTCAAGCAGCATTAAGGCCATGCAACACAAAAAAAAAACCATTCCACTGAATGCGGTTAAAATGACTAAAATGTTTCAGGCGAGGGAACACACAGTGTGCAGCCCACCACCTACTGGGTGTTTTGGAAACAGTGTGGTGGATGAAGTAATAAGTAACCAGCTAAAATGTCAACCCGGGAAGATTAAATTGCAGCTTCTACACTATTTAGGTTTGTTGGCGGAAAATATTTGCTGTCTTTAAAAGCAGGACAGGCGCAGGGGAGCAGGAAATTTGGCCTAAAAAAAGAATTTGCACGACCCACGTGATGATAACTCCTGACCCTCTGTAGTTCATGAGTGATTGGGAGTAGTTATGACGTGATATTTTGTTGTTATAGTGCAGAGATTTACCACAGTGGTCTTGGAGACGTCTTTTACTAATAATATTATTTCATACTGTCCAGATTGGAAAATAACCTTTCAAACATTGTAACACAACCTGTTAGAGTACTCCATTGTGCTGCTTCAGTCCCAGTTCAGCCCCGGTTCTGGCTCTACTGTCTGCTTAAACTACCAAAGGAGGAACAATATTCAGTATTCTCTGATGTGCTTGTGTATCAGCAGACATCATTTGGAGTTATGACTTCTCACATGCAGTTTTTGTGTCTGTCTACAGTGGTGCCCTCAGAAATGTTTCATATAGGCGGCCACTGGGGCCACTTAAAATCTAGGGGTGACACACCAAATCCAAAAGCCATAACTGAATTTCAAAAATGCGATCATGCTGGTTAAGTATAGGCTCGTTGGTAACTATAGCCACTCTAACATTGCCTTTTCAATGCGGGAACTTCATGTCGTTATTCCACCTTGCCATGCTGTGTATAAGGTACTTAAATGAAATGGGGGGACAGAGATGTCTCACCTCTGAGTTGGGAATGGAGGTGGTAACTGCGCCGAAATGATGTCTGTGTAAACAAGACAGCCAGCAGGATGGGATCATAGGCAGCACAGGTGTGATGTTTTGATAATCTGTTATGCGTGTGATCCCCCCATAAGAGATTTTAAAAGTAGCTCTTAGCAGTTAGCAGCTAACTCATAGAATATCTGCAAATTGGGAAAACAATGACGTCTGGGAGCTCCTTACTCTCTGAGCAGAAGACAAGATCAGCTGCCATAAGTGCAGCCGCCATTGTTGTTGCAACGTTATGCCTTTTTTATTGTGCGTTTTTAAGTGTTGCTGATGCATATATTCTGTGTCACACTAGAGGCTGACACTGTTGTGTTACATGGTGTATTCGTCAAGCCTCTTTTGATTCAGCGATGCTGGGATGCAGTCTATAATCAGACACTGGAGGAGCATGTTAAGGTTCAAGGTTCAGTTTATGGTCATTCAAACATGTTAAAGAACATGAATAAATACTACACATAGTTAAAAAACAAAAAAGCATGTTAAAGCGCATAACAGTAAATCAACAGCAGAACACGGTTCCAGGGGTATAAAGTGCAGGGGAGAGACTTAACCCAGTTGCTGCCACTATTTGGTTCTCTGTAAAAATGCGAAGGAGATATAAATAAGGGACTTCATTGCAGCTCTAAAGCATGATCTTTGTGTAGAAAGGGCTTATGTCAATACCAGTCGGTCGACATTTTGAGTTCCACAATAATCCTATTTTAACATATTGTGTATCTCTACAAATTAGGCGATACATTGTTCTTCAAATAGGCTGGTTATCCTTTTCTTAAAAAAAACAAATATACAACTTTATTTTGAAGGATTACATTGATTGTGAGAAACAAAAAAAATACTTGGAACAAACCTTCTCAAGTTTAGAGGAGACTCATGGCTGTACAACTCATTTTCATTCAGATATCTTGAGGTGAGAGTTCAAGGGGCCCCTTTGAAAATGGCCTTCTAGTTGTTCTCTCACCAAAATATAGACTAATTTTGGAGCATTATTAAGCCATCTTCCCGACAAGATATGCCAACATGGTTGGTACCAATGGATGCCTCATGCCTCATGTTTCATTCATGATGCCACCTTTGCGCTAGCTTGAAAGAATTACTGCTCCACAGCCTCTTAAAACCAGTAATACTGTCCTCCAATAGGGTAGTGGAGGGGCCATTGCCACCAAAGCCCCCCCTTGAAGGCACCACAATCTGTCTACGTTAGCTTATCTCCCTAAATATGCCCTACCTCTTCCTCATTGACTGAAATATTTGAAATCGAATCTTACCACATCCCCCAATCATTGTCATTACATACAGACGTGCGACAGATTCAAAAGAAACCTACATAGATGAGAGGAAAAAAAAACAATGCAGATGCTTTCATAAAGCGCACAATGAGTCTCTGAGCTCTGAAAATGATGGCCTTTGCAGTCACCATATCTCAATGCTGTCTGCCACCATCATCAAAACACCAAATGGGGGAGTGTCATTTGGCAGAATGGTGTTCATCCCTCCAGTCCAGTTACAGAGAGGCTCTGGAGGCTCGTGGTGCTCCAACACCTCGCTAAGATGCTTCATGTAGGTTTTTCCTTTAATTTCCCGGGGGCAAAGAGGGCTGAAGGTTGCACACTTACTCAGATTGATACCTAGGAGTCCGACAATGAATTATGTTGGTGTCAGTGCTGTTATTTTTCTAAGTCATGCCCATGCTGCTTCAGTTTTAGCATCACAGTGGCTGGTTTTAAACACTCCACACCACGTTATATTTCCCAGTTTAAGACAGTCAGATTTAAAGCTGGTATCGCAAATGACAGTTGGGACTAGATTCATGTTGTAGACTGCAAAGAAAATAAATTCACACGCAAACACATACTGTGCTTTAAGAGGGCCTATAACAATGAAAGACAAGGCAGGGCTTGTGTTCCCATGGCGACTTCCTCAGTGACCCTTGGAACAACCTTGGCCCCCTGGGAGATCAGTCATAGTCCTGCATGCATACACACACACACACACACACACACACACACACACACACACACACACACACACTCAAGTCCCCCTGGAGCGTGACTACTATGAGTGACTGTGTGTTTCTTGTCTGCCTGCTTGCTGCTGCTGCTCTACCAGCCTCTCAGTCATTACAGCAGGAGGGAGACGAGGAGGAGGAGGAGGATGAGGAGGAAGAGGAGGAGAGAGAGAGGGAGTTGAAGGACAAGCAGATGAGTAGGATGGAAGAAGGCAAATTTCAAAGACAGATGGGTGATGAAAAAAATGAAGAAAGGTGTAGAGAGAACGCATGTAGAATAGGGAGAGAGAGAAAGAGAAGAGGAGGAGGAGGAGGAGGAGGAGGAGGGAAGGTTTAAACACTGGCAGAATAGTCAAGAGTGAATGCAATTATAGAGGTAGCATATCCACTTCTGTTTTTTTCTGGGCATTTAAAGTGTACTCACATATCAGCTTAATTACCTTTAAAATGCACAGCTGGGAGGGGGAGTCATGAGAGAGCCGCTGTGGTCGAGATAAAGAGGAGAGGGGCGAAGTGGAGTGGATGGATTGAGACTGGGAGAAGGGAACATGGCTGCTCAGTGATCATGTTAAGCAGTCACCACCCGTTCCTCCCTTCCTCCACCCGTCTCTCTCTCGTCCCCTCCCCCTCGGCACCACGCTCTGCTCTCCCCCTCGCTGCTACACCCTGACATGCTCACACATCACGCTCGCGCACAGATGGGTTCCCACGCAGACACCAACATCACCCGCGCGCGCGATTCCAGGCGCAGGCACACGCGTGCGCAAGCCGTTGGTTGGCTGTCCTCATCCCTGTGAGTGATTGAAAAAAAAACCTGAAGCTCATTGCAAAGAGTAGACAGGAGGTGAGGAAGGCGGGGAAGGAGAACAGGAAGAGGTTGAGCCTGTCTGTGTCGTACCTCAGCCATGGCAGCTTGATTATCAGGTGTGTTTGTGGATTGTCCTGCACATATCTTACTAACAATGCTACAATTGTATTAGGTATTATGATAAACAGTATTTTCTTTCCAAGATGGGCCTCATTTCCATAGCTATGGACATCATTCCCTTATTGTTACAACATCTTACTCAGCAAGTGCACTGATCTGGAGACAAGATGACATCACTAGACATACTTCACAATGAGGCCAAGCAGCAGAATATTAGACAGGTGATAAACAAATCCCAGTTTATTTAGAATGAATTAGTTTGAGGGGAAAGAGCCACGTTGTGCACTGAAAAACTGTGCACTCACAGTTAGGGCAAGGGCAAAGTTGATCCTGGAGGTAGCTCCTCAAAGAGGAACGTGTTTCCCACAGTCAGCTGAGGCAGGTTGGGCAATTTGGGCTCTGTTTTTGGTATCCAGCTGTTGCTGTCATACTTGCCAACCCTCTTACAGGGAGACTCACATTTTTTATTGCCCTTTCCTGGATTCCTCCCAGGGTCACAATTCTCCTGTATATCTCCCGATATATGACATATCTTCTTTTGTGACACTGCACCTATGACTACAAAGGTCCACTGCAGCAACACGGCTACACCAAATGTCGCTCCCTAGCATGCAAGTGACCTGTAGAAGAGCTGTTTGCGCCTCGTCCTACTTAGTTAGTGACAGACGAAGAGAGAAATGGAGTATTCTGAGGGAAAGAAATAATCAAGCAAATTCCAGAATTCCTGTTTGTAATGGAAAGTTTTAAAGAAAAGGCGCACGCATATTGTAAAATCTGCTGTGTTAATTAAAATTCTGTTGAGTACAAGAGTCGCATAGTGCAATAAAATGAATGAATTAAAATGGAGATATGCTCAAGTTCATGCCAATAGGCCAATTTATTCTGTAGTCCTTTCTGGGAATTCAAAATATTTAACATTAAAATGACATTGCAGTGTACTTATTATTTCATTTTCATTCTCTTAAAGTCACTAGAATGCAGAAAAGAAAATCTCTGAAATGCAGATTTTTCCGGGAGGAGACACCCAGACCTTCTGTTTTGGTTTCCAAAACCTCCCTAGTTTTGAAGTCTCAAGGTTGTAAGGTGTGGTTGTTGTGTTCCCATGTTAAAATAACTGGTAGCAATGATGGTTAAAGCTACATAAAAAAGACCTAAGATATGAAAGTTGTGACTTTTCCTTTCAGCCTGGCACAACTGGCCTATTTGTCTATGTTGTGTGCAACGTGCTGCATATATTTCACACTGAATATGAAGGCAGACGGCGCACTGCTCAGTTTACAATTTGCATTTTGTCTGTAAGTATAACCTACAATATGCAGTGCATTTCAAAGAAGCCCAGGGGCCTTCTCATTACAAACTTTATGGTCCAAAGCCTACACGCTCATTATGGGGACAGCCACGTTCAGCTGTATAATGCTAAATCGGAGACTAAAAAGCTGCAAACGTCGACATGGTTCTTTTGGAAAGTGATGAAGCAAAAAGAATTTAAGAACAAGCAAGCTCAGCAAGGTCGTGTCTTACTCCGCCACGCGAGTGGATCACAACAGAAATGCACACGAGGGGAGAGATTCTCATTCATAAATTCCTCTCTTTCCGATGTGTTGTATCCTATTATGCATCTCGGCAATTCTGCCTGACTGCACTGTGCTCCGCTTTTGTCAGCTTAGAGATTAGCATACAGCAAGGAAAAGTTGCTTCAAGTACAATATGGCTAAAACTTTTAAGCGTAAACCACCCACTCAAAGAGCAGAAAAGGCGATGGTAAAATGTCAGTCTGTAATAGCCCTGTCGCCATAGTAACTGAAGACCCGTTCATACTTTTACACACAGTGCCTCTTGAGCACTGACCATTAGTACTAAAATCCAAGCAATCATCAGCTTTGAGCTTTTAAAATGCTTCCTTTACCCATCTTTACATGTCATTGAGGACATCTGTCGTCTCACAGAGGGGCCGCTTCATCTTCATTTGCTCTCCTCTTACTTCTACATTTCATCTCATTTTCTTTCTGCACCTTCTCTTGCCCTCTACCTTTTTTTTCTGTGTTTACTCCCACTAATCACTCCCCCTCATGCTGTCTCTTTTCATCTTGGCCTTATCTACCATCCTCCCTTCCACTTTCATGTGTAAATGCACGTCCACTCTTGCTCCTGCACGGACCTTTAGACCTTTAAAGGCGCACACAAATGCAGTAGACACATGCAAAGCAAACCAATTGGCAGATTGCTGCCGACCAGTGGTCTTCAGCTTGGCAGTCATCTTGCCTAGGTGTCACGCCATCCACCATTCCTCCCACCTCCCAGTCGACAGAACAAAAATGTTGCCACTGTCATAATGTTGTAAGTTTCTGCAAACCACAGATATGTTACATTTGCAACGCTGTGGTTAGGGTGTGCTTAGGTTTGGAAAAGATCATGTTTTAGCTTAAAATACAGTTAAGGTTATGTTAAGCACTGGTTTTTCAGTTTTGGAGGCATAGTTCCAGCTGGAAAAACACTAATGCGTTGCTGAAAAACACTCACATCTGGGGGTTGAAAAGCTGCAGGAAACGCAGCAAGGACTTGCTAAAAAACAACCAGTTTTGTTGTTTGTTAGTCTCGAGCAGTGGTCTGCAGCTTGGCGGGTGTCATGCCATCCACCATGCCCTCCACCTCAGGATGCCAAAGTCAGCTCATACACTACCCCACTTGAATGTTGATACGTGTAAATGTAACGTATTCGTAGTTTGTAGAAACGTACAATGTGAACATTTTCCTCTGGTAACTGGACTGTGCAAATGGTCTCATCTATCTATCAAGTTCAATACTTTAAATATCATTTGATGTTTTAGTGTGCTTGTCTTTGACTTTCTCTGTATGTCACTCACACACTCACACACACACGTAAGTGACGCTAAGGCTCTGCATAACTAGAAAAATCCATCTCAGCATGATGTTGATTCTTATCAAAATTGCCTACGTTCAATCAGATAAAAACATCAAGACAAAAGTAAGGAAGACATGATGATGACTGTGCAAGATTTCACATCTGACGCAAGTTTCCTGATTGTAAACTGATTTTCACGCTACACTAACCTGTTGCTTACCTTGTATGGCAGCTAGATTGTAATGATATCACATGAAAATCCATTTTGTCAGCCTTTAAGTACTGTGTGGACTAATCAGAGGAGTTTCTGGCAGCTATAGGCATTGTTTAGGTGTGTGTGTGATCACACACTGTTCATTTCAAACAACAGTAGGGACACCTGAAAGTGGTTATGCTGCTGTAACATCAGTAATGATGGTACTGGCCAGTATTTCTTTTTTGAAAGAAGGGCAAAAAAGGCACTGAAGGCTTCTTCTGACTGGCCTGTGATAGATAAATGGTTCATCCAGTCACCTCCCAAGCATTTCTTGAAAGTGTCTGCCCTTTTCCAAAAAGTTTCCAATGACGGTTTCTCAGGTTGTTCTGTGTAAAAAAACCACATGGCATTTAAAAGAACCCAACACTGACTACTGGTAAGAGACTGTATGCGAGCAGTGGTCTCCTGTCTTACTGTCTTTGTCCCTAAAACATATGAGCTGTAATTAGCACGGGCGCTAGAGGCCTTTGGAAAGAAGTGAACATTTTCGTAATTTTAACAAACAACAAATGTGGATGTTTTCAGCAAAGGACAGTCTTTCTACTTAAAGTCATGACTGATGACATTCTGTGTGTGTAACTGCGGGTTTTTGTGTGTAATCTGTGGGTATAATTTCCCACAGTGCATTTTGCCGCATGACACAGCTGTGTAACGATTTCATCAGAGCATCAGATATGTTGTGTAGTAACGTCTGACTCTCCTGAGATTCTTCTGAATTCTTATTAATACCATGTTTTCTTGACAGACTTCACTTTGAATATGCAAAGTGAAGCACAGCAGGATCTATCAATCTCCGAGTCGGAGGCGCTATCTTGGCCTGTGAGTGGCACATGCTGTTCAAAGTGATGTTTGGTACAGAGGACCGCCCGTGCTCCCGAAGGCAGTGTACATCAGCTGGACAGAGAGTGCAAGTGGCGGAAAACAGAGAAGGAGACAAAGACAGCAAAGCAAATGGGAGGAGAGGCTAAACAGAGAAAGAGACAGCGAGAGAGCGAGTGAGGCAGTGCAGAGCAAAAGCAAAGGGAAAGATGACAAAAAGTCAATGAAGTGACTGGCAGGGTGCCAAAAAATGTTGTCTTGTCTGAGCTGACTGGCTCCAAACTTGGAAAAAACCAAGGAGTTTTGACTCTGGTTTTGAATATGAACTACTGTGTAAGACCTCTGAAGGAAAACAGAGATATGCCTTTGTGCATGCTGACACTTCGGTATGAGGTGAGACAACCACTGTATATTCAAATCACGACCTGCAGCTACCAACAGCCCTGTCACATTCATAGAGTGAGTTTGTCTTCTGGAATATATAAAGGTACAAAATTATGCAGCCATTGACATCAATGGACGCAATTCTTTAAGTAAAATACAACATTTCAACTGTTATCCACGCTGCTGTGTCCAGATGTTATCACACTGTATCATTCTGGCGTGTGTAATGTTGTATTTGCATACACACTAGGTGTAATAATTTTATTTATGTAACTTCCTACCAATTTTAAAGGTCCAGCATGTGGGATTTTTTGGGATACATTATGGCAGAAAATACATTTTCTTTAGCGTACAGTCACCTGAAAATAAGAATTGGGTTCTCATTACCTCAGAATGAGCTGTTTATATCTACGCAGGGAGCAGGTCCTCATCTACAGAGTCCACCATGTTGCACCGCCACATTTCTACATAAGCCTAGAACAGACTAAACACTGGTTCTAGATAGGGCCATCTGTGTTTTCGCATTGGCCACTGTAATTAGAAGCCCCTTCATGATGAGTAGTGTCAGAAAAACACTGATTTTTAGATCTAAAACTGCTTTATTCTGTGTTTTTACGGGTTTGAATCACTGGGTCCGTTTGTTTTGAAGAAGAAAAGAACTCTCAGTTCCCAGTAAAAACCTTCTGAACGTCTGGTTATCAGAAAAAGAGGGTGAGCACCCTGAGCAGGAGCTGGGCTAGCAGCCCCTCTGCAACGTGCCCAACACCATTGGGTGTCCATTGATTTGTAGCTGCTTTATGCAGTGTTTTACCGGTTTAATTACTTTCTTTACCTCATTCATTTGTTTTGGAGAGGAAGAGACCTCTGCGAATAATTCAACAGCAGGTAAAAACCTGGCCAAAGAACTCTAAAAGAATCCTAACCGGTTGTTCAAGCTTGTTTTAGTTGCAGTCTGATGTTCTCACCACTAGATGGCACTAAATCCCACACACTGCTTTAATTCAGGGCTGCTTTGAACAGCCTACTTTGCTGCGTATACAGATTAATAAGTGCGATACATCTCCAAACGAGTACTTGTACTTGTTATTATGGGTCGCACACCCCTTGCACATTACGTCATATGTCAGCTGTCAGCTTATCTGAGACACGTGTTTCAAGACACCAGCCAAACCAAACTACTGTAACTATACTAACCAGTCCCCAGCCCAGGGCTGGAATGATATGTACCATAGTGCTGCTTAGGGAGAGAAAGCAAAATGAGAAAAAAAATCTAAAATTGGAACGATCTCATTGTCAAGTGTCAAGGAGCAAATGTAATTTAATGGTGTCTTATCTAATTCAGGAAGAGGAAAAGGAATTAAATTTATTTGAAGACAGTGTATTACCCTGACTAGACCGTGTAGCCAGAGGGAAGGCTTCTGTGTGTGTGTGTGTGTGTGTGTGTGTGTGTGTGTGTGTGTGCAGTGTATGTCCCTACATATGATAACACTTTTGAGTGTTTTGCAATAACATATTACCCTGTCTGGGACAGACTGAGTGCAGCACTGTCTGCTTGGTGTTCGCATGGTTAACGTTTTTCACACCGGGAGGTCCTGACGGAGCTCTGAGTGTCACAACAGACTATCTGCTCTGTCACTGCGATTTTTCAGGAGCAGACTTGAGTGACACTGAACTCACAAACACAGAGTGAACCAGCAGCGGGCGGCAGCTACTGTTATGATCCTGTTCAGAGTTAGACTGGAATAGACACACCTACATGGACACGACACACACACACACACAAACTTGGAGAGATTGTGCATTGCCAAGGGTGAACGAAACGTGCTGACAATTTTGTTTTCATTATTGTTATTGTTATTATTTAATATGAAAGAACAAATGGTGCAGAGAGTTTGCATAAATATCTCTCGACAGACTGATATTCTCTTGTAAACAGCAGTTTATTTCTGTGGGGCCCCGAGACCGGAGACGCTGTCGAGTTTTAGCTCTGCTCTTGTCCATTATATTTATGCAGCTCTAAGCAGAAACAGTAACTAATCATATTATTAGAGTGAAGTTGCTTGGAGTGTGGGAATTTGAGTGAAGAGGAGATGTTGGAATACATAGTTTGCTCAAAAAAGCATCAAATATTGCCCTTTCTTTTCCCCTAAAAATGACTATGATGTGCTCACACACAGACACAGGCAAACAGATGTGTGCCCTTGCCTCAGCTATGACTTGTGGGCTATATTAAAAGTTAGTGTTATTAAAGGCGTTATTAAAAGTAAGCCTGTTTTTACTCAATGTGTTGTTTGTAATTGGCGCTTGATTACCATGTGTATCTAATGGCCTTGATGCACCAAGCTGACATTCATCCATCCGGTGGCACTGGGCCATCACTGAGCCTCTGTAGCAGACCACTGGCTGTAGTTTTTGCGGTGTGTCCAACACTGCTGGCACCAGTCATCAGTGGCTGATTGAGCATGTTGAATCGGCAGCAGAGGCAGTCAGTGAGACTGTATACATTAGACAGACCTAAAATACCTCTGATTCCAACACCTGTTGCAGCCTTTTTTGGGGGTTACTTGTTCTCTTCATTAGTGGATTAGAGTTGATGTATCCAGATGTTTATTTGGCTCCTTTAAAGGGGACCCATTGTGCTCATTTTCAGGTTCAGGCATGTATTTTGGGTTTCTACTAGAACAGTGGTTCCCAAGTGGTGGATCATGGTCCAAAAAAGGGCCGTGGGTCCGTTGTGAATGGACCACAAGTGACTCACGAATGTGTCAAGTTTGTAAAAAACACACATTTTATTTTGAAGTACAGTGAATTTCCAGCGCAGAGCTTTTATTTTGAAGTGCAGTTTCCTGCTGTAAAGTGGGGGAGTAACAGACAGCTACTTGATAGAGACAGCAACTAGCTTGACGGCATGGCCAAACACAAGTATGATGCTGAAAATTTTAAAGTGTTTGGACTTTGAACTAATGACTAATGAATTATAACAGTGCTTTCTATCATGAAACATCAAGCCAGTCTCATTCCGAAGTCCTCAAACACTGGCACTTTGGCAGCGACATAGCTTCAAAAACCGCTGGTACACTGGTACATGCACTGGTACCTTTTTAAAAGTATGGTTTTAGACCGATATCTTAAAAAATACCCAACCCCAGCCTAAAACAGATGGACAGATATAAAGACGTCTGTCACGATCGGGAACTGAGTGTTCAGAACAGTCTGAAGCCTGAGGTTTTTGCTCTCAGGGATTACTTTTAATACCTCATGATTTGAAACTTTGACCGCATTTAATGTGAACATCCAACATTCTAACATTAGATATATGACAGAAAATAAGAAAAAGCCTAACAAGTCCTGTTTAAGTGTCTAGAAATAATCTGTGTGCTCTGTAAAATAGGATTATTGTTTAAAGTGATGACATTCTCGTATTATGTCAGGCCAGAAGTAAAGATTAAGGTCGATGCAGTAACTGTTACAACCTTCTTACAGCCCTAAACTTGCCCCTTAAGTCCACATATTTCCATGGCAAGAGCCGAAGTGCGCCAAGGACACCTTTTTATGGCTTGCATCACTCAGTTTCAGGGCTAAGAACTGCTCTTCAATCCATCAAGTGTGAAGTTCAAAGAAACTGTAATATCTCTGAGCCAACTTCAGCTCCTGCTGGTGCCAAGATTATAGCCTGTCACACACCGACTGGTGGTATTATTTGCACAGCAGAGGGTAGAGCATGGCATGGCAGAGGGGAGGAGCAGGAAGTGCGGTGGCAGACGGACAAAATGTGATTATATGCAATTATTTTGAGATGATTTGAAAGTGAAAGTTCATTTTTTTTAACCATTCAGGGGAAAAGATAATTTTGGAAAAACAAAATGTACTCCCAGACTGACAGACAGATAGAAGACATCCTTTTAAAAGACGTCTTTGTTAGAGTTCTACAGTTCAAAATTAGACATTTCAAAGTGAAAGAGGCATTGTTTGCATTGTACACCCCAAGGACAGTCTTTTTAAAACGTGCAGTGAAATAAGTGGTTTATCTGCAGCAACACTGCAGACACGCTCACCGAGTACAGGTCGTACATGTGCTTGTATCGCCTCTTTTTACACTCAGCCTTTATCTGAGTACTGATGTGACTGGAAAAAGCATCCTGATTTTCTCCAGGAGCCGATTTATGCTTTATTAGATTTCTGTACAAAATGTTACAGCCCACTGCTTCTGTCACAGCCTCAGGTAAATACAGGTGACAGTTATAGCGGATCCTATATCGACTACGCATACTAAAGTGCATTAGTCAAAAGGGATTTATAGCAAAGGAGACGAGACAGATTAAAGGAGTCTGTAGCTTTGAGAAAACTGACTGTCAGAGAGTTTCCTTATTGGAATAAAGAACATTTGTTTTGCCTACATGATTATTTCTGAGACAAAACCTGGGGTGGAATTCTTGAGAAATACTGCAGGTGATGATACTCCTTTAAAAAGGCTTCACTTTCTACAATTTTACAACGTCTGTGTGCCACAACACTCTCGAATATTCCTAAAAATGGATTGGGACTCCAGAGGAAAAGCTTAAAACAAAAATACAGTGTCTAAAAATACAGTATGTCGTGGACAAGGAAGGGCATGCTCCATTTCCAGTGCATGCACAGCACGTTTAAAGTTACATTACATCAGCATGCAATTTGAACTGGAAGAGCAACTAAGCAAGGTCATTCAGATGGATGAGAGACATTTAGCGAGCTGTGTAATTAAATGAAGAGACCCCCAGGTCACTGTTAAGTTTTTTTCAAATGTCCTCATGGTGCTATATTCATACTAGCCGGGAGCCATTTTTATGATGTATCATCCACAGAGGGGCACTAATTACAGAAACGTTTGCCCGGCAATACTAGGGCGCATGAGAGAGATAAAAACTATTCCTGGTTTCCAATTATCGCTTTATGAGAGAACCAGTTGCTCTGTTTTCTTCTTCCACAACGGCAAACTCTCCCTCTATCTCTGCCAGCCTTTTTTATTTCCCAGGTACCTGATTCAAGGTCAGAGTTGGGGTTGAGCTAAGCTTGTCAGTGCCTTTCAGTGGAGGGATGAGGTAGGAGTCGAGTGCAGGGACACAAAGAAACGGTGGCAAAAGAAATTTTTGTACGCCTGGTGAAATTTTATGCTGGAACAGGGTGAGCCAGGAGCCTGAGAGAGGGAATCGAGTGATGCTGCAGTCAGGGTCAGCGCAGCCAGACAGGATAATATTATGACAAGGCTTAAGGGGGAATTTGTAAGCGTATTAAGAAATGTGTACATCAGTCTATTAGTGTGGATGAAGTGGGTTTGTGAAGAGTTTTTTGGGTCTATATTCCTGCTTGCATTGAGGCTTACTGGAAAAGTAAATAAATAAACATCCAGTCAAATCAATGTTGCACCAGCACATCACAGCTAAAGCTCATTTCATTTATTTAACTTCTTCATGCAAATGTTTGTTGAGCTAATATTCTCCCTCTCGGGGAACATTTGCTCGTGTACATGGCTTCAGTATCATTTGTATTCTAAATTGACACATTGACATTTCATGCGTGTTCAAGCCTCAAAATTACTTTTTCTACAGGAATAGAATTCTTATTCATCAAATGCAATAAAGATTTACTTTTGCAGAGTTAAGTGTTTGCCAGTGAAAACCCTCTGCTCATGAATGTTGAACATGCATTCGATCCAACAGAAAAGGAATTCATTTCAATTGAAAAAGTCTGACAGGGACAGTTACAACACTTATTAGTTTTCTTTCAGGGAGTCACATTGGTTTGATACCAGTCTTATGTCTGTATAGCAAGTATTGGGCTTGGGTCAGGAGGCTGTTTGCTTAGCTTAGCATAAAGACGAGTGTTAGTCAACTGCCAAAAACTGCAGTTCCTAAAATGGCCACTTTAAGCTGGCTACAGGAGCAATTCAATCCACATCGATACTCATGTTAAAATGGCCAGCATGTGAACTGCCAAATACAAAAATGGTTTCGGTTTAGGGGATGATTTTTTGTTTAACTTGCTTGTTTGAATTTTATTAAGGCTTAAAATTATGTATAATTAAGGCCGTGGCTGCTTTGAGTAACAGGCTGTCTGCAAAGTGTCACCACAGTCTATGCCCCCCTTTTACACTGAGATTGCACGATAGGGCCGCAACAAAGAGCCGCATCTTTGCTTTTCTACATAGAACCAAACCCTGCAGGCATAATGCCACCCCAGCGTGTTATTTTAGACAGCATGCGGGGATCCTGGAGGCAAAAGAGGCGTGACAGGTGTGATGTGTAACACAGCGGTGTCAGCGTCTTGTGTGACATAAAACGTACACATTGGGCAAGGCTTTCTAAATTATAATAATAGCATATCATGGCAATAACAATCATCTACCATCCCTGTCTTATGGCGCTTGCCCTCTTCTTGGAGAGTAAGGAGCTCCCAGACCTCATTGTCCCTCCAATTTGCAGCCATTTTTGGTTGCTTTTCTTCTCCCTTGAGTTAGCCGCTAACTGCTGCTAGCTGCTTTTTAAATCTTCCAGTCGTGGGTCGCACACATAACACATTATCAGAATGTTACACTTGTCCTTTTCTGCTGACTCACACATACACAGATGTCAGCTTGACTCTGTTACTAATGCTGCTGCTGATTTAGAGGAGGAACAACTCTGCTCCCTCATTCCATGATTGTAGCTTTTATTGGGAGGTGGAATAATGGCGCGGCATTCTCGCCTTGATCAGGCCTTATGTGTCAGATCCTCCCCTCACTCCTCCCAGCTCCACCCTGTTGTCCAAATGGTCACCTTGGGTCACTTCTGGCTCCAAAAATCCAAGATTACCATGGCCAAAATGCCAAACTTGAGGCTTGAAATAGGGAATCCACAAACCAATGATGACATCACGTTGGCTACATTTATTATTTCTATACACTCTATGGTCTTAGTATGTGTATTTATAAACATAGAGAGCCGGGCTAGCTGTTTCCCTCTGCTTCCAGTCATTATGCTGAGTTAAACTGAGATGTGCTAACTGCCCCCCAACTGTAGATCCACACAAAACTCATAAACACTTAAGTGGTATCACTAATCTCATTTAACTCACAGCAATGAAGCAAAAAAGCCCAAAATGGTGGACCTTCTCCTTTAAAGCAGCACAGCTGTCTCACCAGCATATCACAGCGGGACAGGTTGTGCTCCAAAGGAGCAGTAATGAAGTGTACAAAGTGGATCACAGTGGCGCTTCATTATCTTCATGATGGTGTATTACACATCAATATGTAAGTGGTGGTAGCTGTGATGAATGTTGCATAATGGAAATCGGTTTCATTTGAATTTCCTTCACGAAGATGATACACACTGTAGGTGGAAGTTGTGTAAGTTGGTAATTATTTTGGCAAATACTAATTGAATAGTCTTTGATTGCACTGTCATTAGAGGCCAGACAAAGACTAATCGAGGACAAAAGGCTCTAATGAAACCTAGTTTGTCACGAAGAAGGGTTCATTGTGTCTTTATATCGAGTTTGTTATCAAAGACTGTCTGTGAGCTTGAAAACCAACACCTGGCATAGAAACTTGAGCACAGTGAAGGACGTCAGACACTAAAGTTTTAAACATACTTACATTTTTTAAGACTTGTGTCTTGTCCTTGGAGAACAATGCACGTGCGTATGTGCTGTGTCTTCGGATATGGCTGCAAATATACGTGTACAATCACTCTTTGACAGCTGCAGCTGTAATACGGCTCATCCCATTGTTCTCAGGGCATGTTATTGTCTCTTGTGTATGACTCGAATCCACCACCTACTGTGTACTTCTCCCCCATTCAACTGAAAGCCTGTCAACAGCCATTATTCCTAGCAAGACCTCTGCTGTGATCCCTGCCATGTTTCATCAAAGCGTGGCAATTTATTCCAAAGCCCACTGTCTGAGCATGTTAGCTAGTACTAAAATTATTGCATGTGAGTGTTCGTGTGTGTTTGTGTGTGTGTGTGCGCCTGCCGCTGTTCTTCTCTGCGCCCCTAACCTCTTGTCATTCCTGTGGACGAATACCAGCAAAAGGAGCTGAGCTGACAAGTTTGCCTTTCTCCAGTACTATTTCACCATGAAGTCAGAGTTGCGTGCTTGCGGTGTGTGTGTGTGTGTGTGTGTCTGTGGTTAAATAATTAACACTGTTCGCTGCCTCGCTGCAACACATCCCTCACACACTGTTCTGATTAAGGGAGCCCCTGGAGATACACACTGCCTGCCTTCCCTGCACAGTAACTAATGCTGCATGTACGTGTGTCAGTGTGTGTGTTGGAGGATGGTTAAGACAGTCTCTGTGTGTGTGTTAACATGAGTAAGGACTTTTCCTCTGTCGTTGGTTGTGTGCGTTAATGTCTGTAAGCTTGTCAAGATTTTGAGTAGGGGTTTTTTTGGGAGTAAGAATACACAGACATCCTTTACATGCTTAATATTTTTCTGCCATGTGGTCGTTCATGTGTTGTAGCCCTGCAATATGTATATGTGTGTGTTTTGTGCATGCTTGCTGTGAGTGCACTTATTAGAGAGGGGTCAGAGGTTAAGGAGTAGGACCAATTTTCTAGAGAACAATTCAATACCACTACAGGAAACACTGCTCATACCATGGACAATGTGATCGTGTCCACTGTGTAGCAATCTGACTATACTATGAGTCATAGGCATAGATTTTGGAGATGCACGGGGCAAGTCCCCCTCAATTTTAAGAACACAGACATTTGCCCCCCCTGGTAAAAACATGAAAGTAGCAGAGGACTTTTATTTCAAGGGACTGCTAGAATGTGACTTATAGATGCAGCACTGCCTCCAGTAAAGAAGGCGGTCGCAATATGCAACCTCAAAGGCGATGGTTGTACTCTGCCATTAAAAGGAAAAAAAGATGAAGCAACTATACATGAGTGAAGCAGGAAGTATCATGATATTTTCAGCATAAATTGATGCAGAAAAGGCACAAAGTGGTGCTTTCTTTTTTTTTACCAAAAGGCAGGAAATTAAGTGTTTGGCTGTCATAATTTCTTGGGGGATAATAGTTCGGGGTTTTGGGCCACTTGGGGACAGAACAAGCTGTAAACATAACTGACATAGTATCACCCTGTATGCATTCAGTGGACACAGAGCAACAATAGCAATCCTTTAGAGTCGTGTGTTTAGCCACCTGGTGGATGCAAGTCTAATATTCCCTCTTCTTATCTCTTGTTTTGCTCTCCGCTAACTCCTGAGGGAAATATCGGGCTCTTTAGCTGCTAAATGCTTCACTCTATTCACCAGCTAGTTGCTAATTTTTGTCTGTCAGCTGTTTGGTGCTGAATAGTTGGCAGACAGTGGGTCTTTAAAACTGCTTCCTGCAGCGGTCGGAAACAACACTGATAAGAGCGGTGAGATCGAACCAAAACAGTGAAGCTGTAAAACTGAAAACAATAAGCTTAAAGATGCTGAATGCTCAATAAAGATGAGAGAAGCTGCAGAGTTGGATGATGATACTCTGAGGGTTTTTGATCCATTAGATTGATTTAAAATATATATATATAAATAAATATATATATCAGAGTAGCTTTAAGCTCATCAGTATCTAGAGCTTTAGCTTAGGCAATACAGGAAGACTTGATTAGAGGCATTCAGTACATTACATCAATACCTCTCAGCTTCACCTAAATGTCAGACAAACTTTTAAAATGTACTTCTCCATTTCCTGTTCTCTCTACCTCAGGGCCCCAACAGGGTCGTCTGTAAGTGTCTTTCACTCTAGTTTTTGTGATGTGTCCCACACGGTTGGCACTAATTTGACCTTTCACTCTTTGAAAAAATATCATATTTTTGGAAAAATGAAACAGTGATTCCAGAGAGAAGCAGACAGAGGGGTCTACAGTCTGTGTTTGAAGGATATATCCAGGATGTCAAACTGACTCAGCAGCAACAACAGGTTAAAAAGACAAAGATAGTTAGAAGCTAAAGCCCAACTATAGGCTACAGATCACAGTGTAAAAGTGAACCACCACATCACTGCTGATCGCCACAGAAGACAATGAATATAAAGGGAAACTTTGCTGATATTGAACCAGCTGTGTGGCATCACAGTGTGTGCAGATGAACGGTGTTTGGCTTCACCTCCGTGTGGCTGCCAGGACCCGGACCTCCACCGCTGGAAAGGCAGGGATCTCCGTGGGAAGTCAAACAATGTTCATCTGTGATGACACACAGCTGGTTGTGCGTGTGTATACATTCAGTTGGCTATATCTTCAGTAGCTAGCTAGCTAACCCTACACTTTTCAGGGTTTGATTTTGGTTTTGGAACAGGGAAGAAACGTATATCTTTTCCCAACCTCTCCAGGTAACGAGTATCATTAATACACGACGTGCCCCAGGCACAACATTTAGCTCCACTTAGCTACGTGTTAGTTGGTTTTTGTCTCTAGTGCAACTCTTCAGCTGAGACACAGATGACGTGAGGTGCTGCAACAGCCAGCCTTTGTTGACACCACAGGGTTTCCAACACATTCATTTATTTGCGGCGGCCTGCCACAATACAAACATCTGGCGCCACAAACAAAATTTTGTTTTTGGAATATATATATATAATATATCATTTGGTTGTTCATTGTAACACACTCTCAGAGCACAGAGTGTACTCTGGACACAGACAGAGCAGCAGAACGCCAAGCACAGTAAAAGTAAAACATAAGCGTTCATTGCACTGGGTCTTAAAGTTTGCTTCCACTTGCCTCTGCAGCAGCTGCTTCTCTTATCCATCAATTTGATCTGATCAGCTCTGACTGCATTGACTGATCAGTTATCAGCCCTGCGACTCAGATTCTACAAACTGCCGTTAGGAAAAGAAACACTTTAACACCACCAACTTAGCACCAAAAAATGCCCCAAAATCGCTGCATTTCTTTCCCCAATTGAATTCGAAGCCTGCAAAGCCAAAACACTCTGTTCTTGTTGTTCCTTCATATTGATCTGGTTGGTGGACTGTGTGGCCTGCAGATTGGATTAGAGTCCAACTGATTCCAGCCTGCGGGGAGAGTAGCTGTGTTTTGTTTGTAGACAGGGCAGATAGCTGCGGCAGAGACAGTCTGATCCATTCTAACTTTATAGAGCATCTCTGGAGAGACATATCACAATGAAAGCTAATGTGGTTTACACAAGTTACCCACAGAGGAATTCAACATGGTTTAGAGGTGTTTGGGGTGAGAAGGTCAGCGCTGTCAGTCACTTGGTGAATAGTACACACGACAGCAAAGTATATGTGAGTGGACCGAGAGATGCTGATGGAGAGCATTGTTTACTCCAGGATGCTGAAGCGAACTCAATGTAAATTGCATTCTGGGTAAGCAGGAAATAGTCTGACTCTTCGTTTACATTAACTTTAGAATGCTCCTTGACTTTGGCACTCCTCGCTTCTTTTTTCACTATGTCTATTTTAGGGTGTGTCCACGTCACAGTTGAGTTACATCTTGACAACACCAGCCTATACTGCTGTGTGCTTGCTCCCGATAATGGCTCGCACCATTGAGTCATAGCTTAGCAACAAGCCTGCTGTCCTATTTTTGGTTTCAGGCAATTATCCACAATGCAGTGTGATGGTGTGGTCCTATGACACTTCCAGATTGTGGATGTAATGAAGGGAAAAAAGGTCTGCGCCCACATCTGTCAAGTGTCTGCAGGGTTTTCCTCAAATTTACAAGGATGTTACTCAACCTGAGAACTGAGTGACAAGTTTTTTTTAACATCTATTTTTAAAAAACAGTGTCAGTGCACAGACAGTAGAGTTGCAAGACAAGAAGGCAAGGGGCACTGCAGGTCAAATATCTGTTCAGTCATGGGATAGGAGGGGAAGACTTATTTAGACTGAGTTATTTAAGGGATGCACAATTTACTTTTTGCTTCAGATTTATGCTTCCTGTTTGAATAAGCACCATGATCCATCTCAGCCTTTTCATAATGACTGTAATCAGTTAGAATATGCAATATGCTATGGAAATATGTCCTCTCTAGACCCTGTGTCCTCATATGAGGACCTCACATTTTGGGTTTACATAACCTTATACTTCGTTCTACTTAACTCAGACCTGTTGTCCTCGTTCATGGACACTTTTTTGTGCCATCTAGTGGTAGGAAGACCACAGTACACTAATCCATGTAAAAACAAGATGGCAGCCATTTCTGCCAGGTCAGTCTGCAGCCGATCCCAAAACAATAGTGGACAAGGTCCAAAACCTGATCACATTTTATGGTTGAAACTTGTTTATTTATGATTCATAATGTCTGTAGTTTGATATGGCAACAGATTGGACCACTTTTAGCAACAGTAACAAGCTAAGTCACCATTAATTGGGAGGCACTTGATTAAAGACATTGGGACTTTATTATCTTCTCGTTTGAGGACATTAGAACCTCATTATCATCAGTTTGAGGACATTTGGACTTAATTATTGTTGACACTGTTTAGTCTTTTAATACTTATTGGATTCTATTGATCCCGGGTAGCTAGGAGAAATTAAAAATGCAAACAAAAGAAAAGTTTGGGTCTCAGGAGGATATATAAGAGTGGATGTCTTGTGAAGTCAAACACCATTAGAGCATTGGAGAACCCGTTTTCTGCTGTTACTGCAAATGTAACATTGTGGGACATTGTGGTTTAGAGCTGCAAAGATTAAGCAATTAATCAATTAGTTGTCAACTATTAGATTAATTGCCAAATATATGATAATCATTTAATTGTTTTGAGTAGTTTTTTCGGGAAAAAAATGGTTGAAGTTCTTAAATGTGAGTATTTTCTGGTTTCTTTTCTGAATATCTTAAATTTTTTTCACCATTTTCTGACATTTTATGACAACTAATCGATCAATCTTGAAAGTAATTATGTAATAATTATAAAATGATCGACAGATTAATTGACAATGAACATAATTGTTCATTGCAGCCCTATTGTGGATGTGTAACATTTTCAAGAGCTGCTCCAGTGATTATAAAAATACATAAATAATGACCAAATTCTGACCTCACATGCACATGTATGCAGTAACAGTGACAGTAATGTACTGAAAGCCTGTTTGCTCCACCATCTTGAGCTCCATCTATGTCCTGCACAGTGTAGCACTTCACAGTTGTGTGGAAAAGGACAGTGCAGTCAGTGATGTGTGTCCACCACTGAGGATTTAGGGCAGACTTTCTCTGTAGCTGCTGTTAGCAGATTATAGTATGAGTGAGCAGGTAAGGGTTCAGTGTGTTGTTGATGGACATGCACCGGCTGCCACGGGGATCAAACTCCTCAGTTATGTAACAGCCTCAAATACTTTACAGTGAAGAGGGAGGCAGAAAAAAAACAAAATGCTTTTGACAGTTTGAATGACATTACAAATGTTTGTGATTAATGCATGTTACTTTCAAGAGTAAAATGAATATTTGAGGCCTCTTGGCTCAAGGCTTCTTCCTGTAATCCGGCTGCTGTAGAGACCGAAAAGAGGTAATTAAAGGGAGGCATTGATCTAATAAGCTGAGAATGAGGTCAGTTCAGTCTCAAGTCAATCATACTTTACTGCTGCAAATGTTCTAATGATGCTCTGTTGCATTCACTCCCAGTCATGTCTATCTGCGTAAACCCAAACTGTAACATCGACTGCCTGAGTCAACAAAATCTACAAAATAATTTAGTCTCTGTAGATTAAATGAGATCATGGTTTGGGTTTTGTGAATAACACAAAAGGACAACCACACTATTTGAAATAAATGACAAAAATTGAATATGCACTTTTGCATGTACAGTAAGCAGGTATCAAAAAGAAACTTTGCAAACACAAGCAAAACAAGGCTTTGTCATGCCGCTCAGCATCTGATACTGTACACAAGGCATCCTTTAGTATGACACAGACCAGATTTTCAACTACCTCCAGTGTGAATTACAGTTTTATTTCTCTGCCAGAACTTTAGCCGACCCGACCTGCAGGGTTTAGGCCGTGCCGGGCCATGATTTCTCGTGTTTGAGCTGATTTTCCTATTTCTGTAAGTACTAACAAACACTTAGGTTTTATGTTTTACTACACTTGATGCTCTGCTGCTCTGTCTCCTCAGACAGAGTGCCCACAGCCTCTGACAGTATATACCAGCAGTGTCCACATTCACAAATGTCCCCAGTGTGTAGTATTCACCAGTGTCATGTACGTCTGCTACCCCCACTGAGAACACTTTAACTTGTATAGATACGCTTTGGTCCAAGGGCTGAAAGAGGAGCTAAAAAAGCTGTGGGGAGTAAAGGTAATAGTGGTGCCAGTGGTAATTGGAGCACTGGGGGCTGTGACCCACAAACTGGGAGAGTGGCTCCAGCAGATTCTTCATACAACATCTGAGCTCTCTGTCCAGAACGGCCCAGAAGAGTGCAGTCCTAGGAGCAGCTAGTGCAGAACCCTCAAACTCCCAGGCCTCAGGTAGAGGACCCCAGCTTGATGCAAGACCATCCCCCATTTGGGAGGGGTGAGGGGGGGAATTTTGTATATATATAAAAAAATATATATCGTTTTTGTTTTTTGTTTTTTTCAGTGGAAACTCGGGTTTTTAAATCAGGCTCTGGCCCAAATCTGCTGCTGCTGCGGTTGAACAGAAACTATGGGGGTTCATGTACTGATATAGTTCTGCAGGTTCGGCATATTCAGGGGCCAATCAGAGCTCAACAGCGAGAAAGTCTACCTAGGAAGGAGGTCAGGGTGCATAGGCCAAACAAACACAGGACTTCAACCCAGGACACCGCTGTTTGTGTCCCATGTGAAACCAAAAGTCTTTGTAATTTTAAATAAAATCTTGATCTTTTCCTAAACCTAAACAACTAGTTTTGGTATCAAAAGTCACGTTTCCTTTTTTTGAAAAGACACTGCATGCATGTATTGAGCTGAAACTGACGCTAGAGGGCCTACTTAAGCATCGTAGTTTAAAGTGTAGGGCCACTGACTAAGTGGCCATATTTGACGAATTGAGAGTGAGAACATGTCGCACTGTTTTGACGTATAGGATAGATAACAGTATTTTTTGACTGGTGCTGAGATTCTGCAGAGTTTGGTGAATATGAGCTTAATGCTTATGGGTCTCTATGTAGCTCCATTTGTCTTTGTTGTGACCTCTGATTTAAGGTCAGAGTTCACAGGTCATCCACAGTTGTTGGATGTCTTCTGCTGATTGACTCAATAAAGGTCATGATCTTTCTCTCTCCATTATTCTGTTCTCAATCTGCTGCTCATTGTTGAGTCAGAGCAAAATATCTATGTCTAAGATTGTTTTTTGTCCCCTTCATCTGATCTTCTCTTCGTCTAGACTTTTAAATGATCCCTGTTTCATCAGGCGATGCATCTGATTAAGGAAGCAATGATCTCAAAATGCTGTTTCACTGTGACTTTGAAAACCCTCTCAGGAGTGCAAATGCTTAACCGCAGATTGATTTCTCTCCAGTACATCTGTCTGATACATCTGTCCAAAAGATCTCCAGTTATTGTCTCATATACTTTGTTCTATTTTTTGGCAGTTCAGTTTATAGTTTAAAAACAGGAATATATAGTGAACCATGAATCACTGACTGTCTGCATTAATGCCGCAGTTAAAATTTGATTATCTCTTTAAACTGATTGGTATTGACTACATTTATAGATTCTGATCTTTTAGCCTCGATTCAAACATATTTTTAATATACATTTTTTTTAATTTTACAATTGTTATATAGCTTAAATATTTTGTTTTTCATATGTTCCAAGTACACAGATGTTTCAAACTGTTATTACTGCTACTGCTTTTGCAAAAGATCTGTCTCTCCCAAGATTTGACACACATTGCTTGCACTTGATGTTTCTATTTTCCCGTGGATCTACAGATATGTTTGTTTGCTTGTTTGTTTGTTTGTTTGTTTGTTTGTTTGTTTTCAAAGAAATAGAATGAAAAGACGGGACATTGAAGTGTTTGCCGTTGTCAGTGACCTAGTACAAAAGAAAAGGGTGACTGTTGTCAGTTGTTATGGTGACAACACGTCACTGGAGCTGTAAAGTGTGTCACAGTAGTTTGAAAACTCTGCTTTTGCCTGTTCTTAGACCTATTTCCCTTACTGTGCATCAATGCAAGTTTTTCTCTTTTACCAAACTAAGACTAATGTTAGCTTAATTGCCTCTTTGACTCATCATAAAACACACTTTAGTCAAACTCAACAGAAACATAATTCACCAAAACCTTCTCAATTCATCTTTTTAGTCATCTAGGTAGTTAGTCCACTGTTCCAACAATCACCAACTCTTGTTTGGTGGAAATAAACACTTAATTCACAGAGTTTGATGTGAAAATATGCTGCTCTGCACGTTGTTTATCCCCACAGTCTCTGCCTCTTGACCGTTTGCTAAGCAGCAGCTCTTGCTTGTTCTTTGGAGGCAGCTACAGTACATCTTGTTTCAACAAACATGCAATTAATGGTAACAAAAGAAACAAGGAAATAACATTACTGGTTATAAAAGTAACAGATTTCTTACTTGGAAAAATACTGCCCCGCTGATTGTTGTGGGCCTAGAAATTCTTACATTCTCCAGTTGTAAAACAGTGAAGCAAGAATGTGCATTGACTCATACATGTACAGCCTGGTGCATTTTATTCTAAATTTTGCCAAACATCAATAACAGTGGCTAGTTTTGAGTTTCCCTAGCTTGCTTAGCTATAGATTCTAAATCCAACAAAGGAAAAGTCTTGGAGGAGAAAGGGTGTGTCAAAAGATTTGTTTCGTAATTAGCCAAATGCAGAGTAGCCACCTTGTGATAAAAAATATGAATGAATTCTCATTCAGACCCATTATTACCCAGGTAGCCAAAATGATCCGGCCCAGAATCGGCCTGAACTCGGCATGCCAGATGAAATTAGCCGAGACTGGGCATGACTTACGCCCCAGAATTAGGCCAAATCAGCTGGCCCGATTCCGGCTGCTGACACTGCCATCACTGGGCCGTTATCAGAAATGACCTGGCCCAGCATCGGCCCAAACTCGGCATGCCAGATAAAATTAGCCAGGCTGGGTCTGGTTGCCCGACTTAGCTGAGACTTGGCATGAATGACGCCCCAGAATCGGGCCTAATCAGCTAGCCCGATTCCAGCTGCCAACACCGCCATCACTGGGTAATGTCGACAGGCTAATTTAGACTAAATAGGTCATGTTACCTTAAATATAAAGCTCAAATATGTTTTACAGCTCAAGGCAGATTTTTTCAAATTATTTTGGTAAAAAACGACTTTTGCTGACTCCTGGTTTATTCAGAAGTTAGCCTGCTACAACAGTTGCAAGAGCAATGGTACCCATAAAAATGGCCGCCACTCTGACCATCCTGCTATGTTGATTTGAATAGGAATGTCCATTCTAATCTTACTCTATTTCTGTGGGAACAAAAGTCTGTGGGACTATAGACATTTGCAAATCCTTGGCGCATGCATAAAAATATCGTCTTTCACAGCTCAGTAAAATCCCCTCTCTTTTCTCATTGCTTGTCCTCTTACACCTTTTCTTTCTTTTTAGTCACCCAATATCCCTGCTTTCCTTTGTCATCACCCCTCCGTCTCCTCTTTCTTCCATCCACTCCTGTTCATTTCCATCTGCCCTCTGTTTATGTTTCACCTCTCCCCATCTATCTCCCACACCACCCTCTTCATCCCCTCCATCATTTTTGTCTCTCCATTTCATACCCATTCATCAGATCCCTTTCTATCCCTATTACTCAGCTCATCTTGACCTCTCTCTCCCTCTCGCTCCATGTCAGTGCGCCGCTCCCTCCGTCTGTCTTTGTTTCTATCACCTGCTCAGTCACTTCAACTCTCCTCACTCCCACTATCCATTTATCTCTTTGCTCTCCTGCCATTTCTGCTCTGCTGTTGAATACTGATTTGCCGCACTCAGACACTTCTTTTTTCTGCCTGTCCCAGCCTGAGATCCCGTCTATATTATGAGCAGCATTTGTAGGATGATTCTATTACATGTCTCCTAACTGCTGGATAATTCAATAAGCACCACTGAGATGACACACAGTTATAATCTACTTAATGAAGCCACTGTGCTGATGAATTGTCTGCTTTCTCCTCCATTTCTTCTCTCACTCACTCCCTGCCCTCCTTTACTCTTGTCCACTCTTTCTCTCTGTCTCTCTGTTTCTATACTCCCATCCTTCCCTCCTCTTGTTCTCTGCAGGGTGTTGATGGAGAGCCATTCGAATGACAGCCGGGACAGTGGTCATCACTGGTGGAATTCTAGCTACTGTTATATTACTCCTTATCATCGCAGTACTGTGCTACTGTAGGCTGCAGGTGAGACCACAGCTGCTTTCAGACGCTCTTGCATTCACTGTATTTCCTCTGAAAGTCTGCGGAGCTGCAAATATCGGATGTTCTCGAGTTCTTTCAACCAAAAGTGTTCATTTATGAGTGTGGCTATACTCTTTGTCTGTGTCTGTCAAGGCTGCACAAGCCTTTGTTAACGAAATAGAACATTTTTTTTAATTTTCACTTGACAGCTGTATTCATAATTGCATCAAAATACAGACAGTCATGCAATTTGGATAATAGGTGGCCTTGATTTTTGTCTGGGTCTGTCAGAGAATTAACCCAATTACCATAAAAAATGTTGGCATTGTACATTTCTGCAAACCATATTTGTATATCATTATGTAATGGATATGCTGGAGCTTGTCATGTTTCTTCATGTTTAACACTGTGGTTACCGTGTGGTTATGTTTAGGTGCAAAGATCACCTGATTATGGTTGGGAAAATATTATGTTTTGGCCAAAGATATCCAGTTTTGGCACAATCACGGCTAGAAATGTCACACCGTCTCACTAAAAAACAACTGGTTTTGTCGTTTGTTGGTCTTGAAAAGTGGTTTGCAGCGTGATGATATGATATGTATGAAACATGCAAATGTAATGTATCCTTAATTTGCGGAAACATACAATGCCAAAATTTTCTTTCAGCGACTATGCTGCAGTGATTATAAGAATTACAGATCATGTTGCTGTAACTTATACAACAAAAAAATGTCATGAAATGTCATCAGGTTTTGCAGGATCGCTCAGAATGTGTACAATCCTCAAATAATTTGCAGCTTTTGAATGGCCACATGGTGGTGTATTAGCTAATTCATTCCTTGGCCCATGGTAAAAAAGCTTTCACCAGATTTCACTGGAGACTGTTGACTCCAAAAACCCACTAAAGTGAAACTGAACAAAACTAAGAGTCCACAGCCACACTGGCAGCTCTTTGAGGCTGTACTTAGGCACAGCTGTGTTTTGAGCTCTATGCTAACATGATGCTCACACTCACAATACTAACATGCCGATGTTTAGTGTAATTCCATTATGACGGTCAAAATAGGGACGATAATCTGTGTTAACACTCGTGTAGATAATGGCTAGAATCTGGCTCATTACTGTAAGGCTATGGCAAAACAAATTTCCTACACACAGGGATCCAAAAGATCTGAGCAGGGCCCTGAGGCATTTAGCCTGTAGCTCAGCAGGTGGGGCAGTAATTGCAGAGTTAGTGGTTTGTATGCATGTGTCAAAGTGTCCTTGACCAAGACACTGAACTCCAAATTGCCCCCAGTGGTTAGGCTATGGTAGCTCCCTGCCATCCGTGTGTGAGTGTGTGTAAATGGGTGAATGCGAGGCAAACTGCAAAGCACCTTGGATAACAGCACGATATAAATGCGGTCCATTTACAGAGTTCAAATGGAAACTAAGCTAGCATTGCTCGAGTGGAAATGATATGAACCTTTCCACTCAGAGCTGATTACAGTTCTTGGGGTCCTTATATTTCACAGCAAAATCAAAAGTGATCCACAAATTATGGCTTCATATTAGTTGGCGGGCTGCCAGGAATGAATTTGAAAGCTACATTTTGTGGGCCAGAAATAGCTGCCACAAATTTTCCACTGAAAAGTGGATTCTGTTTACAAGTCTGTTTGAACTGTAATTGTTGAGGATTTGGCATGGTGAAAGGAATAAACCTTTTCGACATCATACTGTAGCACAGGTGCAGCTTTGCTGAGATGACACGTGAACATGTTGGGTCCTGTAGATTGGAGAAAACCTCATGGGGAAATGGGCTAAAGTGGGGTTAGATTATAAGAGACATCCTCTCTGTAAATAGTGTCAGATGAATTGTGGAAATAAATTCACCAAATAAATTGTTGATAAATGTGTAGGATACAATAATTTAGGCTGTGTTTATTTTACATGAAATGCTATTTGCTATTTTCTTCTACTCCATATGCACATTACCTCTGAGTTTATGTTGCAAACATTGTAAAAAGGTACTGCATAACCATAATTATAATACAGAGGTTGACCTAGACTTTATTGGCTGGATAGTGCATGTAAACTAATTCACCAAAGCATTTATTTTGCTGTGTTACTGCTAACACCACGGCCATGCAGACATTTAAGTAAAATAAATGTCCCTCCTTTTCTCTTATCACGTTCTCTTTATTGTTCATTAACTTTCTATTATGCCTCTTTTTTAACTCACCTCCTCTCTCCCTCATCTCTCTTACATTCTACAACATTCGGTGCCTTTTTTGCCCCCCTCATTCTCTGTCCCTTTCTTCCTCCTTCTTCTTCTCTCATCTCTGCTCCTCATCATTTTTCTCCATATCCCCTTCTCCTTCCTCTCCCACCACCAGTACTATTGCTGTAAGAAGGAAGAGTCCGAGTCGGAGGAGGAGGAGCCAGACTTTGCCGTTACATCCCGCCTCCCACCGGTCCACTCCAATCACAACATTGTGGCGGCGACGGCCGCCGCCTCCTCCATCCCCAATGGCCCCGCCCTTTTCTCCACCCCTCCCATGGCCAGGAAACTAACGCGTTCACAGACCTTCTGTCCATCCTGTACACACTATGAGCTGCCTTTCTACCTCCAGCCCCCGCCTCAGCCGCAGATCCACCATCAACCAGATGGGCTGAGGAACGGAGGTGACCGGATCAGCTACCGCAGCGTCCAGCAGCAGGATCTGGACCTGCCAGTGCCTGTGAACATTTCAAACTACCGTAAACCGAACCTCGCCCGGTCAGTCACCATGAGGGACATGTTCCAACGCAGCTGTAGCATCAGCACTGATGTTTAGCTGAGTGAGGCTGGATCTCTGTGTAAGTTTGTGCTTGAATGAACAGGCATGGCCTAGGCCGGACTGAGTCAGACTGTATTTTTGTCGTCTTGACCAGTTTAGCCCAGTCTAGTGTGGTCTGATCTAGTCTGGTCTCATTCTACTGGTCACCTCTTGTAGAATGGAGGACTCAGATGGCACTCAGGACTGGAATTTTAAAGGTACTATGCTCAGGTCCAGGACCTTACCCTTGGGCCACCATAGAGTTTAAAGTATTTTAAAAATGTTAAATTATCAAAAACATGAACTTCCTGGTTTGTTTTTGTTTTGAAAAGCTCTTTTTTAACAATCAGAATGGAATTTGTTTTACAATTTGATAAAGTTTGTGTAGCCCTACTTCCTCTGGACTCTTCTACCCACGGCCTGAAAGATACACAGATTCCCGCCATGTCAAAATGACATAATCGGCAGGGATTTTCTCTCTGCCATAGCTGCTACAAACAAAATATGATTAGGAGAAGTCCAGTGTCTCCCTCTCCTATGACGGGATGATCTGTCTGCTCCTCCATCCACAGATTATAGAGATTATAAAATATCACTCACCACCAGTGGAGGAAGGGGGATGTCATGTTTTAGCTGCCACCCACTGACATTTCAGATAGACTTAACTTAGGCCATAATATTTTAAGACATAAAGGGCTCACAGAAGATGGAAATCCCCGCTTGTTTTCCATATCCTTTCATAGAGGTCTCCAGTTTTGACGGGAGGCTGGTTTCTCTGAGCGTCTGCTGACAACGCAAAGTGTATATACAGTATACTTCAGCAGACACAGACCTCTGTGTTCTTGCAGGCAGGGTGGACTAGGTGCCAAAGGGGGACGGGTTCTTGCATTTGTGTGCATTTGTGTGACTGTGCTTGCATGCATGTGTGCGTGTGTGTGTGTGTATAACTCGACCAGTTGTTATACCAGGATCTTATTCCATACGGTCAAACACAGTCTGTCACCCCTATGTATACCGAACCCAGTGGTGGGTTGCAATAACATTTTAAACATTTATTGTAAAGGGTGAAGTGATTGTATTAGTTTGCCACTTTACCTTTAAATCCATGACCCAACCAGATGACGTGACAAACTCTATTTTGTAAATGTTTATTTTACTGATCAATGCTATAACACAGACTCAAGTTGTAGGTGACGTTCAGAGGAGTAAAACGTTTTTACGGCAACACTTTAAAGTGTGACATTCATTTTAGTTCTTCACTCAAGTTTCATTTCGTGGACTCTTCACTGCATTCCTTGTGTCGTCTCTGATTTGTTGATATATGGATTCATGGGCTAAAGATTAATTCACCTTTAAAGGCACATCTATAAATATTTAACAGGCCATAGCATACACTCCGGTCTCTCTCTTCTCTCGACTCGTTGGACTGAGGAATATTTGCTCTTCCTCTGAGGTACTCAGAGAGTTCCTTCTTGGGATTGTTTTTATTTTCTGCGCTTGGCTGACCAGCCTGGCTGGAGGGCTGATTTTCTGACTGGAGGAGCAGTGGCTGAGTTTTATGGACACGGGACACACGTTTAATGAATGAAATTATTTACTGCTTGATTTCAAGAAGAAATGCTTGTGGTTGTGTGAGGGGCTCGAAGCGGATTAGATAGTCCCTCTTGGACCTCCCCTCCCTCTCAAAATAGATGGTAAAAGCTGTTGTACCTCTCTCTCTCTGTCTCTCTGTTGATTTTATCAGCGATCATGCTCATTTATATTCCCAAAGGGTAAAACAGTGAGTGATTTTGTTTTAAGTTTTTCCTCTTGTGACATGTGCTTTCCTGCAAATACATTACAACACACATGCACACTGCACAAACACACACAAACACACACATACACACATTCACACACTCACACACTCACACACACACGCACACATACAGTTCTCAATGCTATGCTTTCCTTACTTTTTAAACTGATGTGACAGTTGCACAGGAAATTTAGTGCCATAAAGAACTATGAGAGAAATTTATTATAATTATTATGATTATTATTATTATTACAAGTGTATATTCAAATGCAGTGTTGCTTTTTCCCTACAGTATTTGAATTACTTGCTTTATTTTATGATCCAGCTGGTTTTTCAGACTCAGTACAGTACAGCAGAAATGTTTCTGTCCTTGTTTCTAATATATAACTAACAGACACATTGTTGCTAATAAAATGGTGTGAAAATCCTTCTGATCTGTTTTGTTGTTGTTGTTCATTTCACCAAAACTAAATGTTGAGCAAAAGGCTTTCTTGCAGCTCAAAGTCATATTCATATTGTGAAAGTAAAGCCTGGGAAGTCATTTTTTCCATTTAAATAATTCACATATTCAAGGGTCTTGTGTGTATGTTTTAGAGGCATCTTGCACTGAGGTTGCAGATTGCAACCTACTGAAAGTTCTCCCATGTGCCAAGAATGTAGGAGAATGGTGGTCCTATCGAGAGCCAGTGTTTGGTTTGACCATTCTGGGCTACTGTAGGAACAACATGGAGGACTCCCTTGAGGATCACCCACTCCATAATTCAAGTGGCTCATTCTAAGGTAACGAAAACACAACCACTCAGTTTCAGATGATTATTAAACAACAAAACCATTGTTATGAATATTATATTCCACTCCTGGATAAATTCCTGTAAATCCTACACATGGGACCCTTAAAACAAAGTTTTGCATTGTATGCTTACATACTAAATGCCTCTTGATATAAAGTTTATCAATGGACATTTACTGTACCATGAATATGCTCTACAGGACCATATTTCTGCCGGCTGCCAAATGTTGAACAGTCGATTCAACCAAAAGCTCAGTGCATCATCCTGGATTATCTTATTTAGTGAACCGCTAAACACAGGGTACATATCAGCACGCTGTAACATATGCTTTGGTCATAGCACCACGCCACAAACAGCATGCAGAGAGTTACGCAAGAAAAAGCAAGATACATTTTTTGTCTAGACTGCAGGATTGAAAGTTAGATTTGGTACATTAGGTTTACTGCATTAAAAGCAGCTTTATTTGGATATCTCTTTGAAGAAAAATGTCCCATCCTAGACTGGAAACAGGAATCAAATTCTGTTTTGCCTAGTGCACATGTTCCATATTTGTTGTTGATAAAGCTAATAACATCAACAGTGCTGGACCGAGCACATTTAGCACCCTAGGCAAGCTCCTTAACCGCCCTTGTTATTGTTATTATTATCATTATTATAACTATCATTATTATCCCTCGTCATCGATCCTTTTTGTGATATTCATGGACAGGATTTCAAGGCGCAGCTAGGGCGAAGAGGTGGTCTGGTTTGGGGACCTCAGAATTGCATCTCTGCCTTTTGCAGATGATGTGGTTCTGTTGGCTTCATCACACTGTGACCTCCAGCATGTACTGGGGCGGTTAGCCAAGTGTGAAGTGGTCAGGATGAGAGTCAGCACCTCCAAATCTGAGGCCATGGGTTCTCTGCCGGAAACTGGTAGATTGCCTTCTCCAGGTTGGGAAAGAGGTACTGCCTCAAGCGAGGGAGTTCAAGTGTCTTGGGGTCTTGTTTACGAGTGAGGGTAGAATGGAGCATGAGATGGATTGGCGGTTTGGTGTGGCTTCTGCAGTGATGCGGGCGCTGCGCTGGACCGTCGTGGTGAAGAGGGAAGCTGAGCCAGAAGGCAAAGCTTTTGATTTACCGGCCCATCTACATCCCAACCCTCACCTATGGTCATGAGCTCTGGGTTGTGACTGAAAGAATGAGATCACGCATATAAGCAGCTGAAATGAGTTTTCTTTGTGCGGTGGCTGGGCTCAGCCTTAGAGATAGGGTGTGGAACTCGGATATCCGGAGGGAGCTCGGAGTAGAGCCGCTGCTCCTTCTCATCGAAAGGAGTCAGTTGAGGTGGTTCGGGCATCTGATCAGGATGCTGCCTGGGTGCCTCCCATTTGAGATATTCCAGGCACATACCACTGGTAGGAGACCTTGGTGCAGACCCAGAACACACTGGAGGGATTACGTTTCTCATCTGGCCTGGAAACGCCTTGAGGTCCCCCAGGAGGAGCTGGAAAGCGTTGTTGGTGAGAGGGATGTCTGGAGTGCTTTGCTTGGCCTGCTGCCCCCGCGACCCGGCCCTGGATAAGCAGATGAGGATGGATGGAAGGATGGATGAAAGGATGGATGGATATTAATTTTATTTATTACTAACAAGCACCAATGAGAAATCACAAATAAACAACAAACAAACAACACTAATGAATAAGAAAAACAATAAGCAAATGTGAAAATGTGCACATTTTGTATTCTTTTTGTTTTTGTACTGCGCCCTGGATGGCTTTTGCTTTTCATTTTCTCTAAATGCTTTCCACATACACTCCACTCCGCCATTTCCCTAATGTTCAATACTTTTGAATGTCGCCTTTAGGAAGATCTGCCACTTCAGCTAATAGAGGAAAATTACCGTTATTGCTTAGCAGCAGCCGAAAGTTGTGTTCTCTGAAAGCTTACGGTGTAAATATGTCTCCAAAAGAAATTGGTGGACCTGCTAATATGTTTTTCTGTTATGTTGATAGTCAAACATCAGACATACGGTAACAGATAAAACAGTGAAGCCTGCCAAACCTCCAACCAAAGCAACAGCGATAAGGTCAGTTTGCACACAGATCCAGTCAGCCCTGAGGCGACGAGGTGAGAGTCATGACAGCAAACAAGTTTGAATGGGAGGGCTAAGAAACAAGAATGGGATGCTTAAGTGCGATGATAAACCAACCTGACAGTCAGAGGCGAGGAGATGATAGCCACAATGAAAAGTCGTCCATGCAGGAAGGCTAAAAGATGAAAATGGGAAGCTTTATTTTGACAATAAACTGAGTGAGTCAGAGGGGCAAGCAGACTAATCATACAATAGAGAACAACTAAAAACTATTTCGGAGAGGAAATAGAGGTAGTTATAAGCAGGATGAGTCAGAGCTAATGAATGAGAAATAGCACATACCACAGAATACACAGACAGATGGAGGCGTAGAGGAGCTGATATCAAACCGAGGCCTCCCTGGCAGAGACATGAATAGCCATTTTGTGATGGCATTAATACAACAGCACTGCTTCAGACATGAAAAACCTCTCAGATTATGATGGATTCTCTTTGATGTGGATGCATTCAAACTCTCATTTATTTCTACATGAATTGTAAGTACTGTAACAGGGAATTACTGTCACACTGGCATTCCACAGGCAAGAAGAAATGGCTGGAAATGTATTTATTTATTCTCTTTATATTCAGCATAATTTACATGCAATGATACTGGGACTACTTGTCTGATAACACTGCATCCAATTTGGGGTCTAGAACATGTTTAGCATACGGCAGCTTGGCCTAGAGACAAATGCTTGCCCTATCTCTATAAACAAATATCTGAATATGTATGCAGACCGATCGCTGATGGGTTCAGAGATTGCCGCTGGCAACTCTTAAAAAAGTAAAGGCATGTATAACATTCTGTTACAAACACCTGATGTGGGAATCAATACTGTTTTGATAAAGATGCTGTTGTGAGAGTGAGATTGGAGGTTTGTGGCGGTATCCTTCCATCACGGCTGACATTGTCCAGCTCAGCAAGAGTCTGCCTCATAACTAAAACAGCCAAACGATCTGTCAGCTGCTTTCTATCAGAGTCCTTCACCCAGGCTTTGGATTCTGTATCGCTAAATATAACCACCAATATTTCCTTCTACGTATAACTCCAGCCAACCCTCCAATGTGTGTGTGTATCCCTGTGAAAACACTGATTTGCATAGGTGTAGGTTTTTTTTAAAGACCTTCCCGCGATAAATAGATGCATAGGGGCAGAAATTAGAGCATAAATATTCACTAGAATGCAAGAAATTAAGTGTTTGACCCTCAAACCTCTTGTTTCATATATGCCCTCTGTGTTGAAACAAAATGTACTGACCTTGCTGATTTGTATTGGTATGGTGCCAGCAGGAGTATAAATCTCTGTGTGTATGTTTTTGGGAGGTGTGTGTTTTGTGTCATATATTTCTGTCTTTGTTTGCATAAAAGTTTGTCCTGTATTTGAGTGAATAAGCGCTTGCACAGGCTTTGTGAATTATTTAGAGGCATAATCGCCTCTAGTGTAAGCAGAGCTCGTAGCACGGCCTTTAGAGGTGTATCGATGTTTTATGACATGCTTTGAATCATCCTCCTCATCTACCCCTCATCCTGCAGCAGTGTGCTCACTTTCTCTCACCCCGTCTGTCCACTGCATCTCGTGCACTCTCTCTTTCTTCTTCTTGTTTCTCTGCTATCTTTTCACCCAGCCTTACACTCTTGTACTACATGTTGTGTGTATGCGTGTGTGTGTGTGTGTCTGTTTTATGGTCCCTGGTCATAATTCCCCAGCAGTGGAATTTAGATGCAGTACAGAGGAGCTGCAGGGTTTCCATGAATTATGAACATGATAGATATGAGGCTTTCCAACTAACATTACAAACCAGCGCTTCCTGCCCCTCTCCTCCTTTCCTCTCATTGTCCTGCTGTTTTCAACCTTTTGCTCTGTTCCCTCCCCTCATTACCATTCCTTGTTCTTCTGCTGCTCGGATTTCTCCTTATGCTTGCTTTTCTCACCGCCTCCTCTTTCACGTCCTTCCTCTTATGCATACTTTTAAAATTTTGCTTCTCGATGAGCCCTTTGTGAAACTCTCTTTAGTAGAAGACAAACAGGGAGTTTGAATTTCAAGTCCTAAAGTTTTGAGATATCTGTTTCGTCTGTCCACATTAGAGAGGAAAATGTGGTTGTTTGCCTGCTTTTCTGATTTCTGTGTGGAACACAAAAAACAATCACTACAGAAAGCCACTTGAAACTGGCTTACAGGTGTGTCACAAGTCCAAGAAAATACAAATGGGTTGAGCATTAAAGTGTGCAGGGTTTAGGGGGTATATTCGCAGAAATGGAATATAGTATGTTTTTTTTAGTGTATAATCAACAGAAAATAAGAATGGCTATGTTTTTGTTACCTTTGAATGAGCTGTTTATATCCACATAGGGAGCAGGTCCTTGTCCATGGAGACTGCCATGTTGCACCGCATGTATCTATAGAAGCCCAGAAAAGAGAGACCAAACACTGGCCCTAGATGGGGCCGTTTGTTGTTGTTTGTAAGCCACATAGTTGGCAGCCTTTCCACGACAAGCAGTGTCAGAAAAACACAGATTTTTAAACATAAAACTGCTTTATTCAGTGTTTTTACCATTTAAATCACTGGATCAGTTTGTTTTGGAGAGGAAGAGTCCTTTGTGGATAATTTGGCTACTGGTTAAAACCTGAGCGTCTAGATATGAAGTTGTCAGGGAAAAATGGTGAGCACACATTGGCAGGCACTGGGCAAGCAGCTGGTTTGCAACGTGCAGAACATCGTTGGAGAGACACTGATTTGTAATGTGAAACTGCTTTATTCAGTGTTTTCACCAGTTTTAATCAAGTGGCCCTTTTGTTTTGGAGAGGAAGAGACATCTGTAAATAATTCTGCTTATGATAAAACCTCCCTGAACAATGATTACCAAAGAAATTTTAACAAGGTGAAGTTTTAGCAGATTGCAATCCGCGGTCCTCACCACTAGATGCCCCTATCCATCCGGCCATGCATCCATTTTCATCTGCTTATCTGGGGCCAGCAGGCCAAGCAAAGCACCCTAGACGTCCCTCAACATTTTCCAGCTCTTTCTAGGGGACCACAAGGCGTTTCCAGGCCAGATGGGATATGTAATCCCCCAAGCATTTGCTGGGTTTACCAGGGGCCTCCTAGCAGCGGGATGCTCCCGAAACACCTCTAACGGGATGCGCCCAAGAGGCAGATGCCCGAACCACGGCAGCGGCTCTACTCTGAGCTCCCTCCAGGTGTCCGAGCTTCTTACCCTTTCTCTAAGGCTGAGCCCAACCACCCCACGGAGGAAACTCATTTCGGCTGAATCCCCCTAAATCTTATAGACTGAACCTTTAAAAAGACAGTTCAGTCTTCATCTTGGAAACAAAGAAACCAAAAGAAAAACTTGGTTCAGGGTCATCTTACTTTCATTTTCCAAGGAACCCAATTACATCTCATAATGACCTTAATGCTCAGGAAAAAGCAAGTAAGTGGGCCTTAAGTTAACAAAAAAATCGAAATGCAAATATTAACTCAATAAAGACTGAGTTGCTGGGCAAATAAACAACAGCATATAGTATATACAAGCTATGCCATTTTCACAGAGGACATTTTGACATGTCACAGTAGGAAAGGCACAGGTAGAAATAATAACATTGATGATGGCTGAATTCTACTTAGCTGCTTCAGTTTCAGGAATAGACTTGAATAGAACAGAGCCATTGTTAATGTCGCTGGTAACACCTGTGCTTTTCCAGCTATGGCAAGTCAAACATATATCAAATAATACCCATCTACATGCACACTTGGCTTCTAATTACGTTTATATAAAGCACAGAGGAACCATTTTTGTGCATCAGATAAATACTGCTGCTAAATTCTGTAATGATACTGTGTCCTATCACAGAACATATGCAGAACATTGCTTGCCAATACTTTCGTCCTTTATTTTGGCATTCCCGAGACCCCTCACCACCAACATGGACATCACCCAGACTGCCAAAAATAAACACAGGCAGGCTATGCTTTGAGAGGCTGGTAACACATTACGAAGGAGCACTTCCCTCCAACTATAGACAAAAGTACGACCAGCATCACAAACAGACACTTGCTCCCATTAACAACAACAGCAGATGTTATATTTGCTGAGACAAAAATGGCCCTGTCATCAGAGCACTCCCAAATGAAACATATGACTTTGTGTCCTTAATTAACAAAACTCAGAGATGCATAGCAGCCATTGAGAAAATGTGACACACATACACGGAGGCTCATCGCTGTGTCGGAGTTGTGGAGAAATAGCCATCCTCCACAAATCTCTCCCCCCTCTGTCTCACACACACATGACTGCGTGCAGGAGCCATTACCACCCAGTGTGTGTAATCTTGTGATTTCTAAAAGGAGAAAAGGCCATGCCTCCTGTCTGAATTTTTCATTCCAGACCCTCTCTGTCTCTGTATAACAACTAATAAATAAGCAATGAATCCTGAGGACATAACGCAGAATGGACTCAATTTTATGTCCTCCACACCCCCAACACCAACCCCCCTCCCCTGGATACACACTTTATCTGCCTCTCTGTCTCACTCTCCTCTTGTCTCTATGAACCCTGTCTCTCTCTGTCCGACTCGTGCTCTCTGTCTCTCCCTCTCTCTGTGTTTTAAGAGCTAAATCTTTTGCAGCGTTCACTTCCTTTGGTACTTGCCCAGTGAACTGTACTGGCCCCAATATGAGGTGGAAAAGTGTGTGTGTCTGTGTGTGCATATGTGTTTGTGGATTGAACGTGACCTTTTGCTTTTTTAATCCTCCACCGCTTTAGATTTAGAGCACTGATGGTGGCTTTGAATCAGTCTGAGAGGCACCTTGGTTGATGGGCAGCTCAGAGTAGCCTCGGTTTGGATTAGCACACAAATATATGCCACAACGTCGCTCTCAGATTATGCAATATTTTTCTCAGTCAACAAGTGAGTGGGTTGTTTCAGACAGAGAGAGAAAGGGTGGGAGGGAGGGAGAATCTGTACGTTATGAGAGGAAAACAGCAGAGAACGTGATGAAGGCAGAAATAAGAGTTAACCTAAAAGTGGTGCTTTTACACCATCTGCTGGTCCAATAAGGATAGTGGCTCTGTTGGCACTTCCCAGCCAAACGCGGGGCATGGTACTTGATTGACCTGACCAAACAGAATATTTGGGCACACAACCCCTCACATGTCAGTAATTTAGCTTTAAGATAGATGTTATTTTTTCTTATATCTAATTACAATGAAATTCAATTAAAAGGGTCACAAATTACTTTTCTTTGTGATTTATTTTGGCATCAAACAGGCAATACAGCTCCCAATAATTCCCCAAAAGGGACCCTTTGATGATTGAGCATAGGTATCACCTGTAACCTACATACCCAAAATGGAGCAGTTCAATAGGACTGTGACCCTCGCTTAGGATGCATATATCAGAACTCATGCAATCAGTGCAAATGTCATTTATCTTGACAGTCATTTTTTAAATTAACCTTTAAGCTCACGATTAAATAAATCATAATACACAATGGGAGCTGTCAGCGTGAATGACATTGATGTGTAGGGCCCACTTGCTTGTCCTTTATGTAGAGGACTCGAGCCAAAGGGAAAGTTCAAATGGTTTGTTGTCTGTGACATTTACATGAGACAGAATAAAGAGATTTTTTGAGGGGGTCGTTTTTGCCTGTATTGATAGGACAGCTAAGATAGACAGGAAAGGTGGAAGAGAGAGGGGGGATGACGTGCAGCAAAGGGCTGCAGGTTGGATTTGAATCCAAGCAGCTGCAGAGGACTCAGCCTATATGTGTCGCACACTCTACCAGGTCAGCTAGAGGCTGCTGAAAAAATCATTGAAATATAACTATTTTATGCTAAGATTTGATTACATTTCTTGATGGAAGCTTTCTACGAACCATCAGAAATGTAAAAATCCAACACAGTCAAAATATCCACAGTTCCTGGCTATAATAAATTGTGTCATTTTGGCCAAAAGAAAACCTGCCTTTCAGACCTACTTCCAGATCTTGAGGTTCAGGGTTATTTTAAGTCATTCTAGGTTGTTAATAATGATAGCGTTTAGGACTTTATGCAAGAACTAGCGTCTATTAAAATAATTTAAGGCTCCCAAAACTGTCCTGACAAAATAAGAAGAGTTGTGAGTCACAGCTGTTACCAGGGTAACCACACTACCTAAGTCCCGCCTCTCGCTTTCAAGAACCAATCAGGTTTAAGTATGAGCCTGTTTCCCATCAGCCGGGAATTACGAACTTCCTACTTCTCTCAGTGTTTATATGTCGTTCGTGCTGCATGAAATAGACCATAACACACACATTTTGGTAACATTAAAGGCAGTATGAACACGGAGCAGTCTGCCCGAAACCCACTGTAGTGCAAATAAGTGTCCTGTTTCGACGCCGGAGGGGAACGACTTGAGGACAGGAGCATTGAAAAGGTAGGTTGTTAGCACACTAACGTCAGTTAGCTAGCCTAGCTAGCTAGAGTTAGCGTCCGCTAGCATCGTATTACATTATTTTTAGGCATTACTGTTACTGCTGAGCTAGCTGTAATGACTTCAAAACTATGTTTATCATAGTCTTGTTTCACTGCCCACCTTTGTGGCTGTGATATTGCCCCAGTACCCTCCTGAGAGAACAGGTGCTGTCACGGTCACTGTAACGTTAACTTTGTTATATTGCTGTTGCTTGTTTACAGACAGACCTTTCTTAAAACACAGATATCTTTCTGAGATAGCGTCAGACATCATTAAAAGTTGCATAGTTTGTTTGACATGTTTATTTATGTGGAATGCGTTCTGTTTGCAGACAAATGATCACTGACTAGAAGTCTAAGGTTACCCTTTTTTTGTTCACCTCAAAATCAGCTGTCCTCTGTTGCTTATACAATCTGACCACCTACATTTTACTCTCATGAGATTCCTCTGGGTATCCCACCCAATCTGTTCAAGTTGTCAGAATTGCATTCTTAATTAATTTGGAAAATATACAAGGTATTTGCAGACCATGTCAAATGAAAAATTAGTACATTTTTGCCACAACAGTGTGACTAAAAGGGATAACTCATTGCTTTTGGCATGTGTGTAATCCTCAGTTTGATGATTATCATTTTTTAGCCATAGCAAGAAGACTAAAAATCTTGGCTTCAAATCCCAAATGTATTTGTTCAGAGGGGCTGGAATTTAATTAACGTAAAATGTAAGTGATATGATGTGTGAAACAAGCTCCAAAATGTAGACACATACGATACAGCTTTTATTGCTGTTACTGTCTGTTGGGAATTTTTGAGATTTAATGCTGAGTGAACATGTAACCAGACATTTAAAGGGAATATTATTCTTTATGCATTTCCTCAACAAGTGAAATATATCCTGGAATTAACAATAGTTTCCCTCCCTTCTCCTCCTAGAACTCCATTCTCAAGGTTTAAGAGAGTGCACTCCAACTTCAAATCACCTGTAGGTAAACTCCATTTCTGTCTGTAATACACACTTAAAGTGCCACATGTGCATCCCAGTATGGTTGTCTGTTTTGCACCTGACAGCTTCAAGTAACTGAGAGTGCTAAAGTTAGCCCTGCAGAGGAGGTGGCAGAGCTAGAGAGGAGGAGAGAGCAGTTGGACACCGAGATAGCACAGCTGGAGGCTGAGTGAGTACAGCTGTGTGTGTTTGACTTCCTGTATTTTTGTCTTTGAGGTCCAACTTGAATGATTTGAGTTACTGTTAAGCATGTAGTGTTGGTGCTTCAGTTGAGTGCTAGGGGGCAGGGAATCAGTAGTGTTGATCACCACAAATTATACCCTGAAATACCTATAATGCATGTGTATTTCCATGTGTGCTCCTCTTGCCTGCGCATAGTTTGCTCAATTTGATTTTTTGTATGTTTGTGTTTGTGTACGAGCATTTGCATTTGTGTGTGTGTGTGTTTCTCCAGGGGATGCAGAGTAGAGGAGCTTGAGCGTCATATTGATATGCTACATGAGTATAATGACATCAAAGACATTGGACAGTCACTCCTGGGCCGTATTGGTAAGAGAAAACCTCGTATAGACATATAAGGTCACCAGTTTTAAGTAACATTCAAAGGTGCACATTTGTAGAATTTATGAGGCAAAGATACAATTTTATGTTTATGATGGAGTATTGTGGCTCTGGTGCATTAGGTACAAAAATGTAAATAGCTGAAAAGCTGAACTATCCAGCAGTGAAACAAGTCACAAGTTCAAAAATAGATTCTGTACAGTAGTTATAAAATAAAATGCTTCTGGGTAGTGGTGGGTTTTGTAATGAACTTACATGCCTTATCCTTTTATGGTTTGATTTATTCAACCCCCACTGCAAGCTTTCGCTCCTTTAGCACAGTTCTGTTGATCAAAGCAGCACAATGCCATCCTAATTCTGGTGCACAGTCACATGGAGACAGTATGAATGGATCTAATGTTTCCTACTGATGAACTGAGGTGTAGAAATTTTATGGTGTGACAGTAACATGAACCACCCAGTATAATACTTGACTTGTCTGCTGATTGTAGCAGCCCTCTGGTTAGCAACAGCCTTTTTTGTATGACAGATGAAGTCCAGTTGCAGTTATGACTCGTGAGGTCTTTTCAACTATTTCTTTGTGGGCTCTCCACACCAAATTAATGAGTGTTGCGAGATGACAGCTAACTAAAACTGCCAGTTGAATGAGTTGTCTGTCTGTCAATGTGACTCATAATTTGCACCTCTTTGCTCACTTATGATAAGAGAGTGTGAACCCTGAACAGACTAGATGAGACAGACAACAATATGTTTTTTTCTCGTGTGATTTGGAGCAAAGAAAACAAATTGCACAAAGGTGTGATCACAACCTTAAAAACTACTCAAATTACTGAGAAGAATGTGGACAACCTTACGAAAATATTATCAGATTTACCACATGGACATATGCAGTTGTTGTTGTTGTGCCAGTCTCATGCCTTATGATATTTTGATAGGTATGTTACACCAATAAAATATTTAGGGCTGCCCCCAAAAGGCTAACATTCAAATTATCAGTTGGAAACCCCACAGCCACCTGTCAGTCTGCAGTGTACTTCTGGGGACGTTGCGGTCCCAAGATATAGCTGCAGACCTAGAACCGTAGTCTGACTGACTGCATTTACATGCACGCAATATTCCTTTTTTTGCCCTTATGTCAAGAAAGAAAATATTCCTACTAAGCTGTTCACATGGCTAATAAAAAATAATATTCCACTAACATTCCTGTGCACATGTAACGGTGCCTACCTGGATTAAAATGCCCTAAAATGTTTATCATGTCAAAGTATGGAAAAGTCGAACAGCTGTCACTTGTGCCAGGCTTTTGTCAAAGTTTTCCACCAGTGGCAGCTTTGTTCGACTGTTCAAACACAGCCTTCCTTTTTCATTTCTTCAACCTACATTCTTGGTATTGCATTGCGATACTTGCACACATCCAAAAACCTGTTGATATCCCAGTCTTTCATAATGTGTAAAAGTAGGTGAGTTTTTCCTTACGACCAGAAATGTGGACTTTTCTTTTGTGCGTACATCTCTAACCCACAGCCTTGCAAACTGTTGGCGAGTTGGTTTGTGGACATTGTATCCATGTCAACGCACAGAGCAGACCATAAACAGACAAGAGGCCATGTGTTGCAAACAGTGGTTAAAAACTCCAACTGAGACACATATTCCAAATGCTCCCTAAAACCCAAATAATATCAGCATTTCCCATGTCTTAATTGGAAAATGCTACGTTCGGAAAAAGGCCTCACTCGAAACATCCAAACAGAATATGCTGTTTACATGACTGGCATCAAATAAGATATGTTGTCATATTTGGAATAATAGTGAAATATCAGTGTGCATGTAAATGTACCCAGTGAGACGTGGGCAGCCGCCTGGAGAAAGAGAGACTTTGCACAGTCAGGCTCCAAATTAAAGTTATCCTCTGCCTCCTGCTTAGAAATGGTTAGTTTATAGCTCACATCAACTTAATATGATGCAGTGTCTGGCTTTGGTTTGAGATCTACCGTCAGCAAAAAATGTTGTTCCCCTTTTCCAGTCATTAGTCATTACCATAGTCAGCACGTGTTAGCTTGGAGGGCTTACCTGGCTTGTTTACCATATTACATGAATGTTGCTGTCACCCTGAATGTCCCCTGGAACCCTGTGTAAACTCTCAAACTCTATAGGGAAACAAAGGAACAAATACTTGAATATTAGTTTTGAACAGCCAAATCCAATTTGACTGATGTAACTCTGAATCGGGTACAGCCCTTAAAAGCTTCGAATTATGTCACTGGAGGAAATGTGATATGCAGTCACGCCCATCATTATGTGTGCTAAAATTTTCACATTCAAGTAATTTAAGCATATATCATCAAAGGAACATTTGAAATAAGCTATTATCTGAATAGGTAATGTGACTATAGCTTGAAAAAAAAGTGCAAACTGGAATTTATGATCTTGGCCAGGTCTCATTGCAATACATTATGATTGGTTGAGATTCAGTTTGTACAGTTGGCCACTAGAGGGCAACAGAGCAGTGTCTCTGATACTGAAGCCTTAACTGAAAGCCAAGGTCTTGTCTTTCGACAGTATTTAATCCCACATCACTGATTATATTTGCATTTTGATTGTATTGGCCTGCTTATAAAACATTCATTCAGAGCAATGTCTCTCTTATTTGGGCCAGCTTGGTTATACTTAGGTTCCCATCTCATTTAGTTTAAGTAATCCAGCCCCCGCAGGTACTTAGGTTATCTGTGTCCAGTCACATTTTGGGCAGTATGGATGTCGTCATACATGGTATCATGACTGAAATATAAATTTTGTCGAAAATGTAGTACTTTTAGTACCTCCTCCCTATTTGTCATAATTCTTGTAACACTGCGTAATACTGTGTAAATCTGTCTGTCTGACTGTAAGCCTGGGCACACACTAGTGTAGAAAAATAGGCCACAAAGAGTGTTGTAAGTTTGTGTCTTTGAAACATATTTTCGTGCATGTTATGCAACTGTATGAGGCTGAGGAAGTGTGGAGAAGTTCACACCTTTCAAACTGTGGAGAAGGTTTTGGTGAATCACAGCCAAGTCACGTTGTGGTCTGTGCTTAGCATGTGTCATAACAAACATGACTTTTTACCCACTTGTACATAGTTGTGTGTGTATGGTCAAATACAGTCTGTACATCCCACAATGTATTTACTGATCATTGCGAAATACATATACAGGAACAACACAGATAGTTCTGAGTTCCTCGAAGGCTGTAGTGTCACTTATTTTCTACTTTTGGTCTGTCTGTGTTGAGAAACTGGGTGATTTCTCACATTGTATATATATGTTGTGAGTTAAAGCTTGCTATCTCTTTAAATTCCCTGTCAGTACAGTACAGTGGAGAGTCAGGATGATAATGACCTCTTAGTGAATGGAGATGGCGTTTCCCCTCTGACACAATGGCAGTCTTTCACATCACTTACACACATGCACCATTAACAATCTCTGCCTGTCGTGCAGGCACATGCATACACTCACACATGCTGGCAAAGACAAACACATGCCTATCATCCTCTGTTTCCCCCGTACTGCTTTCTCTTTCACTTTTTCTCAAACACACACAAACACAAACTTTCACAAAGAGTCTACACTTAAACACTGAGTTGCTGTTGTATGCTGAAGGAGGAGATGGGTGGGCTGAAGAGAGAGAGGAGACATGAGGAGATGCCCTGCAGTACCCTTTAGAGACAATGTCCCTTTGTCTCTTACTATGTCTGTCTGTCTGTCTGACTGTCGGTCAGGATTAAGGCCATTGTCACATCTCTTAAGAAATGCATTTTCTTTGCCTAAACAGTCTCGTATGTGCTCACATTTTTCACACCTTTAAAGCTATTTATATAATCCAGGAGTTTTTCTTAATGAGAAATTAACAGAACAGTATCCCGAGTATCCCATTCATGTGTTTGAGCATGTGAAACACCATATTCCATTCATAAGAAACCCAGGATATACTAGTTCGAGTACTCTGAAAGAAACTGGGATGGATATGGGGAATATGTCCCAAATATCATCATAACCAGGATAAGCCTTCTAATCAGGTTATTCATGTCCACATAACTGCATTTAGTGAAGAAAAACAGAACAAATAAGAACTGTTTTTAAGGTTCAAAAGATTGAACTGTAACCCAACGGAGCATTAGGTGTTGCCCTGCAGGCATAAAGATGACTGACAAAACATTAAACAGTGAACCTCTCTGTAGCCTCAGGCATTCAAACCTCCTTATTCCAACTGGACTGTATGTACACACCCTTAAAGAACGAATATAATTTGCATAAGGTAAAAGAACAGTTGCCTCACTTCATGGTTAAGCCAATGTTTATTTTTGTCAAGGCTGGTAAGAAGACCAGGTAAAGATGTACGAGGGACACAGTTCTTATCAAGAGAAACGGTTGCTTCTTTTCCAAGGTGATATTTGCTTGCTTTTTTTTCCTGCTTCACACCACTTCTGTTTTAAAAATTTGTCTCTTTGACTGTGACAAAAACACACACTATAAAACTATTGACAGGCCGTCTCATTATTTGTTTTACATTTACAGATTACAAAATAAATATAGAGTCCATACGTTAAGCTGGAGTTGGCAGAAATCTGGAAAACACAAAATAAAATGGCAGAAATTGAAAAAAAACACCCTCCTCTTGCAACCGTTCTTCTCTGTTCTAAGCCCCTCCCACCAGACGACCACAGGCACATGAACACGCTTCATACAGTAACCCAGTGTTTCCCATACATCGATTTATTCAATCTTATTACATTGTAGAGTTACACACAGCGCAGTGACTCAGCCTGCCTCGCCCCACGCTCTCTCTCCACCACAAATGAGACAAGTATTAGCTAGCTAGCCACCCCACAGTCCCTCCGCCTCACTCTCCTGACGTGGGCTTCTTCGCTGGTAGGAGAGCAGGCAGCAGCTCCAGAGACCAACCTTTGATTGTCAATTATAGCTGCTCAATTTTGGCCAGCACAAACCACCAGCTGGGTGTCACAGTGGGCTGGTGGCCAGCAGTAGCGCTGGGTCAAACCTTTTTAATGGCAGCAAAAGAAAGTTTACTGATGGGGTTCTCCTCCTGGCGAGGTGTTCTGTATTTTCTTTCCATCTCTGAAAGGCTTTGCCAATGTTGAAATGCGTTTTATTTAGTTAACTGTCAGACTCTTTTTTTGGTAAGTCCATCATCATTTTTTGGGTTGTTTTGCAGTGTTGGCAGTTGTTGCTAATGCTGGAATAGCAACTCTCTCTGCAGAATTTTCCGCCATTGAATCGACCTTTCACCACCTGAAGAGATGTGCGCGGGTATCTGCATTTGTACAACAGCCAATATGAATGTCCTCTCTCTGAAATTACCTGTAATTGGCCAAAATCTCCCGTCACAGACTAGATTTTCTAAAGCCTAAAATCCGAGTCAAGAGAAAGTGCAGAAATCTAGTATTCTTTTAGTCCACTTGAATTATAATATGCTCAAAGTTTATTATGGGATTTTTGCCTAGTCATGCCAACATTAAACTGCCTACCCCAGGCATTTTATTATTGTCAGCCCTGGTAACATCCTATCAGTGCGACACATAAGCATGCAACAGATGCTACAGCTTTATCAGCCTTGTACTATATATAGGAAAACACACTACAAGCCAACTGGTCTCTGTATCAGACTCAGCCCAGCAGAGCTCAGCACAGCTTGGTTCTGCTGTAAAAGAGGCAGAGAGCTTGTGTGTGTACTTTGACAGATCTTTTTGAGCATATAAGAAATGATACTTTAGCAGGGTTAATGTCAGAGAAACTTTTTGTCAATTAAAATTGAGATAGGCCAAGATTTTTAAAATCACATTTTAAAGCTGCTGTATACAATCGTTTCACCAAGTACAAGCAACTTTGTCTGGTGCCGTGATGCTTGGTCTGTTCAGTGTTTTAAGGATTGTTTGTAAAGTAGACCAGAGGGAGTTGACCCTGTAATCTGCTGAAGGGGCCTAACCCCTACTTTGCTATGTCTTGCAGCTGCTGTGAGGGGGACCACCACACGAGATCTCTACAGCCACTTTGGTCTGGAACTGGATGACTAAAAAAAAAGAAATTACAGTGGTGAGAGTGGTTCCTCAGCCGAAGAGGAGAGGGGCTCAAAGAAAGGAGACCAAAGAACTTAAAGATAAGAGGATGGATTTGGACTAAAGATGTGCCTGGAGTAACTGTTGACCCCAACTGTCCTCCTTCAGACAGAGCAGAGGTTTGCTAATGTTCCTTGTGATTTAGTTTCCACCTCCTTACAGTGGGACTGAGCATGATAAGAAGAGAATGACACTAGCCCTGCAGGCGGGCATGCTATTTCAGAAGCCCTCTGCAAAACCATTAACTTAACGCTTTGTTTTGTTTTGACATTTGAGCTCATGTAAATTTCATTTGGATGAGGGTATGCATTATTTTCTGACTTTGGTTTGTTATTTACAGAAAACAGGGAATTCCGTGGTGTTAATTTAAAGTGTAAAGAAGTGTATGAGCTCATGGTATAATATGCTTTGTGTGCTGACAATAACATGTAATAAATAACCACAGGCAGTATGTTCTCATTTGCATTGTACCTCCAAGTCCACTATGAAAACTCAAGCGTTACAGATGCATCTTCGTTAAAGCAACCATTTTATGGAATGAAACAGTTCATCTATAAACTATGTCAGATGCCAACCACTTAAATGTCGATTGTGTGGCATTTAAAGGCATCGATTGGCAGAAACAATATGTTATATTCATAACCATGTTTTCACTAGTGTGTAATCACCTGAAAATAAGAATCAGTGTGTTTTTTGTTGCCTTAGAATGAGCCGTTTATATCTACATACAGAGCGGGTCCTCTTCAATGGACCGTTTTTCTGCAGTAGCTCAGACTGAACCAAACCAAACACCGGCTCTAGAGAGGGCCATTTGCATTTTTGAAGTGGCCACTGTAGTTCCTCTACACACTTGGCACAGTTTCAGTTGAGCCACCTCAACGCTAAATGCCACTTAATCCTACGCACTGAACTTTTAAAGGAATACTTCATCCACAAAATGACCATTTGTAAATCAGTTTGTCATGCCGTGTTAAATACCCCTCATATTGGAGTCTGATTTTAAAGATAGCATAGGTAAGTTTCACTTTCAGTTTAGTTTTAAATGGTAAGATTTTAGCAAAAATGCATGTGCTTGGAAAGTACTGAACTGGATAAATGAGACTTGGATGGCATGAGTTGTGTGTGAGTTTGTAAACCACAGTTTTGATACAGTTTTGCTGTTGTTAAATGTCGTCCCCACTTGACCTTTCGCTAAGCCCCGCCCCTTTGTGATGGTCCGACAAACTGTCAGAGTAAGCATGGAGCCCACACTGTAACTAACTGCACTCCCTGAAGAAATATTATCATATTTTTGGAAAAATGAAACAGTGATCCCAGAGAGAAGCAGACAGAGGGGTCTACAGTCTGTGTTTGAAGGATATATCCCAGGATGTCAAACTGACTCAGCAGCAACAACAGGTTAAAAAGACAAAGATAGTTAGAAGCTAAAGCCCAACTATAGGCTACAGATCACAGTGTAAAAGTGAACCACCACATCACTGCTGATCGACACAGAAGACAATGAATATAAAGGGAAACTTTGCTGATATTGAACCAGCTGTGTGGCATCGCAGTGTGTGCAGATGAACGGTGTTTGGCTTTGCCCCCGTGCTGCTGCCAGCACCTGGACCTCCACCACCAAACGGGCAGGGATCTCTGGGGGAAGTCAAACAATGTTCATATGTGCACAATGTGATGACACACAGCTGGTTGAATATCAGCAAAGTCTCCCTGCTTCCCTTCACTGGTTCCTGTACAGCAGGGTCAGTCTTTTTTTTTCACTGTTATAATCATTACAAAGCAAAAGCAGCATGTGTATACATTCAGTAGGCTATATCTTCAGCAGCTAGCTAGCTAACCCTACACTTTTCAGGGTTTGATTTGGGTTTTGGAACAGGGAAGAAACGTATATCTTTTTCCAACCTCTCCAGGTAACGAGTATCATTAATACACGACGTGCCCCAGGCACAACATTTAGCGCCAAATCTTCAAAACCAGCCTGACAATGAAGGAAATCTGAAATGATTGCATTAGAGTCAGTGGAGCACAGCTGTGTTGTTGTCAGACCCTGGTCTGAGCCGGCCTGATGCTACATTATAACTAGTCGGTCTGCAGCAATAAAGCAATAAATAAATATGTTTGCTGTTTTCCATGTAGGCATACAAGAAAGAATATGTTTTCCTCAGAAATTCAAGGTTACACAGCAAAATAGTCATGTTGTGGTTAAAGCAAATGCATTTATGAGAGATTTCAGTTATGTTTAGTACATTATGATAGACTTTACTTTTGAAACTAGCCTGTCTGCTTAATTCAACCCAAAATATGACTCATTCTTTTGCTAACACACCCCTTTAGATCACATTAATCACCACCCACTTTTAAAAAAATAATAGTGGAGGGAAAAAGGATATTAGGCAACTGTCACACTCATTTACAGTTTCCTGTCTGTCTTCACTGTACCATGTAAAAGTTTAACTAAGAAGAAAGGGTTAGGTACCTGCTTCCTGTATTTAAAGAAACAATTCCCAGTGCTGCTCTGCTTGCCTGAACTGTTCACTATATGCTCTGAACAGAAAAGGCAGACTAGCGGAATAATACACTGGGCGTGCCCTTATCTGTCTGAGAACCACTGATAGTGTGTCTTCTTGGACTGATAGCAGCAGAAGAGCTTCACAGCCCTGATGATGCTCTGTTTGACTGTGTGTGTTAATGGGAGTCTTTTCCCTTTATCTGTCATTTGCAGGTCAAAGCTCATACAGCTTTTCTTATCATGGTATTTGAATCGCTTATCATTCATTTACCATCTCACATGGGGTCAGTGTGGCATACAGTCTGTTCATGTACCATTTAAAACCAGATGATAAATGCTAATCAGTGTGAAACCTTGATGTTTATCTGATAAGTCTGGTATTTCTGCAGATGCAGTCAAGTATTTCAAAACAGGTGACATCTAACATATTTTGCAGGAGTTTAGAAATAAGTGTGTCCCCATTCATTTGGGCTCTTTAGACCTCTGGGGAAGTGACCTCTGTTAACCTTCAGCAATAGCCCGCAACACTTAGTTATAGTACATCTTGCAATCTTTCCTGATGATGCAATGTGCTTCATGACATGTCACATTGCTATGATGAACACTGTGCGAAATGTCAGCCTCCTTGTGTCATTCAAAAGTAGGCCTAAGTTACTCTATTGTGGCACTGTGGGCTACATGACTCCTGTCTCAAAGCTGCTGTAATCAGCAAGATAGAAAACTGTCAATCATTTGGCTATTGGGACTCAACATGTCTTGTTGAGGATGGATTACTGAACATATTTACAGGGCATAGGCCCAGGGGCCCAAAGTGTCACCTGCAAAATGTCACTCAAATGAACAAGTACCGAACAGGAGGGGACTCAAAACACTACAAGAAGACCAGACAGAGGTGCAAAGGAACTGCAAAGAGACAAAATAACCGACAAAAAGGGGGCAAAACAACCAGAACAAATGCAGCTGTTCACAGTTCACATATTATAACTGTAATCATCCTTCTATCTGACCCTGCAGCCCACATACTTAAGTATGTGTAAGCATGGAAGGATTACTGAACAAGGCACAGGCCCAGGGGCCCAAAGTATAAGAGAGGGGTTACGTTACTCACATTACTCTTGAATGTATATTTAAAATATGCTGCACATGTTGTATTTTTTATTGTTAATTTATGTATATATTGTGTTGTACATTGTAGCGTAGGGCCCATCTTTTTATATTTTTGTTTACACACTTTGCTCATTGTCTGATAATCTCCTCCTGTATGTAACCTACATCTACAGTATGTAAACTTCCTCGTCAGTGGTGTAAGGAAGTCACAACAGGCCCCAGTGCACACTATTATGACTATTGTGCATGTAATGTTGTGACACAGATAGAGACGTGACACTGGACACCATCTACATTCACATTACCAGCAATCATCACTGCATATCTGACAAAAATATTAAAGAAAGGAAGAGATTAATCATTTAATTGAATAGTTTTTTATAGTATATATTTAAAAAAACAGGCCTGGGACTTTAATGCGTTAATTTCGCTTAAATAATTACAGAAAAATAACCCATTAAAAAAACCACATTTAAACACACCCTTCTCAGTTCCCTCTTTTCTGGCACACTGGTAACACTGATGCACACACTCCAGCCCGATGGGTGGCGGTAATGCCCTTAAAGTTCCTTTGCCAGCCGCGAAGAAGATGCACAGGATGCACTGAGTGACGTCAGCGCACAAGAAAGTTTGGTGAACAGTACTGGAAGACGAGACCGCATTACTTGGATTGTTGGGCGAAAAGTTTTTGTTTTGTTTTTAAACTTCCCGAGGGCAGCTCAAATAAGAGCATGGTTGTGTGCAAATTGTGCAACAAAAAGTTTTCTTATCGCTGCAGCACTTCAAGCCTACGGTATCACCTCAATGACACCGTTTTAAATATATTTTTTTATCATTTAACTTCGAAGACAGGTTTATTTCCAAGGTGGCAATCTGCATCACTTGCAAGGGCCCACTCCTGCTTCAGGCCCCTCCACCCCAGGGGCCCCAGTGCTGTCTATATTTACACCCCTGCTCTTTGTTTCATTCTACTAAGCTATGTCTACAGTATTTTCACATGTGCTGGCTGTCCATTGAGCAGATATGCCAGAGCTATTGGAGTGAAGCAACCAGCTGGTGTGGCGTTTGGTTGCAGTAAAAACCCGCAGTGTGACAGCTAATGGGGCTTTAGTTGTCAGTGAAGATCTGAGCCCACCAGGGTGGTACATGATAGTAGAGCCCTGGCTATTGTTCGGCACCCTCTCCTTCCTCATTCCTCGCTCCTCCGCGGGTCCCCTCAGTTGACAGATGCGTACTTAACGCACATCTTGTGGCTGAGCGCGGAGTGATGAATGAACGTAGCGAGGCCGACTCTCCAGGCAGAGGCAGGGCTCATTTTACGCCAGACGGTTCCGCATCAGGCGCTTGTCACTACCGGGTGGAAACCGCTATGCGCGCTGGCCTCGCTTTCTGTGCTAGCGGGCAGGGCCGCACCGCATTTCCTCCTCACCAGTGCCGCAAACCCCGCCCCTGCCGGATGGGATGTGCGACGCATCGCTGTCCTCGATTGGCCCAGACACGTGTCCGTCAGCGCTTATTCCTGCTCCACTGATGGACGCGACGCTGACGGCGGTGGGCGGGCGCAGCTAAGAAAATTATAAGGTCATTTGAATTACGCTTGCTAGCGAGCTTATCGGCTACAATGAACCCAGAAATGATATCAACGATTGTGACAATGAGCGGATGATGATCGCGGGGTCAAAGTCGACGCGCACAGTCAGGCGTATTTGACTCCCCGAGCGAGCCACCGGAGGAGAGGAGCAGCAAGCAGCTCGTTGTGGCATTACAACAGGAGGGGATCCCGGTGCGTGTGTCTGTCTCTGCGTGCGTTTCTGTGAGCCTCTGTCAAGCCAAGCGAGCGGCGGCGAGGAGCGGTGAGGACGACCAGGATAGCCTGTAAGCCGATCAAAGCGGAATCACACACAACGAGTTTCACGTCTGGGATTTCTGCGCACATACATGCTGTGACGGTGTGAGCGAGGTATGTAAGCAAAAAATGAATCATAATCATCCCCAGCCACAGCCCGAGCTGACCGTGCGCCCCCGCGGTGCTCAACTTATGGGTATTACAGGCTAGGAGAAAGGGGAAAGAGCCCGGCTATGACTCTATTGTCCTCTGGCAACCTTGTGCGCAAACGACCGTCTGACGTACCTCGAGAGGTGGCTCGACACTTTAATATCAGGCGAGAGGTAATTCGTGTGAACGTGGACTGCATATTCAGCATGCCTCTTCATCCTAACAGAGGCTGCTGTCACACTGTCCATCCGCTTCCTTGCTAAGCCGATGCGCGCAATAACGCTGCGCATCCTGCTCCCCGGGCAGCGCCTGTTACCATGATAACCTACATCATGTTAGCATGATAAATATTGTCCAATAACGATGGCAGGCCCTGTGTGGAAGCGCACATGGCACGATTATCGAGGCGTAGTCTAACCAGCGGTGGGTTGAGCCTCGCTATCGTTTCCACATCCACTACCGCAATATGATGCTACGCGCCTTTTAAATATCCGGGTGTAGCGGCAGCGAATGATGAAGCCTTTTTTTTCCCTCACTGTGAAGTGGCTGCTGCTTTCTTAATACATGTCCTTCCCCTGACGTGTGACAAACCCCATCATGTCAGTGCGTCGGACATGTTTTGTGTTTTAAATAGCAGCAGACTTATTGGATTGCTATGATATCACCATCATCACCATTGCAGCCACATTGCAGGGAGACAGAGCAGTAAACATCCAGTCAGCATCTTGGCTCTGGAAAAACAGGCAGACATCTTCCAAAAAAAAAAAATGCCCGCTTGTTTTGAACTGACATCCCCGCAGTGTTTTCTACACAGACTAATAAATAGATAATAAGTCATGTTAAACCTATCGTTTACTGCTTGAGGATCATCTTCCCAGCTATCAGGTGGCACTGAGCACCAATGTCAGCACATGCTGTCCTCTGCTGCTCTCAGCTGTCACTTATACACAGCTAGCTTTGAGTTAGGATTCCCTCAAGGTCTCTGTAGCCTTGGGTTTTACTCAGCTGCTGGAGAAAAGAAAATTCATTGCAGTCAAAAAATGTTTGTGTACTTTGTTTTGCATGTCTGTGACCACTTGGAGATTTCATGCAAGATGACAACATACAGTACAAGACTGTGCAGGCCTCCAGTGAAGCCACCAGAGCTGAGTCAGTGGATTGAAATGGGCACAGGGTGTATAAACAAAATCATAGTAGATCGCATTCCTTTGTGGTCGGCTTAAATACCATTGTGAAGACACTAAACATCCGTTTTCTTTGCTTACGTTTACCACATGTAACCTTTCCCCTACTGAACTGATGTTTGGTCTGACATGTGTGTGATTCATTGGAGCCATTATCTGTATATATTTATATGTGCATGTGTGTGCGCATTCTTTCAGGATGATCCGTCTAGCGTGTTGCACAGCCCTGCTGTTCGTGCTGAGGCTGCTGGTGGGCTTGCCGTGGTACCAGGTTCTCCCAGCCATCCTGATCTTCTACCTGGGAAGCGGAGGATGGAGCTTCCTGCAGATTTTTGCCAAGACAGTCGGCAGAGACGTACAGTAAGTGCGGAGATGGTGTGCATGCGTTGGCATGGTTCCAGTGTTAATGAAACCTAGAAAAGCCAGTGATTCATTACTTTGTTTTTTTTCATTTGCTGCTTTTAAACCAGTCAGGTCTTTTCTTTGTGTCTGACTTCTCTAAAGGGAGCCACAGCCAAAATGTAGTGCAGTCTGTGAGTACTTTGACAGTGACAAATTTCTGTTTTTTTGGCTCTACACTCCAGCACATTGGACCTGAGGTGAAACAGTGACTATGAGGAGAAAGTGCAGACTTTCAGCTTAAATTTGAGCATGTTAACATTCATATTGTGTCAACAACATTAGAACTGTCTTACGGCACTGTTAAAATATAATCAGGGAAATCATGCCTTCATTTGGTTATGAAATGAGGGAGAGCAGCTAAAAGCCTCCTATCAAATCCAAAGCACTGGATACACGGCCAATCAACAGCAAATGTGTCACCGTCCAAACACATACAGGCATCTCAACAATCAAAGTTTCTGACGATAAAGCCAGCCAAAACAAGATCTTGGACACACAGTGATACAACTGTACAATAAACTGTAGTCTGTGGCAATTAGTGGATGTGAAAACTGTGTCTCATGCTGTTGATAAGTCAAAATAGGGCCATCAAAGATGTTGCAGACATAACTGTAGATAGGACAGAGCTGTAAATCAGATTTATCACTTATCACCTTTTGACAGAATGATCCTTGATGAAACCATGATATTGACTTATAGTTATACACAGTAATGGTGTCTGAGTTAATTATTAAAAGCTGGCATTAGCTCAAGTTGCACACAAACCACAATCAGAATAAATAACTTTAACATTTGAGGGTGAATTAGAGGGACATCCTGCATTAATGCATTGGTTGGCAATGCTGGTATTGTTACTTTTAAAATGTATTCCACTACAGATTACTAAATACATGCCCTAAAATGAAATTGAAACATATTTGGAGTACTTTAAAATCGTCTTCTGAGCTCATTGTCTGGGTTCTATGTTTCCATGTCTGGCTGTGCATCTCCCCTGTCATTATCACATAGCAGGTGCTATGACATGCACAAATGTTTTTTAAAAATCTGTCAATGGGAAATGCGTCCTCTGTCTACACTGAATCTGTTAAATGTGCACGGTGTAGACAAACCACATAACTATCAAGATCAAGATCAGACTGCAGACGTAACCACTTAAGAGATGGGTGACAGCTCCTGTCTTTCTACAATTGTACTTTTAAAACAAACAAAAAAAATGCACATTTTATATTGTGATATTTACTGGAAATGACACAATATAACCAGCAGCAAGGAGGAAACATTTAGCTCCCTGTCGTTCTCCCTCCAGCTAGCTGCCGCCTTATTTAGGTTTTTTTTTTTAGTGAAGTAAGGAGGCATGGTTTGAATAAATCCTCATTTAAAATTCATGAATCAGCCGTTCTTTATCCATCATGGTGCTTTCAAACAAAACAGGGCATCTGACAAAAGTTCAGGTCAAAACAGCAGCGCCACGTCGCTTGCAGCCAGGTAGAGCATTCTAGTAGAAAACAATGCAGTCAAACTGATTTTGTTGCTGAAGCTCGCTTGCATCGCATTCAGTCAGGACACGTGTAGAGCAAATAAAACAAATTAAAATAAAGTAATCCCTTCAAGTAATCTATTTTTAAAGACAGTAAATACACCCAGAATACCACCAATTTAAACTGTAACAGAATACAGTTACTCATATTTACATCCTGAGTTGTGCTCTAGTAATCCTCAACCCTGTCAGTTTGTTTATTAAACGTGTCATTTAGCTTGTTTGTTTTGCAAGTAAGGCGTTCTCACACCTTTTAATCCTACAAAAATGTAGCCTGACATCGTTGAATGAGGGTAGCGTTGAAGAAGTCGTCTTGACCTGAGGCTCTTCCCCCACAGGCCTATAGTTAGCGACCAGCTCCATAATCCTGTTGTGCATGTTTTAAAACCTGATATGGCAGGTAGCTTGAAATATTTTCAACAAAGGACAATAGAGAGGACGGGGGGGAGGAGCAGACCTCTTAACTGTCTTACCTAAAGCCAATATTTACAGTTGGAGGGTTGCCATAGTAATTGGTTTGTCATTAACTTCCTTTTTCCCCTCAATAGCCCCAGCAATGGTAAAACAGGAAATTGTAAAAGCTTTTACAACCTCTCCATGAGATGTGAGCCAAGGTGACCAAACCAGTGGTGATTAGCGCTTTTCTTTGCCCCTTTACGTACAAGAAAATGGCCTCTGCTCTCTTACTGGTCAGCGATAAAGATCACAGTTTACTGTGGGCTACATTTTGGAGACAGATCTAATTATCATGTATTCAAAGCATGCCTTAACTATTTTATCTTCTTCTTTAGACCTGTTACTTCTCATGTTTTAGCTACATAGTTGCATGCACCTGCTCTTAGGTAAATACCCCTCACTGTAAGTACAGTTTTGATAACGTTTTAGTTATTTGTCTATGTGCTGATAATGGTCCCAAGGTTAAAATTTCACTATAACTGACCTTGTCAAAGCATGCCCTTTCCACAATGACTCATAAGTTTCTATTCTGTAATGTGCAAGGCTTAGATATTTACACTATAAGAAGCACCGTGGCTCACATTTTAATGCCTTTATAAACTAAAATAACCTCCCGTATTCCCATTTCTGTCCTTACAAGTGGCAGTGATTGTCACTGGGTGCTTTAGTCGGCGTAAAGCATCTGTGTTTGCTAGAAATGGTTGTAAATAGAGATTTTTTTCTCCTTATGGTGCGGGGCAGTTTGTTGACAATATGAAATTTGACTCATAACCGTGAACAAAGAAACCAGTAGAATTTAATAATGTCAGATTTATTATGGATCTTTCTTAAGGTTACTTTGCCGACAATATAAAAAATATCATGAGAGAAATAAATTAATTACACGGTGAAGAGTTCAAGCGGCGCCTGTGTTGTAACAAAATAAGCTCCACGCTGCTTTATTGCGGCCAAGTGTACTTATGAAATGATGAAAACAGCTGTGCAATTCTAAATTATGGTTGTCTGGAACTACATGAAGCTGATGGCCTCTAATGATAAAACATATCATCACCACAATGCAGCCATGAAGTAACCTGGCTCTTAGTAGACTTTTATGATGTTTCTGTAACTATGCAGTGCTTAAGAGAAAGCCTACTATCTGTGTCTTTGCACCATAAATGTGAATTATCGGGTGAGATTCTTCCATTTAGGCAGACTTTGCCCCCAGGAACTCACCCAGCCATCTCGGTCATAATGTTTTATGCTGAGTGTTGTTCTATTTTGCACAATATAGGTAATAGATGACCTTAATTGGTCAAGTATAGCTGTAGATAAGCTTTTAGCGTTGAATATCAAAGTATTATAAATGAGAGTGTTAGTACTTTTGCACAGTTTGGCCCCTTACCCTACAAGTTATGGACACTTCTTAGTACTGCTGACCATTACCCAATGAATAATATAAATTTTTAATTTAATTTCTTGCCATTGATGCATTCACTGTGCAGAGAAAGAGACTGGTTTTCATATCTGTCACTACAGGGTAAAAATCAACACCAGAGAGTCGCAGACATAAGTGCAGCCATTGTAACAGTTAGCTTTATATTTCTGTAAAAGTCATGATATTGTTGCGTGTTAAACATTTGCAAATATTGACCATTTTTGAAATTTTGCTGCACAAAACTCAAAACATTTAACTAAAAAAATACTAAAAAATCCAGTCTGAAAATTCATGTTCCTTGGAAAATGGCAAGCAATAATGAAGGCATGCAATTTGTAGTTAATGAGCTGTAACGTGCAAAACTAACACACCTTTGGATGAGCTTGATTTATGTTTACATCAAAAGGCAATTTGTCTTTTGGAATTAAACCAGAAAGAGCTATTTTAACTAAGGTAAGGTAACTTTATTTGTTCCTGTAGGTAGATTTGGCTTGCAGTAAAAGATTTTTACATTTTACTAACGAAACAGACAATAGACCAAGGGCGTAGGTTTCATATAACACTGGTGGGGACACATGTTAGGGGGCGGGGTCTGGGTGTCCTCCCCCAAGAAGTTTTATGAACCAATTTACAGTTGAAATTTCTTTATAAACATAAATTAAATCCCAAAGTTCGGGGGCAATGGTGACAGTTGATTGCTCTTTAAATGTGTTTTCTCCTGTAGATCAAGTTTTCTCATTTAATGTTATCTGTGTTGAGTCAACACACGTGGACAAAGTTTACTTTTCCATTGTCCTTTGTGTCTTTTGTTCAGGGGTAACCTCTTTAAATGTGCGTGTGGCACCTTTTCACATCAGTGATGAAGTAATTCATTTCATTTCATTCAGAAATCCCTGGACTTCAACAGCTCATATGTGTTTTAGCAAGGTCTTACTCATGTTCAAAACATTCATGTTCAAAACACATCAGGATTCTCCGAGAAGCTGTGGATTATGTTATAATATCTTAAGAAAAAAGTTGTATTATTATGAAAATAAAGAATTTAATGAGACTAAAGTTATAATCTTTCAAGAAGAAAAATCTACCTGCCCGATTCTCTGCTGTGCATTATGTTATTGCTCTGCTGTTATGGTAGTCTCCCTCTGTCAGGGGAAGACAAGGCACTGATCTTCATTGGAGGTGGAATAACAAAACTAACTGAAAACCCTTTTGATCAGGCATAATATGGGATTGTCTCATTTTGAAAAATAAAAGGCACTGCCTCTTACTAAATCAAGACAAGATCATGCTCATCGGCATTTTCATGCTTAGGACTGTTAGTGTGATGATGATGTGAACGAGTTCGCTCATATATTAGCAGAGACAATTCTGTCCTCCCAAAATGTTGGTAGTGACATGTCCCTGCCCTCCATATGCAAACCTATGCCCTTAGTGATAGACAGACATAATAAAAGCTGTCAGGCTCTTATTCAGCTGAGTGATAGCTGGTGAAAGAAAGCTGTCATATACCACTGTATTCCACACTGTGTGACTGTAAACCATCCAGAGGGAATAAGTTGAAATTCACCATGCAGCGAGTGGGAGTCAGCATTTAAAATCAAGCTGGCTATCTGCTGTCTAACTGGCTGTTCTCTCATTTAAATAATATTTTCTCTTTCTCCTTCAGTGCGGCAATTGTGCTATTAAAGGTGAAGTTGAATGTCAGACGCCATCTTAAAGAAAAGAACACCATTCCCAAGATCTTTGCTGAAACAGTGCAACGCCACGGGGACAAAACAGCACTCATCTTCGAGGGGACTGGGGAGAGATGGACCTTCCGGCAGCTGGATGAGTACTCCAACAGAGTGGCCAACCTGCTGCTGGAGCGGGGCTTCAGGGTAGGTCCTGCAAAACAAAATATTCCAGCAAGAAATAGGAAACAAGACTTTCACGCATCTTTGTCCACAAACCTTTTTGCTAAACTGGTTCTCCTACTTTTTAAAACTTGCAGGTGGTGTTTACACCCCTCATAGAGACTCTGTTAATGATAGTCAGTTTGACGAGCCCCCTCCTTTTGTTGTTTCTCTTTTCAGGACGGGGATGTGGTGGCCCTCTTCATGGAGAACAGGTCCCAGTATGTGGGCCTCTGGCTGGGCATGGCCAAGATCGGAGTCGAGGCTGCTTTAATCAACTTCAATTTGAGACTAGAGGCCTTGGTCCACTGTGTCAACATCTCCAATGCCAAGGCTGTGGTGTTTGGCTCGGAGCTGACTGATGGTAAGAGCAAGGAGGCTGGAGGAGGGGGATGTGTAGAGTTAGAGACTCGAGAAGCATATGTGGCAGCAGATTTTCTTTGTTATAGTTGTACCATTGTTGATTTTATAGCCCAAAAATCTAAAGTTTGTCTGAGAGGGCTTTACAATCTGTGCACCACTGCCTTCTGCTGATAAGTGCAGTTATGTTTCCGCTGCGATGAGAGAGGTGAGTGGTGTGAGGAGAAAGCAGTTCATTAAAGATAGATGGGTTTTAGCGGAGGTGTCTATAATATCAGAGGGGCTTTAAATGGCTGATGAATGGAAAGAGGGGAAGAAGTAATGACAAGGGAAATGTCTCCATCATGAGTCTGCAGCATTCAAGGTCTGAGCTCAGAGAAGAGAACTGATAAATGGAAAACAGCTGTAAGGTGTTCATGTATAAATAAAAACCCCTCGAAAACATGGCTGATGTAAAAGCAGCCCTGTTGAGTCACATATTGTTTTTCAGCAGTAGTCAGCAGTATTGTCAGTTATATCTCCATGTTTTCCTTTCACTTAGTTTTGGTCGTATATTGACTAATAGATTGACAAGTTTGATTTAAGAATCATGATCACGTGTGTGTTTGTGAGTATTTTTAAAGTCCAAACTAATTACCTGCTCTTATGTCTAATCTACTAACCTGCATTGCATTATTAAACATGCCTGATATTGCTTAGACATGGGAGCCACCTATGATTTAAATTGCAGCAGCTCAGTTGAACGGTCAAACATAAATTAGGGATCTATTTCAATCTCCTTGTGACCCTCTGGGTCCCTGCCCAATCTGAAAACCCCTGATCTCAACAGCTATAAAGAGTGAATGAGTTCTGAGCTGCTCATTGTGGGATTGATGGAATAGTGTGAGTGCTGGATCCTGGACTTGATGTGTGCTTTATGCCTTTAAGTAATTGGAAATGCAGCCTCTCTGCTGCAGAGCAGGCCCAAGTCCAGCCTTTGGAGTTAGTACTAACCCAGCTGACACAAGGCTCTTAAATAAAGATACCGTTATTGTTGCCTTTTTGTCATAGCGCACTTTGTCTCTGTATATCAAGATGTTTCTCCTCCTTCCACCTGACACCCATAATTATTTTAATGTACCCTCACACTTATTACCCTGCTTTGTATGTCCCTGGTTTCCTTGTCTGCAATTACGCCTCTCTTCCGTTTCTCTATCTATAACAATGCAAATGACTCCAGTTTTGTGGTGCTTGAGTGTTGTACCACATGATGAAATGATAAAAATGAATCAAACTTACTTTAATGTGTTTCTCTTGCTCTGATAGCGGTGTCCGAGGTCCACAGTTCAATGGGGAAGACAGTGCAGATGTTTTGCTCCGGAGACTGGGACCCCAAACGAGTCCCTCAAGGAACAGAGTGCCTAGAGCCCCTGCTGGAGGGTGCCCCGTCTCACCTGCCAAACCGGCCACAACGATGCTTCACAGGTGAGAACACTATGACCCAACATAAATGTTAATAACTCCAAGAAGTTCATCTAAAGGTATGCTATGCAGGATTGTCTGTTACTGTTTGTAAATGTGCCAGCCAGCAAAAGTGAAAGTGAAGTCCAGATTCACTCTCATTTGGTGTTTTGCCTCGGTATATTTGGGGTTTTTTGTTGCTGTGTCACTTGGATGCGTGCTGCTGACAGCCCAACCCCCAGTCGCTACCTTTAAATAAAGCCCTGACCTCAACTGAGCACTGTGGGAGTACACGCCCATAAACGTCCCATACTCAGAAAATGAGATGAAAATAAGAAAATGCAGACAGAGGACAGAGTGTCTGCATAAAAATACACCACCATGCACTTCTAATGGCTCACAAAAAGTGATAAATGAGAGAGATTACTTTTTATGAGTCTGTTTTTTGGGAAACTCCTGTGAAGTATACCTCAACAAATAGTCATTTTACAAATGCTTTTAGGAGTCATTTTAGGTGATACTTTTCCATGTTGTAATAATTAGGCCCTGATCAAACAGAGAGCGTTTTAGCAGCTGGAGGGGCCTTTTTGTAATTGTTTTTAAGGAGAATGGAGCTTTTGACTCGCGTTTTTGCCAGAGCCCTCTGAACTCCATGAATTAAAGAAACTTCAACTCAAAGTGGAAGAACGCCCCACATCATCTCTTTTTTCGTCATCTTTTTTCCCATTGTCTAATCGTTTGATTTGAAAGGCGGGCCCTCTGTGGTGGTCGTGACAACAAGTTTACAGTTGGTAAACAATGGAGGAGAAACTGGTGGTAGTGGTTGTCAGTGTTGTCAGTCTACCCCCGGGTCATCCTAAAATATGCCTGGAAACAGCCATCATCGAGGTGAAGCTCCTGGACCAACTTGTGGTACTCCCCGTGACACTCCCCTCTTTTTTCGGGTCTCATGTACCCACACAGATCTCCGCTTCCCTGTGCCCAAAAAACTAAAATAACAAAAATAAATGAACGCTAGATTGAATACACATGACGGTTAGAATAAGGAGGTGAGTGTGGTTGCCTGGCAACAATAAAAAGGCGCAGCAAGCGTTTTTTGTTTTTGTTTTTTTCACTAGTGGCATTCAATTTAAAAGAAGGGCAGTGCGGTGCGCCCCGCATTTTTCAACCTGCAAAATGCTTTCTGTGTGATCGGGGCCTAATTCAGCCACCAAAAACAGATGTCCTTGTCAGTAATTAAACTTTTCTGTCAAACTTTCAGCACTTACTCCATCCAAATAAAGACAGCTATTTCAAAAATAAATTTGTTTGCATTTACTGATGGTACATCAGCACAGACCTGTAAAAAAGTGAAAAGTAATACTTTTGGGACTAAATGATGACTTACAGTCAAATAAATCGCATAATGCAATCATACTGAAAAATGAAACACTTGCACTGAACGTAAATGTCAGGAGGAGTTTCTTTTTGGTTTATTCATACTGTAGGTTTATTAAAAAACACAGCGTCACTGTTCATTATGTGTTTCCTTATTTCTATTAAAAATATTCATGACTGCAAATAAATCCAGAGGCCGGACAGACACTTTCATTCACCATATTTATTGGAAGTAAAAACTAAAATCATCACATGATGCTGATAAGCTTAAACAAAGGAAGCGTTATCAACCCATTTTTTTTTCTTTTAACCATTATCATCATGTGGAATCACTGATGACTCATCACGAGAGATTATACGGGTAGCTTGTTTCCGAGGCAACAGGTATACAGCAGGTCAAAGGGAGAACGAATTAAACACACAATGTTAACCAATCAAGCCATGTAATTGTTATTTATATCACAAGTTTCTTTACAACAGCCAGTCCCTCCTTGAGGCTTTGGCTTAGATAAGGGAGACAATAGAAAATATGAAATACATGGAATATGTATGTATGTATGCAAGTTAAATTAATATTTATTTCACATTTTTCCTTCCACCCACACAGCTATACAACGAGTTCTCATTGAGAAAAATGAACCCACTCATGCTTGCTCACTTACTGGTGCCCCTTGAACACTACTGTAATCACTGACGGCCACACAGGCTGTTGCACCAATAAAAACATGTGACCTTTGTTCATGCTCACTCTCGGCAACACTCGCCACCCACACAGCTAATTTGCTTATGCCAAACAGCTCAGTGAAAGGGTTTGTAGTGCGTGCATGAGGCAAGGTAGCACAAATGCACCATAGTCAAGCTCTCTAGCCACATATCAAAGCTCAAAAATTGTATTTCTTCTGTTTTAGCAGTGGTTGGAGTTTATTAGAGATAAAATCAGTTGTCAGCTGGAAGGCAAATCCAAACACAGGTGGTCCTTTGTGATGCCAGAGACCTTCTTAACCTCGTCTAGAGCCAATTTGCATACATGCAGGACTTTTGGTCTGAAGGGGATCTTGCTGTCTAACCACTTTGCTTACACATTGCACAGTTTCTCTGAGAAAAGAGGACTTAATGGCCTAATTTTACAGTCTTTTAAAATGGATTCTGCTTCATTCTGCCTCTGTCCTCCAGCGCTGTAACTTAGTCAAAATGAGCCTGCAATCAAAGCTGTGAATAGGCCTGTAATTAAGGCTCAAAGCCGAGCATTAACACTCCTGCACGGCTAATCAAAAGTGAGCATTCAGCAACTCGTTTATGTCAAAAGAGTTTAAGCGTTCATTTTCATTCACACACTTAAAATGCCACAACCTGTCATTACATATTTGGTTTTTGACATGTAAGTGATCTCACTCTCACTTTACTGTCTGTTTCAGATCGCCTGTTCTACATCTACACGTCAGGAACCACTGGGATGCCTAAAGCTGCAATTGTTGTGCACAGCAGGTAGGAAGGAGCCGTGCAGCTTCAGTAACTAACAGACACACAGGAACTGCAGCTGCTCTCTTTGTTGATCTATGTCGCTTTCATGTGCAGTGTAAATACTGTTGAAAGAGAACGTTAGAGAAACACACAAAACTTTTTGGTTTTGTTTTGACTTATTTCGCTTTTGTCATTTTCAGGTACTACCGCATGGCAGCCTTGGTGTATTATGGCTTTAGGATGACATCGGATGATGTGTTGTATGATTGCCTTCCACTCTACCACTCTGCAGGTAAAACTACAACTGTGTGATTGAAGCTGATATTTAACGTTACAATATGCAACTTTTCCTCGTGTCAGGAAGTCCATCTGCTGTTGTTCCCTTCAGGAAGTTAAGTTGCTTATAATGTTCATCTTGGTGAACTTAGCTTGAAACAGGCCTTAAGGCCCAGACACACCAAAGCAACTTCAGAGAACTAGTGGTGACAAAGGCCCCCTGCTGGGTCGCCTGATGTTGCTGTATCTCGGCCAAAAAAGTTGCACATGAACACACCGCAAAGATACAGCTGCCAGCGAACCAGCACGTACGTTCTGCGCCTGCGTGAGAGGAAATAACTCTCTACACCAGCAGACGGCAGTAGTCTTTAATCCTCATTCAAAAAGGGAAACTGGATGCTAGTGATGCTAGTTAGCCAGTTAGCACATTAACAACACAATTCAATGTTGAAAGAACAAAGCACATTTACTGTGCACCAATGGACAGTAACACAAACCATCAGGAAATGTTTCTGCTAAAAAAAACTCAATGGCTAGAGAAAAATAATCTTCCCAAGTGTGTTTTGGTCTCACTCCCTCTCAACTCTTTGTTTACATTTCTCACTTCCTGTTTCCTTCCTGTGTGCTGAGCTGAACTGCCAATCAGAGTGACTTCATTCACTGATTCACTCTCTGCTGCTGCCGATGCCAGTTCAACATGTTGAATTAATCAGAAAGAAAAAAGCAGATGGGGAGCTGACAAGGGGCATCAGTGCAGGACACACCACACAGACGAGGGCAGCAAACACTCACCAATGGTCCAACTTTGACCGATGGCCGATCATCTGCTTCGTGTGTCAGGGCCTTAAGATAGTGGATAGAGCTAACTGGCAACCACAAAAAGTGGTGCTAATCTTCACCATAGTTTTTGAATGAGTGTCTTTTCTGGCACACATAAAGTCTCAGTGGGCCTCGATTGCCAACACTTCTTAAGAAGAAATTTCTAAGGTAACACAGCATGACTGATTGATTCACGTAACCTTTCTGCAGAAGCCACCTCCACATCAGAACTATTTCAGGTTTTTTCTTTAATGTTTGGAGTCCAGCACTTCACCCTCTTAGACTTTCAGATGGGATGTTCTTGACTTAATTCTCTCAGTCTTTGTCCTTCAATATCTGTGTGTGCACACGGCCCCACAGTCATTATTTGTGGGGCATTCAACGTATGAGCAATGGGTTCAAACAATTCTGTGGTTTAAGAACATGTGATGAATCTGACACAGACTTTTCTTAGGAGCTTTCTTTAAAACAAATTAGGAAAAACTTGGTGAATGAGGCCCAGTGTTCTTGACTTCTTCTGCTAACAGAAAATGGTGTACAAGTTGCATGTTGTTGCTTTTAATTATTTGTCTTTGTATGTCTCCATGTTGAGGCTTGCATTCTATGACCACTGACAACCCATATTTCTTGTCGACAGGTAACATTGTGGGAGTGGGCCAGTGTATAATACATGGCATGACTGTAGTCATCAGAAAGAAGTTCTCTGCCTCACGTTTCTGGGACGACTGTGCCAAATACAACTGCACTGTAAGCATAATGTACATTACAAGCTATTGATCTGGTGTGCAGAGATCCTTTATAATAATATGTGTTATGTCATCCAGTAGGTAATCTTTTTGAATCCATTTGTCATGATAATAATCTCGGTGTTAAATCAGTAATTAGTCTGTTCTTATATCCTGTCTCATATCAAAACTATGTTTTGTCACGACCATCCAGATTGTGCAGTACATTGGTGAGATCTGCAGATACCTGCTGAACCAGCCAGTTAAGGACACAGAGCAACAACATCGGGTGCGCATGGCACTGGGCAACGGCCTGCGTCAGTCCATATGGGAGGAGTTCATGAAGCGTTTTAACATCCCACAGATCGCAGAGTTCTACGGAGCCACAGAGTGCAACTGCAGCCTCGGCAACTTCGATAACAAGGTGTGAAGGTGCAGCAAAGTCGTGATGATGCTCCGACCACGCTGAAAGCTTTGTGGTTATTAATAGTTTTTTGTCTGTGCTCTAGGTTGGAGCGTGTGGCTTCAACAGTCAGATTCTACCGTTCATCTACCCCATCAGACTGGTGAGGGTTGATGAGGAGACCATGGAGCTCATTAGGGGACCTGATGGCGTCTGTATTCCCTGTAAACCTGGTAGGTTTACTCTTTACTCATATAAACATCAGCTTTACACTTGGTAAGCTTAAATGAACATGCAAAGTGGTGTTGAGCAGAATAAAAGGTCAGGTCAGATCAGGGGCTTACACAGATGTTTATATATGGTCATACAAATTCAACGTAATTTGGTGAGCAACTCATAAACAAATGGTCATTTGGGGGGTGTAGTATTCCTTTAAGAAGATTTTAAAATGTGAAGAGTCATTATCATTTTAGGACAACTCTGGGCATACTGCAGTTGTTTTTCTGGACATTTTACATCAAACGTTACTGTCTGAGCAAGTGGGTTAAACACTGAGCTCATAGGTTAACAGGCTCACAACAAGGCTTCAACGAACTCCTTCAAAATGATTGCGTAGCATTGTGTTTATCACATAAGTGTTGTAGACATACTGTCATGCACAAACACACCTGGTTCCTTCTGAAACCCCTGAAAAAAAGCTCAAACACTTGGATTTTCCGCTTTAGTCGCCAGTTGTACATTCAGAAATTCTTTTGTTCTTCCTCTCTAGGTGAACCCGGGCAGCTAGTCGGCAGGATCATTCAGAACGACCCCCTTCGGAGGTTTGATGGATATGTCAACCAATCAGCAACCAGCAAGAAGATTGCTCATAGTGTTTTCAAGAAGGGAGACAGTGCCTATCTCTCTGGTTAGTGTCACACTCACACACACATGTTGAGGTGTTCACTATATTCCTTGCTGACTGACTGAATAAATACAATCTTTCACACTACTCTCACTAGGCGATGTGTTGATCATGGATGAGTGCGGCCACATGTACTTCAAGGACCGCACAGGAGACACTTTCCGCTGGAAAGGAGAGAACGTCTCAACGACGGAGGTGGAGGGAACTCTCAGCAGGCTGCTAGACATGAAAGATGTAGTTGTCTATGGAGTGGAAGTACCAGGTAAATATCTGTCAACATACATGCTGGATTTTCCTCAATATCCCTCCCAAAGAAAGTTGTCATTTTAGTTTGGTTTGGTTTAGTTTGGAGCTGGGCAAGAGTGTGCACAAGTATGTCTGCAGTCTGTGTGTCTTTAAAATAGGTCACTGCTGTGTGTATAGAGCGATGAGTGGAATGCTGAACAGATATTGCACAAGAACCATACTGCGTTTAATGCTACAGTTATCACAGCTGCAGTGTCTAGTCTTACTCTGGACTTATTGTGACATAAAATGCATTATAGCATTTTAAAGTGTCATAACGCATAAAGGTGAGCTGCCGTTGAGGCTCTGCAGACAAATCACAGACGCCACTTTATAGTTGCTGTGATTAGATTAGATGTTGGATAACTTAATTAATCTCCAAATCTAGTCTGACATGCACAGTGAGGAATAACGGAAGATACACAGACAGATCACAGCAAACAACATATCAAAGACGAACTGCCACAACAGTAATAACACTAAAGGCCCAAACGCAATACAAGTTTTAAAGTAAAACTATTACTTTAAATAGTCAAACATGCACCAGAGGTGTTACGAGGTGCATCAAACCGCTGTGATGTCAAGCCTCTACTGCGACCTTGTTTTAATTTTGGATCCACAAATGAGGACCGCGCAACCAAAGCAGTTATTTTCTGCAGCTGCATTTCCTGTTTGAGAGGATTAAAAGAAATAAAAAGGTAAGTATGTTTCCCCCAGAGCAATATTTTTTTATGAAAGATGATCTGAGATGTCTGGTCTTCAGTGGCTTTACTGGTGTTCTGCTGCCAACTAACAGACAGCAGCAGCACACACCTAACAGCTACCCTCCCGCCTTATGTGATGTTATAGGCTACTCACATAGAAATGTATAGAAAATTAATGGGGATATCTGTAAAGGATACAAACATGTGCCTGTCTACATTTTCCTAAAATACTGCTTGGTTCTGTGGTGTTGCCATTTCAAATCTGATGCCTGCAGTGAACCCAAGGGTGTAGGTTTGAAACGGGAGTTTGTCATATATTTTGGACATCAAACACTACATTTCCTTCATTATGGTGAATTTTTATGCACCAATTTGTTCCTTTTGTATTAATTTTTAAGTAAATGTATTTAATCTTTTCAAAATAAAAGTATTCTACTACGTAATGTTTTTATCAGGGAGACAAATGCATATTATCTGAATATGGAGGGGGACATTTCCCATGCTTCCCCCTGAAATCTATATCTGTGAGTGCGACTTGATTTAACATATATTCCAAAAGGACATTAGTGTTGCTCAGGAGCTCGCACTAAATTAAAAAGTAATATCCTAAAACAATCATTTACACAGAGAGAAGTGTCTCTTTCAATACTAGCAGTATATGAGGAGAGTACAAGTGAGATGTTGTGTGAAGTCACAAGAAGGGTTCTGCACAGCATTCATGGCCTCATTGCACAAACACAAGCATCCTTCTGACCTTATAACTTAGCGGTCCACAGGACTAATCGTCTGACATGCCCATTTCTGTGTGCACAGGAGCAGAGGGAAAGGCTGGAATGGCAGCCATCGCTGATCCGTCTCACTCCACTGACCTGGAGAAGTTTGTGAAGGACATGGAGAAGGCTCTGCCTCCGTATGCCAGACCTGTATTCCTCCGCTTCCTTCCGGAGGTCAACAAGACAGGTAAATGCTCTTTTCACTGCATAAGGTGTCAAACGATAAGTTAAAAGTCAATGCAATTGGAAAAACAACATGTGTTAGACCTCAAACCATCTTAGCTGGTCTCTGATGTGCCCTAGGTTTATTTAAATTTTTTAATAAGGCTGTATATGAGACAATGATGCCAACTGTTGTTTGGGAATCTTAATGTAGTCACAAGTACAATGTCCATCCATCCATTTTCTGCCGCTTATCAGAGGTAAAGCAAGGTCGTCCAGAAGTCCCTCTCCCCAGCAATGTTTCATGAAGCAACCCCAATTCAGATGACAATTTCTCCACAGTGTTCTGGGTCTACTACTGGGTATCTGACCAGTTCAGCATGCACGAAAAAACCTCTAAGGACCCAGGCTATCAGTCTAAAACACTCAAATATTTGTATTACTATCATATGATAATACAAATGACAGAGTAAACCAGCAAGTCCTCACATATAAGAAGCTGAGACCAGAAAATGTTCTTCATTTTTTGCCTGACGAATAGTTGCGACTAAGGCCATGTTTACACATTTCAACGATCCGCTGAAAACACAGTCATTTCTCATTTTTGTTTTGCAAAAGTTCCGCGTTCAGACAACAACGTTTTGATAATCAGCATGCACTCGGATCTGCAAAAGTTGGCGGTGTGACTTTATAATGAAACGACACGCGCCTGTGGTGATGTATAAACAAACAAAATGGCAACCACACGAATTTTTGTCTGGACGGATGCCGAAATGGAGTTGCTACAGTAAATCTACACTTTGCTGGAGAAGTGTTGATAAATTCAACAGGGTGAGCAGCACAGAGCTTGAGAGTCCGCCATTGTTGTTGTGATGGTTAACTTTCTCGTGCATGCCTAGTGACTGGAATCATCGGTGCACTCTGGAACCTGTTTTAAGAGCATTGCATTTTCAGGCACCCAAAACACTGCTCTTGTTTAAACAATTAGCCAAAATGCAACGAAAGTTTACTGTTTTCAGTTGAAATCGTTGTCGTATAAACAGGACGTAATTTTCTGCCAATTAATAAATTGACCAAAGCCTTGTTCAGACTGCCAACCCAAATCTGTTTGTTTTTTGTTTGTTTTTTTGGCATATCCAGCTTGTATCCAGATTGATTTTAAGAAGTCTGGACAGTAAAAAATAAACACATGAAATGCAAACCGCATTTGGAGTTGGTTTGAAATGCACTTCCAATTAGATTTCTACGGATGCATATCAATCTGGACGCTCTGGACACTCAGATTGAATTTCAAAGTGTCTTTGAACACATGAGGACAACATCAAATCCAGGGCGAGGGAAGTGCTGAGCAGATCCATGCTGCTACTAGCAGAGCTCTATGGAGGACAACATGAGGGACAAGAGTCTGTGTATAAATGAATTGTTTGGAGAGCGTAATGATGGACCTTCATTTCTCATGCTTACATGTTGGAAAGCTGCGTCATCAGCATTGCTATATAGTTAGTGACGCATACGTCGTCACCAGCAGCAACCCCTGCAGTTAGATTGTTAATGTCTAGACACGCAAATCTGATCCAATTAATAATGCATTTTATATATAGGCGCCTTTTAAAGGACTCAAGGACATCTTTCAAGACACAGTGAAAAACAAGTAGCAACGTATCCATATATCACAAAGTCAATCAAATCAGAAATATACAGTGAATACAAGTTGATAAAATAACTAGACAGAAATCCTAGTCTTAAAAACTAGGTATAAAAACATAATCATAAAGTCATTATCAGTGCAAATCTCAATGTGTGTGTCAACATTAGATCAAACTGAATATACCAGCTTGAAAAGATTTGCCCGCACTCTGAATGCAGCTCTGTAATAGTTTGAATGACATTGCTTTGCAAGTGACGACAGTATAGTACAGTACAGTAATTCTAAGACGTCTTAATGGCAGCTTAATTGGGAAAATGAAACACCTACTATATTTCTCTTCTCTTTCTCTTTCTCAGGAACGTTTAAGTTTCAGAAGACAGACCTGCGTCGGGAAAGCTTCGACCCCACCGCGGTGTCAGACAGACTGTACTTTATGGATTCCAAAAGAGGGTGCTATGTGCAGCTGGACGAGGAGCTTTACCGCTCCATACTGTCAGGGAAACACAAATTGTGATGAGCAGGCTGACCACTACATATACACATGTACACATAGACACACACGCATACAGAAAAGAAGACATTATTGTGTGACCAGGATAGCAGAATGCAGGACCTTGCCCCAGTATACAATGCATATAAAGTAATAGCCATACACACTCCGTGCATCCGTACTCATATGCCAACACATTTACACATACACACACAATATAATCCCAAAACCACTTTGCTCTTTAAAATCCCTTAAAACAGACCACACACACAGCACCACTCCATCCATCCCCGGCTACTCCTCTCGCTACCTCAGCAAACACAGAGAGGCACAAACCTAGAAACCAGGTCTATTTGGTAACTTGAAACCACCCTTCATAGCCACACACTCCCTGCCCACACAGGCCTCAAGACAGCCACACCTGGCCATCCTGGTCCATCAAACCACACGTGTTGCTGGGGGACACACCTTGGGGGGACGCAGAGTTCAGGCTGCCTGGCAACCAGAATGCAAAAACTTGAAACTGCAGATAACCATAGACTTAAAGGATGCTGAGAAGATTGTGGATTCAGTACAAAAAGTGTGCACAACAGAGGGACCTACGAGGACCTAAACTGTCACTCGGTTCGTTGTTTCGTCAGCGAGATTGTTTTGTGAAGGACTGAAGGTTCTACCGTCGACTTAACCTGCACAGATAGCCAGCTGTGATAAACCTGTGTGACAGCTACAGCTTTCTGCTATCTGAGGTCAACTTTGTGAAAGTTTCCTTCACCTCTTGCCCTCATTTCTGCCCTTGAGATGAAAATGACTAAAGGGCAACAAGTTTTGTCTCTTCCAAAAAGGGAACAGCAGAAGGATGTGAAGAATTTAGGAAAGCATTGGAAATTAAATTTAGACCAGTGGTTGAAGCGGAGAGATCTACTAAAGTGCAATAGGGCTCCAGCATTTGCAGTGCAATAATCAGCCGCACCACAGGAGAGCTGATATAAAAAACAAAGCTTTGTATTTAAATATGTCACACCAAATATATTTAAGTTGTAGTGTTTGTTTACATATTTAAAACAATATGGAAGTTTTAGTAATTTATGTTTAAGCTTTCTCTTTTGTTATAGTGCAGGTTGTTTTTGCTTTATGTGTATCCAAATCTTCAGTAACTTTTGAAGTCCTCAAAGATGAAGCTGCAGTATGCATTTTATATCAGCTGCTGGAACACAAAGTCAAGTGGTCTGACTGATTCAACCCTGGGCTAAATCCATAGGTTTATTTCCATAAACATGAGCCGACGTGCGGCATGTTTGTGCGGCTGTGTTGTGCAGGTTTTGTCTGAAAAGGTAGACTGTTGTGTGGTGTGTGTATATTCTTCTGAAACTTATGAAGAGGACTTTACTGAAGATAAAAAAAAAAGCACCAAATCGCCCCATCAGCGAGGACTTGTGTTTTCAACAATACTCTGGTGCTAAAGAAGGATGTTCTGCCAGACTCAATAGAGCCGAAAGATCCAAAGATTCAAAGGCGGGAGTGGGGACGTTGTGACGGAGGGGTTGCATCGAAATGGAACGGTAGAAGAAGAGAAAACGTGCTTTGTCATCGATGTTTTGTCTGTTGCTTGCACTAGCTGTCATCAGAGGTTGTAGCAGCATGAATGAGCATCATCAACCACGCTAGCAGAGCACTGTGCCTTACTGTGAGTTCACCTCCCAGATTCACAGGCCCTGGCCCACATCATACTTCCTGTCTTGTCTGTCTTCAAGTTCCCTGTCATAGTAGCCTCGCAAAGCTGGCCTAAATCCTGGGAGCTCATACTTTTATTCTTAAAAATGGTTTGCAAAGAATCCATGGCAGCACAGCGACGGGCGCCTTCGTCCTGCCAGGTGCAGGAAGAGGTTGTGTTGATGTCTCAGTGGGCAAGAGTCCAAAATTTGCAAGCAGTGGCGCCCCCAAGGTGGGGCCAGGGGTGGGGCCATGGCCTGCCTGATAAAATAGCTGGCCCCTACACTGGAAAAAATAATAGGAGCCCAATATCACTATCTTTCAGAGGCTTTGTCTCACTCATTTATTTTTAGCTAGCTCAAAGGTACTGGTATCTAGACAACCTAAGGCATCCATTTGTACCAACGACACTGGCAAGGCAGGAACGACACCCTAAAATTAGGCTAAATTTGGTGAGAGAACAAGTGGCATGGCCATTTTTAAAGAGGTCAAGATATCTTAAAGTTTTGTTTCCATTAAATACTTTGTTCCTTGCAATCATTGTACTCCTTCAAAGTAAAGCTGGATATTTGTCTTTTTTAGGAAAGGGACGACCACCCTATTTGAAGAACAATTAATCCCGTAATAGGCTTGGATGGTATCCAATTTTTAATACCTTTATATAGTATAAGATGGTGTTAGTGTGCGGCGCTGCCCCCACCCCACAACTAGTGAGTTCACTATTTTGCACAAGCTCTCAAAGCTTCTACAGTATAATAAATTCACAATAAAAACTAATCAAATGTCAAGGAAGGTTTCATTTAACACCTATTTTACTTATTAAACAAAGAAATTCAACAGTACACCTTTGAATTTAAGTCGTTTTCACCACACAAAGATTAACTTAAGTGATCCGTTAACCCTTGATTAAACATACTTCAGTCAAACTCAACAGAAGCAAAGAAAACTCACAAAAACTGACTTGGTTAGTCTTGTTAGTCCTTTAGTTTTGGTTGAAATAAATAATTAATTTACTGAGTTATATGTAAATTTATGCTGTTTTTTCCGCTGTCTCCTTCTGCTGTTGCTGGATGACTGTCTACAGTCCTGTAATGTTATCTCTACCTGTTCCACTAGCAGAGAATGGAGGCTGGCTCTGGTGGCGTGTGCTGTGCCCTACACACAATAAGTTTAATACAAAGAGGACTGACTGAATTTTCGATGTTATTCAAAAGCATACGGTCAGGATTATTTAATACCGTGGTATACCGTAATACCGTGATCCCGCCCAAGCCTATCCGCTAACATGTATTGCTACATAACGCATTAAACAGGATTGTTGTGGGACCCAAAATGTTAACTGTTCCACTGTTAGTTTATGTACATCAGACATACTGTGTGATTCCTTAACTCTCATATCGACGTAGGTTTCCACAAGTCTGTATACTACAACGGCGTAATTGAAATCCTGAAATTCAGGTATGGTCATTTGATGTGCCACCCCAAGATTTTCACTGGTCCCATCTGGACACACCTACGAAATATTTCTGGGGGCGCCACTGTTTGCGAGGCTGCTGTCACAGCGTCTTGTCTTCCTTTGAGTCTCTTCTGGTCTTAGTCCAAACTGTAACCTTAATTTATCTTCTAGCCATTCGTTACTTGTTTTTTTTTTTTTTCTTTTTTTTTTGGGGGGGGGGGTTGTCTTATAGATATTGTTTGCCCAAGTCTCCATTTGCGCAGCACCTCTACTTCACGCCTTCATCATCTTTCTGCCAACCACCTCAGTCCTTTCCCTTCATCCATCTCTTACCTCTTCCCTGTCTGTGCCCCTTCATCCTCCATCCCTCTGAGCTGGCACCTCCGTTTGATCCTTTCTGTCTGCGTCAGGTACCGAGCCTCTATTCTCTGCCATGTCTGCTTCATGTTGCTGTGCTAATGTTCAGACGATGGCATAAACTGTAGTTATATACATTTCCTAATTGGAGTCTGTTTAGTGTTTGATGGGGGGGCTTTTTTAAGATTGTTCTGGTGACATAAAGCTCCAACTACACACTCAAAACTGTTCGCAAATATCTTTTGCCGATGTGTGTTGTGCGTAGTCTGCCATTACCCTGTGACTTTTTGTCTTACTTTTGCAACTGACCACATCCCAGGCCACCTACAGTACAGCCAGGCTGGCCGTTGCCAACAGTGGTTGTGTAACTGGCTGTAGTGTAGAGGACTTATTTGTCATTAGTTTTATTGCGGCATCGCTTAGGCTACTTTGTTCTCCGCAGACTGATTCTCCATATCTTCAAACGGCTTTTCTTAGTTTGTACTTTGCACTGACTGACACAGTTGACCTTGGCGGCTGCAGTCTGCTGATAGTGATCGTCAAAGTTGCTCTCACCGATTATTTCCATGTTTGGGGGGAAAAGACCAACAAAGCCGTTTGACAGCAATTGAGATTCATCCCTGCTTCCTCTGTGGCTCAAAGAGTCTCGCTCTCACTTGTATTTATTCTTTAATGAGTGTGTATTGTTCTCATGAATGTCTGAAATAGCAAATGAGTGACCAATGACGATGTTGATGATGTAAAGTATGATTTACGTATCTAAGGGAACACAGTTTGGCTGTTATGATGCTTGTGGCTGAAGGGGTCGTCAACCCTAACCAAACAGTCCACAGCAGAGCACTCTGAATACGATGTTTCCATTTTCCACTTTTTTTTAATGAGTTTAAATTATTATTTTTTTGAAGGAACTGTTAATTATACTTCGATTGTTTATACTTTGATTGCTGTATGTGTTTACTTTTGTTTTCTTTGCGTGAAATCAGAGCTTTTGTGATTTTTGGTATGAAAAGAAAAAACGGGATTCATGCATGAGTGTAAGACAATCGAATGGCAGTTTTGTTTTTGTTTCTTTGTCTTTACCTTTTTATAAAAGGCACTAGGAACCAACCAGGGAGGAACTTTTTTTGGATTCAGTTGGAGTAGTAATAGATGTTGACCAGGAGCCAATTTGTTGTTTCTCAGCTCGTAAATATTGTTTTCAAAAGTAGCTGGTGAACCAGATATGTCAGCTGAAGGCCTGCAGGGAGTGAGTGGGGCAGGGTGTATTGAAGGTTTGAGACCCTTGTTTGACCAGAGGGGGGCGCTATGTCCCTTCTCATTAAAGTAAGGGTGAAGGATGTCATCATTTTATCATCGCAGCAGAGGACTAATGAAAAGACCTAATGATTTTAAGGAACAGTGTGTAGAATTTAGGGGGACACATTGGCAAATATGGAGCATAATGTAAGATGTATATTTTCTTTAGTGTGTAAATTACCTGAAAATAAGATTTTTTTTTTTTTATCTTAAAATTAGCAGTTTATATGTACATAGGGAGCGGGTCCTTGTCCGTGGAGATTGCCATGTTGCACCACTATTTTCCTACAGTAGCCTTGAATGGACAAACCAAGTAGTGTGTCCCAGTAAACCCCCCTGAACCACAAACACTGAAGAAATCCTAACTGGGAGATTTATCAGCTGGTTGAAATCTGCAATCCTCACTGCTAGATGCCACTAAATCCTACACACTGCTCCTTCAAACTACTGTAGAAGTATATTTGTGAAAATGACTAATTTAAAACATTTAAATGGTTTAGTTGGCCTGCTGATATTTTGATTTTCTTCCACATTTTTGTTTTATTTCAGAGACAAATGACCACTCCTTTATATTTTAACGTTATTATTTGACCAGTTTGACTGATTTATGCCAGCCCCCTAACACACTTAGACTTTAAATTTAGTCAGCCATGTTGATTGATGTGAACATACGTTTATTCGGTTGAGATCCACAAGCCTCAAAAAAACCTCAGAGGCATCAAACTGTCACCACCAGTCTTCCCAGCTCTTAGTGAGAACAATCAACATAGTCTGAGTCTGTGATTGTAAAAGCACTGTAAAGAAATCAGTGGTAATCAAAGAACAAGTCACTTCTAAAATCATATTTAAGTTTATAATGTGGAGATTATTAAAGACCAGACAGGCCTTACAGTGATTCAGGAACCCTGGCCGAAAAACTGTAACATTTCTGTGTCTCTGGTCTCGCTGTCCCTCATGCCTCTGATCAACATTTTCTCACGCTGCTTTTTGCACTTATTGTTTGTCTGTTTTTCCCCGTCGTGGTCCTCAGGAACATCGAGCATTGCTAGAGAAGGAAACAAGTCCGTACACGTCTGCCTATGTGTGTGAAAGTTTTTAATGTTTTATTTTGTTGTCTCATTGCACAGGCGGCAGCTTGTGCGGAGTGTGTAGGGGGAGGTCTGTGAGGTGTGCTGTGTGTGTGACACACTGATGTCCTCTTGTCCACTGAAGGCTAGCTGTATACATCTTGCATTTCAAGAGAATGAGATAAAAGCTGCAAATGGAAAATCATTATTAATAAAAACTATTTAAATTGTTCACTTTGACTCAGGTTGTTGTACCACTTTCTTGTGTTATTGATGCCTGCTGCGTTTAACTCATCCAGACAGATTTTGACTATGAAAAACTGGCGATATTGTAACAGTTTAACAGCACGGCCATTTACCCTAGAAACCCTGTGTTCGATGTACCAAACACTGGGTCAGGCAGTTCACTTTGGGTCACACTCGGACGATTTCCTGTTAGATAACTTCCAGTAAAACTGACACAGAAAGCATTTGTTTGTCTTTTTTTTTTATAATTTATGGATTCAAAACAAAAAAAATCACACAAACACTATGAATGACCCTTTAGGCAGTCTAACAACCAGACTATTCTGTCTAATGTCACATGTAGTACACGTACTTTAATGGCTACTGTGTTAAATCAGGGAGAAAAAACAACTTGCACATCCAGTACCTCTCATGCAGTTGCATCAGAGAGGAGTTTAGTATTAGAGGGCTAAATGTCATCTTGATATCACTGATTTTAATGGAAAAACAATAAATTATATAAAGCATATGCAAAGACAGAGTACCCTAGTGTGTGATGTTCTGCACATAGTATATACTGGGATACTTTATGTGATATGTTATTGATTTATGAGAAGTCTTTCTTTCCAATTTATTCAGTCAGTTTTTATTTGTGAAAATATTGTGTCATGCAGCCTGTTGGCTGATTGTATCATCACGTTATTCAAAGAAAACATGAAATATGACTTTGAGTTTATTAACATTCATGCTCACAGTTAACTAAATAGATGCAGAATTTACATTATGTAGAAATGTATCTATACATGATTTTACATAATAAACAAAAAACTTCATGTGAATATACACACATGCATCCATACCTTCATACTCATACACATCATACATCACACACCTTTATACAATTATGCATTCATTCTAAATGTACCAATGCAATAAATAAAAGTATATCAGTATCAGGAAAGAAAAGAAGTTAGAGTGATAAATAAATGGGCTGCAGAGGCTTCGTAGGCAAGTCAACTACCAGGCTGCTTAAAGAACTGGGAATTTGAGGCCAGGCCCAGTGTCAGGCCATCAAAGCCCTCTCTGGCACACAGGAACAGGCAAGCCAGTGGCTATGGATTAAGAGGAAATACCCCACTTGGGCCCCCAAATACCACCTCACAACAGCAGGGTACAAGGGAGTAAAAGCAGAGTGGGGCACACCTGGGATGCCCGGCGTTGCCGATGAGCCCTCTGGAGGTGTTGTGGGCCTATCATCAAAACACCAGTGAAGTAGGGTACCCACCTGATGACCCCAGTGAAGCTTTTACTCTCTTTAATCCCCACCCCCTTCCCCCAGCATGGCTCCAACTCTAACCCACAATTGCAAGTATGTGCAACAACAATTAACAAGTTAAACTCCACAAGTTTTTCGCCTTATAGTTTCTCCCCTCTCTTCCCTCATCAAGATGAGGGAGTAGGGGGAGGTAGAGTGTATGGCCTGGTTCAGCGGGGGAGAGTTCAGTCTGTACAGACATCTCTCCTTGGCTCTGCTTTCCCCATGCTCCTTTTAACTTTACTTTTCTATCCATCTAACCCTTTTGCTCCCACTTGGACCCCTTGGACAATCTTTGCTTCATTTTTTTTTTTCACTGATTGGTTTCCTTACTTTAACAACAACACGCATATTTATTAGGTGTGGGGGTTGAATTGATACAGCATAGTTTTGCTATATTCTGCATGGCAATGTTCTACAGATAGTATCGATTTTTTTGTTATATGAATTATTAATTTGGAAAATACAATTTTAACTGTTGATATCTTTTAGAACAAAAACATCAACTGCTTTCAGCTTACCAGATACAATTTGTCTCAGTAAAAATGACTGAAGTGAGATGAACGGGCTGAAAACTTTATCTTCTGAGATAAAAGTTTGGTACATGATACTCTGCATGCCTCAAAATGTTAAAAATCACAATTATATTGTATCGTACTGTATATTGTATCGTGACCTGACCTCATAACAGATCTGCAATTACTGGAAACTTGTGGTTCAAAGTATCAAAATGGCTATGAGAAATAATTAGTAGTTATTAATAGCAATTATTAATCATGTAAAAGAGTGTGACTTGTAATGAAAAGGAAAAAATGAAACCCAGTTAATGATTTCAGTCTCTTAAAATATACTAAACTATCAGTTCTGACATAGCAGAGGGTGACTAGTCATTCACTCTTGTGCAATATTAACTGGGGGAGGTTTGCCTGATCGTGTGGTCAGTCAGGACAAAGACAAAGGAGATGAAGCAGGAACATTGAGTTCCCCCTTTGGGTGTAGCTCCGTTGAAAGCCAATTTGTAAGTGACTATATGCATGTGTGATATGTGTTCCAAAAGGGTCTGGGTTAGTACAGAGGTTGTTTGGCAGCATGCAAGACTGTCTGTGTAAAGCATTAGCAAACTATCACTTAGCTTTGGTGAAGCCAACTAATCAAGAACCTAAGTGCAAACAATCAGAACAATAACTCATTGAAAACACCATATCAATGCATGTAACACATACATTGATAAAAGCTAACAGTCCTGCTCAGCTTGTAATGCTGCACTAGCTTGCTATGACCAGTGGGACATTACCAGTCCAAGGATGAAGGGGGAAAAGAGATGCTGTGGCGTGCTGCTTTTGTCAGCCGGCAGTTGAAGGCTGGAAAGAACTGTGGCTCCTGATGCCTGCTTTGCTGTGTCCTTGTTCCAAAGGTGCAGCAGATCCGAGGAGACTGGTCGCTTAGTATTCTTGTAGACGTCTGGTGTTAACTTGGTTCTCCTTGTTGTTGGAAAGTTAGTTGCAAACCTCGTGTTTGGCACACTAACTTGTCTGATCTTCAGGTTCTGTGCCTGCTGGGAGCAGGCCGCATTCAGAGCAAATCTGCAGCTCCTGCTGTACGTGTGAGGAGGTGAGAGAACAGGGGAAGGGTGTAGCAGGTCCTACTGCCTACAGTCTACCTCTATGGAGGTTTAGGAGAAGAGAGTCTTCAGAGGTCTAGGAGCAAGAGCCCCCTTCAGAGCTTCAGGGCAAGAAAGAGATGGAAACAGAAACTTCTCCTTAAGTTGGCTCGGTGACATCACAGGGTCACATGTCACTCTGACAGGAGTGCCCAATCAAGTTTGAAGACTGGTCTCTCACTTAGGTTTCACAATGAGGCAGTCTGTGGAGATGAATGCCAAATGGCTGTCCTTTGTTTGATGAACAAACAACATGCCTTCTCGGTCACCATTTCAGGTGGCAAGACCCAAAGGAAAACGCTTCACATGTCAAGTTTCATGTACAAAAGACAAATCACCTGTGGTCCTGTGAATCCCAACACTGGTGATTCCCACCCATGATATATGCACATACCCTCTAGATATTAATTTCCTATTCAATGTCCATCCATAATTCATATGTTTTTACGTGTATACCTTTCTAAGATGGGCAAATTTTCTTCGCTTAACCGTATGTAATGGATGTCTGTGAACATACAGTACAAATTTGGTGACCATCTTGTGATTATTTCCAGAGATATATTTGATAAGGAAGATTCTGCTCCAATTTTTAGTTTTGAGCAGGATACAAATGTCAACCAAAACTACTTTTAAAATTAGTAAAATACCTTTATACAACCATCCATTTCAAAAACTAGATATATTAAATTTATGAAGAAACATGGTTGTGCTTTGCTCTACCTCGAGTAGGGCTATCTCAAAACCAAAAGCCTCTTTGTGGATTTGTTCCTCTACTTTTTCTTGTGCTGTTAAATCCAAGACGTTTATTGACTCAAATCATACTAAATCTATTTATTCTTTAGAGTATAATTTACTACACCATATAAAAATTCTCTAGACGAAACAGAAATTAAATCACACCCATGATGCCTCTAAAGGACGTTACAGTGAGTTCTTGTGTCCTGCAAACACACCTCCCTCCAAACCCACTTTCAACATTGATTGTATGTTCTGTACATTTACTCACTGCTGGCCCACAACATCCATTACAGCCTCAGTCCTAATTTTAGCAATGTCAAGCTGCTCGAGCCGACCTCAGTAATACAAATTAGACCTTAAAGCTTCTACATTCATTTTTATTGTCCAGCTTTAACAGTGTTAGCATATGCGCCCTTGTGAGTAATTTAAATGGAGGATTGTGAAACTGAAGCCTGAAAAGGAGTTTCATAATGAACTTGAGAACCCCTTCTACAGAAATGTATGACTACTTTCTCTTGTCATGACATGAGCGGTAATTATGAGTAACATTTCACTCTGTAGTTGTGCAAACTTGTCTTGTTTTGTACTGTCATTATCTAACTTCCAGTCAAGCCAAGTGTTAAAACGGTATTCTTGGCAGTGATGGAAATGTTTTGCACTTCAGTACACAAGTACGCCTGTTGGCTGCCACTTTATAAAAAGTGATGGAATGTAACCTAGTACATTTACTAAAGTACAAATTTGAGGAACTTTTGCTTTACTTGAGTATTCTAATCTAATGCCACATATAGCTTCGACCCCACTACACTCCAGAGAGAAATATTGTACTTTTAACTCCAATTATTTTGATAACTTAAGCACTTTACAGATGAAGAGTTTTTCACATAGTACAGTGGAAACGATTTGTCGACTGATTACAAAACGTAACTGGCAACTTTTCCATGATAATCATTTAAGTTATTATTCACGCAAAAATATTTTATGGTTCCAGCTTTCAAAATGTAAAGACATGCTGCTTTCTCCTCTAATTATTTAATTTTTTTTCTGCATTTGGTACTTTTACTTTAATATTTAGATACATTTTCCTGATTATACCTACACACCTTTACTTGATGAGTATTTTTATATCTCCACATCTCCACCACTGTTTATACTTCTACTCAAGATATTGTACTTGTATTACTCCACCACTAGTATTTTAAAGATACTTTATGGACTAAGATTTAACACACAAGACATGATGAGCTTCTAAAATATGATTCATTGATACAGATTAATCAATAAAATAGTTCCACCTTCACCAACGTTAAAGTGCTACTTACATATTAATGCATCAATGATGCATGATAAACCTGTTCTCATTCCCAGCTTATCAAATGTCGTCACTTTGTCAATGATTTTGGTGACAGATACTGACATATAGAGGCACCTTTTGGGGCGATATGATACGCACTAACCAGCTGCTAATTCTGATACCGCTGGTTAGTGTTAGACACTGATGCAGCAATGTATGTAGTAAGGTTATTTTGAAAAGCACAGTAGGCATGTAACAAGCAGAAACTGTAAAAACAGAAAAGACACAATGCATGCATCAAGCGTCGATTAAGACACCATCTGTGAATGTCTAAAACTGATGCAGGAGTCTGGCACATCATATTTTGATGTTAATGTCCACTGACAGAGCAGCAGTGTTTGATGAGTTGGGATGAAAATGCACTGAAATGATCCAAAATAGAATGAAATAGTATACATTAACAATTATTACTAAGTAGGTTTTCACCTATAAGGAGTTTGCTTTGGTCTTTGGTGCCAACATTAACATACAGTAAACATATTAAGAGGAAATAAAATAAAGGCAAAGTACTGCAACACTCAGGAGCATAAATATAGAACAGAAAAATCACAATAGAAATAAGACAAAGATTTTTAAAAGTACTATAGCATATAGCTGTTTCAGATTAAGAAAGCTGTGAAGATTTGTGCAGGGTATGCAAAACATTTATCAGAACTTCTAACTGAGTACTTTTATAATGTGGTGTTGCTTCAGTGAATGATTTGAAGACATCTTCTACTATAAGTCTCTTGAGATGCAGAACTTACTGATCTGTCTAACCTCCTTCTTTTGAGACAAAGTCTTGTGAAACCAGTGTGTCTTTGCTTGTGAGGGCAGCACATGTACTTCAGCTGATGTCAAGAGACCACATGCATGATAAACTGCTTCACCTATGGGAAGTGAAACAACTCGGGGCTGTTTTTGGAGCCACACATCCATCCAACACTTGGCCACTGTTCCCTGATCCCCAATGATGATTGGCTGACAACCAGGTGGGTGGATCAGGAGAAAAACAAACATTGCCACAGGCTTTGCCACTCTGTACCTGCCTGAACTGCCTACAGTACACTTTTTGGCTCGGGTCAGATACCCTCTCTCAACCTTTCAGCCCATTCACTTGACCGCTTCCTTTCTCCACGCAGCCATGAGGACCACTGGGGTCGCCGTTGTCATGGTGATGTTATGCGGGATGATGGTGGACGCAGATGTGAAGCCGCAGAGAGATTTCAACCTGCAGAGGGTAAGATGAACATGCGCACATCCACACTACTTGTTATAATGTTTGTTTTTAAGCATCAAAGTGTTTGAGTCAGTTTGATTATTAAAGGTTCTTCTCTCATTATGTGTTATGTATCAAGTTATAATGAGGGAACGCTATGTCCCTTTGTGAGTGTGTGAGTGTGTGTGAGTGTGTGTGTGTTTGCGTAAGAGAAGAATAGCAAGAGTGAGAGTGTTTTTTTCCACGAGAGTGAGAACATGCCCATATGCGTGTGACTATGAGTACGACTGTGTGTGCCGTCAAAGTTTAGGAACAGTGACCCAAAACAAACATTATGGGATTAAGTCTCGCCTGAAGACAAATTGTTATGATTAATAAATTTGTGAATGCTTATTTCTCTAGCTTCCTCACACACGAGAGGTTGAGAGAGGTCAATTTGACATTTCCCAGGGTAAACACATCATGAGAAATGTCTTCATTTGTTTCCTGTGGCTGATTTGATTCTCGATTTATCCCAGAAGCATTTTAAAGATCTCTATGGTGGGATTTTTTCATATTCAGCAGAGGGTCAGTCACTTGCTAATCTGGTGTGGGTTAATGTAAAATACTGGAAAACATCCAGCCGGCCAACTGGTAACTTTCGCTTTTATTTCCCTTTTTTAAAAAGCCTGAAGCAGCTCAAAGACAATGCAGCAGCAGGTAAAAAGTGTTTACCGCTTGCATAAAGCAACATAAAGACAGTATATCCCATCTGAATTCAACATTCACACTCGTTCTGTCCGGTCAGTGTTTTACAGGATCTATGTACAGATATGAGGAAATGCTGTGGTTAGCTGCAGTGTTTGCAGCCGGGTACAAATACAGCTCACTTGTTTTCCCAGCGGGGCCATTTATGCTAAAAATGTCGACACTAAAACTGCATGTATGCATAAAAAACAGCCACTAAATGGCAAATGTTCCATATTTGATGACAAATGATCGCTTAACGACTGGAAAAATACTGCAGTGCACATTTAAGAATAAGTCTCATTATAGTTTTCTATACTAACAATAAAGACTAAAACCAATTAGTGAATTAATCTTAATAACAAGCACTGCCTGCAAAACCTGATGTAGTTTATTCCTCTGTGTCACAGACCTCCATAAATTAAAATAATATTTTTTGATTGGTATCAAATCCAAATTTAAGGTTTCAGCAAAATCAGGAACATAATTTGAGAAAAACTAATTCATTTAGCTGTAAGAAATTACAGTAATTTTTTTTATTTAGTCCAAAGTATAATTTTTTTCAGTGTATTTACAGTCACTTAAGAGTATCAGTAGTTGGATTTCCATCCAAATGCAGCACAAATTTTAACCGAATGTTCAGAAAATCGCCAAAAGATTTGAGACCTGTTAAAGCTGTATATCCTCAGTAGGAACCACTTGGCTTAGAGGTGAGAGCCACAGACAATGGAGGGACGTCAGGAAGTACTGAGAGACTAACTCATGCATTTTAGTGTTTGTGTTGACGATGAGAAAGATATATAAATAGTGTAACCTTAGTAGTAGTGAAATAAACATTCAGAAACTCAATATCATTAATATGTCCACTTAATTTTGTGTGTGTGTGTCTGTGTGATTAGTTTGCAGGGAGATGGTACCGGGTGGGCCTGGCCTATGACTCTCCACGTTTTGCCCCCTTCAGAGACAAACTGAAGGTCTCCATGGGAACTGTCACAGCTCTGCCAAATGGAAATGTTAACCTCACAATGTGGGACGCCACGTGAGTCTGAGTGTGCACAAAAATGAATACAAGTGTATGCGCTTCTCAAAGAAGAGAGAGGACAAGGACGGGCATGGAGTGACGTTTAGAAAAGTTAAAGACAACATTGTGTTTCCTCTGTGTGCTTCAGACCTCTAGGTTGTCAGATGAAGGTGTATCACTATGAGAAGACCAACGTAGCTGGTCAGTTCACCTACTTCAGCACACGTAAGTTTCTGCTCACTTTTAATCTGACTCATCATCTTACCAGGAGAGAGAGGAACGGATGTTCTCTGCTCTGTGACTTTACTTTACTTAATACAATGTAAATATTTGACTGGCACTGAGTGGGTGTTCGCAGCAGTGGAAGGAAAAGAATTAAAGTCTGGATCTGCAACAGTTTGAGTAAACAACCGCAACCGCAGATGGATAACTGAACGGGCCAAGGGCCCAGAGTATCAGGGCCCCTCCTGGCCTTTATCTGCAAAATGTCACTCAAATTAACAAGCACTGACCAGGAAGAGAATCAAAATGACCACAAAAAGACATAAGATTACGACAGGGATGCCAAGAGACACAAAATAACCACAAAAAAAGATACACAAAAAGACTACAAGAGGATACAAAGAGACACAAAATAGCTTCAAATTGAGACACAAAAAGACCATGAGATGATACAGACTCACAAACTAACTAAAAACAGGGCTAAACAACCACAAAGAGACACAAAAAGACCACAAGGAGATGCAAAGTGGGACAAAATAGCTACAAATTGGGCATAAAAATTACCAAAGAGATGCAAAAAGACAACAAGGAGATGCAAGAGACACAAATTAACTACAAAACAGGGCAAAACAACCACAAAGAGACACAAAAAGACCACAAGGAGATGCAAAGTGGGACAAAATAGCTACAAAGTGGGGATAAAAATTACCAAAGAGACGCAAAAGACAACAAGGAGATGCAAAGAGACACAAATTAACTACAAAACAGGGCAAAACAACCACAAAGAGACACAAAAAGACAACAAGGAGATGCAATGAGACACAAATTAACTACAAAACAGGGCAAAACAACCACAAAGGGACACAAAAAGACCACAAGGAGATGCAAAGTGGGACAAAATAGCTACAAAATGGGGATAAAAATTACCAAAGAGACACAAAAGACAACAAGGAGATGCAAAGAGACACAAATTAACTACAAAACAGGGCAAAACAACCACAAAGAGATACAAAAAGACCATAAAAAAAAGAGCCAAAACCAGCTTCCGATTGTCTCATGATCCACCCATGGCACCAGGCTGTAGACGTGTGATTCTGTGAAAATTCATGTGTGATTTTCACACTTTTTATTTGATTTGATTCAGTTACTCATTCTGATTACAACTGGGGAATGTAAGAAGAAAAATATTCATACACATTTACATAATTTCTTGGTCAAATGACCACACATCACCACATCAAGCACATGAACAAAAGCCGCAGTGCCAAGGCAAGACATGTGACAAATGTTGAGTCACCAAATTGGTTATTTGTTATTCATATTTCACACTGAATGACAGAAAGCCTTTGTCCCTCACTTTCCTGTTGTGTTTTCTGTCAGGCCACAGCATGGTGAAGGACATCACCGTGGTGGAAACAAACTACACTGACTACGCTCTGGTGCTCAAACACAAGGTTTTTAACAGAGAGTACACACAGGTGGCGCTTTACGGTGAGACACACACACACATTTGTACATAGCATGTAAGCCTGCGAGCTGCAGAGTCAACACTGACTATATGTGTCTCTGTACTTGTTTTTAGGTCGCTCTCCAACAGTCAGAACTGATGTAATTCAGAAGTTTAAAGCCTTCGCTACGCTCCAGGGTTTCCCCAGTGAGTCTATTTTGACTCCACCTCCAGCAGGTAAATTACAGAGAACGCACACATATCTACACATATAGAATATACACATGCATACACAAGGAAAATGAGGAGTGCTAAATGACCCTTAAGTTTCCTTTTTGTTTTCTGGCCAACAGAAAATTGCCCAGCATCAAGATCTGGTTAGGTGAGTCTCATTTTTTTTCTTTCAAATGCAAAAAACATGAGTGTTATTTGTACATTCAGGTGTGTGAGTGTAAATGAGCTTCTGTCACCTCTGCTAGGTTCCCTGATGTACCTGAGATGATGGTGGTATGCATATCCTGACATATCGCTCCAGCTCTGCGTTTACTGGTTCACTTTTTCCTGGGATTTCATCTGAAGAACTATAAAGAACTCTCTCAGTAAACATAATCACTCAGGCTACAAAGATAAGAAAAGCAAATCCTGCTGATGAAATGTATGCATCTTCTTCTCTTATGTGGTGTTTTACATTATTTCCAAAGTTTTGCTGCACTGACATAGAAAAAGAAAACAATATTAATCTCCCATATTCTATATGGGTATAATCAGTTGTGCTATCTTACATTGTTGACAGAGTTAAATAAACAATATCAACCTCCAGACTGACTGCAAATGCATGTTTGAGTGTGTGTTTATTCTACAGATTGTGCATCTGTTGCACACTGCAAGTGGTGTCTTTCACATATGAACACCAGGGGGCAGATTATACACATCACTGCACATCAGTGTGTTTCTGCCGTGAACCAAACCTCACAGCTCTCCAATGTGCCAAATTGTGCAAGCTAATGCTAAAGCTAGCAATAATATCTAATGTCATACAGCCTATAATGCACGTGTGATAATCGAGCTAAAGCCACTATGTGACGAATCAGGAACATACTGACTTTGGTGCCCCTTGTGGTGGTTTCAAAAAAGACAGTGCTTTTACTAGTAAGGGGTCAGAGACCTTTTCTACACCAGTAATGGACTTGCACTTGTATTGTGCCTTTCCGGTCTTCTGACCACTCAAAGTGCTTTTAGCACTACATGTCACATTCACCCTCTCACACACACACTCACACACTGATAGCCGAGGCTACCCTACAGGGTGCCATCTCCTACTCATTTTAAGGGCACTCACACACTGATAGCACAGCCATCAGGAGCAATTTGGGCTTCAGTTTCTTGCCCAAGGATACTTTGACATGTGACCAGGGGAAGCTAGGGATCAAATCGCCAATCTTCCGATTAGAGAACGACCTGCTCTACCTCCTGACCCACAGCTGCCCTATTAGAGCCATTTTTGGCCAAAATGAATTTTAAAAAATGTATGGAGCTGCAAAACATATTTGAACCTTATAATTAAGGTTTATTAAGTCTAAATTAGCCTATAAACTTTACTTATAGATCTAAATTAGCTCTCAATATGTTTTACTAAAAGGTAGCTACTCTGTAGTGGGCTATTTGTGATTATTTGGTACTTTAACTTTACACTAACACTATTAAATTCTCTATTTTCCTCCGAGACTTTTCCTTTTTTGGATTTGGAATCTATAGCTAGCCAAGCTAGCGAGAGTCAAGACTCCCTACACAGAGCAGGTAATTTGTAACGAGCTGGGGAGGAACCCCAGAAAAAAGCCCTTCGCTATGTAGTTATGTTGTTTTGGCATCATGAAATATTTCAAAATAATGCTAATGATAGTATTAGTAAAAAAAAAAAAAAAGTAAAGATAAACATTTTGATTTTTTTTCTTCCCCTATTAGTGGTGCCCCCAGTGGATGATGGCACCGTTAGCATTCACCTATACTGCCTATGCCCAGGGCCAGCCCTGCCCAGGGATCCAAAATGTCGGGGGGCCTCCCCTGCTTTCATCTGCAAAATGTCACTCAAAGAGACACATACCAACCCGGAAGAGACTCAAAATGACCACAAAAAGGGGCAAAACAAATGAAAAGAGATGCAAAGCAACCAAAAAAACCATACAAAATTAAGAAAAAAGAGACTTAAAACCACAAAACGATGCACAACAACTACATGGAGACACAAAACAATAACAAAAAATGAGGCAAAATCACCACAATCTGTGTGTCTTGCTCCTGTGTAAGAAAGGTGGTGGGGCCTTTTGCATAAACGTGCCCAGGTGCTCATTGTCTCATTATCCGCCCATGGTGCTAGGCTGTAGATGTGTAATGCACATTTTAGGTGAAATAATATTAAAATATTTTTATTCAGTGCTTACACATTTTTACAGTTGAATAATGTAAGAATCAGTTTAGGCCTCCAAAGCCACAGGGAGCCACTGGAGAGGGCCTGAAGAGCCACATACAGAGCCGTAGGTTGCTTACCCCTGCTTTAGCAGCAGGCTTGTCTCACAGCAGACATTTTGACTTGTCATGCAGGGAAAGCACAGGTGTTGCTAATAACAGTAACGATGCCTCTGTTCTGTTGAAGTGTTCCAGTGAGAGAGACAGCGAGCAAGCATGCATGATACCATGAACCTGAAATCAAAGCAGCTAAATGGAATTCAGCCATCATTAATGCCATTATTTAAAACTGAGCTTTTCCTACTGTGACAAGCCAAAAGGTCTGCTGTGAAAAAGGACTGTTATCCGCTGGTAAATTCTGACATGTATTGATTGCCTGTTGTTTCAGCTCCACATTCTGAAGTCCAGTGATTCATTGCTGATTATAGAGATTGCCCCAACTCATGCAAACACACACACAAAGAAGCGATAGAGAGACTTTGCTCTTTTAGTTTTGTGTTTCTTCTAGTGTTGTGGGAGGGAATATACAGAACCCAAAACAGACAGTGCGTCAGTTTGACCTACAGAGGCTAACACGATGCATAGAACAGTGAGTCTGGTGTGTGTGTTGGTTATGGGGTCAGCCTGGGTCCTGCAAGCAGTCCCAGTGCTCCCAGACCCTCCTATCCTCGCTCAGGAGAACTTTGATCTGGGCCAGGTGAGTAGGCTGAAGTGCAGGTTTTAGTATTTCGTTTATAGATGATGTCATATTTCTCTCTTTCCCCCTCCATCTTTTTGTCACGTGCAAAGCCTTGCTGTGCAGTAAATATTTCTGTGTCCCTTGCAGTTCATGGGGAGGTGGTATGAGGTAGCTGTGGTGTCCACTTGCCCTCACTTCATGCAACGCAAGAGGGGAAACCCCGTCATTGTTGCACTGGAGCTGCAACATGTTGACTCTGAGGGCAACTTCACAATGATGGCAGCTAGTTTCAGGTCAGACTTGCATTCATTCTGGTAGTGTCAATCATGTTCTATCCAGTATAACCTGTGCTTTGTGTACGTGTCTGTGTGTAGGAATGGCACGTGTAAGCAGACATCCACAAATTATGCTTTGACCAACACTCCAGGACGATTCTTCCACCATGTTGCAAGTATGTTTCTCCAGCTTCTTTCCTCTCCTCATCCTTTCACACCACATCAACAAGATTTTAGTTAAGCTAAACTTAATCTGTCACACAATGTATTGTGAACACTTTATTGTCTGCAGGGTTCAGAGTGGACGTTGATTCCTTCGTGGTTCACTCCAGCTATGATGAGTACGCAATGATGCTGATACTGAGCACAGAGAAAGCATCGGGAAATCAAACCATCATTGTCAAGCTTTTCAGTGGGTGACAGTTGAATCAAGGATATGTTCATTTGTTTCAACTTTAATAGGAATGTGTTGTTTTTAGTTGAATTTGTGGACCAGTCTGCGTGATGGTGATATTGTCCCCTTCAGGTCGAACAATGAGTGTGAGGGCAGCTGTGCTGGAGGACTTCAAAACTCTGGTCAGACAACATGGAGTGAGTGATGACACCATCATCATGAATGAGAACAGAGGTAACACACACATTCATTACCTACCTAAAACCCTCCCGAAAGTATAAAACATTTCATTTTCTCCGACTTTTTGTGACTCAAGGCAACAAATGTTGTCTAAACGAAAGACAGAAACCCTCCTCTCCATCTTACTGTCTTCCAAGGTGAGTGTGTTCCAGGTGAGCAGGTGACAAAGCCTGTTAAGACTCAGCCTCAGGTAGGAGCTGCACACCATGATGTGCTGAAATGACATTTGCATAATGAAACCACAGATCTATGTTCAATCAGTCACCAGTTATACCTTGTATGCCTGTCATTTAGAGTTCTGATCCCAAGAGGAGTAAAAGAAATTCAGTGCCACCTATGGTTCCTGCACAGGAGGAGGACGCTGCCATTGTTTGGCCAGGTGAGAGCACAAGTGACGCATTGTTTAAAGGCGTAGTTATTTCTGTGAATATATTCTATATTATATATAGAATATATTCATATTATATATCTATATAATATATTCTATATTCACACAACACTAAATAAGACACATAATATGTGCATGTGCATAATATGCATACAAATATTAGATGTAAAAATAAATAAATAATAATAATAATGATAATAATAGAAAAAAGAAAAAAGAAAAAAAAATATGACACGTACTGTATTTCCGTCCAGTTTTAGCATATTAATATATTGGTTTACTGTTACAGGGTGGACAGATCACATGGAATAACTGAAGAGGAGAATCATCACACAAACCAGACTATCCTGTCAACACACTATTATGCTGAGTGTAACAAAACATTGTCCTCAATGGATAAAACAACCATGTTTTGTTAGTACTGACTTCCACTAGATACAGAACATACTGTATGATTACCATATGTTACACTGTAACTGCTGTCTTGTATTTTCATATACATATAGTAAAATGCTTGGCAAAATCATTATAAAATGGCACCCTGCAAATAAAATGATTCAGTTTTTATCAGTGTGAATCCAATCTCTTAGAGCTCTGAAACTCAGACATTATTCTGCAAAGCATTAAGATACAGTTGAGAGTTGTTTGAATCTCAGATCAATTTTCACACACAAAATAAAGAACAAAAGAAAGAAAGAAATGCAAACTAGACTTAATAAAACTCTATTTCCACCAGCCAACCATTAAGGAGTCTACAGCTTTTTTATAATAAGTGCTTTATTGCTTATCAGGGACCAGTAAGAAGTTACATTTCAACTCCTTTTGATGACGAAATAAATAGTTGGGAGCAATATTTATTATTTAGATATACTGTTTAAAGTTAGCACTCTAACTCCAAATAATTTATTGTATTAAATGTACTAATTGATTATCTATGTTCAACCATTCATTATGGAGGGAACTCTGCTGTGGGTCCTTCTGATGCAGAATGGACAAGTGCTCTTTGAATGAAGCAACAGCTGAGGCCTAAGAAGAACAAATGCATGGGAAGTCTTGATATATTATGTCATTTAAAGAGGACCTATTACGCTCATTTTCAGGTTCGTACTTGTGTTTAAGGTTTTTACTGGAACATGTTGTTTACATGCCTTAATGTCTGTGCTGAAACATCTGTATTTACCCTCAGTTTTAGCGCTTGACTCCTAAATTTCCTGTCTTGGAAAAAGCACAGTCTGCTCTGACTGAAAAATTGAAAAATTACCAGTAAAAGTTTTTTAAACAACCGGACATCTTCCATCAGGAACATGATCTGAAATAGAGGAAAACTTAACATCTGTTCAACGTACACCTCCGACCCACCATACACGCCATTCTCTCAGTTCACCCTGTAAATTTACACTAACCCCACCTCTCCACCACACCTACCTGCCAGTCAATCACCTGTCCACAAATCTCCTGCTGCTGCTGGTCCACCACCCCCACCTCATCAAGCCAACTCTGCTCACCTGTGGCACATTACTCCTGCCACTATAAACACCCCAGCTTCACAGATTCTCATTGCCAGATTGTTCTTTATCAATCCAATGCAAAAATTTCTAGCATGTGTTCCCACATTGCCTTCTTGTTGCCGACCTCACCTGTCTCTGACTCTCCTGCTTCGTCTGCTCCCCGGTACACCAGTCAGCCTTCTGTCCCCAACCAAGAGCTCTGGATTACCTCTCTGTGTAGCTGCACATTCTGCCTTTGTGTGCGTGCTGCAGAATCCACTCATCACCGCTGGTTCCTTGACTCCTTGCCGGTTCCAACCAACCTGTTGGCTCCTCACCTCATATGACTTCGTCTCCTGTCTGCTCACTCATGGTACTGCTGCACAGATTTAAACTGTTTGCTGTTTGTGTGCATACAGCAAACACCAGTGACTCTACTGCTCTGTGCTTCGGTGTGCTATGCCGAGTGCTTAGTACTGAACCTGTGTCTTGGAAGGCTCTGACCCAAGAAATTGACCCTCGCTTCCATTTCACCTCCCTACTAATTGTGTATTTGACAATAAAATATTAAAGGACATTACAAACTTTCCTGTTTGCCAGTGGTGCTGCAGTTGGGTTCTTACCATACCCGTGACAACATCAGCAACCAACATTACATGTTTCCCTGATGCCAGCATGTAGCTTCCTGTGGCAGTGTAGGCTACAGAGTTAACACTTGCATAGCGTGCCTGGAGCAGATGACCATAAAGAATTCAGGCACACTGTGATGTCATTTTGATGTCAAAGAAGAAAAAAAACTGTTGGAAGCAGAGTATTTAGATTGGTAGATTTTTGCTCACAGGTATTATTTTTGCATACATTTGCCTCATTATTTGAAACTCTGGAAAAGTTTAATATGAACACCCATCATTATAACACAACACAAATACAGAAAAGCATTATAGCTCCCCCTCATATGTTGATTATTCATTCATAATACATAACTGCTTATCCTTTTGAGGGTCACAGGAGGGCTGGAGCCTATCCCACTTAACATTGGGTGAGAGGCAGTGTACATCCTGGACAAATTAACAGACTATCACAGGACTGACACATAGAGACAGGCAACCATTCACACTCACATTCACACCTATGAGCAACTTGCAATCACCATTTAACCTAACCTGCATTTTTTCAGACATGTCTGACCCCAGCTGACCAGGGATTTGAACCCAGAATCCTCTTGCTGTGAGGCAAAAGCGTTAACCCTTGCACCACTGTGCCACCCATGTTTATTGACTTTCTGTGTACAACTGTCCTTGGAAAAGAGTTTCATTTGCTGTACAGAACTCCTAAAAAAGTGTGCATGTAAAGAGCCTAACTCAATGGTTCTCAACCCTTATCGTGTCAAGGACCCCTAAATTGATATACATACGTCAAGTGCCCCTATTTCATAAGATTTCACACGAGAGGCCTTCATCTGAAATGATTGTAGCTGTTAGATATGGTTAAGATCAGAATTCTGTACTTGTCAACTCTAGTTGAGAAGATAATCATGGAGGACCACTGGCCTTACATACGTACAATACATGATAAAATATCACATTATTCATGAGTCTCTCAGATCATGGTACGTATTGATTTACTGTTGTCAAAACTCTGGAGTCCAACGTTCAAATGATCAGCCGCTTAGGCAACTCACAGCACAAAGCAGAACTTTGGTCTTTTACTTGTTTGTTTTTACTTGGCTGAGGAGCGAGCGCATGCACTGTACACAAAACACAGGTCAATGCCCTGTCCCCATTTGAAGAGTTAAGTGGGGGGTGTAAGAAACAATGAGGAGGTGGCCTTTTTTAGGGATTCAGTGTCTCAGGCATCATTTCTCTCAGAGACGAGTGGACACAAAGGCTGACAGGATGCAGACAGCAGTGACTCTGGTTTCCTTGCTGGTCCTGGGTTGGTCCTGGACCCTTCAGGGGCTCCCTACACTCCCAGAGCCTCTTTACCCTACGCAGGAGAACTTTGACCTGGCCAGGGTGAGTTCTGCAGACTTGCATGTTATTTTTCCCTCTTTTCTGTATAATATTCTGTCCTTTTGGATGCATGTATTCAGTTTAAGAGGTAAAAGGCAGAAGCGCAGCACTTATGTGTCCTCTTTTCCACCCTTTACTGTCAGCTATTACATTAATGTCCTTTCATATTTTGGGGAAAAATGTTTCATCCTGTCAGCAGTGGAAACTTTCATTATTAATAACATTAAAATCTTGACTAGAAGATGAAACCTTTCATGATCTTTTCCTGTGAAATGCCAAAACCGTGAAAGTAGTTTGGGACAGAGACGATAGTTTATATTGTCTACGTAAAATGAAACTCTGTGTTCAGAAGTTTTTCATTGTGAGAACTATTCTCATGAGTTCTTCAACGGGTCAGATATCTTTAGTTAATTGCAGTAGGCTGAATATGTGCAGCTAAAAGGAACTTTCATTTTGTGTTGATTTTGGCGGCCTCTGTGGACAAAAGCAGTATTGTTTCCAAAATGAAGACTGCATTTCCCATCAGCACCACTGCCTTATGTCATAAAGATCTTAATAGGGTTGCAGCAATATACCAGTCTCAAGGTATACCGTGATATGAAAGTCGACAGTTATCGTACCGTGTACATTTGCTTATCTACGATATAAAAAAAATGCAACTAGACGTTGAATCTCCCCTTTAGTTTAGTTATTTTCAAAGGGGAGACTTTTTACACATATTTCCATTACAAAATGGTTTCAAGTTTTAATTATTGTAATAAAACACCTGTTCAACCGAAAATAACTCTTCCATTTATATTCCTTTAAGGGTCATTCTGACTGTGAAACCGGGATATATTTTTTTAAAACACTCTGTATGGAGGCACTGTCGCCTCACAGCAAGAGGGTTCCTGGTTCAATCCCAGGGTGTGGGAGCCCTTCTGTGTGGAGTTTTCTCCGGGTACTCCGGCTTCCTCCCACAGTCCAAAGACATGCAGGTTAATTGGTGACTCTAAATTGTCCGTAGGTGTGAATGTGAGTGTGAATGGTTGTCTGTCTCTATGTGTGTCAGCCCTGTGATAGTCTGGCGACCTGTCCAGGGTGTACCCCGCCTCTGGGATAGACTCCAGCCCCCCTGCTACCATCAAAAGGATAAGCGGTCATTTTCTAACAGCTTTATTTTCATAGTATGAAAATGTCTAATTTAATAAAGTGAGATGAACAAAATTATGTTTGTGTTTTTGATCTGAACCAACAGTTTTTATGTGTATTACATCAGTAAAATTTAAACATGCTATGGTACCTCTTTTTAACAGTTTCTGGGAACATGGCATGATGTTGCCGTGGCAACCACATGTTCCTATACGCAACGTCACAGGGGAGATGCAGCCATTGGGAAACTGATACTGCAGAGCGGCACCGAAGGCAAACTCAAGACGACTCGAAGGGTACTCAGGTTTGTAGGAAGTGCACACATTACATATTTACACACACAAACACACTAATGCACAAATATTGTGTATCAAAATACATGTTTTTGAAATTTGGAAAAAATAAGAAAATACTTAAGATCTTTAAATCTTAAAATTTGGACTCTCTCCAAACAGTTTTGTACTTGCTTTGGTCTGACAACATTTAAGTGCAAAATTCGAAGGTAGAAGGTCACGAAGTATAATCACTTACGCAGGTCTACAGTGCTGGAGTACAGGTTTTTAACTTGAGTGTTTCCATTTTACACCATGTTGTATTTCTTCTTCTTCTTCTTCTCCAGTAAATTTCAGAGGGACATATTGTATTTTTTACTCCATTAGACAGATGAGATCAATACAAATGCAAGATACTTCTACACGTAAAGAGTACATTATCTGTACAGCATCCTTGTTTCATCCAAGTATTAGCTCAACCCTAATATTATTATATTATTCCCAAAAATGGGCAATTCTTCACATGATTTGTGCGACACTTTGTATATAATGTTTTGTGTATGTGCAGGCAAGGAACATGTAAGGAGATGTCTGTGGACTATGAGCTGACCACCACACCAGGACGATTTTCCTTCCATATTGCCAGTATGTTTCCCTCTGTGTAATCCAGTAGTGACACAGCGCTCTTTTCAGTTCATGTGGTCCATATAGTTTTTTACAGGCATTATATTCTCTCAATGTCCTTTCAACAGGGTGGGGGGCAGACGTGGATGCCTACGTGGTTCACACAAACTACGATGAGTACGCAATTGTGATGATGAGCAAACAGAAATCAACAGCGGATACGAGCACCTCCATTAAGCTTTACAGTGAGTGGACACCCTTCAGACATCAGCTGGAACATTTCACTGTCTTATTTATTTACTAATTTCAGCTTTAATTAACCAAGAGGGATCATCTTATTCAACATGAATACATTATTCGTTAAAAAAAAAAAAAAAAGTTTCCATCTGCTTCATGTGAATTATTCTGTCCCCTTCAGGTCGAACTACGACTGTGAGAGACACTGTGCTGGAGGACTTCAAAACACTGGTCAGAGAACAAGGAATGAGTGAAGACACTATTATCATCAAGCAGGACAAAGGTACAACACAGACACTTGCACAGATCTCCAGATATGAAACACTCAGAAAACATTTGAATGAGCGATGACAAGGAGAGAGATGTAACTGTTACTCCTCATAAAGCAGTTATTGTCCCACAAGAGGACATCATGCAGCATACAGACATTAAGACATAAGCACAATAATAAATTATGTCGACATGATATGTTTCTGTTTAAAATCTTTGCAGGTGACTGCATTCCTGGAATGGTGGTGGTAGAGCCGTCAGCTCAGCTTGAGCCTCAGGTACTCAAAATACATTTAATTAATCTAACCTAATTATGTTATGTTATGTCATTAAAACACGATTTAACTAAGGCAATTCTTTTCGTGATTTAAATCAACACTGCTTTAACCCTCTGAGAGCCACCATAGGGGGAGATAGCAGATCAACAGTTTATACCACATAGAAGTGGGGTGCATCTGGAAGCAAGGAGCCCGAAGGTTAATTTGAGATGTAACACGTTTTCTAGTCATGAATATGTAAAAAAAAATAGTGTTTTGGTCAGGTGCCTATTCCAGCTTTTGTAGTTTATAGTCTAAAATGGCTTTGATTCTAAGCCTCTAAGCCTAAGAACATTATAATGAAGGTATACGATGATCATTCCCATGGTCAGTTAGGTCTCCTAAATTGCTGCAGCAGTTTTTGTTTTGATACCATTTGCTACACAGATTTGGTGCTAAATTTAAGCATATTTGAACACTTGAGAACTGATAAAAAATGGTCAAAATGCCTCTAAAAAAAACTACATTAAAACACTAAGACCTTGAAGAACACCATAGAAAATGGCATGCTGTGCTTTGGTATCAAAACCTTTTGACATTCGGAGATTTCTGCAAGAATTGTATTCATCATCAATTGGATGGCGAGCACTTTTGTTCGGGAAACTGCTGAGAAACCCTGTTATCGTAAATATACCTATGAAAGCCATGCATCCTCTGAATGCCCAAGGTCTCTAGTTTGTGGCTGTAAAGTTTAATGAAGCTGTGGTTATCCGAGAGGTCACAATAGGTCATTTTATACAGTCATGTGTGTTTAATAAATCGTCTCACTACAATGAAATGAAGTTCTACATGAATAAAACTTGATCACTGAATCCACTAGAGTCTCAGCTTTGCAGTCAAACCCCGTTTATGCAGTTCCAAATATTTAAATGGCACCCTTCCTGACAAGATAGCATGACATGGTTGGTACCATTGGATTCTTTGGGACCTCTAGTTTCATATGATACCAGTAGTTTCACTCTAGCTAAAACTCAGCCTGCAGTCTCTTAAAGCCGTGGTTCCCAACTGTTGGGTCGCGGTGCAAAAATGGGTTGCAGATCCATTCTGAATGGACCACTGACTATTGTCTTGAAGGATTTTGAAGCAGACTAATGGCACTTTTATGCAGAATATCTAATGTCTTTGTATCTTTACCTGAATCTGTGATACAGCGGGCGAAGAGAGACGTGGTGCCTTCTTTGGCTACTGCAGACGCTGAGGGTTCTGGTGACGATACACCTCTTTTCAATGGAACTGGTGAGTGATCACCTTTCTCACTTGCTTAGATATTATTGTATGGCATAGCACATCCTGTTTCAACTAATGATGTCTCTGTTCCTCTCTCTACATAGAGGCCTGTGAAGCAGCACCAGACACAGGACCATGTTTTGGGTTCGAAACGCGCTTCTTCTACAACTCCTCCTCAATGAGCTGTGAACTATTCAAGTATGGAGGGTGTATAGGCAACCAGAACAACTTTGAAACTGAGAGAGAGTGTCTGCAGAGATGTCGCACTGAGGGTGAGGAGTGAAATATGAAACATCTGCATATGGGATGATTATATAATACATGCAGCACAATATATTTCCCCACTGGAAGTTTATTTAGTGTCAGTGCAATGATTTGTTTAATTTTGCTTGTGTTTTAATTTAACATTTTGTTCTCAGGTGTGAGCTGTGAAAAATAAAAAATAAAATCAATGAAAACACAGGCAAATATGAACACTTCTTTGTTCTGTCTCCCTAGCTGTGTGCCGTCTGCCCATGGTGGCCCAACCCTGCACGGGCCAGCCACCCATCTGGGCCTTTGACTCCACCGCTGGTCTGTGTGTGCCCTACAAAAAGGGCTACTGCCAGGGCAATGCCAACAAGTTCTACAGCAAGGCTGAGTGTGACGAATACTGCGGGGTGATGAATGATGGTGAGATGATAAAGTAGATTAAAAGAAACACACAAAATCTCGACCCACATGTCCTAAAAACATTTCATGTGTTTTTGCTCTTTTATAGATGGAGAGCTCCTGAGCACAAACTGAATGAGATCAGGAAACATCACCACTCATCTGAACTCATCAAACAGAAACGTAGCATGAACCAGCATTGCATGAGGAATGTGGCTTTGACTCAGCAATCACAGAATATGTGAGGTTATATCACAACAGATCAAAAATAAAACAAGTGATAACTCTGTCCGGCGTGTCATGTGTTTGTTACCTTTATTTATTATTACTGTTCTAACTTATAGGATTTCTGTGATCTTCTGCTGATGCAGTTGCTTTCTGGTGCCCATCAATACACACAGTACAAAGGGCGTAGGTTGTTTTCAACAGTTGGGGGGCGGGGCAGCTGTTCTTTCTACAGCAGCCAAGAAAATTGATCTCTACAAGTCAGAAATTCAGGAAGATGAAGATCTTATGATTTATGAGTTAAGTATGAATGTCACTGTGAACTAGCTGTGAAATAAGTTGTGAACTGCTCAGGAATTTTGTAAATAAAAACACATATTTAAAAAATATTTATGTCATAAATAGTGAGAATCTGAAGTCTCTGAAATAAAGGAGCAGATAAGATGTATGACTCTGATCGGGTTGAGATCCTATCATGTTTCTGGAGGACCAAAATTTGCCCAAACTATATTACAATATGAAAGATGGGGATAAATCAGACTGTAAGATTTTTTTTTACTAACTCATTCAGTTTGTTGTCTCCAGTTCAAACTCATCAAAAATAATGCCACAAAATTTTGTACTGCACACTTGAGGCATCTCAATAGACTCACTTACAATTTCAGATAAACCTTTACAGTATGTGTTTTGGCACCGAAAATAGTAACGTTTGATTTTCTTATGTTCAAAGATAATTTCTTTAACCTGAACCATAGAGCATAGGCAGTTAAACCAGCATTAACTTCCTCCTGAGACTCTGCGTCCTCATATGAGGCCATCACATTTTGGGTTTACTTGACCTTATACCTCAATCTTTTTAAAACTTAGACCTGTTGTCCTCGTTCGTGGACACTTTTTTGTGCCATCTAGTGGTAGTAAGAGCAGAATACACTAATCTATGTAAAAACAAGATGGCAGGCATCTCTGCCAAGTCAGTCTGCAGCCCATCCTGACACAAAAGTGGACAAGGTCCAAAACGTGATAATATTTTGTGGTTGAAACTTAATAGTTTATGATTAATAATGTTTGCAGTTTGATATGGCAACAAATTTGACCAATTTTAGCAACAGTAACAAGATAAGACACTGTTAATTGGGAAGTACTCGTTTGAGGACATTGGGAGTTTATTGTCATCTCATTGTCATCCCAAATAGCTAGGAAAAATTAAAAAAGCATACCAAACAAAAGTTCGGGTCTAAGGAGGTTATCATCTTTCATCAGTGAATCAACTAATGGTTATGTTGAGGGGGGAAACAAATTAATATGTTAAGAAAAATGACAGAAGATGGCAGTAGTGCACTTTGAGCCTCCATGTCAGCTTCCATTGACAAGAAGTAGACTTGAATTTGGAATTGTTTTCCCCTAAGTTTAGGCTTACAGGCAGCGTTACCTACAGTGCTTTGGTGCCTCATGATAGAGTCCATCGTTAAATATCTGAAATTATAGATATTTATATTTACTAATGAATTATGACGTGGTTCAAATGGTCACGGTTTGTAAATCCTTGCGAATACATCTGGATTTATGCACAATGTGAGGACAAGGGCTGCCTGGAAGGTATTACTCAGGGTAAAGCTAGCACATCTTCATTGGTCCACTGTTAACACAAATTCAACAAGCTAGGTAACGTTACTGTTGACTACCTGACGATAACTGGAAGAAAGTAACACACGGTGAGTCCATTTGCATCGATAACGTAACATTACACCAGCCTAATTAAATATATTTCACTTGTCAACACTTAAAAATGAAGCAGGCTGTGAAGTGGAGAACAACATGACAAGCTAGCACTGAGGTTTGAGCTAGCTTAAAGTGAGTCACCAGCTAACCGGTAAATTACAACGTCCCTGGCCAAACTACAAACATTGTTTTGGCTTTTAATTAGGCCTGATATCAGAAACACTCGAGCAGTTATGATATTAACACAGACACGAGTGTTATTAGAAGGTGAGCCCTGATATGGCTGTGCCAGCTAAGCTAATGTTTGCTAACAGAAAGTGTAAAGTCCAGCACTGAGGAAGTGCGATGCTACTCATCACCACTAGGTGGCGATAGAAGATAATTAAAAAACGTGGCGACAGGTGCTCTCCTCTCTTCCTCCTCCATCCCCTAAAAACAGCGCTGTTGCCCGGATAGTGCTGCATGCTAAAGCCGGCCTCTAAAGCCTGCAGTCGTTCAGACAGGGAAAACAACCAGACGTCAGGCCTGAAAACATCCTTAGCCTGAAATCAAGTCTCATGGCCAGCTGGCAGCTTGCCCTTTCTCAGGCTGCTGTTCCCACACGTCTCTCGCTGTTTCATCATTAAGTTGACAGTTAACATGGTGTTTTCAATTGCTATATGTGTTATTTGGTTTGAGTTTCACTTCAGTTTTTTGGTTTGTTGGTGTGTTTTTTTCCCAAGACACTGCAAATGACTCAGAGGAAATGCATGAGCTAAGAGACAAGTTGCATGTATTGTATCCTGGCCTACTGGCTCAGTGTAGTTGGTACATGTTTTGCAAATGAAATTATCTTTTCTTTCATGTCAAGTAATTGTGGTGGTCTCAAATACAGCACTGTGTTGTTTTGTGTGCCTTCTTCAACAGACTGACAGCACCACCGAAATGAACTGTGTTACTCGAGAGGCAGTGGGTATGTATCACAGATTTACAACACACCATTCTCTTTCAGTAGTTAATAATAATAATAATAATAATAATAAGGTCCATCCATCCATTTTCGGAACTGCTTATCCTCTTGAGGGCCGCGGGGCTGCTGGAGCCTATCCCAGCTGACATTGGGCGAGAGGCAGGGTACACCCTGGACAGGTTGCCAGACCATCGCAGGGCCTGACGCATAGAAACAGACAACCATTCACACTCATACTCAGACCTACGGGCAATATAGAGTCACCAATTAACCTGCATGTCTTTGGACTGTGGGAGGAAGCCGGAGTACCCGGCGAAAACCCGCGCTGACACGGGGAAAACATGCAAACTATGCACAGAAGGGCTCCCTCCTGGGATTGAACCTCTTGCTGTGAGGCAACAGTGCTAACCACTACGCACACACATGCACAAACAGGTCCTGTACATGTTTTAAATGGAGAGATGACAGGGTGTGGGGGCTGCCCATTGGATGGGCGCCCTGAGCAGTTTGGAGTTAAGTGCCTTGCTCAGCTGGCACTTCGCCAGCTATCCACACTCCATATTTGGTTCGAACAGGGACTTAAACTACCCTGCGGTTCCCAACTTGAGTTGGGTACTGCGCCTACTGCCGCCACAGTAATGTAGAAACAACACACATAAGGGTTAAATGTTGGAGATGATGGGTATACAGACTCCAAAGGCAACTTGTACACAGTGGTTATAAGGTTCATGTATTCACATCCATTTTGTCAAACAATTCAGGAGAAAATGAAATTATTTATTATAAGGGGAGTTGATTTAAAAGTTAACAAAGCAACACTATTAGCATGTCAGACTGGTCTGATAATGTTTTGGTCAGCAGGTTTTGCCAAAATCAGTATGTAAATATACTGCTTCTCCTTTGGACCATTTTATTTATGTCCCAATTTAACAAGTAAATATGTACTTACTTATGAAAAGTAAGGGGTCTCATTTATAAAACAATGCGTAGGATCCATACCAAAAATATACAGTACGTACAAAAAAAAGCCATAAATGGAGTGCGTCAAAAAATATTCAACAGTTTCTACAATCAGGCTTCCACTTCACCATTTGCGTCGTCAGTTTCCCGTCTCCAAAATGTTGGTAAGCAGGGGTCAGAGTTTCTTCTATGAAGTCTTGTTTTTATACATCACAACTTTTTTGTTCCTTGTTTTTTGTGCTTGTAGTGTTTATAAATGAGATCCCAGGTCTTTTGACAGATTAAATTTTAAAGTTCAGCTAACAGTTTTTAGCACTTGCTCAGCTGTTCAGCATTTTTTATGGTATTCTCTATTGTAGAGTAGAGATCAACTTGTTGCCAGTGTGTAGGTACAAGGGGTGGGCAATATATCAACTATACTCAGTGTATTGCACCTTTCACCTCGTGGGATATACAAAATGATTATATAGCAAATATCTAGCATAAATCGTCACATCATTTTTTAAGCCACCGGCACAAAAAAGATATGTCGCACACACTCCCCTGCCCATTTAGACCACCTTGTCGTGGGTGATGGTGTGTGAGAAGGCAAAGGGTGTGTAGTGAAAAAGCGCTAAACCTTCCGTCTTATACAGGCATGTTTTCACCGGGCTCTGCACTGGTGTTATTAACATGTCAAGTGGAGAGCTGTACGTTTTTTTGCACTCACAGTGAATAAATTGTCACATTTATCAGTGCTGTTGTCGCAGTTTAAGCCTTTAGTAACTGAAAACATCAAAGTGTTTACTGTGAAGCTTCAAGTTTACAGCAAAAATATCAACCCTTACAGCCCGAGACAAGCCAAGGCTTCAGAAGAGTTACACTTTGATCTATTTCATTATAACAGTACTTAATTTTACGTCATTATAACAGCACTTTATTTAACTTTATAGTAACAGTACTTTATTTAACTTTATTATAACAGTAATTCATTTAGTAGTGTAGTCTTTTGTGGTAGTTTAAAGGAGATTTTAAAATATTGAGATGTACTTTGTGTATCGTGATATAGCCTAAAAATATTGCAACATTATTCATAGTCCAAATCGCAGAGCCCTAGTTGTAATGAGCAGTGACTCACCTCTGATTTGTGGCTTATTTACTTGTGTGTCATAGCAACATTGGTTTAAGCTCATGGGGCATTCAGTGATATCAGCATCATCAGTCTCTTCTCTCCCTGTTGAGTCTGTAGGCATGTGTCAGCCCACATTTGGACAGAAACCAAGTTGTAGTAAATTCTCAAGAGGTAATTAACATGCAAACACTCACCGAACAAGCATCAAAATCTGCAAGTGCTTGTACTCTCCTCATTTTCAAGATTCTGTCACAGCACCTGTTGAAACGTTTTTCTAGCTCCTACAACAAAACACAAAAGGAGAGCAGTACTTGTAGAAGAATGTTGTGGCATCGTTCCAGTGGATTTGAGCCACTTGCACAACCTCTGCCAAGTCACACTGAAGCTGTTCTGGTGGCTGTAGCGACACCAAATGCCCCATTTAGACACTTGATCTTTGTGTTTCCTTTGTTTTGGCAGCTGCCTGGCAACAGACAGTTAGACCTGCCTGTAGATTTAGTCTCTGTCTAATTTTACTGAAATTTAAGTTTGACTTCATTGTTTTGTCAGAGTGGGAGGTTGCATCGTGTCTTATTACTTAAAAATACACTTAGTGTGAATACAGAGTTTTCTCAAATTTCAGTTAACTTGCGTCAAAAAAATAAGGGAAAAAAATCTCCCTCCCGAAGGTGAATGAGTGCATGCAATGTATGTGTGTCTGCGTATTTGTATGTGGTGATGGAGGTTATTATGTTGCAGTGAATGGGGAGCCTCCAGCTCTGTCATTCATCCACCAGCCAAGACTCTAAGGAAGCTACATGCTCCACATTCCTCTCCTCTCCTCACCTCTCCTCACACCAACAGTGAGACTGAAGTGAAGTGGGTCGTGCTGTTAGTGTGTCTGTGAGCCCCTGTGCACGTACGCATGTTCGTCAGTGGGATGAATGGGCTGGAGTGGGGTGTATAACAGCAGAGAACCATGGCGAACAGCAAAGAAAACTCTGTTGCTATTGAAATGCTTGAAATTAAAGGACCTTTCAGTGGCCAGTTGCAGTGGCTTTGCTAGTCTTAGCCTATTTACTACATATTCAGTCTACTTTGCTGTAGACTAGGGATGATAAGAATTAATCGGTAGTTAAGAATTTGACCGAACGTGTGGAATTTAATTTATCCAATAGAGATCTGTTTCTGAAATACAAACAATATGTAGTCTTCCATTAGGTTCTAGCTATAAGTAATTGTTTTGAAAGCGTGTTTCAGTGACTAGCGTTAGCCAACAAAGGGCTCAATGAAAATGAAACGAGCAAAGCAAAGCAAAGCAGTATTCAGTTATGTGTTCCATATGTTTAGGCCTCTACATCTTTACATGTTTCATAGGCTATGTAGTACTGTCAGAGATTATGCAGTGATGCAGGACAAAAAACGCATTTGGTATTGTTTGGTAGGAGCAAAGTTTAGTTTTCAACTAATCAAATAATTGATTGGTAATGTTACCAATGATTGATTAAGGAAACTGTGTTCAATTTGCAACCCAACTGTAGATTGTTTTCTAAAGCATGCTGTCATTGTGTTCCTGTCAAAGATGTGGCATCTTCGTGAGGTACTGAAGTACAGTTAATTTTAAAAGCCTGTGCTGCATTGCCGAGCAACAGCTGAGTTTCTTGTACAGAAACAAAAGCAGATATTAGTCATAGAGATAGGCTTCTCAGGAACTTCTTAAGCAACTTCTAAGTAACTGGAAATAGATATTCATACTAAGTGGAAATTATGAACAATCAAAAACCAGAGATTATTGTATATTTGTGTGTGACATAATGCAGCAAATGCATGATTTGTACTGAAAGTGGCCGGAAAATGCAAAAAGCATCTGAGCCACATGACCGTGGAAAATGATTCAGCTTTTTTGTTTTCTTAAAATGCAGGTTATTTTTTGAGTCTATGTGCTGTTTTAGAATGAGAAACAAAGCCTGTAGAAATGTTCAGGGAAGAAAGGCAAACTCAGAAACAAGTGATAAATAATAAGTGTGAAAGTGAGATAAAATGGGTGATTTAAAGAGGAGCATAGTGACTGAAAAAACACGCTGAAGTGGAGAGGGAGCAGCTGAAAGCTTCTCAAACAGGTAAAGTCGTTGTGTACGAGGCAGATTGAAAGAGACAAAAAGTGTCAGGCCAGGAGAGATGCAGTAAAGAAAGAGGCCAACACAGAGAGAGGGAGAGGCCTTTTGGTCTGCTTTCCCAGGCTATGCATCAGGAAGGTTGTATTTTTTACACCATGACCAGCGCATAGCCCTTTCCTGGGGAAATCCGAGACAAAATCGAAAGAGGCTGCTGCAGGGAGGGAGAGGAGAACAGGAAAACTAGCCCTGGGAAGGAGGCAGGGGGGCAGGTATGGTAAAGCCCACACAGCATGAGCGACAGAGAAAGAGCTGGAGCTTTTGGGAAGTCTAAGTGGAACACACGCACAGGCAGTTAGACACAAAACGTGCATGCATGCTTACATCTCCTCTTGTTTCTAGGCTCTTTTACTCACCATGACCTTCCAAAAAATGTGCCCCGAGAGTCTTCTCCGGAGTATTTTGGCTGCAGATTCGGATGGAATGCAGAGCTAATGCCGGGTTCCTCTACTATCCAACCAGTCTCAGCTGTTAATCCGATGTTATGGCTGCTCTGCTATGCCTGTTTTAAATGACAATATTTCCAGTATATCACATTACCTATAAACTAAGATTTAGGTTGGACACAATTTGAGGGATTTCAAGACAAATTTTACTTTTTATTAACATGACTGGTGCTATGACAAATACAGCTACCCACTCAGAGTGACCTGCCAGTGGCAATAGAGCTATCGGAGTGGACTGCTACCTCTTAAATGTAGTTGAAGTACAGTATCTCATTCTGTTAGGTAGGAAATATCTATCAGAACTTTTAACTTTAAAGCCAAAAGCCCTAATAGAAAGCCATCAGGTGCCTCACATTGAAAAAAATAATCCATTAAGTCTGATAGGTTGGATTTCTTGACGGGTTGATAGAGGTCAAAGGTCAGAGTGAAACCCCACCTCATCTACGCGTTTGTGTGCTCCCCCCAGGTCTTGACCCTGCCGTGCTGAGAGACCAACTCTTCGAGCTATGGAACTGGAAAGATCTGCAGACGGTGAGAGTCACTTTCACAGCGTGTGTCAATTCCACACATGCAATATTGAGTGTGTGTGTTTACAAAGGTAGAGAGATGGAGTCTTTGTGTGTCTGCAAGAAGCACTTGCACAGGAAGGAACCTGAGAGAGAGCTTGGATACCGGCATGTTTAAATGAAGCTCACCAATGGGTGTGTGTGTGCGTGTGTATGTGTGTGTGTGTGTTAATGAGGAAACCAGAGTGTCTGTCAGTAGGAAGGAAGGAATTTGCGTTGCACTGAATGAACTTGAGATCTGTGTGAGGAGGATATTGAGTGGATGACATCTGTTTTGCAAATTAAGACACAGCGCAAGACATTCTCACACAGATATTATTTTCTTGTGTAGGAAGTTTCTAATGCCAGAGTTTGCATTCTTTAGCTGAGACCTAAAATGTGTCACAAGCCTCTGTGTCTGCTGGGTGCAGGGAGCTGAGCTGTTTATCCTCATCGGCTACTGTCTGTCAGCCTCTTAAAAAATTCACTTGCTTAATAACTCATTTTAACAACAGCTTTTACTCATTTACTAGTAATATTTGTTGCAATTTTTCTTTAGTTGGTTCATCCTTGAACGCACCAAACTAAGACTGTTATTTTTAAATCAGGGTTCCTGCGACATGGGAAAGTGCAAGAGTTTTCCAGACTAAGCATGATAGGAATCAAGGCAGTGGAATCCCACATGCAGCATGAGAAAAACATAATCAGAAATGTTTTATTGTGAAGTACATTTGCACTTACGAGGAATTTCACTTGCTAATGATTGGTGCATAACATTTAAACACGGTGCAAAAATGCTAAACGACATGAAATTAAATAAAAAAATAAGAAAAAGTTTAACAGAATATGAAAAATTCAAAGAATACTGTGTGGCTGTAATATGAATGATGCACATAGGGTTCAGATTTTAATGAATCCACCTAAAAACAAGATCAGAAACACAATTAAGCCGTAATGTTTTATACATTTACCTTTTTCTCTCTAACATTTTAGTTTCAATTCACACCACTCCCTCCCTTTTCTCCCCCCACAGCTCAATTTGGCTGCCCATCATGGATTTTCAAAGCTGTCTGAGCCTCTGGAGTCTTTGCTAACAATCCTGGAGGGCTGTCCAGGCAAACAGAAGGGCCGAAGCCACACCATTGGTCATCACATCCTCCTGGAGTTCCAGACATGGATAAAGGAACATCCCCAGGTAGACAAAATACATAAAACAAACTTTTCCAGTGTGTAGGATTTAGTGGTGTCTAGCGGTAAGGTTGCAGAATTTAATTTTTCCCCATGTGCCAAGCATGTGGGAGAACTACGGGGGCTGATGTGAAAATGCAAATGGACCTGTCTAGAGCATTTGGTTTGTCTGCTCTGGGCTACTGTAGAGCAACATGACAAACTTTGTGAAAGAAGACCTGCTGTGTATGTAGATGAAGACAGTTCATTCTAGGGTAATGAAAACACAACTATTCTTATTTTCAGGTAATTATAAAGTAATGAAAACATAGTTATGAATATTAGATTTCATTTCTGACAATAGATGTCCCTAAATCCTACACAATGGACATTTAAACTCAATAAATGTATTACAGAGTTGCAGTTTCATCACATAATTGTCACAGGTTTCTTTGTAAAGGAGCATTTAACTTTTTTTGTGTACATTTTGAATAATTAGTTTAATAGAAAAAGTATAAAATGTGCTACACTGTCATTTTTGTAAACTGGGGAAAAGAGGTACACAATGTTTCTCTGTCCTCAGTTGACAGGTTGCCTGAACCTCATTTACAGAAAAGCAATTTTTCTCTTTTTCAAACATGATGGCAACATGTTAAGCAGCCAGTGCATTTATGGAGTAAAATGAGTGAGTTAAAAGACTAAGAAGAGTTTTATGAGGTGCTTTGTGTCTAGAAAGATGATGCTGGAGCACATGGATCATTTAAAGTGGTCGTGTGTATGGGACATTTTTTATTACTGACCTCCAGACGATCTCACCCTCATGGCCACACACATATTACCTCTTCCTCAAGCTCAAACAGCTCCAAAGTTGTCTCATTAGTAACTTTATTTTAGATTTTGTATAAGTATAATTATCACTTAATGTTTCAGGCTCCTTTTTTCTATTCTTCATGTTTTCAGTCTCAGTACAGAGCAAGATAATGTCTTTTTTCCCCATATGTTTCCTATATATTTATTTGGTTCCTTGTCATTTGTGTCCCTCCATCAGGTGACTCTGAGCTCACTCCCAGAGCAGCAAGCTATAGCACTTCAGCAGCGGGCTCTGAGCCTACTAACAGATACCCAGCCTAGCTTTGTAGACGGCCTCATAAACCTCTACCAGCTCAATACCCTGGATCCAGCCATACTCCGACTGAACATCATGAGGCTGCAGGCTCTCCAGTGCTACAAAGAGGCGAGTTCCTCATTCGATGTTTACATCATTTTTAAATTAAATGCCAGAAAGATGTCACACAAAAGATTTTGACACTGAATTACACTCTGTCTTTCACAGGCCGCAGTGCTCAGCATAAAGCTGAAGTTACAGAATGAACTGAATATGGAGGAGGTGAGCCAAACGTTTCTTTATTGATAAGCAGTGAATACATAAGCATACTTAAGATGTGTTAGATCTTATCTTTGTAAAATGGCTTCACTCAAATCTCTAACCAGCTTCCAAAATTGTCACCTGCTATCTTCTCCTGCAGATGTGTGTACCACTAATCTTGCAGAATAAGTTGCCTCTGGCAGAGTCCTTCGTCACAGGCCACAGTCATCTAGAAGAACGACTCGTCACACTACTCGACTCATGGTGTCACCCCAGCTTCAGCGGGGAAGAGCTAAGCAGGTATCGAACATGTGTGAACGTGTGGGAGCCTACAGCAGTGTTTTTCCCCTATATTCATTTAGCAGTGGTGGTGACTCGCTAAAAATCTCCCCATACTCAGTTAATAACTCACTGTCTCTACTTTAAGCAACCAGTGTCAGGCAGGATTGAGAATTATGAAATTAACTATCCAGATAAGGGCCACCGATCGTTAACAGCAGATATTCACTCTGTATAGTTTGAAGGCTGATCAGACAAACTGTAGCTCACACTGAACATTCACTGTTACATCTCACCATCTGTCTTCGCCACCACACTGAACACTTCTGTAGCGGCTGCAGTATACTCTGCTGTTTTCTGACCGTGTTTACATTTAGCTTTGTTTTGTCCTGTATTGTGCCCACATGACTGACGTGGCAACTTAATGTGTACCAGCTGTCATCTGCATTTCTCCAGGATTTAAGTTGTTTTGTCTCTGCGACTGGAAATGTAGAGTTGATTTGTGGAGACTGAAGGCAATTGTAAGAACTCAAAAACCTCTTGAGGTACTTGCATACAATTTATATGTAGGTAATTAGTATCTGTGTTTACTTGTTAAGTTGTTTTTACAAGTGCTGTTAGAGTCACAAAATTGGTTTGAGCAGCATATAGTGTATGGGAGGCATACTATTAAATGTAAATCAACATCTACATCTGTGTACAAATATGTATCTAAAGCCCTTCTCATGTCAGCGGACACCCTAAATATCTTGCGGAAGCGCAAAAAAACTCATGCTCCTCAGCACTGCTGCTGGGGAAAAAAATCCTAGGGGAAATACTGTACAGTATGTATGTAGACATCAGTGTGCAGCTGTATGAAGTCATGTGGTTGTAACTACATCTGTGTGTTTCCATAGGCAGTTCCCTCGCTGCTCTTTGACCAAACAGTGCATGAGCCAGATCCAGCCCAAGTTGCTCACCAAACATGTCTACAGACTCATGGAGAAGTTCAACATTAACCAAGGTGTGTGACTACACATTGGACACGTGTGTAGGTGTTTATGTGTGGATGATCACCTTAAGGCAGAAATGATTGTGATCTCATCTTTTTGACTCAGGACTGTGTCCCAATGCTCTACACAAAAGGAGACTGGACTCTTTACGTTTCCTCATGTACAAGAGGTTTGTGGAGGTAAGTGATGCAGCAGGCTTTCTATTTTAATCAAGCATCGTTATATGTACCAGGTATTCACTGGCTGTATATAAAAAAACAGAAGTCCTTTTTTCATTTGGGATCCAAAATGCACACTTTCCACACTTTCTCTATCTCTGGGTGTAGTTCAGGTTCACTTCCTTCAGTTAAAAGTGTATGTTTTTTGATACACCTAAATGCTTTTTATATTTATTTCATGATTTTACTCTTAACTTTAAAAGCAGTGCATGGTCTGTAAGGCTCTAATTCCTTGGGAGGAATTTCCTGGATATTACAAAATATAGGTAAAAGAGGAGTGGGAACTGTGAGAAATATTTCTTAAATGTTTAAGGGTTAAGACAAGCCTGGCTCCTAAACACTGCTATGAAATATGAATAGCCCATGGGCTTTGGATCATGTTATTTGAACACAAAATCATCTAAAAATGAAATTAGCTGTTTGAATTTTGATACAGTAATAAAGAGTGGTTTTTAAACACCAAAGCAACACTAGAGATATTTATTTTATTAGCTTAATGCAGTTTTATCAAAGAAAAAATAAGTGGAGCAGGAGCATGTACACCTCTTGTGTCTGAGAGGTATTTATTCACATTGTTGTGTTTTTCTTCTCAGATCTCATGTTGCCGTTTTGGTTACACATACGTCAACTCTAATCACTGTTCATAAGTCATTATTCTGCTTTTCTAAGCCAATAAAAGCTTGTAAAAGATCTCAATGGAATCTGAGTTGATTTTTATGGCGTGAAGGATAGATTCAGTTCCTGAAAACATGAGCAGATGGCAGCATTAGAGGTTTTTTTAAAGAATTACCTTTTAGCCCAGACTTGTGGGCGCCAGAGACAAAATAGATTATTATTAAGATAAAGTATGTTTTAACCTTACTTTATCGATAACTAAAGATAACAGGCACTTTCACTTAGACGTGTTAAAGGGCATTGAATTCATGAATTCAAAAAATAAGGCCTCATTTGGTATTAAAATGTCTTAAATCCAGGGGTGGAGCTATTGGTGGTGCACAATCAGCCCTAGTTAGGCTCGTTGTAGTATGATGTGGCGTTGTAAAATCTCAAAATAAATGGAAACATATATAATGGAACCAACAGCACTCAGATTTTGTTTCCGGCCGGGACGCTCAGAGCAAAGGATCCGCTGTCTGCTAACTAGCTGTCACTGTACCCTGGACAATCTGGGGAAGTTTAAAATTTAAGTGATATTTAATTGAGATTTTTGCATCTTGTCTGAAACTGGTACGAGGCAGTGTATGAAGCCAAAAAGTTTTTCACATTGTGCATGACAGGAATCAAAACAGTGGAATCCCACATGCCAAGTGAGAAACTCGGCAATATTGGAGTCAGATTACCCACTAACTGAACTGATTAATAATTAATTTGACATACGAATTGTGTATTTATTTGTATTTTGTACTTTACTTTCTTTTAGAAAAGCATGACAGAGGAGAACTGGAGTGACCATGTACAGGTGGGCATGTAGAGATATGCTATACTGTATTATTGTTTCAGTATCAATAAGATATTTAGGATGTCTTGTATGTGAGTTTTTTTAATTACATATATGTATTCTGTATGTATAGTATGTCGTGGCAGATGACTCTGAGCTGCAGATCCTTTTGGTGGAGATGTTGGTGAAGTACTGTGGTCTTCAGAAAGCCTCACAGTGGTCACTGAGATACAGAATCCCCAGAAATCGACTTCCATGTGGGGTATGGGAAACGCAGCGGAGTCTACCGCCTGATCTACAGTGAGTTGGCCGAAATATGCATAGACATATGCTTTTATGCAACTTGTGGGATGCATAGGCTGTACTTGTTTTATATGAGGAGGAATAGTTGCAGCCTTAGAATTTTTATCCGTGATGTGCCATCCAGAACATAGGTTTTATTCACCAGTTATCCTTCATACACATTGCATGTCACTCTGCTGTCTTTCTGTGTATCTCTTGTGTTTTCTATCCACTCTTATTCTGCATTGGCTGTGTTGTGTTTTTCTTTTTCTAACAAAAATACAAACATTTGTCACCCCTGCTTAGACAGATAGGTCTGAGTAGTTCAGCACAAACTGAGGAGTGGATACCGTCTCAGTCTCACCGTCAGAAGTTCTACCAGGTGCCGCTCACCAAAGACAAGGTTCATTTTGTGGACTCGCCAGAAGCTCTTCAGAGATGTCGAAACATTGTGCTGAAGGTACAGGAAGCTAATTGCTTTATATGGGAAAAAAAATGGTTTTGTGTCTACATCAACCATCAGTGAGAATGTCTCTATCTAATGGGAAGGCAAATGTGGTCACTATTAAAAGCATTTAATGTGAGTCTTTATTCATGAAATGATTTTTTCTGCTGTCCTACCCACTCCTGTCTTTACCCTCTCTTAGGAAGGTAGTATAGTAGGAGTTGACATGGAGTGGCAGCCCACGTTTGGCTGTATCTCAACTCAGAAAGTTGCCCTGATACAGCTTGCAGTTTCGGACCAGGTTTTCTTATTAGACCTTTGTGCAAATGGATTCTGTCAACACCCAGATACTATCAGTTTCATCAGGAGCTTGTTCTCTGGAAAAAACATCCTTAAACTGGGTAAGAAACAGACTTGACGAAGGTTAAATCAATTTCATCTCTGGTATTTTTGTTTATACTTCTGTCTCTAACATTTCTCCTTTTTTGCCATTCAGGTTATGGTATGTCAGGGGATCTCAAGTGTCTCTTGGCCACCTGGCACCAGCTTTTAGAGGAGCCACTGCAGATGGAGGGGATGCTTGATCTTCTTAATATACACCAAAAGGTAACATTATCCTGTCATTCACATAACTTCATACAGATTACTGCTAAATGTATTCCTGCAGTTGGTCTTATTGTGACAATAGAGAAGACACTGTTAGAGCACCGTGCCTCTTTAAAGCTGTAGTTGGTAAATAACTTCTCATTTCGCTAAATGCATCTCTATATTCACACAGCACAAAATGAGACAGACCGTCTGTGAATGAAATTGTATTCCTCTGCCTACTCTTTTGCCTTGTCTTGTTTCTTATTTTACAGCTAAACAGTACACTAAAATATGTTTCATGATTCATATGATCTTGATTCAAACAGTTGTGATTAACGTTATTGACAGCTGCCTTAAAGACGCCTCGACTCTGATTTATTGTTTTCAGTGTGACAGATTCTGGCGAATGCTATTCAGGGTTCTTGAAAAGTAATGGAAAAGTTTTGAAATTTCGTCCAGGAAAATGAGCTCTGTGTAGTGACCAAAAGAATGAGATTGTGGACACAAGCGGCTGAAATTAGTTTCCTCGGCAGCATGGCTGGGCTCAGTCTTAGAAATAGGGAAAGGAGCTCGGACATCCGGAGGGAGCTTGGAGTTGAGGTGGTTCGAGCATCTGATCAGGATGCCTCCTGGGTGCCTTCTGTCAGAGGTGCTTCATGCACATCCAACTGGTGGGAGGCCCAGTGGGAGGCCCGGGGGCAGACGCAGAAAAGCTGGAGGGATTACATATCTCGTCTGGCCTGGGATCCCCCAGGAGGAGCTGGAAAGTGTTGCTGGGAAGAGGGATGTCTGGAGTGCTTTGCCCCCGCAACTTGGCCCTGGATAAGCAGTAGAAGATGGATGGATGGATGGATGGATGGATAAATTGATGGATGGATGAAATGTGTGTGGGAACCCTGGCTATTAGAAGCAGTAGGAAGAGGAGGGGGGGCATGTTTTTTCTACTGTCTGTCTCATGTACCTCTTTCAGCATATAGTTACAGTTTCTACAAATATGACAAAAAGTTATTTTTTTCTCTTTTCCTTATTTTCAGTTCATTATAATATTCAGCATAAATGTGTTTTAATTTATAACTACAGAGGTGGTCAGGCAAAATTCTCACGGCAGGAAAATGGGTCAGGCAGGAAGTTAGGAATGTAGTTTCTCCTCAGCATGTTTACAGGAACTTAGCCTGGCTCAGCTCAGCAAGCATCGGTGTTGGCATTGCCATTTGTCCCCTGCACCCCATTCAACCAGGGTTACAGTACCACAGTACCAGAAGACTGTTACGTTTGGGTCTTTGTTTATTGCATGGTCATAACTCAGGTACACACTGCAGCAGCAGACCAGCAGTTTTCCTGAGATGTATGTTGCAAAGCTTGTAGTCTTGTAGCTTGTAGCGGACAGGAATGTGGAAATGGCAACATGGGTCTGTAAGTGATGAGGTTGCTTCACCATCTGCTGGAGTAGGCTGCATGTTGCAGGATGTCAGGAATCCAAGAAATGTCTTTTGAAAATTGCAAGGAATGTGTAGTTCAATTAGGATGTTATGACAGGACATTAAATGGGGGGGGCGAGAGCCTTACACTGTCACAAATTCTAGATAATTTTAAATTATTAAAGTTGCTTATTGCAACCATGAAAACAATTCTTAAGAGGAGGAAAATTCAAAACAGGACCACACCATTTAATGTTCACTGTAATGTCTGTTATGCTTTCTACAGATCCAGCGTCAAAAGATCAACAGGACACAAAATGGACCTAAAGAGGTGCTGGTAGGAGAGGACTCTGCAGAGAAAGGCCTCAGCCTGCTGGTACAACAGGTCCTTGGGAGGCCCCTCGACAAGACAGAGCAGATGTCCAACTGGGAGAAACGGCCACTGCGCATCAGCCAAATTAGATATGCAGGTAAGGTGTTAGGGAGACAAGGAGACAGATGGTCGCTGTTGTATTTACTATAGAATATCACAGATTATTTTGTTATCCCCTGACGAATTGCAAAGCAATACATTTATCCCCCCACTCTCTCATGTTTCTCAACCCCCTTCTAGTGGCAGATGCCCACTGTTTGCTGGATGTGTACTCTGTCCTCTCCAGCAACCCAGCATACTTCGGGCTGCCAGCTGACCTGCGCAGCATCTCGTCAAACCAGTCAGAGAAAAGCGGAGACGAGAAGCAGAAGGAGAAACAGGCCAAGCAGATGAAACAGGCCCATGGCAAAGAGGTCAGGAGTCAATTACTATTTTTCCAGCAGTTGCTCTTGTTGATGTGTTCAGTTATTTTTGTAAGGTTTCAGTTAATACCAAATGCCTTGAGGTCTAGGATGTGAAGACAAATAAATCCATCAAGGACATTTAGACTCTTAGACACAGATTGGTTGGAATCAAGGGGGAAAATTTCATTAATGAGACTGTGGAAGCCCGAATCCATTAACTACTTGACCCGCTCTTGACCCTGACCTTGGCATGTTCGTGTTTGACTCTGAATAAGTGTAATATGGTCGTCCTCTCAGATTTTTATGCATTTTCCTGGGACGTTGGTATGAATATAAACGGACCAGAGGAAAAACAAGGAGGTAACTTTAGGAGGGCCTTTGTATAAGAATGGTATTTTTAATAAAAGCTACACAACTGCAAATTAAAGAGGGCAGTGTGTATGAGATTTTTCCTCCTATTTGCCAAATTTTTGTACTTCTCTGCACATCTTTAGGACATTCAGTCAGCAGAACATTGGCAGGGTTATTTCTGATGTCTGATTAACTTCACAGACTGCAATGAATAAAATACAACCCATTTTTTTTATTTTAATAACTATTGTGTCAATACATTTAACATTTCTTGCAGCTTTTAGCTTCCATGTGACACAATAAATACAGAAAAACGGAAAAACTTGTGTTTGAGCATCCATCCTGCAGGGAGGGGACAATATGTGTTTGACCAAGACACTTCAGCAGTTCCTATCAGCTCCAGGGGTGCAGTTGTAAAGCTCACCCCCATGCTTTGACCTCACCGCACTGTGGTGCAAGTGAAAAGAAAATCCCCCTGTGGGGATCAGTTAAGTATCACATTATTGTCTCTGTCCATTTAGGAATGTCAGGGGGCTCAAAGGGTCAGTCCCCCTCGCTCTGACACAGAGAAAGGCCTCCTGTGTGGCGAGAAGCCCTCAGAAGACAGCCCCCCTATGCCCCCCCAGCAGTTGCGGGTGGTGTGTGACAACATGCTGCAGGGACTCGGGCGGTACCTGCGCTGTTTAGGAGTCGACGTGATCATGTTGGAGAACACTGATGATCACAGAGTAGCAGCAAAGGTTAGTTAGCTGAAGACACACACATGCCTTTTTATACACAATAAACACATACATGAAGAAATCACACAGAGAGTCAAAATTTTGTAGCAGTGATACTCAACTTATTTTGCCCGGGTGCTACTTTTGCAAAATGACAGAAGATCAGGGGACATTTCATAAATAAACATTAATGATATTTATAAGTATATATCATAAAAATTTAATGGTTTCAACAGTTTGACGTTACCTGTACACAGGGGCGTTTGTAGGATTTGAAGACATTCAGGGCTTGGCCCTGACGTCTATTTAGATTTTTTATGCACTCTGGCACCTTATTTACATTCAAAGTACAAAAAAATTCCCAGTTTATTTTCATTGTGAAATAGAAAATGGTCGGTCGGCCACCCAGCACCCAGACCATAAGTTGAGTATCACTGTTTTACATATTATAGACAACCAGTACTTACATCACTGCATTCAGGAGTTTTTCGTTTCTGATGTGTATTTGTTGTGTGTCAGTTAGCACAAGCTGAAGGCCGTGTCATACTCACATGTGGACAACCGTTCCAAAGTGTAAGTATTATCTAATGTGAACTCAAGAACAAATCCGTAAACTGATAATGCATTTTGTGTGTGGTTGTATGCGCATCTTTGTTGGCTTGTATACACATGTTGCCTCTGTCTCCCCACATAGTTGAGGTCCCAGGTAGGCGAGGGTCGCTGTTTGTCCCTGGACTGTTCAGAAAAGGCCAGAGACCAGGCTGTTCGGGTCCTACGGCACTTCAACATCCAGCTCACTCCCAGCGATATATTCAGCCGCTGCCAGGTAAGGAAGTTTTCTGTGGTTCTACTAATTAAAATAATGCCAGTGATTAACAGATGAGAGAACATTACATTCATACAGTTATACGATAACAATCATTCCAACATTTTTACATACATTTCTGTTCTGGTCATATAGCTGATGCTTTTATACAGAACAGCTTTCATGAGAAAAGGAAAAAACTTCAGTTCCTTAATTGTGTGAGAAGCAATAAAAATAGCAGTGCAATATTTCTCTGGTTTTATAACACAGCTGAACTGGTTAAGTTCCTGAATTCTGAGAAAAAGAGATTGTGGTGACTGTGGTGTTTTGTGTAATACTTAGAAAAAGGGGAAGAAATAAATATGTGATAAGGGGAAATGGAGACGAGGGGCTTTAAAAAAAAACAAACGTCATTTTACTTTCGTGAGAAAATGTAAGTAACGTGTGAATTGTACTGGATTGTTGTGGTGATAGTGACCAAAATAAAGAGGTATCAGATACAAGCAGCCAAAGCAGAATAACTCTTACTGACAGGATGAGGAGGCAGCTTGAAGTTGAAAATGCTTAACTTTCAACACGTTTGTGCCTAGCGTCCAATAGACTGCAGCGGAATCAAATCTGTAAAAACAGAGACTGTTGAAAACGCTGCTGACCCTGTTTTAGTTTTAATTCTCTGGGTTTGCATTTTAGTCTGGATGGCTGGTAACAAAGACTTTTGAAAACGACGACACAGACACTTATGTTCACTTCCCAAAAAAAAAACACAGCAAGGTCTACATACCTTTTGTGATTTCCACCTTTTCTGTGACGTGGCTTTCCCCTGCTTTCCCCAGTACCGATGTTAATATGCAACGACTCCCAATCTGTTTTCCCCTGCCTTGACTGCCTTAAACTCATTTCTTACTTGTCCTAGGTCTTACTTTTCACCATTGCTGTTCTTCCTCCATAGTATTTCTGTAACTAAGCATCCAACTACAGAGTAGACAACCTGCTTCCTGTTTACACCCAGCATGCGCATTCAGTTTTCAGGCATGTTGGGATGGATGGAGATCATTTGGAGATAAAATGCTGTTTTGAATTCAATACGTGTCAGTGTGGAGGCAGCCTTGAAAAGAGTGTATATCCCATATGGCCTTAGAATGCCTCGGGGACCCAGGAGGAACTGGAGGATGTGGCTGATGAGAAAGACGTCTGGGTTACGTTGTTTAGCCTGCTGCCACCACAACCTGGGTGGAAAAAGAGGGGATGGATAAGAAAATGAAAAATGATGGGCTTATCAGGAAGAGTTAAATACGAGGTGATTCTCTATCACAACTATTAGGGATCTAGGAAGGAAAGGAGTTGAACCTGGAGGAGAAATTAGAAATCTTTCAGTATCAGTATCTATCTTCTTTCCTCAACTTCAGAAACATTGCTTGCTTACGCACAGACACACACAAAGGTGCAGTGCACTGCATTATTGTAATTCCAATTTGATCTGGTTTGTGGGGCCTGAAAAAGATGTTTGTTTGTTAGTCAGCTTGTTGCCACCAGTCATTGTCGGATTTACGGTACCTGACCTGTAGATCTCTCCATGGGTGGCTGTTTAGGGAAACCTGTGTGTGCTGCGACGGCTGTGTTTGTGTTGTCTGTGCCGGCAGTTGTGATTGGGAGGGGTATCTTTGTAGGACAGTTTCTAAACTTGGGTGTTCTGGTCTGCTCCTGGTAGGAGGCCCTAAATGTGTCAAGATACACCACTGGGTGCATTTGTCTGAGCCCCAAAATGTTTAAAAAACCTGGACCACCTTGATGCTACCTCCTGTCTTGATGATACGATGATGACACAAACACACACGCACAGGCCAAATGGTCATCAGCCTGCCTCATCTATTTAGTGGTCACTCCTGACGTCGCTTAAAGGAAGGCCAAATGTGACTGAAGTGTTACACACCACTAGCAACAGCTCTGCCTCGTATCGCTCCCATCGTTCAGACGGCAAACCCCGGGAAACTTTTGTCCCACAGCCTCAACCATGTTATGACTATCTCGCCCTCTGTTTAAATTAAAATCTGTTTTAAAAAGAATAAATGGAAAATGACAGCTAATTGAAAAGCACCTACCTTTGCCCTTTTAGTGAATGCTTGATCATTTCTGGAATTTTATTTTTGAAGATTGTTATCTAAAAATGTCACATCCAAAACAGACCAACAAAAGTAACATGAGTGTATTCAAGCACCTTACCTTAACGACTCAACATACAATATGCAGTACATATTAAAATTCAGGTGAATGTGTGTGTGTGTGTATGTGTGTGTGTTAGAAAGAGAGTTTCAACCAGGGGGTTGCTCCGTGGCCCACCCAGGCGAAGTTAACCCCTTTGTTATCTGATTGTAAAGCTCTCTGATTAGCAATGGATGGGTTAGTTTCTCTCCCTTTGTCTCTCTGTGTTTCTCTCATGCGCATACACCATTGATGAATGTCATGAAGAAAGAGAAGTACAAAAAAAAACACAGAAGAGGAGATTAACCACAGACTTGGTGTGTGTGTGTGTGTGTGTGTGTGTGTGACAGAGAGAAGATTTTGCAGGGAAAGGGTTAATGTTTGTCTCTGTGTATCAATAGACCCAACAGAGATTTTAGAGGCATAGGAATGTGAGTCCTCTATGGAGACCCCAAGAGGGAACAGTAGATGGTGAAGGGCCTCATGTGTGTGTGTGTGTGTGTGTGTGTGTGTGTGCGCGTCCTTGTCTGCATACTTCTGTATACTTACAAACAATGAAGTGGTAACAACACTGCAGTTTTATGATTCAGTCAGTGATTCAATCTCTATTCATGGTGTTTGATGGATTTATCTACAATTGGATTTTCACCAGTGTGGTTCTAAAATAATCCTTCTCCAAAAAATGATAATGAAATTATAGCTGGTAAACAAAGCCAATAAAATGAGGCCAAATCGCTTTCCTTGACTTAACAAGTGCAGCATCAACACACTCCAATAAGATAAGTGCCTGTATGCATGTTAAAGTGGACTTGTGATTCATCAACAAACACAGAGAAGAAGAAGATGAAGCAGCGCAGCATGCTGTTGTGTAGGGTTTTTGGCAATACGTGTTCTGCAAGAATTCCGAGAGGAGGGAAAAGTCCTTAAACACAATAAAACTTAAGCCAACTAAATAGTCATCATGGCAGTGGAGATGTATTGAAGGAACAGAGTGCTCCAGGGATAACATTTTTCTGTTGGGTGATGCAGAAGTTTGCATCGCTCTGGTTCCCCTCTTAAAAAGCCTATGATATTTTTCCATTGGATTTTGGGTCATTCCCGAAAATAAGCTCTGTGGCGAACAAAAGTTTATGATGCTTACATGTATTGTTCAGCGTGATAATCTTCACAATTGCTCTCCACTTTATGGTTTTCGTAGCCTAAATGCAATCAGAAGTGAAAAAGCTAACGTTAGGCTATAAACAAACTACACCGCGGTTGCTTCACCTATCATCACCACCAAAACAAGACTGTAACGCTGTGTTCAATGTGGCTTGATATGATGACATCCTGTAGTCTCATTTAGCCACTTGTTAGCAGCCACCTTTTTTGAAATGCATAGAAGCTTCAAGGTTCATGAGTGGGGTATTTACTGAAGTATTTTGTATCATAGAACAAAACTTGTAAGTCTCTTAAGCTTGTGTTAACCGCAGACCTTATGTCAGGCATCTAATACTAACTCATCTCCAGGTTTTAGGACTCATTCCTAACACACTCTATACGTTGCAGCAGCAGCCAGCATAGGCACCAAACAAAAAAAAAGAGTGCAGTAAAGCCTATTCAACAGGTATTTAAAAACTTCAGAAAGTTTACTTAAGACAGCCCAAAGACCAAAGCAAGAATGACAATATCACAGAATGTATTGCACTAGATGACTAGCCTTTTTCTATGGTAGAAGATCAAGCATTTCCACAGCTAATGGTGCATTTGTAACACCAGTATACTCTCCCACACCTCTGCTACTTTGCAAACAAACTCCTACCTACCCTGTATGATATTGTCACCACACGTCTGATCGATATCAACATAAGCGACAAAAGTTTTACGACGGTGTAGTTTTTTTTTTTGCCACAATAATGGTGTAGTAAAAATCTGATATTGTGCCAGCCAAGTGTAGTTCGTCTAGTCCTAGTCTGTGCCATATACTACTTTTGCATATAAAAAGAAATAAAAATAAACATGGCGGAGGCCTATCACACAGGATGAATTTGATAACTGTAGAGAAACATTCATTATTAAAAAAGGGCATGTGGCTGGAAAAATGTATCAAAATAATTGAGAAAGCCTTAAAATTAGCAAGTAAGATTTCATTTTCATCCTTATTCTGTGTGCCAGCCACACATCTAAATGCAACTGTTTCTGGTTTGTAGTAGCATTTGTAAAATTTTCAGTTGATAAAAAAACTGTTTGGTTCCTCCTAAAGGCAGTAACACATTAAAACTATTGTTATGAAAATAAAGGGGTTTCACATGACTAACAGATAGTTCTTGAGCTCAGTAGAATGCAGTTTTGTCACCCCCTCTGGCATAAACAAAAAAACCACAGGATGTGAACACTATTTACTAGGTAGATCTATTTGATTATTAATGTTATTGAAACAAATCTACTGTTTTTAACTCAAAGAATAATATATTTATTCTTAAATAATGTACATTTAGTGATATTTATTCACAGTATCCGTTTGTGAAAAAAGAAAATATATTTTCAGCCTTAAAATAACCCCAAAAATATATTAAGAAAGATCTGTTTTACTGTGACAAGATGTTGACACGTGTCACTGTATTTAAGTTAGTCTGTAGTCCTTAAATTTCATCTGTGTGGATTCCAGCAAGGGGTTGGGTAAGAGGGTGGAGTTGGCTATTGGTCCATTACAGTTTCCTTATTCAGCTATATCCTATCCCTACCACTAATGCCTGCTGCGTCTATACTTTCCACGCACTCACACACAAACACACACTTCCGTTGGGCTGTGCAGCTCCATCAGATGTCCCATACTGGCCTTTTATAGACATGTTGAGATAGCAGAGATATCCTGAGAGATAGACACAAAGCCACACACACGCACATATACAGTGATAAGCATACACTCTCAAAACCTCAAACTGATAAACACACTCAGACACCGTCATAGACACACACACAGTTACCTCAGCACCTTTACAGAGCACGCAGACTCTGTCACAGATGCACACACGCTCAGAATCAGTCGCAGACACTATTGCAGCAGAAACGCTGGTTCCCACGCACCAGACTACTGGGGAAGTGAAAACAAGAGCAACAGGAACCGTCACACCGTGAGAGGGAGGGGTGGGAGAGATGTGGGGTTAGGGAGAGGAAAAGGGGGAGGGAGGGAGAGAAGTGAGAACAGAGGTGACGGCAGGGAGGTAAAGAGACATGGAGCGGCACTGAAAGCAAACGAAAAGGAGCAGTCAGTTAGGGAGAAAGACAAAAATAACACAGAGTCTTAGGGCCGGAATTACAGAGAGATTGTGTGAGAAAGTCAGAAATAATCAGTGTGTGTGTGTATGTGTGCAAGTGAGGCGAGTGTTTGTTGAGTGAGGAAGAGCGAGAGGAAGAGAGAGTGTCTGAGAAAGGTGGCATTGAAGGAAGAGGAGGGGTGGAGGAGGGTGAGGAGATAGAAAGACTTGTTGTCTGTCCTTTGATCTACAAAGAGAGCCGCGGGCTGAGAAACAGGAGGAATGTGAGAGGTTGAGACACGTTTAAAGTTACCCTTCACTGGCTGCGTGTGCATGTGTGTGTCTATCTGTGCATGCGAGTGAACTGGGGTTAGTCAGTATCAGGATTTGCGTATGTGTGAAAATGCATTAAAAAAACACCTCACACCTCAATTCATATATGGCTGTTATTTTTAAATGCACAGGCACACAGCATTTGTGGGTAACCACAGAAATGCACAGTGTCACGCTTTGCTCACACACTGAACCAAACACATTTTCACACACCACATCTGTGTTTGTGAGTGCATTCTGGCTTTGTCGCTCTTCGTCTGCATTCGTGTGCCATCTTTGTGCACGCACCATTTTTCACAGTGACAAAACAGGGTTCAAATTTGTGTGTCCCGCCGTTTTCCCACTCTCCCTCCCCTCTCCGGAGACGAGAGGGGAGCGACAGCGAGAAAGGGGAGGAGGAAGAGGCGGTGGGGAGGGGGGCATTCCATAGGCACGCCAAGACATTCCGAGGGAAACCATCCCAAATATTTCCCACTGTGTGTGGCGAGGGCTTCGCGTCTCCTGTTGCACACATACGGTTTGAGAAAGTGCTAAAAGCGAATACACACACTGGGAGAAAGTGTTTCCCACACTTAACACAGGTCACCCTCACAATCACTCCCTCCAGCGTACACACATGAACATAGTCAGTGGGTGCAGTTATGAGTGATGGGCACCCTGTATGCCCGTCTCCTTTGTCTGTTTTTTTTGTCTCGTGGGCGACGTGCTGTCGCTGCGTCTGTCTTTCTGTCTGTCGGTAGGGGAGCCAAATCAGGAAAGGCCATTGTGATTGTTGTGTCACTCCATCATGTGAGTTTATGAATGAGCCAGCAACTAAGACATGACCACAAATATTAAGCTTTCACTTTGCTGCTCAGGGGTGTAACGTTTTCTGTGGAGATGACTTCTTTACTGGAATGAGATGTTGACTCGTTGAGTCATCGTTCATCAGAAATACTGTATGAAAGTATTCCTGTGTGCTCCACTGGAGCACAATGGAATTATTAACAAGGGGAAAGGGGAAAGGGGAAACAGTGGCTCACACTAATAAAGTCCCATTTATTATAGTATGTACAGTACAGATTCATTGGTGTTGGATTAATAACAGGAAAAAAGCACATCATTAGGCCTGGGGCATGTGGTCGAAATTAGGGATGTATGAGTAATCTCCGTAAAGTTTAAATGGAGTCCATAAGTAAAAACACACTCGGAAAACAGTCATAATTGAGCGCAGTTAAATCTATAAGGTTAAAAATCGTCTGAAAAAACACTGCGTATATCGTAAGAGCAATTTGAAATTGTTATATATATTTTTAATAACCAAATCATATACAGAATGCTGCTGAACTGTGCACAGTGCATTATGAACATTGCACATTATCCTACAGAGCATAACTAACAAAATAAACATTTATTGAAAACAACAGTTTTCATTAAAAGATACACTGTTAGGCATCTTATTGTGTGAACGCAATTGCATGAAAAAATAAAAACTTTAATAATAAGTTTAGCAGACTAGTATTTCTGGTGCCGACGAGTGAGGGTAGCACCATTAATTTGACTTGTCGACCAAGCACGCACATCCCTTGTTGAAATCACAATCCCAACAGAGACAGAGATATATCACGATATAGCAAATAAATGCACAGTCACATATAATAATTATATAACTGACCATATTTATTTTCAAACCAGTCAGTTGTATTTGGATGTTGTACCCTACATGAGACCAAACTCTTGAAAGACCAAAGACCTAGATGAAAAACTGTGACTGTTAAGTTCTTAGTCAAAGCTTGTTGAGAAATTTGTAGAGGTATGTCATCATACGCTCACAATATGATTCTGCTGAAAGTCCATAAATGATGATCAGTCTGGAACTGAAAATGAAAACGTGATTAAAACACTTCCTGCACAGTTTCGAGACATGTTAATGTTATTTTTTGTAATTATCTTTATTGATAATTTGAAGAAATCAAACCGGTAATTTTGTTTTTAAAGAAAAAGCATCTAATTAAAATGTGTAATGCTGGAGTACACTGTATTTTAATGGTTAACAATCCCCTAGATATGCACATTTGAGCTGCAGTAGATGGCTGCAGCATATACTTAGTCTGCTGTAATGGTTAAATGTTGAAAGTGTGAGAAGCAGGCTCGTTTTTGGAAGTGGTGTTAAAATCCCACAGAAAGAAAGGCAGTTCGCAACCTGTGTCCCTGACTCATTTTGAAGTTCATTCTCATGGCTGTCTGAGCAGACACAATAGCAGATACACACACACACACACACACACACACTCTCTCACACACACACAGAAAGATAAGGAAGAAGATGAGCCATCACTCACCAAGCATCTGGTTTTAAAGAAATCATGCCTGTTCCTTTTCCCACAGTCTAGTTGGCCCCAGGATAGCATAGCAATGCAATGACACCTGTGTGTGCGGGTGCAAGCATGATATGTATCTGCATGTGTGTATCTGTACGCATGCTTGCGTGTGAATTTAAAGTTACTCAGACACCACAGAGGTTTCTCTTAGAGGGCAGACAAGTGCGTGTAACGTCGTTTGTTTTTTAGGAAAGTTAATTACAGATCTAGGAATCATTCAGGAGGTAATAATTTGTTGAGACGCCAGCTTTCTGCTGCTTCCAGCTTTCCCTGCGATGGTTTATTTTGTATAGACCTATAGCTGATCACGCAATAAGACTGTTGTCATTAACATTTTCTTTTTTGAGTTCTACTTAAGTGTTAAATTTAGTTGATTAGTCTTAATAGATTAGTTGTAAACCAGAGGCGGTAATATAAGTCACATAGCACCTGTGTTGTGCAATCTGTATATTGAAACAGAAAATAAGAGATCACAGCGAGTCTGAAGAACTGAGCCGTGTCGAAGCGCGTATCCACCCATGTTTGTCGAAACGGTCTATAAGTTCAAACATCTTCATAACTACTTTGTTTGCCAGCTGCCTAAAGGAAAAGGTGAACAGAGGGAAGGCCTACAAAATAAATAAATGTCAATATTTGAATATACTGTTAATGGTGTAAATTTACCTGCAGCACCGTAGATGTAGCGATAGTATTTCTGTCTCTGCTTCCACTCCCATTTTCGCCCCGTCTACCTGTCTCTTATTCTCTCGACCTCATTCCACCTGCCCACTTTGTTGTTACGCTTTGTTTCTTCTCTCTTTGGTTTCTTTCTCGTTTTTTGGTATATACACAACATTCATGGCGACACATTTGTGCATTCAGACACACTGTTACAGAGCAGATAAAAGAGAAACATAAATAATTATTTGATTATTTAAATTAAATTAAGCACACTTTCAAAATTGAATTAGTGATGAAACAAATTCAGACTTACTTGTAAAAATCAAATGTATCAGGAATTACAGCTGCACGATATGCAGAAAAATTATATTGCAATTATTTTGACAGATATCGCGATTGCAATATGGATCACTATTTTAATGGGAATGGTAATTTTTGCATCACATTTTCGCTGAAAAGAAAATACAAAAAATGAGTATGTGATTTTTGCTGGGCTGTGTATCAAACAGTCATGTTCCCTTACGTCTGGAGTATGATCTGTAGGTCGGTGCCTCTCTGTAGCACCACAGTGCTTCATTTATAATGGTATGTTGTTACATGTTTTTCCTTCATCAAAAAACTGCAGCCTCTGTAATTTGGATACAATAATATCTGATTAATTGTGCGGCCTTACCAGGGATTATGTACAACACAACATTAATGTCCAGCAACAAAAATAGATGAACTTTCCATCGGTTACTTTCCATCTGCTGTCTTGGCAGGCACTCCCAGTAGGGCTGCACAATATATTATATTTTTTATCATCATCATGAGAATTCAGAAAGACTGAATCACTAAAGACTGTCATTTTGACTGATATTGAGATTTTTTTGAGTACGTTGGAAGAGAGCATCAGTAGAAAACTGCACTTTAAAATGTCTATCTTACCTTATTTTTATTTATTTATTTTTTACTGGTGCCCTATGTGTTGACTTCAGTGTTCAATTCGTTCAGTGAAAGAAAGTTTGAAATAATTTCCTTTTAAACAATTTGTTGTATTTGAGCAGTGTACTGTAGTGTTTTCACAATACTGTCATTTTTGACTTTGATACAATACCTTGAAAACTATTGATATTCAATACTATTTTTGATACCATTGGGGCATACAGTTAAAGTTTTTATTTATAGATAGATTTAACAGCTATAACATGACAACAATAGTTTTCTTTTCTTGGTTAGTAGCAGAGAGCAGCAGAAGAGAAGAGAACGCACAGCTGGTACTGGTTCATCAACACTGCAGAAAATGAGTACTGAAACTGTTTCAAATATTCAAAATCAATATGTACTACTTAATTGATATTTCTGACAACACCAGTGTACTGAATGCAACATAAAGATCGAACTGAGTACACTTTAATATCTGTTTTCTCTCAAGTAACATTGGTATTGCGATAACGACCACATTATCGCATATTGCATATTTTCCTCATGTCACGCAGCCCTAACTTACAAAATAATATCATACACATATTATAATTCATATGCATACCACAATAAACACACTACTTTTTAGACAACATGAGGACCCATGTATGCAAACACAGATCCTGCAGTAGTTGAGTAACTACTTTGCTATCCACAAATCCGTTTTCAGTCATATTTCACCTTCACTAATCCCCCCTGTTCCAGTTTCCCCTCTTTCGCACCCCAACATTGCTCTCTCTCTCCCCTGGTATCGGTATCTGTTTCTCCTTCTCACCCTCAGCTTGGCCCTCTCGCTCTCGCTCTCCATCTCCCCTGCTCTCCCTCACCCCGCTGTTCTCACCCTGCCTCCCTGCTCCGCTCCACTCCCAGTCTCACTCTCCTCCGTTTCAGATTAGCCAAGGCGAGGAATCCGGTGCAGCCGGCAGCTGGAATGTCCTGTTTGTCTTGCTCTGTTTGTGTGTGTGTGTGTGTGTGTGTGTGTGTGTGTGTGTGTGTGTGTGTGTGTGTGCGCGTGTGCGTGTGTGTGTGTGTGTGTGTGAAGTTGGTGAGGCTGGTGCTGCTTTTTGATGTGTTCCATTGTCTGAGAGCCAAGCTGCTTCCTGCTCCTGCTTTCCCCAAAAGCCTGAGAGAAACTGAGAGGAGGAAAAAGAGAAGGGAGAGAAATTGTGAGAAAACATTACAGTGACAGGTTGAGATGGAGAGAGAATCAGGAAGGTGAAATAAGAAGGAGAAAATAGAAAGAGGAGATTGAGGAAGGGGGGCGGCGAGGAAGAGAAAGATGAGGCAGGAAGTGATGGAGGGATGGAAAAGGGAGGAGAGAGTTAGAGGGGGAGGAAGAGAGGTGAGAAGGAAGGAGGGAGAGCTTCAATAGGGCTTTTCCTCCAAACACCAATACAATGAAGTAGTGCGTAATTTCCCATGTCCCCCACACCCTCACACACACACACACACAGACACACAGTTTCTCATAGGTGTTCTAGCTGTATTCTCTATATATTTAGGTGGTTACACTGGACCATTTCTCATTTCTCTCTCACGCTAGCTCTCTGTTTCTGTGGTCTGTGTGTGGTCTGACAGTGTGGACAGCACAGGCAATACAGATACAGGGAGGATGAGAAATTACGGGGAAGAATGAGCAAAACAGTGTGATAAAGATAAGGAGAAGAGATGCAGAGGAAGGCGATGTCTGTCTGCAGCGAGAAATGAAAAACAGTTGCAAAGTATGAAAAATCCAGAGGAGAGAAAAATAGCTTAAAATGCCATTGGGGTGCATGCTGTGTATGTGGTGCATTTCCCTGTGAAAATGTGGACGTGCATAAATCATTCAACATGTGTTTTTGTATATGTGTGTGTGTGCGTGCGTTGGTTTGTGTGTGTGCGAGTCGCTGGCCGGTGGAGGGGTTTTGACGGGGCAGAGCAGAGCATTCCTGCTGGGTGGTGATGTCATGAGAACTAGCTCTCCGCTCGCAGACAGACAGCCCTGTTTATGTTCCCCTCCAGAGGAGAAACCACACTGTGTGTCTGTGTGTGTGTGTGTGCGCGTGTGAGCATGAGTGTGTGTGTGTGTGTGTGTGTGTGTCTGTCTGACTGCGTTATTGGCTCATGGGGGAGGTGGGGAAGCCGAGAGGCACTCGAGAGGGTCTACTTTCCCCTGCCGCTCAGGGAGAGGGAACCACTTACTGATGCCTTCCTCTCAAACATACACACAGAAAGAGGAAGTTTCTCATGTTTTTCAGAGTACAGTAGCTGCTCAGCCAGACTGTGCTGCTGTAAGTGATTGCCCTCTGCGTCTAAATAGTCTCTCAAGGGAGGCAGAATTCTTTGCAGTATAATAACATAGCTTGGGTAGTTGTCAACAGTACCGCACAGAAAACCAACTTAAAGCCGTTAAAAATGCATTATTGCTCTCTGTGTTGAATAACCTGAAAATGTGTGCATTTTTTAGGCACATACATCAGGGTAAGGATATAGATAGGGGAGGCTGAGACCTTTACTGTATGAAACCAATTGCAAAAAATTGTAAATTAGATTTTTGGAAGTATTTGTGAACAACTGGATAAAAGTGCCAAAAGCGTGTGAAGCCATGCAGCTATCTTGTCTAGATTTACTTAAAGGTTACCCACAAATTTTTGCCTCCACCAATGAAGTGGAAATCAAGTAGGTAACTTTAGAAAAATGTTGTGAGAACTAGCCCCAGCAATCGTGTTTTCCTCTCCCAGATACTGCTGGTATGACTGTCTTTGTGTCTGTGGTCATGGTATAATGGTTTCCCTTGCGATAGTGAAATGTGATCTTCGGTCTTTGCAGCTTAGTGAATCATAGATCATTCTCCCACACTCAACACGCAGTGCAACATAGCAAACCATCCGAACTCAGTCAGCCTTGCGCTGCACACAACTGGGATGATAAAGAACTCTTGTCAACCATGGTAATACCTGCCAGTGAGAAAAAGCTGAGAGGTTTAGGGTCGGTATTATCACAACCCCGGGCACACGGGCCCACTTTAGTAGCTCGGGTGACTCCTCCACATGCAGTCATGCTTTGGAGGCAGCCATGCTTGCTCACATGTGATATTACAAATGAGTCCTTTTGGCAGGAGGCCAGTTTTTTTACCTTCTATTTGAAGGTTGCGGGGTTTTTTTGGGACTGCGAGCTGATTGCCGTGACTTCCAGGACAGAGAATAACTTGATTGTAGGTTTAAGCCAAGAATATGAGGGTTACATCAGTTTTTGTCTGGAGGCAAACAACTTAACAGGCAAACATGGAGCCAGTCTTGTGTTTACTGATTGATTCAAGACTGCTTATTACCCTGTTGTTGTCATTCTACCAACGTTGAAGTTTGTAGGATTTTATTTCTGTTTAACTATGTGACCAAACTGCATTGTAGCGCCCAAGTTTATTGTTACTGTAGATCTGTGGTGACATATTTTTCACATTAAGGACACTAGTACATGCTCTGGTAGACGTTAGACAGTTATAAAAACAATATTTGAGAGGAACAGATACCTCGTCTTAGGCAGGTTTGTGCTTACAATAACAACACCCCCTATGGCATGAAGGAATTCTAGGAAGCAAATCATGTTATCCATCCCCGCTGTGTTTTGCTAATGTTAGGTTATTAACTGCATAATTTTAGCTACCTTTCAGCTCATGATTGCTGCCTCTCTGCATGATGAATGTGTGTGGTCTGTTGTCTGTGTGCTTAGAGTCACACAAGAGTAGGGGTATTGAAATTCTGTGGTTGTATGTGTCTTCCTGTCTCCTGTTTATAGAGTTTCGAGACTATTAAGATGAAAAAAAAGGACCTCTGACAGATTTCTGCAGGGGCAGAAAAAGTGGATGCTTCATGATTCCCAGTTTCCGAAAAAATCTTATAGTGTATGCAAGACATGAACCTGGTCGCTGGATCTGTTTTTATTCTAGCATCAATCAAGAAGCTATTTACACCTTCAGTGTCATGTGAATTTGGTTAATGCAACGGATGGGATAGAAAACCAGCAAGGCAGGAGACCTCTGACCTGTGTAGCTTTACAACAATAACCCCATCCATTGTGGGCTTAGTTTATTTTTTTCGACACCCCTGTGTGAGTGCACGCTGTGTGTTAGTGCAAGCTTGTGTGTGTGTGTGCAGTTTCCGAGAATGAGTTGTGTCAACAATTAAATTTAAACCTCATGGAGACAGAGATAATAGATGGTAACCCCCCACATAGTCTGTGGTTTGTAAACTCAACCACTGTACTTGGTGTGTGTGTCCATGTGTGTGTCTGTGCGGTTGTGTGTGTGTGCGTGTGTGTGTGTTGTGTTCCATAGTTGATGCCACTGTGATACATTGCTTCTTGTCTCTGATGTGTGAAACTGTGTACATCATCGTTGCGACTGTGTGTTTTCACAGTTTATGTTCTGCGTGCAGGTCTCTGTGAACATTCTTTACATGTCTGACATGCGTTCGGGTGGTGTTTTGCTGCTTGTGCGTGCATGTGTGGGAATGTGAGGCCAGTTCAGCCTTAAAACTTTAAACTAAGTCCTACCGTGGTTCTTCCCAAAGCCAGCAGTTTGCGTGATGTGATGCTATCAGGAGGTTAGACGTCTGTTTGCTTTGGGAGCTGCAGGCTTGGCAGAAACATACACACACACACTCAGACACATACTCACACACATTTTCTCTGTTTTGTTCTCTCTTTTCCTCTATTACTCACAGAGTCAGATTAAAGTGAAAGTCCTTGCGGGGTGGGAATGGTCACAGGCAGACCCCCGCCCCCCCCTCGGGGAGCAAAGAGGTAGAAGGCTGGAGAGGTCAGGCTGTTTGGCCTGGGAAAGGCCTGAGAGAGCAAAGGGGGGCAGTTCGGATAGGGGATAGATAGAGGGTAGATGGATTGATAGGAATCAGAAGAAAAAAGAGCAAAGAGAGATTTCAGAGAAAAGATATCTGATAAACGCAACAGAGGGAAAGAAGCAGATAGGCTGAAGATAGATGAATACTGTAAGTTTGGGGAGAGAGAAAGGGGGATAAAATAAGAGCGGAAGCCAAGACTTTGGATTTTTTGGACTTCTAAGCTACTGAGAGACACGCGGATATAAATGGGATGGAAAATTAGACCCGCAGTAGGTAAAAAAAAAGAGAGATGATGATGATGCGCAACTTGCGTCTTTTCCCCATTTCCTCCTCCTCCTCTTTCAGGCCAAGGAAAACCAGTGTCCGATGTTTCTCATAGGAACAGCAGCCCAGCATTTTAACTAATGCCACGAAGTCTGACAAATGTGTTTGCATGCATGTATTCTTGTGTGTACTCTCTAGAGACCAGCAGCATAGCTTATGCACCAAATATAAACTTACCAAACAATAATTATGAACAGATTATGCTCATACCGCTGCTCAGCTGACATAGGTCAGCTACAGTAGTTTTTTAATTTTTTTTTATCCGGATGTCTAAAGAAGTGTGTTTTCAATCTGTGATGCTGCCATTGTAGGGAATCACAACTCCATTATCCTGCTATTAGTGTCCGAAATAAACCTTTTTTCACCCGCCAAGGGGACTGGTAGATGAAAAGTCCATCCGTCAAGCATATATTTTAATGGACAAAATGAAAAGCTGCCCTTATGTGTCAAATATATGTTTGTTTCAGTACATTCTATTGACATAATAAGACATAATGTTGAATACAAACCTAAAGAGGAGGCCAGAGCAAAATTTGAAGCAAAATACTTTTAATATATTGGTCAGTGGTTTATCAATTCAAGCCTGAATACAACCCAGAAGTCGTAATCTCAAAATTCTGCTGAAGTATTTGCTTTTAAATCTACTCTGAGATAAAAAAATAAACAAATTACTCATTGATTTCAATCAATTTAAGCATCCTCATCAGACCCTCTAATCTCTACTGCAATCACCCTCTTCTTTGCATGCTAGGGGCAAATGATAGTTTAGTGAATCAGATCTGATGTGCGGTAAACAGACCACAGTTTTGCAGTAAAAGCCATGTTTAGACCTGCGTAAAATCATACCTGCTATGTGTGCGTGTGTCCATGTGTTTGTGTGTGACAGCCCTGCTGCTCTGACAGACACTGACTACATTTACATGCACACTAATATTCCAGTATTATTCCAAATATGACAATATTTAGCATTTTCCGATAAGGACGTGAGTGATATGTCGGTATAATTTGGGTTTTAATAGCATTATTTGGGCATGCATACAGCGCATTAAGATAAATTAAAAGAAAAGCCCACATTTCTGGTCAGAAAAAGAAACACACCTACTTTTAAACATTATGAAAGACATGATGAACTTTGTGTTTTTTATTAAATGAGTGTTTTGGTACAGATGTTTACCCGCCATTGTGATGATTAGCCTTCCAAGACTTACTCGCCAAAAGGAAAATCTGTCCACACATAGCGCTTGGCAGTTGTTAATTTCGGACCCCGCCTACCATGTTTTTCCTGTGATTAAGGGCACCGTAAGGTTCTGGTGCATACAAAATAAAAACTGCGAAAACCTATGATATCCAAAAATAGAAAGTCAAATGATAATAATAACAACTTCATTTTTTAAAGCATAGTTGCCTTGTGCTTTATTGTAAAAAAGACTGGAGCAATAGCAGAGATAAATGTATAAG